>OZ010605.1:68277313-68307313 GCA_963932145.1 Acanthosepion lycidas
TCATCTTCTAGAGTTTCCTTTTCTTTTTCTTCTTCTTCTTCTTCTTGTTCTGGTTCTTGCGTCTATTTTTTGTTTCTTCTTTTTGTGTTTTTTCTCTTCTTCCTCTTCTTCATACGTTTCCTATTCTTATTCATATCTCTGATTATTTTTTTCATTTGTTGATTTGTCGTATTATTATTATTATTATTATTATTATTATCATTATTATTATTATTATTTTATTATTATTAATGTCGTCTCTTTTTATTTAATTTTTTCTTCTTCTTCTTCTCCTTCTCCTTCCACTTCACCTTCCCCTTCCACCTCAACTACTGATACGTTACTGATACTTATTCTTGTTCTCTCCGTTTCTTTTCTTTTTTCTTTTTACTTGTTCACACTTCTTTTTCTTCTTATTCTTCTCCTCCTCCTCCTCTTCCTCCTTTCTTCTTTTCCTTTTACTGAGAAAGTTATTCCCTTTGTTTTCTTGATATTCAACGAGCAGAAACGGAAGAAAAAAATGGTTGCATTTTAAATCTACAATAAGAAAGAAACGTCACAAAATGGTCGAATATCGTCAAAACAATTGTGACAATAAAAGCAACAACAACATCTCAACTCCAATCAACGAACGAAACAGTCATCATGATAACATTGTCGACATTACATTCAGCGTTTTTTATTTATTCAAATGTTTTATCTCTTCTGACGCCTGTAAGTCATTTGTCTAGCAAATATGTTTCCATTTTTAATGCTTCGTCTAATTTCTTAATGGAGCTATGAAAGGGAGGTAATATTTTATTCATGAAAGTGAAGACTGCCCCGGGAGAGTGTTGAATGATGCGAACAAGTGGGATAATAATAGAGAGGTAGATGTTCTCTCAAGAACGGGTCTGTATGTCTTATTGATGCGTTGGTTGTCTTGGTTTGGCGTAAAAAAAAGAGTACAAGACAGTCATGTCCACCCTCCTCTCTCTCTCTCTCCCCTCCCTCTCATGCCCATTCTCCCTCCTCACTCGCACTATTTCTCTATCTCCTCTCTCTCTAACATTGACACTATATCCATTGCATAATACCACCATTTTCTTCATGTTTTTGCTCTTTATTTCTGAGACTGAGGCAAATTCGGTCAGTGCTTCGTTCATGCTGGAGTTAATTGATTTCACGACGGCTAAATTAAAAGGCCTTTCAGGAAAGGATGTTTCAGTCTTCGCAATGTCATTTAACAATATAAAAAAAAGAAAACATTGATGAATGGCGTTATTTATACGAAAATAATATTCTTTGCTGCCGGTAAAGCTTGAAACTAGAAGCTCGAAACTAAAGCTGATTCGGCTGACCTATTTCAGTCCATGAAAAGGAATATGATAATTACTATAAAAATGCTAGAAAACTTTGATTTATTCTAACGATATAAGATTTTGCTAATTAAACGAGCTGGGAATGAAAGAATAGATCTTTAATTGGACCTAACAGCTACAATCTCATGGTGGAGTCACTGTTATCACTCTGCAATCAGTCTCGCCTAAATATTTCGGTGAAGGTCGAGTGTGGACTGGGAGCTGTGACTTGCGATTCATCTTAATTTGACTGAAATATTTCAGACAAGGATGTCTGTTAGCTTTGATTTTCGATTTTTTCTTAATTAAAATGACATGAGCGAAGACTAGACGTTTAATCGGGTCTAAAAAATTCAAGCCCATGGTCGAGTCACTCTTATCCATCTGCGGTCAGTCTCACTCATAATATTTCAGAAAAGGACGAGTGTGGGCTGGGAGCTGTAAGTTGCGGTTTTTCTTAATTAAACTGACATGAGAAATGACTTCCAACTGCATAAAAGAGGAACCGTTTCGACAGGTAAACGGCACTCTGGCAGTTAATTTTCCTTATTTTGCCAAAAACTCGTAGCAGACGTCACGACATTTTTTTCTGAAGTACAGGAATAAACAAGAATGATTCTTTCAATAGTTTTTCGCTGACGGTATTTTTCAACAACGGGGTCGTTATTAGATCACGCCAATTTTTCTACATCTAACTACAGCGGTCACTTAAAAAGGAATATCGAAAACGCAACCAGACGCTAATCGAAATCACAACACTACAATATTTGTGTTATCCATAACTATTGCTCGCAACAAACTGCTTATATTCGGATAGAAAACATGTTCGGTTGCTGTTATAATGATTGATGTAATTGTAACAAGGTGACCGACAACGAGGTTTAGTACTAGAAACTTTTTTTTTTTTTTTTTTTATTTAATCGTTAGTACAGGCGTGGCGTTTGTGTAACGATAGTCGTCCACACGCCCACGTGGCAAACGAAACGTGACACAAAGGTCGAGGTTTAATGTAGGTTATTTGGCAGCAGCATAAAAAATTTGCTCAATCTACCTAGTTGCTTCCCCCTTTTTGAGTACGACTTAGGTGACGAATAATAACCACAGCCTCCTCCCGAAGGAGAAGGGTACTACGTGAGAGGATGTACCCCTGTGGCTTGAAATAATATTGGGAGATATTTCCTCTGACGACCAGTCAGATTTTCCTCGTGGAACTGTTTATTTAATAACTGTTTTTAAATTAATCTAAGCAAAGACTGTTCAAAACCTAGCAAACCTGATTCGTAACCCATTCACTAACAATTTTCTCACAGAAAGCCACCCTTCCCTATTTGATCAAATATATTCCACAATACCATATATTCATCGATGTCCAAAAACATCCATGATGTAAAAAGTATACACGTTTGCTGTTTTAGTTATTTTTCTACTTGTTTTCGTTGTAGTTTTTTCAATGCCTTCATTCTATCGAAATCTTTCGTCGCCGATGGTTTGACGAAATCCTGCGTCGCCACTGTTATAACGATTGACGTAGTAGCATCAAGGAGACCGACAACCGGATTTAGAACTAAAACGTTTTACACGTTAGTACAGGCGTGGACTTTGCTCATTTAGCGGTATGCATCCGCGCGCCACGTCGCAAAGGAAATGTACCATAAGGACGAGTTGGAAACATTCTCGAAGCCCTCTCGGTAATTCCTTATTTTGAGGGAGCCTCATGCAATAAACCCAGCCCCCTCCTGAATGAGAGATACTGTCTGGATGAATGGCCCATGGGTTTTGAGTTAATATAGGCATACGAGACTTTGCTCGTATAAATGTTTATTCCACAAAATAAATACTTTTAGCCTAAGTCCGTCACAAGAGGAGGATGGTGCTCATTAAGTATCCTACTCCTATCTGGTTAGAATCACAGCCAATCGCCAGAACTCTTCCATCACCAAAATACCGGATTTTCACAGAGGATCTAATAATACACACATGATGGTAAATATTTTGGGATATTTTTTTATTTTATTCAAAAGTATATAAGCATTTGTGATGCGATGTAGACCATTTACAATGGTATGAAAGGGCAGCTGGTGAACTCGTTTAATCAAATGAAATAATAAACTACACATCTAAAAGAAATTTAATCGATGTTAGTAACGTACAAGTCCAACCCATAAAAAAAAATGGAAATGGTCGCACAAACAAGAAGTTCACTCGATATTTGGAACTGGGAAAATGTAAAAGGCTGGTCCTATCAAGATAAAAAAAAAAACTGGGGAGATATGGAATCTTGAATAGGACCATAACAAAAAGGAAACCAAATCGAGTCACTCACATTAATTAAAGAAAAGAAAAGAGACTAGTTTAACCAGTGTTGGGATCCGCTAGTGGTGACATTATATGACATTTCTACTGCACATTTCAGTAAAAAATAAAATAAAATAACTTAAGATCACAGACATTTTATGTTGACAAAGCACTTCGTAAAGTGTAAGCTGAGCTTGTGAAAACATTTTTTACATATATTTCTTTAAACCACGGATCAACGTGTCTATCATAACCTTTCCCAATGAACCATAGTCAAAAAGACAAATGAAATTATTGATGTCATCAGGTGCCACTATTTTTTGAGATTTCCACTTCAATATCCTTGTATTCTGATAGTTCTTTGAAAATCTTGAAAGCTGCCTAATCTACATTAACTTTTATGCCAATAAGAAAGGACACACTGTTTTTGTAGTCTTTGATTATTGTGTCCGCGAGATTAGCGTTGACTGTACTGATTGTAAACTTCCGTGAAATTGTTACAGGTCCTATGTATGTAAGAAAATTTAGTTGAAAGTATGTAAGCAAATTTAGGTGGTGTTCGTACCAATTTATTGCAGTTTCCTTGAAGAATTTTCAGTGCACACATTGGCACTGTCATACCAAGTTTTATATTCTTGATTAAACTGACATGAAGTGAGAGAGCTTCTTTTATCTTGTCTCATAGGCACAATACAGCGGCCTCTCCCTTTTTAAGGGTTGAACGAGCCCTACTCACATCAGTTATGTTTAATTTGATTTATGTTAATATATCAGTTTGTTACTGGGTTCATCTCCCCCACTCTCATTTTTTCATCACAGATTTTATGTATATTTTACTATCATTAAATTTTTATGGCATAGGGCGCGTTTTGTAGGACCCCCTGGAGAGGATGTGGTATTATGGTGTATGGAGGATTGATTGGTGATGGACGAGTTCTTGTGGTGAATGGGTAAATTGTAATGAGTGAATGGGTCGTGAATCGGATTAGCTAGGTATAGGATAGTTAGTGTGGACCAGCCTTAACCCCTCCCACTTTTCGAGCTTGTGCCACAATTATATAATTTTTACATAATAAATATCTAGAATATGGTAAAATATCTTTGAATATTCAATATTAAATCTGCATTTGGGTTCAGTACAATTTTCAATATGTTTGCTTGATAATTTCTAGATAGAAAGGATTTCTTCTGTGCACTACGCAACCCTAATGGATATAGAGTTTGTCTACATCAGTTTGTTTGACACGGGCAAAGTATTGACCATTAGGAGTTTTATATTTCCATCGTTACTGCATTTAGTTCATTGCATTTGCTTTGCTTTCTTTTTTAGGTTATTTGTCGCTGTACTCGGCGTATTATGGTTACTTTTTTTTCTTCATCTGCTTGAAATTCCCCTTTGAATTTGTTGGCTTCCTCTATTACGGAATAAAGTTTCTTTCATGTCCTTTGACACAGATCACCATCCAGTCTTTTGTAGATTCAAGGTTTCTTTGAAAACCGATTATTGTAGTTTTGTAAGACAGTTCTATTTGAACAAATACTCTGCCTCCTACGGATCTAGACACAAGCAGACGATTAATATCGGCCTTAGGATGAAAATTTCTCGTTTTGACACCCATTTGCTTAATGTCAGCTATAGTCCAATTAAGGATGTTGAAACTGTATTGCACCACAAAGACGACTAGAATGTTTATGACTGGTATTCTGTTTTGAGAATTCTTCAAAATCGAGATCTATTAAATGTGTTTCCGTAATTCTTCCTTTCCTCTGCTACTTTTACACATTTATCTAATCCAAAGTCCATATTGATGGCATCACTCAAACACCGTATTAAGGGCACATTTCAACTTATTGTCGTCTTTGGCAAAAGATTTGATGTTATCCATCTGGAATTATTTTGCTGTTTAGTTTGTAAAATAATAAAAAATATGACTTTTTAGTTCATGCAAACATGGGGATTAAGGCCAAACGAAACTGTATATAGGTGACAGGAAATCTTCTGGAAAAATTCTTGGAAGTAGCAGTGCTTTTAATGTGATTTATGTATATCGTGGTTTTTCTAGGAAATTTACTGTCACCAAGGAGCCTTTTCCAAAGATATATATCCAAGAGTGTGGCACACTATCAAAGCCTTTACAATAATCTATCCAAGCTGTGCTGAAATCTCTACCTTTTTTCCTTCAAATTTACCAGATCATTTTATTTATCAATAGTTGATCGTTTCATTCATTTGGACTTTTCGACATCCTTTCTGTTCCAAGGAAGGAATGTTGTTTTTATTGAGTAATAAGAAAATATAGTGAATTAGTATAGTGAATATAATTATTTTTCATGTGTAAATCTTCAAGTTATAACCCTATAATTTTTTGAAAGAGCTGTTTCACCCGTTTTGATAATTTATTATTATTATTATTATTATTATTATTATTATTATTATTGGTTGACATTTGGCAAGGCTTAGTAACCGGATGTCTCCCCACATTGACAGAGGAGACATCGATAACAAGATGCTCGATGTGGTTACTGGCAGAATCTAACAGAATAGATTTTGTACTGAACTAAAACGGAATCATTCAAAATATTCTTCATACTGAGGAATAGATGATAACTAGCTATTTCGATTTTGATGAAAAGTAGTGATTTCGATCCACACTGGGTGGCCGATACTTTCGGCTTTGTGCCACATCTGAGCTACGCTTGGAAAATCACTAGGGCACCTCGACGAAGTGTAATGGTTGTAAAGCTTGTCTTGCTAGATGAATTATGACTGAGTAGTGATTTCAATCCTCACTGGGTGCCACATACTTTCGGCCTTGTGCCATATCTAAGCCGGTCTTACTATATATGGGCACCGAGAGGTGGTGTAATGGTTAGCAAGCTTTTCTCGCAAGAATAATTACGACTGAGTAGTGAGTTCAATCCTCACTGGGTGCCCTTTATTTTCGGCCTTGTGCCACATGCAAGCTACGGTTGGAAAATCGCTACATTATGGTATGTGTGCTTGATAATTTCGGGTTAACAAGCATTGATCCTGTGCAGCAAGGATTTTTGTAGTAAGAATTGCCTCAAAGTCTCAACCGAAGACATCAGGAGATAACTTTTTTCTTTTTTTTTTTTTTTGCATTAGAATTTTCAAATACATGTGTTGCTAGAAATTCAGGAAGAAAAATTGTAACTGTGGTTAAAGAAAACGAGAGAAATTTATGCAGGATGTGAGAGACATTTTATCAAGACTTTTCGCAATTGATTTATTTTGGAACTGCCAAGAATTTATTCCACATACTTATCTACACTTTTTCATATCATACCCAAAGCCCCAAATAACAACAGGTAATGTTGTTTGTCTTCAGATGCCATCTGATCTTTGTTGCGATGTCCTTATATTTATTGGTTCAGGGAATAATGTCCGATTTGAGAATAAACCTTTAAATTTTGTACGATTATATTATTATAATAGTTGGTCAAAATATTTTACTCATTCTGAATGATTAATGGGACCTCTTTCTTAACTTTATATCAATCTCTTTCAGAATTTAACTTGTTGATTCCTTTGTTTATAACGGTACATCGATTACTTATGGGTCATTTAATGCTGAAATTTAATTTTCTATGGAGCTTTGAAGTAATAAAATTATGATATGTTATTCTGCTCTCACATTTGAATACATGGTAGATGATACTCAGCTTTTATAGATATATATGTCTTATATAATTACTAGCAGGTGATGATATGTGTGTGTTTATATTGTAGTTTTGCTGAAGTTATATTATGGAATACAATTTGATTTCTTTAAGAAATTGCTGTATATTATATGGATTAATGGTATGAAAGTGTTCTGTCACGTTGGTTAGTCAGTTGATTTTCTTTAACGATATATCTACTCTCATGGGTCACTCAATGCCGATATGCAAATAATTTGAACAATTTTATAGCTCCGACTAAATATATTTTGAGCGCAGTTGTATGCCTTCAAGTACAGATAAAATGTATTACTGGTCATGCTGCTGTAAAAAGGTATTGTTTCTATTTTTTACATAAAAATGTATTGTTGGTATTTTTGCTATAAAAATTTATTTTTATACCTTCATATTGTTTTCCTTCCTGTGGGTTCAATATTTGTCCGTAGCCGGGATACTAAAAGTGCTACCATCCCTGATCAGGGTGGTCCTAAAGAAAACAGCAATTAAGAGGTAGTTCCATCCCCCTCAAAACCTCCAATCTCCAGATCAGTGTTCTTGATGCTGGTTGGAACTGATCGTCATATCCAGGACCAAGCAAAGTATTAAGAAACATGAAAATCTCATTAGAAACAAAAAAAAAACTGTTACGTAATATCGAGAATCGCATATGTCAGTGAATGCTGGAAAATCTCATCACGGATGGCGAAGAGATGTGACGCAAAATAAATGTGGTTCTACAGAAGGATGCTGAGAATACCTTGGGTTTAACATGTGAGCAACGACGAAATTTTAGAGAAAATGAAAACGAAAAGGACAACAATAATGAATATCATTAAGAGATAAATCTATAGGTTATTTAATGGCAAATCTAAAAATTTTGAACAATTTTACGTCTTCAACTAAATATATTTTGAAGGCAATTGCATGCCTTCAAGTAGAGATAAAATGTGTTGCTAGTTATACTGTTGTAAAAAGATAATGTGCTATTTTTCACATAAAAATGTACTGCTGGTATTTTTACTATAAAAAGTTATTCTTATACCTTCATATTGTTTGTTGTTTCTTTGGGTTCCGTATTTGTCCATACCGGTGATATTAAAAGTCTTACCACCCCTGATCAGGATGGATCTGAATAAAACAACAATTAAGAAGTGGTTTCACTCTCTTCAAAACCTCCAATCTCTCGGTCAGATGCCTTGCTACAGGAAGGTGAACCGACCTGGGAACAACAGCAATTTAGAAGTGGTTCCATCCTCCTCAAAACCTACAATCTCCAGATCGGTGTTCTTGCTGCTGAATGGAACAGCTCGTCATATCCAGAACCAAGCAAAGTATTAAGAAACATGAAAATCTCGTTAGAAACAAAAAACTGTTATGTAATATCAAGAATCGCATATGTCAGTGAATGCTGGAAAATCCCATCAGAGATGGCGAAGAGATGTGACGCAAAATAAATGTGGTTCTACAGAAGGATGCTGAGAATACCTTGGGTTTAACATGTCAGCAACGACGAAATTTTAGAGAAAATAAAAACGAAAAGGACACCAATAATGAACATCATTAAGCGATAACTCGATTATTTAATGGCAAATCTAAAAATTTTGAACAATTTTATGTCTTCAACGAAATATATTTTGAAAGCAATTGCATGCCTTCAAGTAGAGATAAAATGCTGGTCATGCTGCTGTAAAAAGGTATTGTTGCTATTTTTACATAAAAAATATATTGCTCGTATTTTTACTATAATTTTGCAGATAAAATATATTGCGGGTGATGTTTATTAAGATATGTAGCATCACTAATTTGACTATATATAGGTATTGTTGCAATTTTTACTTAAAAATGTATTGCTATTTTTTTTACTATCAGCCATCCCATAAGTTCTGTCCGAATTTTTAATAAAGAAAACAAGTGACCAAATGTTACATTTAATTACAGATTCAATCAACAATGTATTTTCCCTGATTATCTATGATTTCCTTCCATCTATTAACAAGCTTACTAATTCCATTACTGTAAAATTCTTTTGGCTTTGATTCGAAGAACTCACAAATGTCTGTTTTAACCTCTTCCTGTGTTACAAAAGCTGTTTCTTCCAAATGATTCTGTAAGCTACGAAACAAATGGTAGTCTGAAGGAGCAAGATCGGGAGAATAAGGTGGATGAGGAATTTTCTCCCAACTAAGGTCTTCGATCTTTTGTGACGTGATTCTTGCTGTGTGGGGTCGCGCATGGTCCCGATGAAACATCACCGCTTTTCGATTCACTAGAGCAGGTATTTTTTCCTCAAAGCTTGGTTCAAATGCTCTAATTGCTGACAGTATATTTGAGCATTAATTGTTGCATTAGGTGGTAAGAATTCAAAGTGGATTATTCCTTGACGATCCCACCAGATTGAAAGAAAAAACTTCAGCCCATGAAGTTCCCTTCTCGGCTGTGGCTGCGGTCCTTCCCCTTTACCAAGCCACTGTCTACGACGCTTAACATTTCCATAAAAGATTCATTTTTCGTCGCCAGTCACAAGTCTATCCAAAATAGGTAAAACAAGTTGGTGAGAATGGAGAGAAGAGAAGATGTCAACTCGGGATTTGAGGTTGTTTTCAAACAATTCATGAGGCACCCATTTTCCAAGTTTAGGAATTTTTCCAAGTTGTTGAAGATGACGATGAACAGTTGTATGGTTTGAACTAAGAATCACTGCCAGTTCCTCAACTGATAAAGCAGTATTTTCTTCAAGGGCTGCTTCAAGAAGCTTTTAATCAAACTCAACTGGACGTCGGGTTCGATCTTCATCTTCAAGGGTGAAATCTCCACCTCTGAATTTTGCAAAGCATCTTCTACAAGTTCTTTCATTCACACATTCCTCTCCATAAACTTAGTGAATGTTTCTAGCCGCTTCGGCTGCTGAGTTTCCTTTCTTGAACTCATAAAGCATTATGTGCCTCAAATGATTCTTGGGTACTTCAATGTTAGAAGGGCTTTAATCAAACAAAATTTAATTTTATTGTTCTCTGAAATAAAATTTGATCAGTTTAAATGCATCTAAACATAAAAATAATGTTCAACTACATTAGACATTATTAAATATTCTTTAAATTTCGTTTATTTTAACAAAATTTAAAATTCGGACAGAACTTATGGGATGACCTGATATAAAATGTTCTTTTTTTTTTCTTTTTTTTATTTTTGGTATTTCATTATTTGCCCATAGATGGAAACCTTATAGGTGCTTCCATCCCGGTTAAGAAGTGGTTCCACGCACCTTGAAACCTTCAATCTCTCGATCACAGGCCTTCCTGCAGGAACGTAAACCTGGGAACAAAAGCAATTAAATAGTGGTTGCACGCATCTCGAAACCGTCAATCTTTCGATCAGAGGCCATGCTGCACGAAGGTCAACCTGGGAACAACAGCAATTAAAAAGTGGTTTGTCGCACTTAGAAACCTTCTATCTCTCGATCGGAGGCCTTGCTGCAGGAAGGTGGTCCTGGGAACAAAAGCAATTAAAAATGGGTTACACGAACCTGAACACCTCCAATCTTTCAATCAGAGGCCTTGATGCAGAAATGTGGACCTGAGAACAAAAGCAATAAAGAAGTGGTTCCACGGACTTCAATACTTTCAATATACCTCTCAGAGGCCATGCTACAGGAAGGTGAACCTGGGAACAACATAATTAAGAAGTGGTTCCACGCATCTCGAAACCATCAATGTCTCGATCAGATACCTTGATCCTGGATGTAGTTTATTATCATACCAAGGGATAGAATTTAACTTAAAACATTATAATACTGGCCCACCCCAAGAAAATTGTAAAGGTGAAGTAATTCAATAAATTTTCAATATTTCATCTGCGAAATTCGAATGATCCGTTTTTGATCGAATAATGAATTGTGATGAGAAAGAAATCCTTTATGTAATCGATCGATTCAACGGTTCGGTCCTGACAAAGGACCCAAACACTTTCCAAAACCAAAATTGTCCCAACAGTTTATGGTAACTGTCTGGTGGTCCGCCATCAGTGTTTTCCATTATATCTTTCTTCAATCTGACCAGACATTCCATTGCAATGAAGATGCAAAACTGCACACAAAGATTTCTTAATAGCCAATCTTTTAGAATTTTATGGTAAAGGCATAAATAACCTTTTAAGTCGGTGGCAGAAATGTATAGATATGTTCAACATCCCTATTTTCACTGATATAAAAATTGTTTAAATATATTAATTCAGGAATGTCTTGAAACAATCGGACGTCTTGCCACACTGAAGAGCTGTGATACAGCGAAACAGTCTGTCTGTGGATGACTATATATATGCTCTCGGAGGCCCTACGATAGAGCTCTCTAGAGAAAAGGATAAATTTCATAAAAACAATTGCTTCTGCTGTTATGAATCAGTTACTTTTCAATTACGAACTGAGTTCTTTTAGCTACTGGCATATTTCGTATAGAAAAGACGCTAAAGTTTCCCTTCCTCTCTGGCGTGCGCCGATAGCCTAGGGATAGAATCTCTGACTGATGCAAAATCGGTCGAGTTTCGATCACAGCTTAAAGCAATTGGATATCTAGCCACAGTGAAGACTTGTAATACAGCGAAACAGGCTGTCTGTGGATGACTATATATATATATATATATATATATATATATATATATATATATATATATATATATATATATATATATAATCAAATAAAATTTCACCAGCAGAAGATCATAGTGACTGTAAGACCATATGGAAAAAAGTGTGGTGGCATAACATGTCCTTCATCGCTAACAAAACCCAATACCATAAGACTTGAAGGAAATTTTGTGCGCATCACTCTTGTCACCTCAGAACAAAATCATCTGTCATTTCTTCTGCTAAGTTTTTGATCTTGATCAAAATTTTTCTCATCTGAGAAAAACCAAATCACACCAGGTTCTGAAGGATTTTTAAGTTTGTTTAAAAGAAGTTGGGATCTGTTTAAACAGTTTTCTTTTGTTTGTTTTTTCAAACATAAATTGACTTCTCTTCATCACGTAGGGCTTGTATCGAATGTCTTCATGTAATCTCCTTCTGATTGTTTTTTCAGACACATGCAGCTTTTTGGCAATTGCCCCCACTGATTGAACTCGGTTTTCACCAATTGTCTGCTTGACTTCCTGAATAAATTCAAATGTTCTCACTTTATCAGAACGTGCAGAATGTCTTTTACGTTTGGATACAGACATTGGCAAACTGTCAGCGTCTTCTAACTCTTTTCGTAACTTGTGGACAAACGAACTGGCAACTTTGAGGAAACGTGCGATATCCAGATCGCTATGATCAGCCTTTAATGCCACAATCGTAGCATGCCTTTTCATTTCATTTGCCATCATAGGGTTTGCCATTATTGATTTCTGAAAAATAAAAGCATTAATAATGGGAAACAGCATTAATGTTTTCAAATACCAGTCGCACCCTATATATATATATATATATATATATATATATATATATATATATATATATATATATAGGATCAAATAAAATTTCACCAGCAGAAAATTATAGTGACTGCTGTCTGGTGATCTTGCCTTCGGTATTGCCCATTACATCTTTCTACAATATAACCAGAGCAATACAGCCACATTTTGCTAGGATGAAAATGCCGAATCTCACCGAATTGGCATACATGACTTTTCCACATACACAATGCAAACTAGGTTTTTGGAGTTTTCTTGTGGATCATTTTTGCTCTATATTCTTGTAAACAATCCACTTTTTCTAAATAGGTCCATTTTAGTCACGTTTGATCAGAGAATAGGAGACTGAAATGAAATACATTCATTTTTTAAATCGTGACGTACTTAAACATCTATTTCTTACAAATACTTTGCAAGACTCATACGAGATATGATCTGCGTTTCACTTATATTTGCAATGTCCTGTGTCATGTGCCCTGGATTGTTTTGAGTCAGTATTTTGATTTGATCATCAGCAAAGACTGCAGATTTGCTGAAATGTTATCGTTCTTCCAGATCAAAATTTGAACGTCTGAATCTTGCGTTGCACTTACAAACAGTTCTCTCAGCTATGGCACCACCCATATAAATGGCAGGCATCACTTTTGCTGTTTGTGAAACGTTTTATTTTTTAATTTTTTTTCTTTCTAGAATTGAAAAAAGGTTCAGAAGTGGAAACTGTTCCTCATTTTCAGCCTATTGACATTTTAACATAAAAATATTTAAAATTCACAATTCACACATGGACCATTTAGAAAGACGCGTTAAAATGCCACCTTTTGCAACATGCATATATGTCATAGATTTCAGACGAAATCACGTGTTGAGAAGCCATATATTGGAGAAACGTTATGAATGTTTTTTCAACCCAACGTATACACATTTGTAGCTGTCTATATTTCTGAGATGAGGTATTATGTACACTATTTACATTATTCGGACTATTGTCCTCATCTTTGTCGCCATATTTATCACAACGTTTCGGCCTTCTTCAGGTGATTGGGATGTCGAACTGAACCCTTTATTTCGCTCACTGAGGTAGACCGTTCTATTTCCACGTGTCATGTTAAATAGATGTCAGTTATCAGTTATCTCCAGTTAATCCCTCAAGGACACATGGCACAGTGGATAAAGGCGTTGGTTAGATCTAGTGACAGAACCGAGAGAGTGTGAGTTCAATACCAGCTTAAGGCAGTGGAGAACTTGGAGAGGGGAATTAACAGGAGATAACTGTTAACTGACATCCATTAAACATGGCACAGAGAACAGTTTACACTAGTGAGCGAAATAAAGGGTTCGTTTTTATTTCTGTTATTTACAATTATTACGAAAATAGATATTAAAAAAGTCGTTTTTATATTTAATAATCTCATACATATAGTGTTGCATGGGATTTTAAGGACTGTACGTTCTTTCAAAATAAATAAATATCTATTTTTATAAGGAAAAATAATGCTTAAAAGTGTGTGTGTGTGTGTGTGTGTGTGTGTGTGTGTTCGTGTGTGTTCGTGCACGCGCGTACTCCACGTGGTTTGATGAAATTAAGAAGTCGTCTTCTTCGAGGAGTATCTCCGCCGAGAACATAGTATCTATCGCAGCCTATGAGAGTTAGGATAGTAACAAAGGACAGAAGAAAGTTTTATGCCCCTTCTTTTTATAGTGCTGGATACAACGCCACCTAGCGGACCATGTAATCATTTTCATTCTCACTGTGTCTTACGCGCTGTCAATTAGAGTAACTTTCTTTGGTGAGCGGCTATCAAGTTGCTGCTCTGCTCTTCTTCTTCTTCTTCTTCTTTTTCTTCTTCTTCTTCTTCTTCAGGCCGTGGCCCTACAGGACATGAGCGATTATAGCTCTCCACAATTTACCATCCTTTGTAGTTCTTATTAATATCTTTTTGCCATCACTCCACTATTTCGTTCTACCATTCATTTACATAAGCTCGTCAGCTAGATGGGTCGCTTTTACCTACAATATATCCCGTGAGTCTCCATTTTTCCAAGCCCTCCTTACTTATTATGCATCTAATAGTGTCAGTATATTTTTTTCTGATATGAAAGCCACATCAGGTTCGAAATATTATCCTATGGCAGAAGAGAGGAATTTGAAATAATGTAATGATGTCGTTCTGACGGAAAATCCATTGGAATTTTATTTAATGCCATGTCTGTTCAGTACATAGGCAATGATAGCTCGCCACAGCTTCCTTTACTTTATCTGGAAATTGCCATGAATTCTTGTGAAAGATGGTATAGTGGTTTAGTGTTTTTCTTCTCTTACGTCGGTTTCCACCCAAGATTAGACATTTCAGTCCATCCTTCTATTTAAGCATAGCTGAAAGGAGGGGAAATTAACTCATGCTTTTCTCAAACGTATTTGTGCGAAAGTGAATGTAACAGACGAGCCCGGAATTTGAACTCGGATTGCGGATCCAACTTTCGTCTTCGATAGCCCTTACGCCACCCACAAAACTGTTATATTTGGACGGGAGCTACCCATACATCATTCACCGGCCTTGATAGTCCCCAAAAGCGTCTCCGAGCTCTTGTGTGGGACGTACTATCATCTATGAATATTACTTCCCCTTTTACTGTATATAGAATCCCCTCAAAATATGGTGTTTTATATACTAGTTCTATATATTTAAATTTGTCTGGCTCTCAATTTTTAGGTGTTGCCATAGAAGGATATGACTACACAACCAAAAAATTCAAATTCAAGTTACATCGGCTGGACTAACATTTTGCTTGGCGAAAATAGTCATCTACAGAGTGATAAAGGTTAATTAAAAAAAAACCGAGTGTATCAATGACACATTTTTTTTCTCCTCGTCATAACAAAAGACAAAAAGTTTCAGTCGGAGGTGATTACGGGTCGTTACGTACATAGGCCATAGCTGAAAAATTACCGAGGGACATTTAAATTATCCCAAAACATTAAAATACTTAAAGTACGTTTGCCACAATGTGATGCATTATTTAGCTGGCTTTCTGATTCCGAAAAATAACACTTAACTCTAATGAGGATACGTTGTCGACAGGAAAAGGGACAGCTCATTTGACTATTTGATCGATTCGTTTTTTGTTTTGTTTTGTTTTTTGTTTTGTTTTTTGCACATTAACAATTCTTTGCAGTTTATTTAAAGCCAGAAAATATTTTTAGATTGTAAGAATTGATTTTTCAGATAATCATGGTGTAGCAAAAGAAGTCTTCATAATTAACCCTTTCTAGGTGGGAGGAGAAGAAATTGGATTCATAATTAATCTGAATTTCATAAGCAATCAAGAATTTTGTGGACATAAGGTGAGGGATCAATTCTATATTACAATCAATATGTAAAATGAGCCCCCACTTTGTGGGCACAATAGTTTCTATGCATTTATATTCCAGAGAATGTAAATAAATCTAAAAGACATGGCTGCGTAGCTATTCAGTATTTCAGTGATAGATCGATTCGTTTTTCATTAATAGATCGATTTGTTTTTTTACGGCTTACTTTGCAGGTTAATTAAAGCCAGAAAATAGTTTTAGATTGGAAAATGTGTGTGTGTGTGTGTGTGTGTGTGTGTGTGTGTGTGTGTGTGTGTGTGTGTGTGTGTGTGTGTGTGTGTGAAAGAGATAGAGAGAGAGAGAATCCTGGTTTAGTGAATTTAATAGAAAAATAAGAAATGTGGATATAAAATGGGGGATCGATTCTATATTACAGTCAATATATAAACTGATCTCACACTTTGTGGTCACAATTCTTACTAATTAACCTATAGCTAGGGAGAGAAGAGATGGATTCCGAACATTTCCAAAGGGCATTCGCCCATATTTGAATATAACGAACCCAACTGGAATTGGAACTCAGCTCTGCGATTAGCAATTCCGAGCCATTATCCATTGAAGCACCCGTAAATTTAAGCTGACAACACCTGGTATTCCCAAGCGGAACCTTTTCACAACAAAAATGGACATTAGAGATAGACATAAATATCGCAGATCCAGAAATATCAAAGAACGCTACTGGTTAAATTGAACAGAAACAAAGCAACAGTACAAGACGGAATTCTAATAGAGAAGCTGCCTGCTTTCGATAATTTTAAAGTTGTCAGCATTACAGACCTAATAAATAAAATATGTATCAGTTGCATTATTTACATTACTCCAAGTCTTATCCTCATCTTCATTGCCATATTTATAACGTTTCGGCCGTTGTACGCTCCGGTCTTCTTCAGGTGATTGGAATTTCGAACCGAATCTTTTATTTTGTCCACCGCTTTAGATTGTTGTAGTTCTGATGTCTCAGCGATATTCCTTTAACTCAACTCTCCAAGTTACTGGTTCACTACTGCTGTGGCCAGGTATTGAACTCATAACTCTGTGGGTCTAGTCACTGGTTCTAACCAACATCTTTACCTACTGGTCCTTATGTATAAATTTTGGGGACTTATAAACCTAATATCTCATCCACCATTTTTACTAGTGCTCATATTGCAATTTTTCTGTTATTATTAATGAATTTTTTACGTGAGCTTATATTGCAATTTTTGCTATTATTCATTGCTTTTCTCTATCACTCCTTATTACTGGTTCCTTTATTGTATTCATTTCTATGCTCGGTCGGCTCAGGTGATTCAATCTACCCCGGTGGACGAAATTAAGGGCTCGATTCGAAATTTCAATCACCTAAAGAAGGCCGGAGCGTATAACGGCCTAAACGTGAATATGGCAATGAAGATGAGGATAACAGTCCGAGTAATGTAAATAATGCAAGTAATCATAATACACATCACAGGGATATAGACAGAAATATATGTCAGTTGCGATATAGCGAAAGACCTGGGCAGATGCATTTTCTTAGTACTCCCTAAAAAGCCAGATGCAAACGAATGGGAATTCTATCGGACAATCAACCTCGTGAATTCTGATAAATAGAGTGCGCAGCAGAACGAGACCGGAATATGTCAACAACAATGCGGAAAAAATGCGATATTTAGGCTCAGTATGATACTAGAAAGAGCAATCCAAATTCAGAAGTGTGTGCACCTGTGGTTTGATAAATTATGAGTAGTATGATTATAGGTTGTATTGACAATGCGGAAGAATATTAGAATAATCCAGAACCGGTAATGTCAGAAAACCAATAGCATACTGATACAGAATGAAATCAGTAAATATACAAAAATAGAAAAGACTGTACGGCAAGGAAACAACTTCTCACCGGACTTATTCAGCCTATACAGTGAGGCAATTCTGAGAGAACTGGAAGTCGTACAAGGATTTAATATTGGTGGACACAATCTCAATTAAATTAATCATAAAAATCTAATCCCAATTTAAACAGATGAACAGAATGAAAATAGGATAGGAACTGTGCTGGTTCGTTAAAATCACTGGAACAAGGAATGCAATATTTATGCTTAGAATGACAACAGAACGAGCAATACAAATGCAGAAGGATGTGCAGCTGTGTTTTATAGATTATTAAAGGGCGTTTGATAAATTGAACCACAAAGAAATATTGAAACTGCTAAATAACCTTGAAATATTTGGGAAGGATATTAAAATAATCCAGAACCCGTTCTGGCATAAACACCACCTGCATCCGAATAGAAAAAAAATCAATAAATATACAAAAATAGGAATGTGTGTAAGGATGTGTCGTCTCACCGGACTTACTCAACCTATACAGTAAGATGGCTTTGAGAGAATTAGAAGTCTTACCATGATACCATGGAAGCCAAGAGTTTATAAATATAAGATATGCAGATGCCATAGTGTTGATAGCAGATACAGAAAAGACAGAGAAATGAAAGTACAAAAGATAGAAAAAAGAAAACGAGAAAAAAAGACTATCAATTGTAAGAAGACTGAAATCATGTTTGCTAGTAAATGAAAAGTGTGACATCGAAAGCTAAAGATGGCTTCCAAAAGCTAATTAAAGTATAAAGAAACAAAAAAGATCTTTATAAAGAGAGGAAAGAGTACTGAACTGTTATGTAATATCAGTCATTTTATATGGCAGTGAATGCTGGACAGTCTTCTCATAGATGAAGAGAGTTGAAGCAACAGAAATGTAGTTCTACAGAAGGATGCTGATAATACCATGAACCGAAGATGTAAGCAACAACAGTTTACAGGAAATGAAAGCGAAAAAGAACACTTATACTTAACATCAGGAAGGAACATTTTAAAATTTCTAAGGTACATAAAGAAGAGAAAGTACATAGAAAATCTGATACTCACAGGGTAGCTTGAAGGAAAGAGGAACGGAGGGAAACAATGCATAATATACTTAGTGAGACTATTTACATTATTCGGACTATTGTCCTCATCTCTGTCGCCATATTTATTACAACACATGGCACAGTAGACAAAGGCTTTAGTTAGATCGAGTGACAAAGAGTGTGAGTTCAATACCTGGCTAAGACAGTGGAGAACTTGGAGAGGGGAATTAACAGGAGATAACTGACGTCCATTAGACATGGCACGTGGAACTAGAAAAGTCTACCCCAGTGAACCAAATAAAGGGTTCAGTTCGACATTGCAACCACCTGAAGAAGGTCGAAACGTTGTAATAAATATGACGACAAAAATGAGGAATATAGTCCGAATAATGTAAACAGTGTACATAATACCTCATCTTAAAACTATAGACAGATACTTAGTGAGCTTGAGTAAATGAATGGTGGAACAAGAGAGTAAAAATACAAAATTTCTTTAAAAAAAGAAAAAAAAACGAAAGAAAGAAAGAAAGAAAGAAAGAAAGAAAGAAAATGAAGTGATAGAAAAATGGAGAAAAAAGAAAGAAAAATCGATCCTATACAAAGGATAGGAAATTGTAGCGAACCATGATCACCAACGTCATGAAGGGGAATGGTAGGAAGAAGAAGAAGAAGAAGAAGAAGAAGAAGAAGAAGAAGAAGAAGAAGAAGAAGAAGAAGAAGAATGTTAAAGTGTTTTAGAGTTCTATTTTAGCATTTTTTTAAGTTTCGGAAAACCGATTTAAATTATTTTATTAATTTCAAATATTTTCTACCTCACCGACAATAAAAAGGATAAACATTTTCATTTTCTATTGCTGGAGACAAAAGCAATGTCAATAGACGCATAATTTCCAGGAGACTAGATGTGCTTTGCTATCATGCTTATCGAACAGGCCATGCGAAGAATTCAAAATAACCAGTTTTGAAATTCCCTGTGTAAGAAAGATAAAAGAAATGGCATATATGTATATAAATATGCTGAATGAAGGATTTGGAATAAACGAGAGATAAAATGAAGAGGTAAATTAAAGGGGTCAAAGCAGAAGTGTGGAATAGGACAGGAAAAAGAGGAGGCTAGATGAAGTAAACGAGCGATGGAAAGAAAGAGAAAAGAAGAAAATGATATATATATATATATATATATATATATATATATATATATATATATATATATATAAGAATTGAATAAAAGACATAAATAAGATAAGAACAGAAAGAAAAATAAGATGAGACATAAAAAGACAACATAATAAAGAGAAAATAGCGATTTCAAAGAGAGAAAAACAAAACGAAAGAAAGGTTAAGAGAAAGAAAGGAAGTGTGAAAGAAAGAAAGAGAGAAAGAAAGAGAGAAATAAATAAAATGAAATGATATAAAAGTAGAGAGAGAAAGAAAGAAAAATTGGACCTAGAAAGAAATAAAGAAAGAGAGAAAGAAAGAACAATAAAAGGAAGAAAAGGAGAGAAAGATGAAGAGAATGAATATATATCGCGACAGTAAATAGAAGATAGAATAAGGAACATGACAAAAAATATAGAAAAAAAGAGGAAGGCAAAAAAGAAGTGAGATCGAGACGAAAGAAAAGAGCAAAATAAGAAAATAAACTAAAAGAAAGAAAGAAAGAAAGAAAGAAAAAGAAAGAAATAAAGAACATCATGTGAAAAATAGATCAGGAAATAAATAGTGTTGTTTAAGAAAGAAAGAAAGAAAGAAAGAAAGAAAGAAAGAAAGAAAGAAAGAAAGAAAGAAAGAAAGAAAATGGAAAATGGACTAAAAGAAAGATGATAAACAGAGAACCCAAATGAAAGAGTGAAAAAATGTGTAGGATGAATAATCGCGAAACAAAAATAGAAAGAAAGAAAGAATCAGGAAGAAAATTTAACGATAATGAGAAATACAAAGAAAGAAAGAAAGAAAGAAAGAAAGAAAATTTAACGATAATGAGAAATACAAAGAAAGAAAGAAAATTTAACGATAATGAGAAATACAAAGAAAGAAAGAAAGAAAGAAAGAAAGAAAGAAAATTTAACGATAATGAGAAATACAAAGAAAGAAAGAAAGACAGAAAGAAAGAAATAAAGAAAGAAAGAAAGAAAGAAAGAAAGAAAGAAAATTTAACGATAATGAGAAATACAAAGAAAGAAAGAAAATTTAACGATAATGAGAAATACAAAGAAAGAAAGAAAGAAAGAAAGAAAGAAAGAAAGAAAGAAAGAAAGAAAGAAAGAAAATTTAACGATAATGAGAAATACAAAGAAAGAAAGAAAATTTAACGATAATGAGAAATACAAAGAAAGAAAGAAAGAAAGAAAGAAAGAAAGAAAATTTAACGATAATGAGAAATACAAAGAAAGAAAGAAAGACAGAAAGAAAGAAATAAAGAAAGAAAGAAAGAAAATTTAACGATAATGAGAAATACAAAGAAAGAAAGAAAGAAAGAAAGAAAATTTAACGATAATGAGAAATACAAAGAAAGAAAGAAAGAAAGAAAGAAAGAAAGAAAATTTAACGATAATGAGAAATACAAAGAAAGAAAGAAAGAAAGAAAGAAAGAAAGAAAGAAAGAAAGAAAATTTAACGATAATGAGAAATACAAAGAAAGAAAGTAACAAACAAACAAAGAACCGAAGAGTGATAGGAAGACTGAGAAAACAAACTAGATCTAAGAAAGAGAGACAAGATGGAATAAAAGATGGAAACATGGTAACAAATGATAAAAGCCTAACGAAACGATGCATGAAACAAAAGAAGACGCCGGATACAAATAAAAAAAAAAAAAGTGGTGGGGTCAAAGTTTAGGAAAGGCGAACTTGAGTCTATTTGTACTTAATTAAAGGAAGATACATAAAAATTAATGGCAAATAACAAAACCCTCTGATGTAGATTAATTAACTTTTTTGAAGCTGACATTAATCGAATGATTTTTCAATTGGGTGATCAAATTTATTAATTTCAATAAACGACAGAAGCTTCGGCAATGCAATTAGTACGATTACTCTTCTTGAAAATAATTATAAAAAGAAATACATATATAATGATCGTCGATTGCTAAAGTGTTGATAAAATTAGCAAAAGCATTACACACACGCAGTCAATCATTGTTATGGAGTACTTTATCGTTGGCAGAAAATAAGAATGTATTGATGTGTTTATTTGAGTAATAGATGAATAATGCGGCCATTTTAATATAAATACAAATAGTTTTTTCTTTCTCAATGATCTAAACATTTATAGGGGATTGACAATAAGCAGGGAATTCTTGTTGAGGGCCTTGTTCCCCACGAAATTTAGACTTGAAGACAAATCTCAGGAATAAATGTTGGCGGGAACAGAGAAAGAAAGAGGAAAGCAAAAGGAAAAAAAGAGAAAGCTAGAGAAAAGAAGGAAAAAAGTAAGAGAGAAAGAAAAATGAAGGAGAAATATCGTGAAAGAAAGAAAGAAAGAAAGAAAGAAAGAAAGAAAGTGTCATGGAAAGAAAAGAAAGGAAGGATTGTAATAAACGAAAAGGGAAAGGAATATCGAGAAAAAAAGAAACAAAGAAATAAGCACGACTAGAAAGAAAGAAAGAAAGAAAGAAAGAAAGAAAGAAAGAAAGAAAGAAAGTTGTGTGATACATGAATATAGAAAAATCGAGAAAGAAAAAATAAAGCCAAAGAAAGAAAGAAAGAAAGAAAGAAAGAAAGAAAGAAAGAAAGAAGCAGTCAGAGAAAAAAAGAAAGGGTGGAATGCAATAAACGAAGAGTGTAAAGAAAAAGAAACAAAGAAATGAACAAAAAAGCATTCATAAACAGAAAGACAGACGGAAAGGAAGAAAAATGTAAATCAGGTGCATGATAAATGAATATGGAAAGAAAGAAAAAAGAAAGAATGAATGAATGAATGTTGTGTGCTGCATGGCTATAGAAAAAGAGGTCGAGAAAGAAAAACTAAAACAAATGTGAGTTCAATACCCGCTTAAGGCAGTGGAGAACTTGGAGAGGGGAATTAACAGCAGATAACTGATAACTGACATCCATTAAAAACATGGCACGTGGAACTAGAACAATCCACCCCAGTGAGCGAAATAAAGGGTTCAGTTCGACATTACAAGCACCTGAAGAAGGCCGAAACGTTGTAATAAATATGACGACAAAAATTAGGACAATAGTCCGAATAATGTAAACATCTCAGAAATATAGACAGATACTTAGTGAGCTTCAGTAAATGAATGGCGGAACAAGAGAGAAAAAATACAAAATTTCTTTAAAAAAAGAAAGAAACAAACAAACAAACAATCAGTCAGAGAGGAAAAAGAAAATATGGTGTGTAATAAACGAAAAGTGAAAGGAATATCAAGAAAAAGAAACAAAGAAATAAACAAAGAAGAACTCATAAATAGAAAGAGAGATAGAAAGAAAGAAAAATGTAAATCAGGTGCGTGATAAATGAATATAGAAAAGGAGATCGAGAAAGAAAGAAAGAAAGAAAGAAAGAAAGAAAGAAAGAAAGACCGGTGTGTGATAGAAAAAATAAATAATGAAAAAGTATGCAAGAAAGTATCACTCAAAGAAAGAAAGCAAGAAAGAAAGAAAGAAAGAAAGAAAGAAAGAAAGACCGGTGTGTGATAGAAAAAATAAATAATGAAAAAGTATGCAAGAAAGTATCACTCAAAGAAAGAAAGAAAGAAAGAAAGAAAGAAAGACCGGTGTGTGATAGAAAAAATAAATAATGACAAAGTACGCAAGAAAGTATCACTCAAAGAAAGAAAGAAAGAAAGAAAGAAAGAAAGAAAGAAAGAAAGAAAGAAAGAAAGAAAGAAAGAAATACCAGTGTGTGATAGCAAAAATAAATAATGAAAAAGTACGCAAGAAAGTATCACTCAAAGAAAGAAAGAAAGAAAGAAAGAAAGAAAGAAAGACCAGTTTGTGATAGAAAAAATAAATAATGAAAAAGTACGCAAGAAAGTATCACTCAAAGAAAGAAAGAAAGAAAGAAAGAAAGAAAGAAAGAAAGAAAGAAAGACCAGTGTGTGATAGAAAAAATAAATAATGAAAAAGTACGCAAGAAAGTATCACTCAAAGAAAGAAAGAAAGAAAGAAAGAAAGAAAGAAAGAAAGAAAGAAAGACCAGTGTGTGATAGAAAAAATAAATAATGAAAAAGTACGCAAGAAAGTATAACTCAAAGAAAGAAAGAAAGAAAGAAAGAAAGAAAGAAAGAAAGAAAGGAAGAAAGACCAGTGTGTGATAGAAAAAATAAATAATGAAAAAGTACGCAAGAAAGTATCACTCAAAGAAAGAAAGAAAGATAGACCAGTGTGTGATAGAAAAAATAAATAATGAAAAAGTACGCAAGAAAGTATCACTCAAAGAAAGAAAGAAAGAAAGAAAGAAAGAAAGACCAGTGTGTGATAGAAAAAATAAATAATGAAAAAGTACGCAAGAAAGTATCACTCAAAGAAAGAAAGAAAGAAAGAAAGAAAGACAAATTTCTGTTAAATTAATAGAAAAAGAATGATGTCCGAAGAAAATATATAGCATATGAAGAAAAAGAACAAAAGAAAAAAAAAAAGTTTGAAAATCTCTCAAATACCAATCAGCCGATTGAATCAGAGGCAAACAGACAGAATTAATGTAAACCTGAAAACTTCAGTTAATCACATTATACAATGAAAAGCTATTTTGGATAACATGAGTAGCAATTAGTAAACAAATAACTTAACACGTCCATTGACGCTAATGATTATTGTACAGAGAAACAATGAATAATAATAACGTGTAGAGAAAAGGTTGAAATTTCTTTCTAAAATGATTTTGCTAAGAAGAGGAAAAAATATTTTCTGATAAAATACATTCGAAATGATTTTACTGAGAAAAATTACTAACAGATAAAATGCATTGGAAAGGATTTTACTATGAAAAAGCCTTGAAAATTTAATTTCAAAGAAAATACATTGGAAATTATTTTATAACGAAAAATTATTTATTGATAAAAATGCATTGATGAAATGATTTTACTATGAAAATGCTTTGCAAATTATTTTCTAATAAAATACGCTGGAAATGATTTAACAAAGAAACATTATTTACTGATAAAATAGCTGGCTGCCACGAATAAGCAGGAAGATTCTATTGGCCAGCGTTAGAGCCAACAGCTGACTGACACGAATGTTAACTAGCATGCCAAAAAAATCGATATCTGCATTCGTCACAAGTGGGAAAAATTTTAATCTGCATGGCACTTTACTCCAATTGGCTTATTCGCTTGCTTAAATTCAACGTTGATTGTGATTCCGCAGAACTGGGTTAGTGCGAAAAAGTATTTGTTGTTAACATTCTTTTTTCATTCGTTTTTTTTTTTTTACGAGTCCTTTTTTAAAACTGATCGTTTTGTGTTCATTTTGTTTAGTACATTCTTCGTAACAGATTTAATGTTTAGTATAGAGCTTAGAAAAAATTCGCAGTCTGAGATAGGCAAGAAGTAAGGCATGTAGCAACATCGTCACGGAAATAGGCACTCCTTTAAAGGCAAGGAAGGGCAAAAATATTTTAAGTCAAGTGATAGCGATTGTTGTATGAGTCGTACGATTTTTGAATCAAGCACAGGCAACGCCGGACTTGATTTTTGAATCAAACCCCTATTTTATTAGGAAACTGCTAGTTTCCTAATAAAACACATTTGAAATGATTTTACAAAGGAACATTCCTTATTGATGAAATAATTTGAAAAGTATGTTACTAAGGAATTCATTATAAATTATTTCTTAATAAAATATATTTGCCTATAGCTGGGATCCTAAAAGGTGCTACCACCCGAGTCAGGGTGGACATGGGAGCAACAGCAAATAAGATGTAGTTCCACGACCCTTAAAAACTCCAATCTCACTATCAGAAGTCTAGGCGCAAAATGTAGTTTATCGTCATACCCAGGATTTTCAGTTTTTAAAACTTTATCAAATTACTGGAAAATATGTTGCCTTGAAAGTCAGCAGCTAAAATCCTGACATTATCGAAGTTTTAACACCAATCTGCGACATCGACGGGCAAAACTCACCATAAATCATCTGAGAGAACCCTCTCTGCCTTCCAACAGCATGGCTGATGCTATCCTCCAGGAAAGTCACTCGTCGTGCCTTCTCGGGCCAACGCTCTCAGCTGACATGAGGAGGAAAGACTATATTGAATCCACTGATAGATCAACTGCTAAGAAATTCGGTTCACTGTGTCGTGCGAGACAATTTTTCTCTCCGGAATCTATCATGTATATCTATGTCTGCCATTCGTCAGTGCTTAGAATATCGCTGCCATATATGGACCGGTGTTCCTGCTATTTACCTGAGCTCCTTGATAAGATCCAAAGAGGAATCAGCAATATTATTGGTGTTGATCTTGCTGCTTGGCGCCAGTTACTTGCCCACCGCCATAAGTTTGCCTCTCAGTGCCTTTTCTATAAATACTTTCATGGTAATTGTTCGGATCAGCTGTGGTACCTAGACTTTGTGAGCAATACAAGACTGGTGACGAGATCTCATCATTTTACAGTTTATTTGGATTGATGTAGCAGTTTATTATGCTAACAGTTCAGAAACTTTTTTTTTCTTTTTCTTCTTTTTCTTCATATTGCTTTATTTTTTGTTCGGCCATCTTTCTTTTTCTATTAATTTATCACAAATTTGTCTTTTTTCTCTTCTTTCTTTCATTGCGTGATACTTTCTTGCGTTCTTTTTCTTTTTTCTATCAAACACTGGTCTTTCTTTCTTTCTTTCTTTCTTTTCTTTTCTTTCTTTCTTTCTTTCGTTCTTTCTTTCTTTCTTTCTTGGTCTCCTTTCTATCTTCATTTCTCACGCTCCTGGTTTACATTTTTCTTTCTTTCCATCTTTTTCTTTATAAATTCTTCTTTGTTTCTTTTTCTTGTTAATCCTTTGACGTTTCGTTTATTGCACTCACCCTTTCTTTTTTCTCTCTGGCTGCTTCGTTCTTTCTTTCTTTCTTTCTTCTTCTGTTTTGCATGATTCATTGTTCTTCTTTTAGGATTTCCTGTGTCACATATCGCCTTTCTCTCTCTCTCACACACTTTCTTTCTTTCTTTCTTTCTTTCTTATATAAGCTATTCTTATTCCCTTCCGTTTTCCTTATATTCAAACTTTTCCTTTCTTTCTTTCTTTCTTTCTTTTATAAGCTATTCTTATCCCTTCCTTTTCCTTATATTCAAGCATTTTCTTTCTTTATTCCTTTCTTTCTTTCTTCCGTTCTTTATTTATTTCTTTATTTTTGTTTCACCCGATTCTTTGTTCTTCATTACTGTTTCCTCTCCCCTCTGTGACATATCTTCTTTCTTTCTTTCTTTCTTTCTTTCTTTCTTTCTTTCTTTCTTTCTTTCTTTCTTCTTCTGTTTTGCATGATTAATTGTTCTTCTTTTAAGCTTTCCTCTCACCTGTGTCACATAGCCGCATTCTTTCTTGCACTTCTCGCTTGTGGAAGTCACTTCCGGCTCCATACTTTCCAGCAACTTTAGTCTACTGCCCTCCTGCTCACTCTTTTCTCTGCATTGTTCTTGATCCCCGCTCTCCTATATATCCATTCCTCTAACACCCTCTTTACTCTTCCTCCATCTTTCTGAAGTGTTAAGGGCACGCCAGTCTTGCTTGGTGCGATATGCTTTAAAAAAACTAGAGAAAACACTGTCTAAATCTTCTAACAACAACAACTGTCTCTTATAGAAATATTTCCTCTCAATATCTATCTCAGTTCATGCTCAGTTATCCATTTATCCATAATCATTATACATGTAATCCGCAGTATCCTTCTTCTCTCTCTCTCTCTCTCTCTCAGTTATCCATTTATCCATAATCATTATATATGTAATCCGCAGTATCCTTCTTGTCTTTTAATAATATGCTCTCTCACTCTCTTTCTCTCTCTCTCTCTCAGTTATCCATTTATCCATAATCATTATATATGAAATCCGCAGTATCCTTCTTGTCTTTTAATAATATGCTCTCTCTCGCTCTCTCTCTCTCTCTCTCTCTCTCTCTCTCTCTCTCTCTCTCTCTCTCTCAGTTATCCATTTATCCATAATCATTATATATGTAATCCGCAGTATCCTTCTTATCTCTCTCTCTCTCTCTCTCTCGCTCAGTTATCCATTTATCCATAATCATTATATAATTAATCCGCAGTATCCTTCTTGTCTTTTAATAATATGCTCTCTCTCTCTCTCTCTCTCTCTCTCTCTCTCTCTCTCAGTTATCCATTTATCCATAATCATTATATTATGTAATCCGCAGTATCCTTCTTGACTTTTAATAATATGCTCTCTCTCTCTCTCTCTCTCTCTCGCTCAGTTATCCATTTATCCATAATCATTATATATGTAATCCGCAGTATCCTTCTTCTCTCTCTCTCTCTCTCTCTATCAGTTATCAATTTATCCATAATCATTATATATGTAATCCGCAGTATCCTTCTTGTCTTTTAATAATATGCTCTCTCTCTCTTTCTCTCTCTCTCTCTCAGTTATCCATTTATCCATAATCATTATATATGTAATCCGCAGTATCCTTCTTGTCTTTTAATAATATGCTCACTCCCTCTCTCTCTCTCTCTCTCTCTCTCTCTCACAGTTATCCATTTATCCATAATGATTATATATGTAATCCGCAGTATCCTTCTTCTCTCTCTCTCTCTCTCTCTCTCTCTCTCTCTCTCTCTCTCAGTTATCCATTTATCCATAATCATTATATATGTAATCCGCAGTATCCTTCTTCTCTCTCTCTCTCTCTCTCTATCAGTTATCAATTTATCCATAATCATTATATATGTAATCCGCAGTATCCTTCTTGTCTTTTAATAATATGCTCTCTCTCTCTTTCTCTCTCTCTCTCTCAGTTATCCATTTATCCATAATCATTATATATGTAATCCGCAGTATCCTGCTTGTCTTTTAATAACATGCTCTCTCTCTCTCTCTCTCTCTCTCTCTCTCGCTCAGTTATCCATTTATCCATAATCATTATATATGTAATCCGCAGTATCCTTCTTGTCTTTTAATAATATGCGCTCTCCCTCTCTCTCTCTCTCTCACAGTTATCCATTTATCCATAATCATTATATATGTAATCCGCAGTATCCTTCTTGTCTTTTAATAATATGCTCTCTCTCTCTCTCTCTCTCTCTCTCTCTCAGTTATCCATTTATCCATAATCATTATATATGTAATCCGCAGTATCCTTCTTCTCTCTCTCTCTCTCTCTCTCTCGCTCAGTTATCCATTTATCCATAATCATTATATATGTAATCCGCAGTATCCTTCTTGTCTTTTAATAATATGCTCTCTCTCTCTCACTCTCTCTCTCTCTCTCAGTTATCCATTTAACTAATAATCATTATATATGTAATCCGCAGTATCCTTCTTGTCTTTTAATAATATGCTCTCTCTCTCTCACTCTCTCTCTCTCTCTCTCTCAGTTATCCATTTATCCATAATCATTATATATGTAATCCGCAGTATCCTTCTTGTCTTTTAATACTATGCTCTCTCTCTCTCTCTCTCTCTCTCTCTCTCTCTCTCTCTCAGTTATCCATTTATCCATAATCATTATATATGTAACCCGCAGTATCCTTCTTGTCTTTTAATAATATGCTCTCTCTCTCTCTCTCAGTTATCCATTTATCCATAATCATTATATATGTAATCCGCAGTATCCTTCTTGACTTTTAATAATATGCTCTCTCTCTCTCTCTCTCTCTCTCTCTCTCTCTCTCTCTCTCTCTCTCTCTCTCTCTCAGTTATCCATTTATCCATAATCATTATATATGTAATCCGCAGTATCCTGCTTGTCTTTTAATAACATGCTCTCTCTCTCTCTCTCTCTCTCTCACAGTTATCCATTTATCCATAATCATTATATATGTAATCCGCAGTATCCTTCTTGTCTTTTAATAATATGCTCTGTCTCTCTCTCTCTCTCTTTCTCAGTTATCCATTTATCCA
>OZ010605.1:68322313-68334813 GCA_963932145.1 Acanthosepion lycidas
TTTGATGACAGATCCATAAAATTGTTTTAAATTAAAATTACATTTTCTTAATTTGAGTTTACCCGTGTTTCATCAAACTTCCTTGGGATCTAGGTAACATCACTCTCCGTGTCAATCTACATTGGAAAAGAAAAGCCATTCAATTTTACTCTCTCTACTTCTTGCAGGTGTTCTTATCGAATATACTTCCGTATTTTTACCATGAAGGTTTATATTTTCTAACTTTTCTATTCTCTTTTCTATCTGCACACATATTAGAAATGGTCTTTTCTTTTACAATTTAAACATGATTTTCCTAGGGCTGAACATTTGTTTTTGTTTCTTTCGTGTTCTTTGTCGCAATATCTGTATTTAATTAGGATTTCAGTTGTGTTATAAGATTCTACGTGGTTTTTAGAATTATTAAATTCATTAATTAATTCTAATTGCTGCAAGAATTCTACACTTGGTTCTAAAATCATATCACTCGCTTGTAGCCGTTCTAGGATCTTATGTTTCTATGTAACGCCATACATGTCTTCAATTATACTTAGAAGGATTAATTCGTCTTCTATAGACATTTCTCTCGAACCTATTGTTTCAAATTCTTGATGCTTCTTTCAATCTGTGTAAATATTGCATTACGGTTTAATTCACGGTTTGTCTTCTTTCCCGAGGTTTTTTGTCTCTTCAATAACAAGCATTTTTCCGTTGCATGTTTCTTTTAACAACAGTTGAAATTTCCTTATTTTGGGGTAAACGATAATGAATATTTTCTTTATGGCTTCAGATCCTGCCAAAACCAAATCCCCAATTTCATTCTCCCCTCCGGAAGCTTTCTTGTCTTTCAGTTTCTTTAACCTAGCCAACGCTGGGAAACATCTAATCCAAGTTTCTACGTGATCCGGTTCGTCTAATGCGGTTAGGAATCCTCTCGGCGACCCATATTTTTATGAAGTAGAGTAATCCCTGGAATAGACATTGTCAGATCAAAAGATGTTAGCTCCATTGGCATTCGCTGTGGCGTTCTGCTTTTATAGCAGTATCTCTTTTACATACAATACTGAACTTTTCTTTGATTCTGTTGCTTCAAAGGACTTCATCTGGGGGAAATTCTCCTGCATTCACTGCCTTATAGGAGGTTATTTTTTGATATTCCAATATGTGTTATCGGCTCTTATAGCACTTCGCAGATAATTAAATTTATGAACTTGCTTTATTTTGACGTATTTAGTTTATAGCTCGCATTTTGCGCTAATCCTTTAGCTAATACTGTTTTCTTATATTTAATGGTTAGTCCTTTCTTCCCGCTTTCCTTTGATACTTCTCCTAGAAGAACCTACAGTTTTCTTACTATGTCTATCATCTATACGGTGTTATCTACATCTTGTACAAATCTTCAAATAATTTGCATTTCTCTGGAGATGTAGACATCTGAAAATATTTAAAACCGTCTTAAGTGTCATATCATCTGCAAATACATGAAAACTGATAAGAGTTGAAAAGAAAAGTGGATTTGATCCAAGTAAGAGTCAAAATTTGTCGTAATTGATAGATAAAAATATCAGGCATTAACATATATTCTCCAACAGTGAAAAATCGATCTTTTCTCGATGAAAACCCGATATGGACAGCACCAGAATAAAAAAACCGAAAAGTCATAAACTGGAATATACAGCAGAATAAAGTCAAAACTCAAACGATTAAATCACATACTCTTCTTAACTGAGACATGGAAGGCCTCCAAATCGAAATTTAATTTAAAAAATCATTTGGGAGAACTCTTTTTACTTTCCATCAGTATGGCTGATTCTAACCTCCAGGAAAGTGATGTATTTCACCTTCTCGGTCTAACGTTTTCCTGTGTCAAGATTTGATTGAATCAATTGCTAGGTCTGTCGGTCGAAAAATCGGTTCCTTTTGTCGTGCTAGACATTTTTTTCTCGCCATAATTTCATATTTGTAAATCTAACATTCGTCCAATGCTTTGAATATTGCTGTCATACCTCGTATGGTGATCTTCTATGTATTTAGAGATTCTTGATAAAATCCAATGAAGAATCTGCAACGTTATTGGTCCTGACCAGGCATGTCGGATTCAGTCAACTTCCCTTCGCCGTAACAGAGCTTCCTTGACCGTTTTCTATAAATAGTTTCATGGTGATTGTTCTGATGAAGTTTCTTCTATATCACCAAGACTTTATCAGTATGATCACAGTACTAGTCTGGTAGCAAGGTCTCCTTATTTTACAGTTTAAATGGCTAGATACATTCTATGCTAACAGTTTCTTTTCTCGCAATTTCCGCTTTTGAAAGTCTCTTCCGGCTTCTTGTTTTCCAGTCAGACTTTATCCTCAAAAGTTTAAATGCAATATCAATCGTTATCTTCTGCCTTCTTAATTCTAGTTCTCTTATTGTTCTCTCTCCTTATAGCGTATTTTTCTCATATTCTCTAATACTACGTAAATCGTTGCGTCTTAGTGGCTTTATTGCCTTGCTAGTGTTGAAATTATTAAAAATATATATAAATCGACATGTTAATATATAAAAAAATGGCGAATATAGATAATTCAAAAAATAAATCGCGTCTCAGAAATAGTAAGAGAAGGTGACACATGCGTCTAATGACGTCAGCAAGGAAAATTCGAATCACCTTCGAAGGAGACAATGTCTAATTGTTACTAACACCTAAAGTATCAACATCGCATCCGTTGGGCAGATCACGTGATCAGAATGTGTCGACTCCCATGTATCATCCTGTTGAGAAAACTTGCCAGCGGCAGGAGGCTACGCGGATGCCCAAAACAACGCTTCAAGGATCAGTTGAAAACATTCCTGACACATGTCAACATCGACTCTAAAACTTGGGAAACCCTTGCTTCAAATCGGCCTTCTTGGCTTAGGACCATTCCAGTGGAGACCGAGACGTGGATCTCCTACGTGCTGTCAAGAGGGCTCGACAAGCCCAGCCACACACGATTCTTCAGGTGTAGACTGGGCCTTCCGTCACCGCCACCAGAGAGAAGAAATGAAATGGGGAGAAAGGATGACGATCCCGATGTTCGGATACGAGCAGGTGCTGACGCCGACAATGAAAGAGATTAGTCTTGGAAGATATTAAATAATTTGGAACTATCATTTTCTCCTTGTCGGGCTTCTGCGTGGAACATTGGTGTATGTAAAACTATTTTCATAGTCTGTTATGATATACTAAAGATTTGGTAGGGAATAATCACAGATTATTTCCTCTTTTCTGTGTTTCTGCATGACAGTCTAACCGTCAAGATGGAGAGGATCTCCGATATGGTATCAGGAGGGCCCGACTAACACAGCCGCGTCCATCACACACACTCCTCTGTAAATCCTGCTCACAACTCTTCAGGAGTAGGCTGGGCGTTTACAGCCATCTCCATTACCGCCACCAGAGGGGAAAAAAGGGAATGAGGAGAGAGGATGACGATGCAGTTGCCGAGGATAATTGTAGCAAATTTACAGACAGAAATAAATTCCGGAGTGCAGTCCTAAAATATGAGCGAGGGACAAGAGAATTAGTGCAATAAATCCAATATATGATACAAACTAGGATTCATCTTAGAAATTAAGACAGAAAACTTTCGATGAGCACATTAACTATATCACGCTACATACATCAAATGTGAGGATACTTAAGCAAAAACCAGATTATATGTGTTCTAAGCTAGGGAAGAATAGTCAAACGAAGTTTGATAATGAACGATAATACTTAGGACACGAACAACATATATAAGATTCGCAAGCGGTGCATAGAAATAGTAGTTAACTGCTAGAAGTGAGTCAAATGAATTCCACAATAGATCTCCAACTCGAGAATATCTAGCAACTTCCCCACGCAGTCAGATGTGGCACAAGGCCGAATTTAATGTGAGGTAGGCTCAGTCAAAAATTCCCCGTGCAGCCCGTATAAAACGAGGTTGGGTAGCTGCTTCCCGAGACGAAACTCTGCCTTTCGTAATAGCCTCGTCAGGGCATCCTGTCTGTCTGGAGGCAGAAAGTTTGACCAACACAGCTGGAGACGAACCTCCAACTGCAGGATATGTACCAAACGCCCCACGCAGTCAGGCTAAATTTAATGTCGGGTATCCGAGCACGTAATCTGGGCCAAAATTCCTCGTAGACCCCGTATAAAGCGGGGTCGGGTAGCTGTTTCTGGAGACGATACTCTGCCCTTCGACATAGCCTCGTCTGGGGGCCTTCTCTGTCAGGAGGCAGAGAGTTTGACCAGCACAGGTGGAGACAAATCTCCAACTGCAGGATATCTACCAAACGCCGCATGCTGTCATATGTGGCAAAAAGCCGAATTTAATGTGGGGTATCAGAGCCCTTAGTCTAGGCCAAAATTCCTCGTAGACCACGAGGTTGGGTAGCTGTTTCCCGACACGAGACTCTTCACTCCGACATAGCCTCGTCTGGAATCTTCTCTGCCCGCAGGCGGAGAGTTTGACCCGCACAGCTGGAGACGAATCTCCAACTCCAGTCTAACATACAGTATTTACTACTGTATTTATGTGAATGGGGACATGCGCCCCATGCAGTCATATGTGGCAAAAAGCCGAATTTAATGCGGGGTATCCGAGCCCTTAGTCTAGGCCAAACTTCCTCGTAGACCACGAGGTTGGGTAGCTGTTTCCCGACACGAGACTCTTCACTCCGACATAGCCTCGTCTGGAATCTTCTCTGCCCGCAGACGGAGAGTTTGACCCGCACAGCTGGAGACGAATCTCCAACTCCAGTCTAACATACAGTATTTACTACTGTATTTATGTGAATGGGGACATGCGCCCCATGCAGTCATATGTGGCAAAAAGCCGAATTTAATGTGGGGTATCCGAGCCCTTAGTCTAGGCCAAAATTCCTCGTAGACCACGAGGTTGGGTAGCTGTTTCCCGACACGAGACTCTTTAATCTTCTCTGCCCGCAGGCGGAGAGTTTGACCCGCACAGCTGGAGACGAATCTCCAACTCCAGTCTAACATACAGTATTTACTACTGTATTTATGTGAATGGAGACATACCTGTATTGTCCGTAGGGATGCTCGAACAATAAGAAACAAAACTGTGTCTTTGAAATTAAGACGGAAACAAATTTACAGACAGACGATGTTTAATTAGCGACACCAATTATGAGCAATCAAAAAACTCAATGCATATTAAGACAAAAAGCCTTAGAAGCTATAACGGTAACAAATCTCCAAAGTACATCATCCGAAAAACTTTAGCTAAACACAAAAGGAGTCAATGTAAATTAGAAATGAAACTGGGCCAATGGAAGCAATGTATAGTAGGGAGAAATCCTTGCCTCAGAAACAAAATTCCAGGACATATAATTCGAAAATATTCCACTGAAGACGTAAAATACTATGATAGTGAACCCAGGGAATAAATGTATATTAGAAAGAAAGCTTTGTCTTGTAGAGGAAAACAGAAAGAAATCTCCAGGGTATATCGCTCGAAGATTGTTCGTTGAAGATAGCAAATACGAGTATATTAGGAAGAAACCTTTTTCTTGCTATATTAGGGAGCAATTTTCGCATCGGAAAATAAAACAAATACAATTTCCCACGGTACATCAGGCGAGGATGATTCAGGAAAGACATAAACTGCGAGGGTAGGTGACCAATTCAACCAACGTATATTAAAAAAAAAGCTTTGTCTCGGATATCAAAACAGAATCAAAACTCCGAGCTTCACATTTCAAAGATTGTTAGCTGAAGACAGCAAATACAGGTAAACACAACCAAGGGAATCATGTGTGTATCAGCTAAAAATGTTTCGCAAAATACGAGGAAACTTGACCGATTGAATCATTGTATATTAAGCTTTGTTTTCGGTTATCAAAACAGAATCAAAACTCTTGGGTAAATTGTCCTAGAATTTTCGCCAAAGACATAAAACGCGAGAACACCGGGACAAGGGAATCAATATTTATTAGAAAGAAAGCTGTGTCCTGACATTTAAACTGAAAACAAATCTACAAGACATATTGGCCACTAATGTTTCTCTAATGACATCATGCGTTATCCTAAGCAAAAGAATCAATGTTTATTCGGAACAATATTTCTTAGATTGTTCAAAAAACATATTCATGTAAACAAAATAGTCATGCAAATCAATATGGACACAATTATATATATTATTTATGCTCACTTAGATTATTTCTTTCAAATATTTTAAAATCTTTTCCTCACATTTTCTTCATCTTACGCGGCTTTTAACAATTTATGAATAACTCTGTGTTTTTTTGTTTTCTTGTTTCATTTTTTGTATTCCGTTGTGTTCGCTTTTTTCCTCTTTTTTTTTCACTTTGTTTCTTTTTTTTTTTCGGCCTTTATTTTTATTTAATATTTGATTCTTTTGTTCTTCTTTTTCTTCTTCGTTTTGTCTTGTTTTAAATTGTTTTGTCAAATATTATTTTATCTTGTCCGATCGTATTTTCGTCTTACTTAATTTGGCGTGAATGTTTTATTAATTTTCTGCACACACACACACACACACACGAGCGCGCACACACACAATCACCGATGGAAACACACACACACACAGAGACGAACACAGGCGCATACAGAGATGAACAAACACAGCACACACACACAGACGGACACACACACGCACAGCCGGAGACACACAGACACAGACATCATTTTTGTGAGACACAGCGCCTGTCCAAGTAATATATGTGTGTAAGAGTAAAAATGATTGACTTGCTATATATATATATATATATATATATATATATATATATAATGATTGACTGGCCATATATATATATATATATATATATATATATATATATATATATATATATATATATATGTCCATTCATTTATATATATATATATATATATATATATATATATGTATATATATATATGTACATATATATATAATGATTGACTGGACATATATATATATATATATATATATATATATATATATATATATATATATATATATATAATGATTGACTAGCCATATATATATATATATATATATATATGTATATATAATGATTGACTGACCATATATATATATATATATATATATATAATGATTGACTGGACATATTTATATATATATATATATATATATATATATATATATAATGATTGACTGGCCATATATATATATATATGTTCATTCAATCATTATATATATATATATATATATATATATATATATATATATATATATATATATATATATATAATTATATGTGTGAGTGTTTTTCTATGTCTATGTGTATGAGCTTGTGTGCTTCCGCTTAAGTTTGTGCTTATAAACATTTGTGAATTCGCTGTGTACAAATATTTCCAAGATGCTTTTATCATTTTTTCTTTTTTCTGAAATTGGGCCTTTTTTCTGTATATTCACTAAAACTGTAGGGTACTAGGAACGTTAGAACGCGTAGCATAGGGATAGATAGTTAGATAGATACCTACACATAAAACATGACTTTGTTTTGTTATTATGAACACTTACCATCTCCATTTCTCCAAGTTTTAGTCCCCAAAGTTTCTAAAATATATTTCTAGTTAAAACCCGTGATTATGCATCATTTGTTATGCTGTTGGCTGAAATATCTAGCATTTTCGTTCAAAAATCGCTTAATGCTGGCACGGTACTAGTGGCTTATTAGCTCTAAAGTTAGTGGACATAAATAATTAAAAGAAAACTGAATTTTACATGTATCGGGTTCGAATGTGGTCTGAGGTATAATATATATATATATATATATATATATATATATATATATATATATATATATATCAGGAGATCTATATATATATATATATATATATATATATATGTATATATATATATATCAGGAGGTCTATATATATATATATATATATAATTAGGAAAAACCTTAAAACTCCATTGTCGTTAATAAATTTATTCCGAAGAATATATATATTTATCTTTTCAGGCCGTCCATATTCTATGAATGTTGCTCTATATCATACAAAATACTAAAATTCTTGTTTGTAATAATACCTACCAATTACAATTTGGTATTAGCTACACACACACACACACACACACATATATATATATATATATATATATATATATATATATATATATATATATATATATATATATATATATATATACATGCATAGAGAAAGGTATCTAAAAAAATTCTAAATAAGATCATACAATGAAAAAACACCTAAAATTAATAAAAACAAATTTTCTCGTCAAAATGTTTATGTTGCTATTAAGAGGAAAGACTAAAGTATTTTTATAATTTTTTTAATATTTTTTCAATCCTTTCTAGTACGTTCGAAATTTTGTTTAAATATCTTGTTTTTCTTTCGTCAGCCAGTGGGCCAGAGATCAGTATAAAAATTTTAATGTCTTTTTGGCCTTAAAACACAGTATATTTGAAATTCATGCAAAAATCAAACAAATGCTGGATTCTACAGAAATTTTCCCGACTTATACACAAATGAATACCATTACTTTTAATTCTTTTTTAAATCTTAGTTCCTTAATTTAAATCATCAATTTGATTTGTCAAACAGAAACATTATTTACCGAAAATCTGTTCAGAATCGTAAAATAAAATATGCAATAAAACTATATTATATAATTAGAAAAAAAATTAATTGCTTTTATAAATAAAATACATTAAGGATATTGATATCTTAAACGAATAAACATTTTTGATGAATAATAAATTTATGAAGTTTTGAATCTTTTAACATTCTGTATTAATGTCAACCTTTTAGATTATATTATTATTAAGTCAAACTATATTTACAAATCATAAATAAAATAGTGTAATAGGCATAATCAAACAGCAATATTTTTAAAAGAATTTTGAATTTTGAAATTTTTTTTTTTTTGCGTATAAACGTGCCAATTTTTTGTCAGTACGGTCATCCATATATGACATTATCAGAAAATATGAGCGAAAACTATAGTAATTTTAAAGGCAACATTCCTAAAAATTCAATAAAACATTAGATTACGGAGAATATCTTTTTAAGATTGCTGAGTACTTAAAATTTATATTAAAAAAAAGAAACTCACATCATTTGCTTCACTTATGTTTTACAGATAACGTCTCCGTATAACAACATTAGAACAGTCGTCAGGTTGTCAACACGTCAAAACAGTTACTGGCTTGATAAAGAAAACACAGTTACAGTCGGGTTAAAAAAATAATTTTTCTGCGATATTTCAAATTTAAAGTAAATAATGTTTGTTCCAAGTCAGATTAATTATACTTGAAATCATCCAATTTTGCTCAAATAAACTTTCAGATAAGTATATTTTATTTTTGGAAGATTAGCTTGAAATTAAAACTAAAATAAAAGCTCCATTCATTTTAAACCTTAGGTATCGCTTTTCATGTGCGGTATCTACATAAATATGACTGACGGTATATTTGCTAATAGCCGTATCAAGAGAAAAACGTCATTTTGAAAACCGTTTTTTCGGACATATTTGTTAAACTTTACCAAATACGTATTATTTGTATACATATATACAGAGGAGCGTTTCGGTTAGCAAGGTCGATTTTACTGTGGCTCAATCGTTAAAAGCACATCAGGCTGTATGATGATTTCGTATAGGATACAGGTTCGATTCCTATCGGAGACCACATATTTTCTATGAAATTTCTCAGACATTCAAACCAGTAAATGTTGTCAATACTGTTTATTATAAACAGAGCATTTACTTAAATATTTAATATTTGTATCTATAAAAAGAACGTATAAACATAAAAAATGCCTTAAAATAATTGTCGGACTTTGTCCATTTCATTATACACGCACGCATATATATATATATATATATATATGTAATTTCCATTAATCTCTGCCATGTCATGAATGCTTAGGGAAAGGTTCTCTGACTGATGCGAGATCGGTCGAGTTTCGATCGCGGTTTGAAGCAATCGCACGTAGAGTAACACTGAAGAGCTGTGCTACAGCGAAATAGTCAGTCTGTATGTATATAGATATATGAAGAAAAATATACAGGAAAACAACCAAAAATCCCAATATATATTTTTCTTCATACTGTCGGATCTGTATCCATATATTTGCTTTTATATATATATATATATATATATATATATATATATATATATTCCTGGGATGAGATATTGTAACTATTTAAACAATTGTTCGGAGTGATGTTGTCAACTTTAAGGTCATATTCGTTTTGGCCGTTGTACGCTCTGATCATCTTAAGGTGAATCGGCGGCGAATTTCGAACAGAACACTTTATGTAATCAAAACTACCCCCCACTCCACGTGAATTAAGAAACGGATTCGGTTCGAAGTTTGTTTTTGTAATTTACCCCTGAAGATGATCATGGAAAATATCGAAAGTACTCTGGCTCCTTGATGAATTTCATCTTAACATCGGGAAACCGATTAGAGAACTTTAAAGGGTCAGTATAGAAATAAAGAGACATAATATGTCTATATTATTCAATGAAATATGTTTGAATGAAGATAAGCTACAAAATTATACGCACACACACATACAAACACATACACACACATACATACATATATATATATATGTGTGTGTGTGTGCTTGTGTGTGTGTGTTAATAAATATATATTATCCCTCAACAGTAGCACGACATTTAATATTTAATAAAAATATCTGGTTACAGCAATGTTGGTACAGTCATATATTATACAAGGATTACAGTGGTTTATTTAAAAATATATATTTGTCATTTAAAATAAATGGTATATGTATATATATATGTGTGTGTGTAAAAATATTTTAGATTTGTGGATATTATTTTTAGATTAAGCATAAAGGGAGATTACTGATTCTTTTTAATAAACAAACAAACCATAATTTACATTAAAAAATTAATCTGGCTCAATATATTTGAGCATATACATTTCTTTTGTCTAATAACCTAGGGTTATTTAAGTGTTTTAAGATAACTAATTTTTCATCAAGACATAAATTACATTTAACACCTTTTCCATTGAATTTGCCAAGAATTGTCTTTAGCTACAATATCCGACGTAACAGTTTTTTGGGGTTTTTTTTCTTTTTATTTCAAGCAAGGCGGGAAGCCACAGGTTACAGAGCATTTGGAGCGAGAGCTGATAGGAGTGATAGAGGAAAGGATGAGGAGAAAGATACTGGATAGATCAAGGCAACTGGAGATGTCGATTGACATTACATTTGAATAGTTGGCGATTATAACTATCAGGGAAACAGGAATAGAGAAGGGAGTCCCACAGGCGAGAGGTGCGAGACATGAATCTATTAGAGTCGAAGTGACAGCCACATTTGATGCCAGCCTCGTAGGACGCTTGAATTCATGAAGTCTGGGAACCAGCGCAAGCAGCTCATCGGAGCAATTACCATGAAAGTATTTGTAAAAAAGACAGAGAGAGGCGACGGCACGTCTGTGAGAGAGAAACTGCAGACGAGATGCCAGATCAGGGCCAATTACATTGCATATCTGTCTCTGGATCTTATCAAGAACCCCGAGGTAAACAGAAGGGGCTCCAGACCATATATGGCAGCAATAGTCCATGCAAGGGTGAATGGTTGATTTGTAGATTTGAAGGATCGATTCCGGGGATAAAAATTTCCTGGCGTAGCGCAGTGAGTCAACTTTCCTCGCGGTGAACGAAGCAATTGACTCAATATATTTGTTCCATCTCAGGTCAGCAGACAACGTGAGACCGATCAGCCGCAGAGAGGTGCTCTCAGGAAGGTGAGCGTCAGACATTCTAATGGGGGACAGGGAAGCATCTCTGTGGTGATTAATAGAGAGCAGTTTTGTTAAGTTTACAAGCCAATTCCTGCCCGAGTTCCCAACCGATTGAAGGTTCTTTACGAGACGAACGGCTAGGTTAGTTTTTGTCACCGACACTAGATTTGTTTTTGAGGCTGGAGTAAATTGTAGTGTCGTCCGCGTAGATGCCTACTTTGGAATCTATGACGCCAGGAAGATCGTTGATGAAGATAAGAAATAGAGTAGGGCCTAGGATGGAGCTTTGAGGAACACCTGCGTTCGTGGGATAGGAGCTGGGGGAGTATCCGATGAGAACGACCTTCAATTCACGGTTTGACAGGAATTATTGTATTAGGTCAAACAATCGACCAGTAATACCATAACTCTGGAGCTTGGGAAGAAGGCCGGTATGTCAAACCCTATCAAACGCTTTGGAGATGTCTAGGGCCACGGCACGAGCTTCTCCATTATTTTGAAGAGCTTGGTAGACAATTTCAGTGATGGCCGTAAGCACATCAGCTGTAGATCGGGCAAAGGGGAAACCATATTGCTTGTCTGAGAGCAGATCATGGGATGTAAAGTAGTTAACCACTTCGGCGAGGGGTTCGAAGACTTTGCCAAAGAGGGGTAGAAAACTGATAGGATGATAATTAGAAGGGCCAGAGAGGTCGCCAGAGTTCTTAGACAAGAACAATCGATGAGGACTTCCAACAGTCTGGAAAACAGGATTCCTTGAGGCAGTAGTTATA
>OZ010605.1:68339813-68559813 GCA_963932145.1 Acanthosepion lycidas
TGAAAATCCGTCGAAAATTGCGGCCGTGCATTCGTTACACAAACACACACACACACACACACACACACACATCCTGCCTTTTATAGATAGAGATTTCTGTTGCTTCATGTCTCTTCTTCATCTGTGAGAAGATTGTACAGCCTTCACTGCCATGTAGAATGGCTGATATTATGTAACTTTTCAGTATTCTTTTCTTTGATTCTAACGAAATCTTTCAGTTTCTTAATATTTTGCTTATTCTTGGAAGGCATCTTTCGCTAGAGAAATGCGCTTTTGGGTTTTGTTTTCATACTTTCCGTCCTCTGTCAAAACACATCTCAGATATTTGAATTGTTGTACTTGCTTGATTTTGGTATCCCTAATTTGAAATTTGCATATTGGACGATTTCGTTTGCCAATAACTATAAATGTTCTCCCCTCACAATTGCGATAGTCTTTTCTTCTCGTTTTCCTTCATTACCTTCTGTAGGAGTTCTTGTTACTTCCTTTACTTATGCTATATAATTATTTTTAAATAAAAATCTGGTAAATAACTATATACAATGTAAAATATTTTCATATATATATATATATATATATATATATATATATATATATATATATATGCACGCACACACGTCTGTGTGTGTGTATGTGTGTGTGAATGTGTGAATATATGATCAATAACTTTATTTAGCGTTGACTGCAATTGTTTCATCGAAAACCTGGGCTAGTGGTCTGACCAACCAAAAATGGCTGCTCACTGTCTCTGGGTGGCCCACATTAATATTAATGAACTGGCAGAAGGAACGTGATTGGCTGTTATGCTGACATGATGCGGCGTCTAATTCGCCAGACAGCATTCTCCAACCATCGGAAGCGCTCCATCCCACCAGGCACCTGTCAAAAAATCGAATGTCTATGTTTAATAAATCACTAAGCAAATAACATGAAAGGAATCGGCAGGCCGGATCGAAGCGACAGTGGCGGAAATGAGGGGCGATAGTTGAACGCATGCACTCATGCAACCGTACTTGGACAATAGGTTACACAAGCGCATTACTATCCATACAATGTCGCGATACGTCGAAATAGTCGGAGACTTTTCCATAATTATACAGCGATATAAGCGTGTATAGATATATACAAAAATGTGCACTGTCTATAAACCTTCAAATACACAGATAATTGTGCACGCTTAGGTGCGCAAATGTACGCTTATACAACTAACTTAAAATATGTTTTTGTTTGTTGGCTCAGATTAAGAATCAGAAAAGAGGCGATCAAAATTCTGGTTCGTACCCTTCCAAACTAGGAATTCCGTAAAGTCTGTTCTCCCATAAACTTAGATTATAAGAAAACAACACTGGTGATCCCTGATCATTTATTCACTTAAGTGCCATACGCGATACATGTATATTAGGTTGGTGCAAAAATAATGACATAATAATGTCGTTTTTTGACGTATTTGTAACGTCAAAAAACGACATTATTACGTCATTATTTTTGCACCAACCTAATAACATTGTATTAGGTTGGTGCAAACATAATGACGTGATAATGTCGTTTTTTGACGTATTTTTTAACGTCAAAAAACGACAGTATTACGTCATTATTTTTGCACCAACCTAAGACTTGGACAAATAATGTATCTTTTCGATACATGGCTGAAGAGGCAGATTTTTTCCTGCAGAAGGTTGCCATTTCATTCTGCAGTAGACTGGTTGCCAGCTAAGGCTAAACAACCAGTCTGCCCTGCTATTCAACCCATAGCTGCTGGGTGGAGAAGTGACGGATTCATACCTTTCCCAAGTGAATCTAACGAAATCGACTGGCATATGAACACGGACCACCGAGTTTTCACTCCGTGCCGATATCCATCACACCACAACGCACATAACCAATTGTAATTACGAACGTATCATGCTAACTAACCGTTCCTTGCATATATCGTAACAGGCGATGAAAAGTGGTTTGCTTACGAAATTCAAAAGTCAGTGGTTTGACAAAGATAGATCAGCCCAAATAATCCCAATGACGATCCATCGAAGGAAGTTAATGTCGTACGGGTGGTAGAATCGTTTGGGTATTGTTCATTTGGATTTATTAACCCTTTGTCTGTCCTGCGTATCATATGTGATTCACAGGACATGTGATTTCCACTTTCATGCATCATATTTGGTGCACACGAGTGGTAAAACTCAGAACGATTAAGAAAAAGAGTCTGCTTTTGAGCAAGACGTCTAAGGAAATTTAATATTTCATGTATCATATATTACCTGTCCTCAGATTTATAATTACTGCAAAGCAACTCAGCAAATAGAATGGGCTGTTATAGGAATATTGCAGGTGTTCCTTAGATGTGGCACAAGGCCGAAAATATGAGACACCCAGTGAGGATCGAACTCACTAATCAGTTGTAACAGTTCTAGCGAGACAAGCTTACTAAAAATTACAACACAGCCAGGTGCCCAAGAATTTGCGGATATAGTGTCTCACATAATAAAAATCTGTGCATTACATGTGACGCCCAGAGTGTAGTGTAAATAACTTATGATTTATACATTTTATTATACGAAACACTATAGATCAGCATTTTCTAGTTGCTAAATAAGCTGTGTTGCCTTGCAATAGTTATAAATTTGAAAAAAAAAGCATGGACATTTGTATATATATATATATATATATATATATATATATATATATATATATATATATATATATATATATATATATATATATAGGATATTGGCTTGGATTGAGGAATCGGAGAGCCTAGTTCGAATTCCAGTCGAATCCATTACATTCACTTACGTGCTAATACCCTTGGGAAAGGTATGAATCCTCTTCTTCTTTCGCCAGCTATGGGTAAAATAGCAGGACAGACTGGGTTCTTTAGCCTTGGATGGCAACTGGTCTAGGAGAAGGACAACTCTGAATTCAAAACCTGCGGGGGGTCGTTTGGGAACCTTGTGGCATTCGGTGCACCAGGTCTCTGTATTCGTCCCTCCAGAAAGTGTGGATGGTCCTGCACGAGACCTTCACCACTATGTGCCGGTGTCGGGCTGTCGGTTTCCTGGAAACGGATCTGCTTGACCCTCATACGTCAAATCTCGACGGGAGAGTCGATCATATATATACATATATATATATATATTAAGAAATAATCATACATAGAATCAATCAGCAATATTAATGCGATTAATGGCGAAATCCCTTCGCTAGTAGAAACATAATGTATGCATTAAAATACTGTTAATCCATTGAATGATGTGATCCTCATTTATAAAACTATTGTTAGATGTTTCTAGTGTATATTTTTTTTAAGTTAAGCAAGTACTTTTGAAGAGCCATGTCTCCATCATCAGGCTGTATTTTTTTTTCCTTTAAATTTAAAACTTGAAGACGAAATAATTATTTGTAGCCTGAAAGATGTTTTTTAAGAAGGTGCTATTTATTCGACGGTTGAAATATGAAGAAATATAAATTATTATTATGCTGTATTTATTGAACTCACTAATCAGTTGTAACAGTTCTAGCAAGAAAAGCTTGCTAATCATTACAACACAGCTAGGTGACCAAAAATTTGTGGATATAGAGAAACGCAATTCTGTAGACGGACACTGACAAGGATACTAAAAGAATACCATTAACTCAATATGTGAATTAATTTTTAAGGATAATCAATTTATTCCAAGCAAGGCGGTAATGCCATTAAGATGCAAGGGGGTCTACTGGGAGTGAAACAGAATTAAAAAGATTTTAGAAGGAATTGGTGACCCTATCCGAAACAGTTAAAAAGTATAAGACTTTACTCCTGTTCAAAAGAAAAGGGGGCAATGTGAGCCCTAAATTCCTTAAAGATTACTTGGATCGACAAAAACTGATATCCTACATTTGGTATCCTTGGATTAGAAGAAAAGGCGTTACATTTGGCCCACCCTAGTAACACTGGTGGAAATCATGACTATGTTGAGGACTACATGTGGAATCGTTAGAAAATCCGTTACTTTGTTATGATTTGTTAAATCTCTGCCAACAGAAACGTAGTTCTGTAGAAGGATACTGACAAGCATGCTAAAAGAACACCATTAACTCAATATGTTAATTAATTTTTAAGGATATTCCATTCGCTCCAAGCAAAGTGATAATGCCGCTAAGATGCAAGGTGTGACAACAGGTTTTGAAGTCTAACCGGAAGGAAACCACAGATTTCTCGTATTATAATTATGAACATATATCCAATTTTCAATGTTTTCTTGGCTGTGGTTGAATAATTTCAAGCAAAGCCTCATCTTCAACACCAGAAGGTCTCCTTGACCTTGGCTTGTCTTCGTGGCTTGTGTCGCCATCTTTGAAATGTTTTAACCAATTTTGTGTGAAATACCCGTCAACAGTTCCTGTTTGTGTCAAATGCCCGTTAACAGTTCATTTAATAAGACTAATAAGAAGGAACTAGGGACCTGATCCGAAACAGTTAAAAAAGATAAAACTTTACATCTGTTCAAAAGAAAACGGGGCAATATGAGCCCTAAATTCCTTAAAGATTACTCGGATCGACAAAAACTGATATCCTACATTTGGAATCCTAGGAATAGAAGAAAAAGGCGTTACCTTTGACCCACCCGCGTATCACTAAAAGGCAACCAGGTTTATGTTGAGGACTAGATGTGGGTTCCTTAAAAATTCTGTTAGCTTTCTTGTGATTTGTGCACTTCAATTAGGATTAAAGAAGAAAAGACATTACATTGTGACCAAGCTTCATATCACAATTGAAAAGGAAAGAAATAATTTTGACAACAAGTTTTGGAATCTTCAGGTATCTGTGTTCATTTTGGGATTATTAGTATGATTCTATTATTAACCCTTTGCCTGTCCTGCGCATCATATGCAATTCACAGGACATGTGATTTCCACCTCCGGGCATCATATATGGCGCACACGAGCCATGATTTTAAAAAGACGCTTAAGAGTTTACTACTGAGCATGACGTCTGAGAAAAGGTTTAGTCTAGTGGTTCCCAACCGATTTTGGGCCATGCCCGACTTTATTTCTAAAATTCTGGTGCCCCCACTGTAATATTTAATTCTTACATATTCAAAATTTTACTGCAATTCACGTCAAGGAAGCTTAAAAGGCCATTAACTTGGTCTCTAAACAAGCCGCCAAAAACCATGACATCCATGAAAGAGAATTGTTTTTAAAAGTGATAGTTAAATATATATAGTTTCAAAACATATAATAGAGAACTGAAAGGTAGAAATATAAAATATTTGAATGAAATGTTATTCTGTAATATACTTTGATCATTTTAATCATGAAATAATAATGCAAAATAAAATTTCAGCTCACTTGAAGACGATTCACTGTTAATACGTCATTCTCAAATTGCACCCATATTCTGTTGGCATTGTAAGCCGAAGGGTGCACATCCTACGAATGCTCCACTAAAATATTACCATTCCCCATCGGTGGGGTATTCGCCCCACGTTGGAAATCATTAGTTTAATCTGTGTGCATCATATATTCCCTATTATCAAATTTATGATGACTGCAAATAGAATCTGCTTATATAGAGTGTTTCACATAATAAAAACCAGTGCATCACATTTGATGCACAGAGTGTAGTGTAAATAACTTATGATCTGTACGTTTTTATTATGTGAAACACTATATCAGCATTTTCTATTTGTAAATAAGCTGAGCTGGCTTGCAATAGTTATAAATCTGGACGTTATATATATATATATATATATATATATATATATATATATATATATATGTAATCATTTATTCAAAAATTATAACATAAAAATGTAATAAAATCACTACCAAAATAGCCATTTTGTTTCAACTCTTCTGGTGTCTTATCAAGTGACGGTTTTGTATGTAGAATAAAGGATTTTAAATGGTTCAAATCAATTAACCACCTCTCGCTAGGGGAAACGCTGTTACATAAGTTGGAATGACCAATCAGAATACAAGTATATGAGAATTCAAAAAACTTGATAACGAACTAAGTTTATAATAATTATATAATGCTTTAATGTTGGGGGTTAGACTAAAATAGAATAATTCTTTCTAACTGATAAATATTAAATTATACTATAAAATTTAAAATTAAAAATTACCAATTTTAAATTTAATCTATATTAAGTTTAAAATTATAAAATTATTTAAAGAGGAAACTGAGGAAAAATAAATGTTGTTTATTTTGTTTTTATTGAAATTAAGTTGGAATAATCATTAACATCGAATGCTGCTCTGAACTCTGTCACAACTTTGATACATATATATATATATATATATATATATATATATATATATATGCCTTTAATTTCTTGAGGAACATAGGGACGCAGTATATCATTACGGTTTCTATAACAAGCCAGTTTTTAAGTGAGTAGGTTGTTATTAGGTTGGTGCAAAAATAATGGAGTAATAATGTCGTTTTTTGACGTTAAAAAATACGTCAAAAAACGACATTATTACGTCATTATTTTTGCACCAAGCTAATAGTTATTTGTTCTTTTTTGTTTTAAGATTTGTTGTTTAAAAACATTAATTTGTACTTTGCTATAGCTGAGTAGTATAGTATGTCAGATAAAATGACGATACCGTATAGGATACAGGTTCGATTCCTGACAGAGAACGCATATTTTCTAAAAAACTTCTCGAACATTCTGGACGGTAAATGTAATTAATACTGTTTAATTAAAAACAAAGCATTTATTTAAATAAATTGTATTTATTAAAATAACGTATAACGGGTGCGATAGATAAATTATCGTCTAAATTACGCAAAAATGAAAATAACATTGACATCTCATTTTAACAGATATATTTACCAAAATTACACAAAAATATCTTGAAATACAAAGAGTACATTTATTAGATAACATCGCCATTGGTTTCAACCACGACCTCTAAATGATTTCGGAATCTTCTGCAATTCTGCTGGACTGTCTCCTTAATGAATGCTGCCATAATCCTTGCCTTCAGTTCATCTTTGGTGTTACAAGGAGCTTTGTTGGTCACTCGCTCAACTGCGCCCCACTCATAATAATTAAGGGGATTGAAGACTTGAGAGTTAGGTATCCAAATGTAAGGGGTGATGAAGTAAGAAATTGCCTGACAGCCATGACTGGATACTCCTGTCTGTGTTGCATGGTGCAGAGTCCTCTTGCCAGATACAGGGTCTTCCTGCAGTCACCGTCTTGACACAGGGCAGTATTATCTTCTCAAGGCACTTGATGTAGGCCTCCGTGTTGCGTCTGAGGCCTACGCCAGCAAATTCGGGAGTTCTTTTCTTATTAGAATGATCAGAGTGAGTTTTCCGAGCTGCAGTACCTTGATAATCACCATTAGACTCATCCAACTCTTTCCGAATCCTCTGCACTCTCCTCAGATTGGCAACCAAACACTCTGAAATGTTTGTATTAGAGCTTCTGACATGAATGCCCAACAGTACAGCATGCTATTACCAAATTTTTGGGAGAATGGAATGCGTCATGGTGCTCCTTTTCTCACAAACAGTGCTCAACTAACCCTACTATCGTGTGCAGGCGACAAAATCAAAAACAAACAACGTGCATTCGCGAAATTAAAAATATAAAATGGCAACAATTTACACATCGCAAAGGGGTACTGAGTGTGAAAGAATGAGAGAAAAAAGAAAGATTATTAAGTAGCGAGAAGAGTAAAAGAAGAAGAATCAAGAAAACAGTTGATAAAGATTGAGATTGCATTTAAATATTTGAAGATCATGTAGGCTAGAAAGAATAGAACAGAAGAGATCCCACAAGAAGTGCGACAAAAGAAAATGCTAGCATAGATATTACGATTGCATCTAGCCCATCCAAATATAAATTGATGATAACATTTTGCCAATTTAGTACTGCGCTTAAATTCATAAAGTCTACTTAGTCCAATCACCAAAAGGTTAAGACAGTTAAATCACTGTGGACCTGGTATAAAAAAAGAAAGAGAACAGGTAAACTATTTCCTGAACAGGAAACAAGGAAGGAATATCTACTCCTGTTTAATACATATGGAAGGAGTTCGGGCCGGACGACAGCTAAGCTTATCTACTTCTATTGACCAAAACAAATCTTCTATAAATAATAAATTGTATATATATATTTTAAATAATACATTATATAGTTATAAGTATGAAAAAGTGATGTTTTTACTGTTGTTGCTACTGTTCCTGTTGATTAGATTAGTCATTAATTAATTAAAAAATATTATTTTTGTTGCAACCATCACTAATCCTTTTAATGAAATTAATTGTCTAAATATTTAATGGAAAAAGAAAAAGTTAAAATTTAGTTAATAATGCTTAGAATTTATACGAATTATAACGTATCACGGATCTGAAATTTATAATAATAATAATAATAATACATTATATACATTATTCGGACTATTGTCCTCATCTTTGTCGTCATATTTATCACAACGTTTCGGCCGTTGTACGCTCCGGCCTTCTTCAGGTAGTTGGAATGTAGAACTGAACCCTTTATTTCGCTCACTGGGGTAGACTATTCTAGTTCCACGTGCCATGTTTAATGGATGTCAGTTATCAGTTATCTCCTGTTAATTCCTCTCTCCAAGTTCTACACTGCCTTAACCGAGTATTGAACTCACACTCTTTGGGTCTTGTCACAGGATCTAACCAATCCCTTTATTCACTGTGCCATGTGTCCTTGAGGAACATGGCACAGTATTATTTGTAATAAATATGGTGACAAAGATAAGGACAATAGTCCGAATAATGTAAATAATGTACATAATACTTCATCTCAGAGATATAGACAGATATTGATTAATAATAATGCTTACTATTTTTTAATATAATAAAATTAAGTGAAACATCCCTGCAAATCGGAAAAGTAAATATTATTTTACTTATTGACTATTTAAAAAAAAAGCACTGATATTATTTATCTGAGTATATTTTTAAAAATATTCAAGATTATTCATAACTTATTTGTTTGCATTAAATTACACACACACACACACACACACACACACATATATATATATATATATATATATATATATATGAGACATTTTATGTTTATACATTCTTTTTATAGATACAAATATTTAAGTAAATTCTCTGTTTATAACAAACAGTATTAAACAACATTTACCAGAATGGATGACCGAGAAAATCTTTGATAATTTCTCGGACATTCAGGCTGGTAAATGTTGTTTAATACTGTTTATTATAAACAGAGAATTTACTTAAATATTTGTATCTATAAGAAGAATGTATAAACATAAAAATGTCTTAAAATAATTGTCGGACTTTGTCCATTTCATACTGTGTGACGTCATAGATAGATAGATAGATAGATAGATAGATAGATAATATTAGTGGTAAATATACACATACATATGCAATCATATATCTAAAATATATATATATATATATATATACATACATACATACATAGACAAACATATTATGCAATCATATATCTGAAATATATATATATATATATATATATATATATATATATATATATATATATATATTGTCATCCACAGGCAAACTGTTTCGCTGTATCACAGCTCATCAGTGTGGTAGACGTCCGGTTGCCTCTAGCTAGGATCGAATTCCAGCTAAATTGGCATCAGTCGAAAATTCTACTCCTAAGCCGTTGGCGTACGGCAGGGATGAAGGTGAATTTAAGCGTATTTATTTTTAGATAAACACACAGTGACTGAGAGAACCCGATTCGTTTTACCGAAGAGTCTTGCATTATTAGCAATAATAGTCACCATTTGCAAACTCACACTTCCTCCATTATATACAATAGGAATTTAAAATTACATCACAGTTATGATCATAACTATCAAGCAATTTTAAATTCTATTTGTATGTAATTTATATGCTCTGTTAGAATAAATACGAGGGAGGACCCAAAAGTAACCGGAATCGTTTTCTGTGTGATAAGCCCGTAGTACTTCAGGCTTCCTCCGCTAGGTGCCACTTGAGGCAACCCTCAGTCATCAGTGTGCTGACTGGTGTCATCGTGGGAAGAAGTACAGCTCCGTGGTTCACATTTGTTTTGAAGTGCTTCACGCCTTTTCGACTATTTTTACCATGGCTGAAAGGAAGTAGCGGCGTGCTGCTGTAAAATTCAGTTTTTTGCTGAGGAAAACAGCAGCCGAGACAGTCGTCTTGCTTAAAACAGCTTACAAGTATGCTGCCATGAGTAAAACACAATATTATGAGTGGTTTGCACGCTTTAGGAATGGTCAATTGTAGCTGGAAGAACAGCATCGTTCAGGGCGACCTTCAACCTTCCGAACAGTTGAAAGCATCATGAAAATTCATGAAATGATCTTGGGAGACTCTCGCCGAACAAATGACGAACGTTGTTGATTTTACTCGTGAGACCTGGAGTTCATGTCAACGAATTTTGACTGAGGAAATGAGAATGAAAAAAGTTGCACCAAAAAACAGTTGGAAATTAATGCAGACCTTTTTTCGAAGGTCATCACTAGTGACGAAAGCTGGTGCTATGGCCGCGACCCGAAAACGAAGCATCAATCAACTCAGTGGAAGCATCCAACGTCACCACGATCCCCAAAAAAGCGCGTCAAGTGAAGTCCAATGTCAAGACGATGCTGATTTGTTTCTCTGATGTGAAAGGAATTCTCCACAAAGAATTGGTTCCTCCTGGTCAAACTTTTAACCAGACGTTTTACTTGGAAGTCCTGAAGCGTTTGCGAGAAAAGGTGAGACGAAAACGCCCTGTCCTATGGCAAAGTGGATGGTGTTGGTTGCATCACGACAATTCTCCAGCGCACACCGCCTTGAGTGTGAGACAGTTTCCGACCAAGAATGGCATGACCCCACTTTCCCACCCTCCCTATTCACCCGATCTCGCCCACTGCAACTTTTTTTTGTTCCCCCGAATAAAGAAAGTCCTCAAAGGAAAATATTTTGTAGATGCGGAAAAGGTTAAGAAAACGACGGAGTCATTAAAAAATATAACTTCACAAGAGTTCCAGGACTGCATTGAACAGTGGAAAACAAGTCTGGACGGGTGCATTGCTTCAAATGGAGAATACTTTGAAGCTGATAAGAATATAAACATGCAACAATAAATGAATAAAATTATATGACACAATTCAGGTTACTTTTGGGTCCCCCTTCAAATCAATGGGTTTTTCACTTGAAAAAAGACACTAAAACAATATTAGTAAATATTACGTCTGCTGCTTACGAAAAAAAAAAGAATTTTAACGAAATTCCAAATGTGCTAGAAATTATTAAAAAATTTAATAAATTCTTTTTTAAATACTTAGGTCTTTCCCCTTAATAATTTTCCCCTTAATTTTGACGATAAAACTGTGTTTTTAAGTTTGAAGTCTTTTCTCATGATTTTCGGCTAACAAGTGGAGATGTCTAGTTATATGTAATACTGTACGTGTGTTTGCGCTTAAGGAAGAATATATTAACATGAGGTCTGAGTAATGTTGATACCTCCTATATTTTGGAAGCTGTGCATATATTGATCGGTATAATTCTTAGTACAACAGCTATGAAACTTCTACGTTATAGGGATTTAAAGCAATATTTGGATAACGAAATTAATCAACTGGAATTGGATATGAGTGAAAGAGAAATGTCATAACAGTTTTATGAGTTTTATAGGCATTTAATAAAACAATTGGAGCAAGAAGATATAAAAAGAGTTTGGGAGGTTTTAATGTTCTTTTAAAAGTCCTTAGATTAAACTTCTAGTCTATCAACGTTCTATGGTAGCATTTTCCCTGAGGTTGTGCATCCATTCCTGCCCATGTCGCAGTGGGTGCAAAACAACAAAAAAGGCGTTTCTTCGTGTTTTTTTAGCTTTTATCTCTTCTGCCCAAGTTTCGTGTTGTCTACCTTTGTCATGGGTCCTTAACTATAGCTACAGAATGAACTCTTCCTAACACTATGTATACTACGCCTTTCAAGAGAGAGGGACGAATCAAGTCGATCTTCTCGGCTTGACGGTCGAACTATCTTCCTCTGAGCAGAGAGGAACTCGGACGAGGCTCCGCCGAAGGGCAGAGTCTCGTTCGGGGAGGTTGACCAACCCGATCCATTTTATACGGGTTCTACGGGCATTTTTTTGGCCGAGCCTATGGGCTCGGGAAACCCACGTTAAACTCAGCCATGTGCCACATGCAACCTACGAGGGTGGGGGCTGGCTAGATCCCGAATCGAGCCGAGCTTCTCAGCTTGACGGTCTAACTCTTTGCCTCTGAGTTTCGTTCGGGGAGGGTGACCAACCCGATTCCGTTCTACGAGCATTTTTTGGCCTAGCCTACTAGCTCGGGAATCCCACGTTAAACTCAGCCTTGTGCCACATGTAATATCTATTATTGTATTATTTTTGAGTCAGCTTGATCTATTTAAGGGTCATCTAATTTACAATTGTTGTTATTCAGGATAAATAGAAGCAAATCATTTTATATTTTCAATGTACAAGGTGGTTTGAAAGGTTTGGGTACCCTGTACATGCTCTCAAGATTATGGTACCTCTGTTTGCTATAAGAAGTATTTAATACTATGTTACTATATGTTTAACTTATTGTGCCGTTATCAGTCACCCGTTGATATGAAGTGGAGCCATGTTGTTACTCTCGCCCAGAACTTGAGTCCTATCTCAAATCTCGTCTTTCAACTGGGAACGAAGTGCTTTAGTTTTGGTTTGGTTTTGCAATAGTTCGATGCTGTGAATCAATGAGGTCGACTGTAGATCATCGTGTCGATACGAATTCCTCAGCTGCATAGTTGTCCTTCTAAACTGGTTGCCGCCTATCGCTACAGAGCGCAGCCCAGACTCCCCTACTATTCAGCCATATTTGGAGGCTTTGAATTTAGAGTTGTCCTTCAACCAGGCCTATAGAACTCATTCTTTCCGGCTATTTACCCATAGCTGGAGGGAGAAAACATGGAATTATCTCAAAGGTATTTTCACGTAAATGAATTTTAACAAACACAATTGGAATTCGAACTCGGCTCTCCGCTTTCTCAATCCGAGCTGATTATCCCGTAGTTGATTGAAGAAAAAATTGAAGGAAGTTCTTTTTTTTACTTTTACACTTGGAATAACTTTAACATATTAACCTATTAATCCATTCATATGTGTTATCCAGTAGAAGCCAAATGTAAAACGTCTGCTAAGTTTTCGAATACCATCAGGACACCCAAATTTGAACGAAAGGTTCAGAAAATTGTCGATAAGAAACCCCAAAAATCAATTAGAACATTGCTAAGAACCTCAAGGTTTATCGGTAGAATTGTGCATGAGGACCTTCGATAAAAATCATATTTGAGGAGGAGAGACCAACTCATATCTGCGAAGACAATGACGTTTGATCCGTGCAAAGCGTTTATTACGCAAGATGATCCATCAAGGACCTGAAATGCTTTTGTTTTTCTCCGATTTGAAACTATTTGATTAGGGCCAAAGATCAATCGAACGATCTTTTAAGACAATCAGAACGAAAAGATCACCCGTATGACAGAACCGTCCACTAGTTAGACACACAAGTAATGCTTCTGGGTGTCGGGATGTATATATTTTTTAAATGATTATCATTTCTTTTCAGATAAATGATGGCAATTATCAATCTTACACAGTAAATGGAAAGGCAGGTTGTAATCTTTGACTTAAAGGCTAAGCATAGCAATTTAGAGATTTCTCGCTTCCTGAAAGTCGCATGGTCATTTGTTGTGAAAGTTTACAAAGAGCTGAAAGTCGCTGGAAGGAGATTCTACCAAAATAGTCAAATGAAAAACGCCTGCAAAGACTCCTAATATCACAGTTACACCCAAATTCGTATGAAAGATGCCGAAATCCCAGAACGTCAATTAACACCATTGCTTAGAAGCTCAATGGTTTCGAGAATTCTACCGGGAGAATTATGCATGGGGGTCTTCGATAAAAATGATGTGTAGAAGCCAGTTCATGTCTGCAAATACAGAGGGTAACCGTCTGATTTGCGCAAAGTGCTTGTTGAACAAGTTGAAAGATTAATGTTGTGGATTCCGTGAATGGAATCCTGCACAAATAAATAAACGCCAGTAATTGAGAAGTGTATCAAACGTAAGAATACAGACTTGAAGTGAAGATTAGTAGTCCAGGAATGCGGGTTAGTAGAAAGTATATGTACAAGTCTCTGTAAGTGAAGCCGTAATCATCTCTCTCTCTCTCTCTCTCTCTCTCTCTCTCTCTCTCTGGACTCTTGTGTAACTCTCTGAGAACACCCTGTGTCTGCCTCCGTATCTCTCAACCTGTCTCAAGGTATCTCAAGGTATCTCGGTATTTAATATCCCACCCACGAGGAATATATGTGACACAAGGCCGAGTTTAAAGTGGGTTTCTCCGAGCCCGTAGGCTCGGCCAAAAATATACCCTTTGAACCCGTCTAGACGAGTTCAGGACCTGTCTTCCTCCCCGGACGAAACCTTGCGCTTCGGCAAAGCCTCGTCCGGCTTCCTCTCTGGCAAAGCAGAGAGTTCGACAGACGTCGATACTGTATCTCGACGTATCTCGTTATTTAATATCCCACCCACGAGGAATATATGTGGCACAAGGCCGAGTTTAATGTGGCTTTCTCTGAGCCCGTAGGCTCGGCCAAAAATATATCCTTTGAACCCGTCTAGACGGGTTCAGGGCCTGTCTACCTCCCCAGACGAAATTTTGCCTTTCGGCAAAGCTTCGTCCGGGTTCCTCTCTGATAAAGCAGAAAGTTCGACAAACGTCGAGACTGTATCTCGACGTAACTCAGTATTTATCGATCCACCCACGAGGATTGAATGTGGCACAAGGCCGGTTTAATGTGGGTATCTCCGAGCCCGTAGGCTAGGTCAAAAATATAGCCCTATCTACCTCCCCGGACGAAACGTTGCCCTTCGGCAAATCTTCGTCCGGATTCCTCTCTGCTAACGCAGAGAGTCCGACAGCCGTCGCAAACAGTCAAAGACTGTATCGAGACGTAGCTCAACAGCAGGTATTCTCTCTGTCAGTATAAATATACTTTGGACGAGTCCATCTTATGTAAAAAGGGGAGATCCCCACAACAATTAAGAACGTGGAATGCTTTGGTTATTTTTTCTTTGATGCGAAGAATTGATCAGGATCAAAAGGCCTACCGAACGGTATTCTAGGAATATGAGAATCAAGAGGGGAACCGAATGACAGACAGTTATGCAGAGATCCTAAAGATATTCTAGTGGTCATGCACACAAAGCTTCCGGGGACTATGATGGGTCTGGTAGTTGTGAGCAACAGGGGAGATGTCATGCTTCTTAACTTCTTTCCTCAGTTTTTAAGGGTCAATACTAGTGTTTATAATGAGGTCTTGTGGGAGGTTATGATGCCTTAATTAGCGTGAGCAAAAGAAGACCGTAAATCTACAAAGACTCTAGGCCGTCACTTAAGGCCTAGACAATCCGGAATGCGTATGTTGCAACCTCCACCTTCAAATCACCCCAACATATGGCCTCGTTCCTCTATAGTCCGTATAAAGCGTAGTAGATAGGGAAGCCAATCAAATCCCTCATCACACTATAAAATATCTGAAGCCTGCTCTAAATAGCGCAATATCCAATGCCGGATGTAGTTTATCATCATACCGAGGATGTGGATGTAGTTTATCGTCATACCCACGATGCCTTATAGGGTGGGGGGATCTTACTCCTCTGCAGAGGTTCAGTCGGCGTATTCTGTAGTTCCAGCCAACAGGGCATTTTAAGCGCAGTACTATATTTACTGTTAATTCTAATCATCGAAGTGATGAGTTTAAGAGTAAATTCTGTGATAATAATTCCTTCTGTCGCACCACTTGCTTGTGGAACACTCTTCGAACATCTTACTTTCCTAGCAACAACGATCTTCAAAAATTTAAATACAACCTCAATCGTCATCTTCTATCTCTTTCAATCCTCCTCAGTCTATTTTACTCTCTGTAATCCACCGCATCTTTGTGGATTTATCGCCTTGCTTTTTGGTGAAATCATTAAAAAGAAATTAATATTACTTTAATTCACGTCGGTTTATATTTATCTGTACATTATATTTCGGACCTGCTTCATATTTGCTAAAATTTCCATCACTTCTGAGACAACGTCGGGTGTTTTTCAGTTCGCACCCAGCTTCTGGGTCGATCAGATTGAATGAGTAAAATCCGACCCCGACCATAAAATTGGTTCTATTTGCATTTTTAATGATATTTTTACGAAGTAGATCCAAGATCTACTTACTCGGATATACTAAAAATGGTGTTACTTATAAATAAAATCGATATTTTGGAGTAACAGGGGACCGCCGAAAAGTAAATATTCAGCTGACATTCGAAACCAAATATAAAATTATTATTTCGAGAAATATAAATAAATTTCCCATTTTCAAATAGGTTTGGTTTGGTTTATTTTGTTTTATGACATATCAACCTCAACGGGTTATATAGTGCCAATAAGATTTTACAATAGATTTGTATCAATAGAATATGTATTCTTTGTAAGATATCTGTTGGTAACTCGGGTTTCATTGACTTATCTTTAAAAAGAGGGATTTTGCCGACACTTTGCTAGTAATATTTTTTCCAAGAATGTATTGACTAGTATTTTTACTATAAAAATCTATATATACTTTCATAATGACGCCAATTCGGGGGTTAAGCACTTGACCATAACTGGGACCATAACAGGTGCCCCGGGCTAGGGTTGACCTGGGAAGAACGGCTATTGAGAGGCAGTTTCACACTCCTCAAGACCTTCCGATCAGAAGCCTTGCTGCCGTATATAGTTTTTTGTGATACTCAAGAGGCTTTTGAAATAGGAAAGGACTATAATGAAAATCATTTGGAAGAGTGTTTTTTTTTTGTTTTTGTTTTTTTTGTTTTTTTTTGTTTTCTTTTTGTTTTTTTTGTTTTTTGTTTTCTTTTTGTTTTTTTGTTTTTTTTCATTTTCTCATAATTAAGCCATCCTATATTTAATCAGCAAATACAAAAATTCGATCGTCGGAACAGAGCAAAACAAATGATGCTTGTAAGAAACGAATGACTTTCTGAACGTCTCGTCACAGAACGTACCTCATCTGGAGCGAGAAAATATACACCTGTCATAAGACAATTAATACAGTCTAATGCCAGAACAATGGGTCGCATGATCTATGGCTGATCACAAGGTGGGCCGCATTACTAAAAATAATTTTTAGTAATAGGTACTTCAGCTACTCTCACTACAGAAGACAATATACCTAAGAAATTCTATAAAGTTTTATTTTTCAGAAAATAATTTTTTACAATTAAAAAATTCAAGACTTTTTATAATATTATCACTGATATCAGTGTGAACGTACCTCATCTGGAGGAAGAAAAATATGCACCTGTCATAATACAACTTGAACAGTCTAATACCAGAATAGCTAAGTACAAGTACATTGATACACTATGTATTACAGCAGGCGTAGGCAACCTTTGTCGAGCGGTGGGTCGCATGATCTATGGCTGATCACAAGATGGGTCGCACTACTAGAAAGATTGAAGGTAATTTTTTAGTAGTAGGTACGCTGAAGTACCTCTACTAAAAATTACCTTCAATCTACTCTCATTGCAGAAGAGAATATACCTAAGAAATTATATAAAAGTTTTATTTTTTTAGAAAATACTTTTTTACAATTAAAATTTCAAGACTTTTTATAATATTATCGCTGATGTCAGTGTGATTATTCCATATCTCACTGTGTGGGATTTATTTCTAATTTCTTCCTTTGAAAAACATCTTTTTTTGTGTGTGATATCAACGAACTCTCGTTGCCACTTTTTAATGTCAACGAATCCTCGTTGTAATAGAGACTTTGTAATCATAGATAATACGATAGTAACGCCTTTGAACAATACTGATGTCAGATGCCTTCGATAACTCTCTCACTAATAGTACTTGCTCGATAATACTCGCTCGAATAGTAACCACCGAATAGTGATCCGAATAGTAATCCGTATAGTGATCAGTATATAGAAATATTATAGTGAATAGTATAGAGAATAGAGATCCGTATAGTAATAGAGGATAGACTAGAAATAGTGATCACTTAGACGCCACGCTAATTCCTTTACATTTCCTTTACCATCACCTGATATACTTATTCAAAATGGAATCGCCTGTGTTTGCTCTCAGGTGATCTGTGTTCAAATGCCAGTGTCAGCACCGACACATTATTCCTAAGAGAAAAGTTTTATGCACGTTTCATGTTTCAAAAGATGTGCAAAAGATGTTTGTCCTTATGATCTTCTTTAGTTAAAATTGTCACTGGTTTAAAACGCTGACAACTTTAGTTTCCCAGAAAGTTTACAAAATTCAATAAACATTGTAATATACTTAATCATTGTTTATATATGTCGTTATGTATGAGAGAGTGCGTGACTGAACAAGTAAAAACGAAACAAAATACCATATTAAGAATTGTTATTTTTCTTATTCAGGCCATTCATGCCATTCAGAAAGACCCAATGAACTACAGGTGGGCCGCAGGTGACCTTTGGACCGCAGGTGACCTTTGGACCGCAGGTGGGTCGTTGGTGAGTCGCAGGTGGGCCGTAGATAAGCCGTGGCTGAGCGATAGGTGACATGTGTGCTGCAGGTGTGCCGCAGAGTAGCCGCAGGTGTACCGCAGGTGTACCGCTGGTGTACCGCAGGTGTACCGTGGGTGAGCTGCGAGGCGCTTTTTCCATGACTGTATTACAGGAATCCTAATAGTTCATTGATAAATAGAATTAAAAGGAAACATATTGTCTGCTAATACGAGGTTCGAAGGACAAAATGTCGAAGAACAAAGTATCGAACGGCAAAATGACGAATAGACAAAATGTCGATAGGTCAAAATGTTAATCGAACAAATTGTCGAATGGACAAAGAGCCAAACGGAAGCAGAGTGGAACTGACTAAATGATGTAGACGTAAGTCCATTACACAGAATGACACATCCAATCTTACTACACCTGATATTCCCAAGCGGCTAGTCCTTTAGGTACTGGCCAGCCTTAACTCAGGTGACCGTACGTCGTTTCAGCGTGATACGGCTAGTCCTTTAAGTACTGAACAGCCATAACTCAGGTGACCGTACGTCGTTTCAGCATATGACCAGCCCTTTAGGTACTGACCAACCTTAACTCAGGTGACCGTAAGTCGTTTCAGCATGATACGGCCAAGCCTCTAGGTACTGACCAGACTTAACTCAGGTGACCGTACGTCGTTTCAGCGCGATACGGCCAGCCTTTTACGTACTGACCAGCCTTAACTCAGGTGACCGTATGTTGTTTGAACGTGATACAGCTAGTCCTTGAGGTACTGACCAGCCTTAACTCAGGTGACCGTACGTTGTTTGAACGTGGTACAGCTAGTCCTTTAGGTACTGACCAGCCTTAACGCAGGTGACCGTACGTTGTTTGAACGTGGTACAGCTAGTCCTTTAGGTACTGACCAGCCTTAACGCAGGTGACCGTACGTTGTTTGAACGTGGTACAGCTAGTCCTTTAGGTACTGACCAGCCTTAACGCAGGTGACCGTACGTTGTTTGAACGTGGTACAGCTAGTCCTTTAGGTACTGACCAGCCTTAACGCAGGTGACCGTACGTTGTTTGAACGTGGTACAGCTGGTCCTTGAGGTACTGACCAGCCTTAACTCAGGTGACCGTACGTTGTTTGAACGTGGTACAGCTAGTCCTTTAGGTACTGACCAGACTTAACTCAGGTGACCGTACATTGTTTCAACGTGATGCGGCCGTAAGGACTCTATGGAAAGCTCTGATCCTGGGGGTGGGAGGCGGCAATCACATTAAAATATCTTCATGATGTTCCCTGGAAACTTCAACTGCCTCTTTGAGATGTGAAGTGTCAGTACGTCAAGTTCTATACGCGATACACACTTGGGCGATAATACCACTTTCAATTCATGACTGACTAGACAGAAGATTTTCAAGTAGTAGACCTGCTCTCTTTCATTCTGTGGTAGACTGGTTGCCATCCCCGTGTGCAAACAGTGTCGAAGAGCAAAGTATCGAAAGATAAAGCGTCGAAAGTCAAAATGAAGAATGGACAAAATATCGAACAAAGTGTCGAGTAGACAAAGTACCGAAAGGAAGTAGAGTTGAACTGACTAAATAGCGAAAAGGCCAGAAATGTACGTAAAATAGAATATCTTTTATTTTGCATGCAAGTAACTTGTGGGTAAATAAACATTTTTAACTGTTAAAGTAATATAAAAAAAAAACGATTAAAAAAAATTTCTACATAATTTCTAATAATTTTGAACAAGGATTTGCATTCAAAATAAATAGTTGAAAATTTTATTTATGAGAAATCAGTTTAAGGCTTATTTTTAAAATGACCCAAATCTAAGCAATAAAAAATCTAGACTAGAATTGATGATTTGAACCGAGTTCTTAAATCATGACGATATGTTCGTTTTTACTTTGTTCAATTTTCGATGGTATGTCAATTTGTCATTTAGTCAGTTCTACTCTTTTTCCGTTCAGTAATTTGTCTCTTCGATACTTTATCTGTTCGGTATTTTCTACGTTCGCCATTTTGTATTTCGGCACTCTGTCATTCGAACCTATTATCCTTCGGCACCCTGATCTACTACCATCCTTGGAACTACGCTGCTTCTTATCTTCAACGACCTTCTTGATGTTATCAATTCCGAATTAGGTATTTATACAGATGACACAACTATTTCCTCTTGTCTAAATAGCAAGTCCAAGAGGTCCGACAAAGCAAAAGTGGCAACTGCTCTCAAAAAGGACCGCCAATTAGTGGTTAACTGGCGCAAGAAATGGCCTGTATATTTTAACGCCTCCAAAGCAAAACTGCTTTCATTTCATCACCACAGGGAACCTTTTCTTTCTGCCGTCAGCATGGTTGTTGCTTAGCTTTAGGAGAGCAACACACTAATCATTTTGGAGTCCATGATTTCCACTGACATGAATTGGAGCGACTATATTGAATTAATTGCTACGTCTACCCGTAAGAAACTTGCTTAACTTTGTCGCGCCAGAGAAGTCTTCACCACAGAATGCTTTTTACTCATTGTTAAATATACCATTGCCTGTACATTGAATAATGCCACCACATCTGGTCCGCTGCAACTGCTATATACAGAAAAGCAAAAGTCGGATACCACAGCAGTTAATGGATAGGTCGGAAAAGTTCCTGTTGAGTGGCCAACAAGGTCACCAGATCTCACGCACTTGGATTGGAGCCACTTGAAATCAATTGTTTATCAGACGGGCCCAAGAAATATTGAGAACCTTAAAGAAATAATTAAATATGAATACAGTAAAACGACATGTTAATTAATCATACAAGTACAGAATTAAAATGGCTTTTGAAAAAGAAGGAGGACATTTTTACAGCACGTATAACAATTAAATAACTAGTAAATAAAATGTTCAAGTGTAATGATACTTTTAATAAATTAATGCCTATGCTTAGCGACATTTTTCCTGTATATCGAGATTCTCGGCAAAATTCGAAAAAGGGTCGGTAATGTTATCAGTCCTGACCTGGCACCTCGCCGTAACGTGTCTTCCCTTTGTCTCTTCTATAAATATTTTCGTAGCGATTATTCTAATGAGCTCTCCTTCTTGATACATCAACCGCATGATTTTAAGGGCACTAGTAAATTTTCAATTAGGCTTCATTACTTTAATGTTCAAATAGCTACATGTAACCGCAAGTTCTATTCTAAGAGTTTCTTTCCTCGCACTTCTTGCCTGTGGGACTATCTTCTGGTTTCTTCCTTTCCTGACACCTATGATCTTGAAAATAATTAAATGCATCGACTTCTTTCTTCCTCAAACGTGTTGTTTTATTGTCCTTTCTCCTCACTAACGTTTGGTCATTGTCTTTCATTCTCAGTAACCCTTTGTATCTTAATGGCTTTATCGTCTTGATTGGCGTAAAATGATTAAAAATATTCCATTTCCTTCATTTTTTACCAGGTTCTGCGTTACTAGTGCCATTACTCCAATAATGACTGGCACGACTCTCCGTCATTGTTTTCCTTAACTTCCTCATTTCTTCTCAAGCACTTAACTTCGGACCATGAGCTCCAAAACAATGAAAGGTTTGATAAGGAAGAAATGGAATAAACATGATATAAGAAATATATCGGGGAAATATCTAGACAGTCCTGTATTTATGAATACTAAAGAAACATCCGTTCTATTAGCCCACTAAACTCCTTAATGATCCATAGAAATAAATTCCCATCTCACTAACCCAGTGCCTCTTAGTGGTTGTTCTCGCCTTCCGTGTAGTGAAATGAATAAAAACAAAAAGATGTTTTATTTTTGCACATAAGCTCAATCTCGACTTCTGTTACTTTTGCACCAACATGGCGTGGTTTCCCTCTGTCTTTTCTACAAATACTTTCATATAATGTTATCGGACCTTAACCATAATAACATAGTGGACTATTCCATACGTAATAAATACAGCGCCTCAAGAGGAAGCGGAGAGTTCAGTCTAAAGTCGGACGACCGGCTGATCGGTTGAACTCTCTGCCTTCCGGCGGGGAGGAACCCGAACGAGTCTACGCCGAAGGGAGGGGTCTTTTTCGGGAAGGTAAACCGACCCTGAACCCGTTTATACGAGTTCAAAGGGCATATTTTTGGCCGAGCCCACGGGCTCGGAGATCCCACGTTAAACCGGCCTTGTGCCACATGATTCCCTCGTGGGGGGGGATTAAATACCATTCAGTCTGAAGTCTGGAGTGAAGTCCGTCAGGAGTCTGTCAGTCAGTCAGAGCCAGCGAGTCAGTCAGTCGAGTCAGAGGCAGTCCGAAACAGAGTCACGTTCAGACAATTACTACTAAACCTGATCGTTCGTACTAACCCTTTCTACCTTCTCTGTATATATATTCCTGTTTGTAATATATCTATGTTATTCCATATCCGCCTTCGAGTTCTTCTTTATTGGTTCTACCTTGGACCATTACCGTGGTACAAAGAACCGGGCTATAACACATAACAACTGCTTTGACGCTCTTTTTTACCCTGGTCCCCTGGCTACATGAAGTGAGCGTGCATTTTAATCTAGGCCCCACTCCGTTTACTGTTGAAATAGCTAAATGGAACCGGTACTTCTACTCCTACAGTTTGTTTTCTCGCACTTCCCGCCTGTGCAACTTCTTTGCGTTTACTTGCTTCCCTGGTAACTACAATCTTCAAAAATTTATATGCAGCGTCAATCGCCAATTTTTATGTTCTTGAATCCCGTTCATCCTTTGTCCTTACCTCAACCCTCACTATACTCAGTCTTTTCCCTCATTTACACTCCCTATAACCCCCAGCGTACCAGTGACATTCCTGCTCGCTTGGGCTGAAATGAATAAAAAAAATGATGATATCAGCTGTTTATATCATTTGGAAGAAATGGTTGTCTTAAGATTTAAACATGGTCAAGCAGCCTTTTACACGTCATTAATAGTCTTATATTGTGTGCCTTTCAGTCATTTTTAAGATTAAGGTTAGAGTTAGGAAAAGAAAAGGCCAAGAGGGGCTAGAATTGGATTTAAAGTAGGTTTAAAGTAGATTTACTGGCAATACCGTCGAAAAATTGTTCAATCTTCTTCCGGACTTCCCGCTTTTACGAACGCCTTAGGCGCCATGTTTTCACCCTAGCCTCCTCCTGAAAGGATGTCCCATTGGGGATTGAGCTAATATTAATTTTTAGCTTTCCCGGCAAAATCTTGGTTGGGGCATGAAACTTTTTCTTCTTGATCGAACTGGTAAAGACAAGTTTCCTACCCAGTTACAATTCGCCTCAGAAAGCCGTTCAGCATTTTGATCCTATTTGTTCAAAGTTTCCATTGAATGATCTGCTCTTGACTGTTGTTGATCTAGGATCGACAATTTTGTTATTCAGCAAGCAGAAAGTTTACCCAATTTAATCTTGTTCAGATAAAATTTGGTGGGATGAAGTAAATTTATTTTCCAGGGTGTCAGCAATTATTTCTGCTGTAAATCGTCGGTCAACGTCAATTAAATATCGAACAGCATCGATCGCTTAATCATCTTCAACTCTGTCTCGCCCGTCTTTTAATTGCTGAGTCTTTCTGCTGATTGCTGATTATCTCAATGAAATTTTTTCAAACATTCAAAGCTGTCCTCGGTCTTCCAACCGATTTTTCGTAGGCTGATGGTTGTTTTTTTTAAAATGGCGTAATCTATCTATCTATCTATCTATCTATCTATCTATCTATCTATCTATCTATCTCTTCCTGTTCTATCTATCTATCTATCTATCTATCTATCTATCTATCTATCTATCTATCTATCTCTTCCTGTTCTATCTATCTATCTATCTCTTCCTGTTCATATCTATCTATCTATCTATCTATCTATCTATCTCAATTAGTTCATTATCTATCTATCTATCTCTTCCTGTTCATATCTATCTATCTATCTATCTATTTATCTCAATTAGTTCATTATCTATCTATCTATCTATCTATCTATCTATCTATCTATCTCTGCCTGTTCATTATCTATCTATCTATCTATCTATCTATCTCTTCCTGTTCTATCTATCTATCTATCTATCTATCTCAATTAGTTCATTATCTATCTATCTATCTATCTATCTATCTCTTCCTGTTCATATCTATCTATCTATTCCTGTTCTATCTATCTATCTATCTATCTATCTATTTATCTATCTATCTATCTCAATTAGTTCATTATCTATCTATCTATCTATCTCTTCCTGTTCATATCTATCTATTTATCTATCCATCTATCTATCTATCTATATCAGCATACTTCCTGGGCTTCCGACCGCATCACGTTGAAACATGGGTTCCCGTACAAGTCGAGCCTGGTCTGTACCTAGATGGGTGACGGCTTTGGAATGCCAGGTGCTGTAATCTTTACATGTGCGCGTGGCGTAATTGAATGGTTAATCGGAGAATCGGGTTCCAATTCCCTTTTCATTCGTTGTATTCACTTACTGCTCAAAGACTATTGCAAAAGCTATGAATCCACCTTTTCTCTCCCCAGCTATGGGTTAATTAGTAAGACTTGTATTAATGAACGATTATTATATCAAAATAAATTATTACAATCTAAAAATATTTTCTGGCTTTGAATAACCAGTAAAGGGTTGATAAACCGTAGAAAATGAATCATTCAAGATCCTTCCGGCTCTTACAAGTTATAATCCAAATATTTTCATAGGTTTCATATGACATGATTTCCTCACACACACACACACAAATATGTCTATGTAAGTTACTTTCTCTTTTAATAAGTGTGGAATCCATTATTTGTGGGTTAATTTATTTCTATGCATAAGTAAGTTGTAAGAAAAACAGAACCCAATGCAAAATAACAGATCTATTAAGTATATATTAATATATATACACAATACCCCTGACGATTGCGTGGTGCATGAAACTGCGAGTCATACTGTCGGCATGGGGTATAATGTATTTTCATTAATATATGCAGTTGGTATGGCGCTTGCGTCTTATCGTAATGGACTGGGTTCGATTCTCGGTAGTCGACGCGCACTGCTGATGAGTCCCAAATATAGGACGAAACGGCCATCCTGTATTTTTTGCGTTCTGTGAGGATTCTTCTAGACTCGATGAATTAATTATGACTATTTCAAATCCTCCTAATTTCTCTACTTGTATGTCCTTGCTTAAACCATTTTCTAATGCTCTGGATGGAGCGGCTTGATAGGAGACGTGGCTCGTGGGGGGCGCAGTCCTTTGGGTTAGGAAAACTCGGATGAGTTACACCACGGAATTTGTGAAGAGAGGCGCAATATCGAGTCTAAGTAGTAAACTCTCTGCGACCGAGGCCCGTTGGCGCAGTTGGTATGACGCTTGCGTCGTATCGCAACGGTCAGCGTTCGGTTCCCGGTAGTGGATACGCACTGCTGATTAGTCCCCAAATAGGATGAAACGGCCGTCCAATGTTTTCTGTATTCTGCGGGGATACTTGTAGACTCGTAGAAGTACTTATTTTTTTTTTATTTATTTATATTTATTATATATATATATATATATATATATATATATATATATATATATATATATATATATATATATATATATATATATATATATATATATATATATATATATATATATATATGGCTCAGTGTTTTTGTAATCTTTTAGACACATGTAGTTGAACAATATCAATCGGGTGAGTTAGGAGCAATTGCTATATGTTTCCGCAAGTAGACAACCAACTGCGTGCGACAAGGCCACAATGGCAGGTAAGGCTATCAATGAGAGGAGCAGCCTGCTGCCAACCTTCTTTAATATTTGCACGTCGTTCAAATCCTCCTCGGTCAAACATTTGAATAGATTCAGAAGCAAGACAGACGCCAGCCCTGACGCTTTGTTTTTTTCCAGGAAGAAAACGGAATGCTGCAACTGAACAGTCAGATTACCCTCACCTATCATTTGACTATAATGCTAAATGCTTGTGCTAAAACAGCTACACATTTCGAAGGAGCAGAATACAGAGAAAAAGGTGCATATATTGTGCCACCAGATTCCCAAAAAGCCCTCCTCAGGTTTTCAATTCATTGTTTTCGATCACATAGTTTAGTTGGTAACCAACACTAAAGAGACAAATCTTTCCTGGGGTACGAGAAGATCGGTTCCTACCTTTCCTAATGGAGCTTACGCGTAAGTGAATGTAGTTATAAATGAACATACAAAAGTTTTGTATATTTCGCACATGCACATATATTTGTGTGTGTGCTCACGCTAGCAAGCGCACGTGTATTTGTGTGTGCGTGTGTGTTTATTTGCGTTTGTGTGATATTCTCCAGAACTGATTATGATGGTAAAGTCTTATAGAGAATCAGCCACAATTTTCAGAAGAACGAAATATAGAGAACTGTTGCTTGTCCCACAAGGACTCCAGACACTTTTTCTCAGGTTTTGAATTGAGAGTTATCCTTCTACTAGATTGGTGGCCTATCAGAGCTAAAGAGAACAGTCTGTTTTACAATTTAACCTATAGCTGATAGGAGATTCGTACCTTTCGCATGCAACACTGTACATAAGATGATCATCCTTCTTAATAGTATGCTTATATTCTGGAAAGCATCTTTCCCTATTTCGATACATCTTCGAAATCCTATTTCCACCGTTACTGAGAGTTGAATTTTTACTTGCTTTACTTTGATGTTTTCATTTTTCAACAAGTTTCATGGGATGTCTCTTTTGCTAATCACATTTTGTTTTCTTGCGATTGATAGTCTTTTCTTCTCTCTTCATTCCCCAGTCAAATACAAAACTTTTTTTTTTTTTTTTGTTTTTTGTTTTTTTGGCAGAAAGATTGTTTTATCCCTTGTTTAATGCGTTACGAACTATTTTAGTGAAATCACTTTTCAGTTACAGTAAAAATCATAATTAAAGCAATACCATATAGAAAGAAAATGACACCCTGGACATGTGAATATATGTTTTCCGCCAGATGTATAAATAGCGTTGTCAGGCTACTGACTGGAGTGATTATTGAGTGACTATTGAGTGAAACTATCCAGTCGAATTAGTGTGAATTATTGTGCGGCGAATATCTGGGTTTTGATTTAGGATTTACCGGAGGTTAAACCGAGCCGCGCTACTAACAAGGTATTCAGTGAAATGGTTAATTATCTTTGGTTGATTTTTACTTCTTTGTTCTTGTTATGTATTTATTTGCGGTTGTAATTAAATATTGTTTTATCTTAACATTGAAATCTTGAGTTATACTTAATTATTAACGGCCACCTTCTGCTACAAAAAGTAATATTAGTTTTGTTTTTGTTTTTTTGATTTTTTATTTATCAATATTGGATCCAGCCTTCGAACGATGTTTTAACATTATGTTTATGTTAATTCTTGCTTCGATTTTAATAGGATTTAAAGAGAGTTTCTTTTTTTTTTTTTTTTTCCCAGATGGCACACATTTCAATATATTATCTTGTATAATCGTATTTGGACATTTTGAAATCAAAACGCGCAAACAGGTAGCACTTGGGCCTAATTGATTACAGGAAGTAACTGGCATTTATTTTATAAATTTCTTGGATTCTGGGGTCGAATTATTTTTTGGTTAATAATGTAATAATGCTGTGTTTCAGAGAGAGAACGGATAATCTAGTGTAAACCTGTCTTTTAGGCTGTAAGCATTGGACAGGATGACTAGTGATCTTGTGACCTCGTTCAGCTATCGAAGAATTCCTAATAGTTTCACCTACGCAATTTCACTCAAAATGGTGGAATGAAAACGTGGTAGGGTTTTTAAGTTATTATTAACAATTCACCTTCTTCACAAATCGATAATGGCAGCATTTGAACCCAAATCCCATGATCAGAACGCTAATGTTATAAACAAAGGGTTACCTGCTCTTAAGATAGATAGATAGATAGAGAGAGAGAGAGAGACATAGAAATCAAAACTGCATGTAAACTGACAGAAAGAAAGAAAGAAAGAAAGAAAGAAAGAAAGAAAGACAGCATACACAGCTAACAGAGAAAGTCAAAGCTGTATCAGAAAAAAAGAAAGAAAGAAAGCATACAAAGCTAACAGAGAAAGTGAAAGCTTTATAAGAAAAAAAGAAAGAAAGAAAGTATACAAAGCTAACACAGAACGTAAAGCAGTATAGGGGAACAGAAAGAAAGAAAGAATACAAAGTTAACAAAGAAAGTGAATGCTTTATAAGAAAGAAAGAAAGAAAGAAAGAATACAAAGCGGACAGAGAAAGTGAAAGCTGTATAAGAAAGAAAGAAAGAAAGAAAGAAAGAAAGAAAGCATACAAAGCTGAGGGAGAGAAAGTGAAAGCTGTAAAGAAAGAAAGAAAGTAAGTAAGTAAGAAAGAAAGAAAAAAAGAAAGAAAGCATACAAAGCTAACAGAGAAAGCTGTATCAGAGAGATGGAGAAAGAAAAACGAAAGAAAGAAAGAAAAAAAGTATCCAAAGCTAACAGAGAAAACGAATGCAGTATAAGAAGGAAAAATAAAGATAGATAGATAGATAGATAGATAGATAGATAGATAGATAGATAGATAGATAGATGGAAAGAAAGTTAACAGAGAAAGTGAAAGCTGTAGAAGAAAGAAAGAAAGAAAGAAAGAAAGAAAGAAAGCATACAATGCTAACAGAGAAATTGAAAGCTGTATAAAAGAGAGAGAAAGAAAGAAAGAAAGAAAGAAAGAAAGAAAGAAAGAAAGAAAGAAAGAAAGAAAGAAATAATACAGAGCGAACAGATAAAGTGAATGCTTTTTAAGAAAGAAACAAAGAAAGAAAGAAAGAACACAAAGCGGACGGAGAAAGTGAAAGCTGTAAAAGAAAGAAAGACAGAAAGAAAGAAAGAAAGAAAGAAAGCATAGAATGCTAACAGAGAAATTGAAAGCAGTATAAGAGAGAGAGAGAAAAAAAAAGAAAGAAAGAAAACATACAAAACTAACAGAGAAAGTGAAAGCTGTATAAGAAAGAAAGAAAGAAAGAAAGAAAGAAAGAAAGAAAGAAAGCATAAAAAGCTAACAGGTAAAGTGAAAGCTTTATAAGAAAGAAAGAAAGAAAGAAAGAAAGAAAGAAAGAAATACAGAAAAAAGCATACAATGCTAACAGAGAAATTGAAAGATGTATAAGAGAGAGAGAGAGAGAAAGAAAAAAGAAAGAAAGAAAGAAAGCATAGAAAACTAACAGAGAATGTGAATGCTGTATAAGAAAGAAAGAAAGAAAGAAAGAAAGAAAGAAAGAAAGAAAGCATAAAAAGCTAACAGGTAAAGTGAAAGCTTTATAAGAAAGAAAGAAAGAAAGAAAGAAAGAAAGAAAGAAAGAAAGAAAGAAAGAAAGAAAGAAATACAGAAAAAAGCATACAATGCTAACAGAGAAATTGAAAGATGTATAAGAGAGAGAGAGAGAGAAAGAAAAAAGAAAGAAAGAAAGAAACCATAGAAAACTAACAGAGAATGTGAATGCTGTATAAGAAAGAAAGAAACAAAGAAACAAAGAAAGAAAGAAAGAAAAAAGTATGAAAGAAAAAAGAAAGCATGCAATGCTAACAGAGAAATTGAAAGCTGTTTAAGAGAGAGAGAGAGAAAGAAAAAAAGAAAAGAAGGATATAAACAAAGCATACAAAACTAACAGAGAAAGTGAAAGCTGTATAAGAAATAAAGAAAGCATGATAAGCTAACAGATAAAGTGAAACCTTTATAAGAAAGAAAGAAAGAAAGCATACAATGCTAACAAAGAAATTGAAAGCTGTATAAGAGAGAGAGAGAAAGAAAAAAGAATGAAAGAAAGAAAGCATACAAAACTATCAGAGATAATGAATGCTGTATAAGAAAGTAAGAAAGAAAGAAAGAATGAAAGAAAGAAAGAAAGAAAGAATCAAAGAAGAATACAAACCGAACAGTGAAAATGAATGCTGTATAAGAAAGAAAGAAAGAAAGAAAGAAAGAAAGAAGAAAACGAAACGAACAGAGAAAGTGAAGGCTGTATAATAAAGAAAGAAAGAAAGAATAAAACGAAGCGAACAGAGAAAGTGAAGGCTGTATAATAAAGAAAGAAAGAAAGAAAGCATGAAATGCTAACAGATAAAGTGAATGCTTTATAAGAATGAATGAAAAAAGAAAGAAAGAAAGAATGAAAGAAAGAAAAACAAAGCATACAATGCTAACAGAAATTGAAAGCTGTATAAGAGAGAGAGAGAAAATAAGAAAAGAAAGAAAGAAAGAAAGCATACAAAACTAACAGAGAAAGTTAAAGCTGTATAAGAAAGAAAGAATACAATTCGAAGAAAGAAAGTGAATGCTGTATAAGAAAAAAGAAAGAAAGAAAGAAAAAAGAATCCATACAATGCTAACAAAGAATTAGAAAGCTGTATAAGAGAGAGAGAGAAAAAAAGAAAGAAAGAAAAAAGAAAGAAAGCATACAAAACTAACAGAGGAAGTGCAAGCTTTATAAGAAAGATAGAAAGAAAGAAAGAAAGAAAGCATTCAATGCTAACAGAGAAATTGAAAGCTGTATAAGTGAGAGAGAAAAAAGAAAGAAAGAAAGCATACAAAACTAACAGAGAAAGTGAAATCTGTATAAGAAAGAAAGAAAGAAAGAAAGAAAGAAGGAAACGAAGCGAGCAGAGAAAGTGAATGCTGTATAAGAAAGAAAGAAAGAAAGAAAGAAGGAAACGAAGCGAACAGAGAAAGTGAATGCTGTATAAGAAAGAAAGAAAGAAAGAAAGAAAGAAAGAAAGAAGGAAACGAAGCGAACAGAGAAAGTGAATGCTGTATAAGAAAGAAAGAAAGAAAGAAAGAAGGAAACGAAGCGAACAGAGAAAGTGAATGCTGTATGAGAAACTGTATGTAAACTGACAGAAAGAAAGACCGCATACAAAGCAGAGAAAGTGAAAGATGTATCAGAACGACAGAAAGAAAGAAAGAAAGAAAATAAGAAAGAACGAAAGAAAGAAAGAAAGAAAGAAAAAAGAAACCATACAATGCTAACAGAGAAATTGAAAGCTGTATAAGAGAGAGAGAAAAAAAAACAAAGAAAGAAAGCATACAAAACTAACAGAGTAAGTGAATTCTGTATAAGAAAGAAAGAAAGAAGGAAACGAAGCGAACAGAGAAAGTGAATGCTGTATAAGAAAGAAAGAAAGAAAGAAAGAAAGAAAGAAACGAAGCGAACAGAGAAAGTGAATGCTGTATAAGAAAGAAAGAAAGAAAGGATAAAAAGCTAACAGATAAAGTGAATGCTTTATAAGAAAGAAAGAAAGAAAGAAAGAAAGAAAGAAAGAAACAAACAAACAAACAAACAAACAAACACTCATACAAAGGTAACGGAGAAAGTGAAGGCTATATAAGAAAGACAGAAAGAAAAAAGAAAGACAGAAACAAAGAAAGAAAGTCAGAAAGAAAGAAAAAAGAAACCATTCAATGCTAACAGAGAATTTGAAAGCTGTATAAGAGAGAGATAGAGAAAAAAGAAAGAAAGAAAGAAAGAAAGCATACAAAACTAACAGAGAAAGTGTAAGCTTTATAAGAAAGAAAGAAAGAAAGAAAGAAAGAAAGAAAGAAAGAAACAACGAACGAAAAAAGAAAGAAAGAAAGCATTCAATGCTAACAGAGAAATGGAAAGCTGTATAAGAGAGATAAAAAAAACAAAGAAAGAAAGAAAGCATACAAAACTTACAGACAAAGTGAATTCTGTATAAAAAAGAAAGAAAGAAGGAAAGAAAGCGAACAGAGAAAGTGAATGCTGTATGAGGAAGAAAGAAAGAAAGAAAGAAAGAAAGAATGAAAGAAACGAAGCGAACAGAGAAAGTGAATGCAGTATAAGAAAGAAAGAAAGAAAGAAAGCATAAAAAGCTAACAGATAAAGTGAATGCTTTATAAGAAAGAAAGAAAGAAAGAAAGAAAGAAAGAAAGAAAGAAAGAAATCATACAAAACTAACAGGGAAAGTCAAAGCTGTAAAAAAAGAAAGAAAAAAAGAAGAATACAAAGCGATCAGAGAAAGTTGATGCTGTATAAGAAAGAAAGAAAGAAAGAAAGAAAGAAAGAAAGAAAGAAAGAAAGAAAGAAAGCAAGCAAGCATACAATGCTCACGGAGAAATTGAAAACTGTATAAGAGGGAGAGAGAGAGAGAAAAGAAAGAAAGTATACATAAACTAACAGAGATAGTGAAAGCTTTATAAGAAAGAAAGAAAGAAAGAAAGAAAGAAAGAAGGAAAGAAGGAAAGAATGAAAGCATTCAATGCTAACAGAGAAATTGAAAGCTGTATAAGAGAGAGAGAGCGATAGACAAGAAAGAAAGAAAGTATACAAAACTAACAGAGTAAGTGATACCTTTATAAGAAAGAAAGAAAGAAAGAAAGAAAGAAAGAAGGAAAGAAAAAAGCATTCAATGCTAACAGGGAAATTGAAAGCTTTATAAGAGAGAGAGAGAGAAAGAAGAAAGAAAGAAAGCATAGAAAACTGTGAAAGTGAATGCTGTATAAGAAAGAAAGAAAAAAGAAAGAAAAAAGAAAGCATGCTATCCTAACAGAGAAATTCAAAGCTGTTTAAGAGAGAGAGATAGAGAAAGAAAAAAAGAAAGAAAGAAAGCATACAATGCTAACAGAGAAATTGAAAGCTGTATAAGAGAGAGAGAGAGGAAAAAGAAAGAAAGAAAGTATACAAAACTAACAGAGAAAGTGAATGCTGTATAAGAAAGAAAGAAAGAAAGCATATAAAGCTAGCAGAGAAAGTGAAAGCTGTATAAGAGAGATAGAGAGAGAGAAAGAAAAAAGAAAGAACGAAAGAAAGCATACAAAACTAACAGAGAAAGTGAATGCTGTATAAGAAAGAAAGGAAGAAAGAGAGAAAGAAAGAAAGCATACAAAACTAGCAGAGAAAGTGAAAGCTGTAAAGAAAGAAAGAAAGAAAGAAAAAAGAAAGAAAGAAAGAAAGAAAGAAAGAAAGAAAAAAGAACGAAAGAAGGAAAGAAAGAAGGATAGAAAGAAAGCATAAAAAGCTAACAGATGAAATGAATGCTTTATAAGAAAGAAAGAAACAAACAAACAAACAAACAAACAAAGATAGAAAGAAAGAAAAAAGAAAGCATACAATGCTAACAGAGAAATTGAAAGCTGTATAAGAGAGAGAGAGAGGGGAAAAAGAAAGAAAGAAAGTAAGTATACAAAACTAACAGAGAAAGTGAATGCTGTATAAGAAAGAAAGAAAGAAAGAAAGAAAGAAAGAAAAAAAGCATATAAAGCTAGCAGAGAAAGTGAAAGCTGTATAAGAGAGATAGAGAGAGAGAGAAAGAAAAAAGAAAGAACGAAAGAAAGCATAAAAAACTAACAGAGAAAGTGAATGCTGTATAAGAAAGAAAGGAAGAAAGAGAGAAAGAAACAAAGCATACAAAACTAGCAGAGAAAGTGAAAGCTGTAAAGAAAGAAAGAAAGAAAGAAAGAAAGAAAAAAGAAAGAAAGAAGGAAAGAAAGAAGGATAGAAAGAAACCATAAAAAGCTAACAGTAAAAATGAATGCTTTATAAGAAAGAAAGAAAGAAAGAAAGAAAGAAAGAAAGAAACAAACAAACAAACAAACAAAGATAGAAAGAAAGAAAAAAGAAAGCATACAATGCTAACAGAGAAATTGAAAGCTGTATAAGAGAGAGAGATTGAGAGAGAGAAAGAAAAATAGAAAAGAAAGAAAGAAAGAAAGAAAGCATACAAAACTAACAGAGAAAGTGAAAGCTGTATAAGAAAGAAAGAAAGAAAGAAAGAAAGAAAGCATGAAAGAAAGAAAGCAAGAAAGAAAGAAAGCAAGAAAGAAAGAAAGAAAAAAAGAAAGACGAATACAAATCGAACAGAGAAAGTGAATGCTGTCTAAGAAAAAAGAAAGAAAGAAAGAAAGAAAAAAGAATCCATACAATGCTTACAAAGAAATTGAAAGCTGTATAAGAGAGAGAGAAAAAAAAGAAAGAAAGACAGTAAGAAAGCATACAATACTAACAGAGAATGTGAAAGCTTTATAAGAAAGAAAGAAAGAAAGCATTCAATGCTAAAAGAGAAATTGAAAGCTGTATAAGAGAGAGAGAGAGAGAAAGAAAAAAGAAAGAACGAAAGAAAGAAAGAAAGCCTACAAAACTAACAGAGAAAGTTAATGCTGTATAAGAAAGAAAGAAAGAAAGAAAGAAAGAAAGAAAGAAAGAAAGAAAGCATACAAAACTAGCAGAGAAAGTGAAAGCTGTAATGTAAGAAAAAAAGAAAGAAAGAAAGAAAGAAGGAACGAAAGATAGAAAGAAAAAAAGCATACAAAGCTAACAGAGAAATTGAAAGCTGTATAAGAGAGAGAGAGAAAGAAAGAAACAAAGAAAGAAAGAAAGCATACAAAGCGAACTGAGAAGGTGAATGCTCTATAGGAAAGAAAGATAGAAATAAAGAAAGAGAGAAAGAAAGCATGCAAATCTAACAGAGAAAGTGAATGCTGTATAAGAAAGAAAGAAAGAAAGAAAGAAAGAAAGAAAGCATAAAAAACTAACAGAGAAAGTGAAAGCTGTATAAGAAAGACAGAAAGAAAGCATACAAAGCGAACAGAGAAAGTGAATGCTGTATAAGAAAGAAAGAAAGAAAGAAAAAAAAGAACGAATGAAAGAAAGAAAGAAAGAAAAAAAAGAAAGAAAGAAAGCATAAAAAACTAACATAAAAAGTGAAGGCTCTATAAGAAAGAAAGAAAGAAAGAAGAATACAAAGCGAACAGAGAAAGTGAATGCTGTATAAGAAAGAAAGAAAGAAAGAAAGAAAGAAAGATAGAAAGCATGCAAATCTAACAGAGAAAGTGAATGCTGTATAAGAAAGAAAAAAAGAAAGAAAAAAAGAAAGATAAAAGAAAGAAAGAAAGTAAGCATACAAAGCTAACAGAGAAAATGAAAGCTGTATAAGAAAGGCAGACCGTGCTTTTTCGAACCGTTCGTGTTAGCATTACAGAATCACAAAAACTGTACCAAATAACAATGACCATATCACTTTGATACTTTCAACAACAGTAACAGTTAAAATGAATAGAAATGAAAGAAAGAAAGAAAGAAAGAAAGAAAAGAAGGAAGGAAGGAAAGCTGGCGGCATGACATACCCATTTATGTTCTCTGAAATCCTGAAATTTAACCACGTATAGGAAAATAAGTTGAAAAATACTTTGCCCCAAATATGCGCCTATCAATATCTTTTTCTTTTTTCTGTTTTTGACGCTAAACAATCACAATGAACTTTAGCAAATAACAAAACTACAACACTTGATGACTACCATGAAAACCAACAACTAAAACGGATATCACATATTATTCGAAGCGAAAAAAAACAGAGGTTTTCTCGTTGCCCACTACTTGAAACAAAAGGTTAGTATGGAAATCCCCATCTGTTCTGGAAAGATTAATAGCAGGCGCTGAACTCGAGAAAACTGGTTACCTGAAAAATATAGAAAGATTTTATACAATTTAAACGATGGTAACATTAACTGATCTGTCAATGAGTGCCGGTAAGTATTCATTTTCCGTTAGAGATGTTGTTAACAGATACTACACAAACCCAGTGGCAGGTTGTGAAGAATAGCGTTACTCAATGAATTCCGAATGTTTCCTTATGAAGAAACAGCTAATATTATTATTACTATCCTTGGTAAGGCTGAGAACTTATCAAAACTCCTCAGATTTTTTTTCTCGGCGATAAAACCTGACTGTATAAATCATATAGTGCATACCTGATGCTTATTTCAAATCAGGAGAACCAGTTTAATTTGTAAGGATTATAAAAGCCGACTTACTCTTATTTCAGAATTCTATCTTTACCCAAGCATACCTACACACACACTCACTCATTATATACCCCCACCCACCTACAGAATCCGACTTCACGACGGCCCCCACTCTCAACATCACCACCATCGGAGATCCGATCCAATCGAACCTGGTTTTACGTACTTCGTAGCCGAACCTCAGGATGCGTCCGACCGTCGCTTATAACCTAATTTGCTCAACGGCTCTGCAGTAAATTCTTTTTGTCATCTCTGCTCGGCGTAATGCGAACTTCCACACTTGACGCGTGCCAAGCTGAATACAAATGCCCGGCTACGACTGCTCACTTGCGGGCCGTTTTTAAAGATAGCACAAGAGAGAAAACAGCCAGAGAATCGGATTTCCTAGTCGGTGGAATGTGGTCAAGATGATGTCTACAGTGCGATCAATAACAGTTTTTGAGACGTCGATAGGTTTCAGCAGTCGATAGCTTTTGGCAACATCTGAAAGTATTTGGACTTCACTTCTGCTAATAACCCGAAGTTTATCCTTTTTTTTTCTGTTATTTTTTTTTTTTTTCTTAATATTATTTTCCTTGATTTCTGTTGTATATACATTTGCTTCCGGGTGCCAACCAGAAACCTAAAGTTAAAAATGGCTTCATGACATTCTAGTGATCATTTAAAAAAAAACAATTAAGATCGCACAAATTTTACATAGATAAAGCCCTTCGTAATGTATGATCTGTACTTGTGTTTACATTTTTTTTTTTTTGTATTCCTTTAAGGTATGGGCTACCCAGGAATCCCTTCAATGAGTCTATCATAACCTTATTCCAATCAATCCGACGGTTCCAACTCCAACTGGAATTATTGATGTCCTCATGTGCCACATTTTTAAGATTTCCACTTCAAAATCCTAATATTTTGATAGTTTTTTGAAGATCTTCAAAGTACATTTGAATCTTTTGGGACTGCCATATCAATAAGAAACCACAATATGTTCTTGTTGTCTTTGATTACGATGTCTGATTAAGTTTGATTGTTCTGTCTCTGTGTATTGTAGTCCTATAAAATTGTTAGAAGTCATAACCGGGTCTGGGAGATGTTCAAACCAGTTTCTTGCAGTTTCCTTCCCGTAAAAAGTGTATATTGACCCATTCTCTCATACCGAGTTTTATATTCAGTGGGTGCCACCAGTGTGCAACCTGATAAAAGATGGTAAATTGTTATCTGGATATTTATCAGAGAATCTGCATTTCAAGTTAACACTGTTTTTCATTATGTGTTCTTGGTAATTTCTAGATAGCAATCATTGGCCCTGTGCGACAAGAATAAAATCTTCGCTATCAAACTTTAACCCTACATAACGTATGTGCACGGTTTATTATTATTATTACTATTATTATTATTATTATTATTATCACCATCATCATCATTATTATTATCATTATCATCATCACCATCATAATCATCATCATTATTATTATTATTAAATTCCGGAATTCTCAGCAGCAGCAAGTTTCGGCTATCATGAAAGTTCAAATGACAGCAAGTTAATTAAAAGCACCAGGACTCTCCCCTGTATTCTAGTGAATTTTTATTAGCACTGTCCTAAACCTCACGACCTTTAGTATGATCTCTATTATGACATCCTTGAACATGGCAAATCTTCAGTTACTTAACCCTATTTCTTCCATATAACCAAGGCACTTATGTGATCCTCCGTATTCTGAGGTTGTCGGAATGAAAACGTTGTTCAAGGAAAACGGAAGCGGTCAACTCGAATGCCACCGCTCAAATGGCGCAGACTGGGTTAATTTTAAACAGACTCGGTGCATCCATTTTCGAGAAAAATGAATAAGTCATAAATATAATTTAGACCAAACAGAAAAGATCAACGCAACTTCACCCAAATATTACTTCCCAAATCATTTCGACACTATATAAACCGCCATCTATTCGACTCTACAGCGGAAGACTCACTCGAGCTTTCATACATCCAGACACACAGGCACAAAGACACACAGGCACAAAGACACACACACACATATATATATATATATATATATATATATATGTGTGTGTGTGTGTATATATATATATATATATATATATATATATATATATATATATATATATATATATATTCATCCACCGACTGTTTCGCTGTATCACAGCTCATCTCTGTGGTGAGATATCCGATTGCCTCTAGCCGGATTCGAAAGCTGATTGAAATGTCATCAGTCGGAGATTTTAACCCTGATCTCTCTCTCTCTCTCTCTCTCTCTCTCTCTATCTATATATATATATATATATATATATATATATATATATATATATATATATATATATATATATATATATATATATGCGCTCTGTGTCCAAAAAAGAAATTTTTTAAAACAAGAAAAAATAAATAAAAAGCTTAATCGTAGTATCTTGTCTGTCGATTTTAATGCAACATGCTTCAAAGAATGATAGCTACCTATATATATATATATATATATATATATATATATATATATATATATATATATATATATATATATATATATTCCCAGTTTTGTATCTAAACTTAAATTTTCTGAAGTAATGGATTCTTATTTATCAATCCGACAGATGTCTATCATTTTAGACATCATTTGTAATAGATACTCATATTTGAGTAGATACTCCATTTATTTATTAAATATCACATTTGTTTATTTTTGCCTACCGGCCTGAATATTTGTGGCAATATATATATATATATATATATATATATATATATATATATTTCTTGTGGTTCATGACAATATTTATATATTAAAATAATATGCATCGTTACATATATTTGTTAGGCTTAGAACTCTATCACGTAGCAACACTGGTTCCTGCACGATCATCGAAGTCAAACATGGTCAGTACCTAGATGAGTCACCGCGCTTGGAAATATTAGGTGCTCAAAGCTTGGATGTGCGGCTGGTGTAATGGATAATGGCTCAGGATTGTTAATCGTAGAGTCGAGTTCCAATTTCATTTGAATTCTTTATATTTACTTATGCGCAAATATCCTTTGGAAAAGCAGGAATCCACCTTTTCTCCCCCAGCTATGGGTGAATTAGTAAGGCTTGTTTCACTAAACTATTAATATCTCAAAAAAATTTCTTACGACCTAAAAATATTTTAAATAACCTGCAAAGGTTTGATAATCCCTAGAAAATGACTAAATCAATCTGTATTTCTCTTGACGTGCCCTTTTCTTTCAGGACTTCAGAGATTATGGCTCTCCACAACTTCCTAACCTTTGCAGCTCTAAGCAATGTTTATTCCAAATCCCCTTTCTGCTATTTATGTATATAAGCTTCTTAAGAAGGTTATTCGATGTTTTGTTCTACACCACTTGCTTGCAATATGCTACGTCTGCGTTAACTCCTTCCTTGGTGCATTTTTCAGATATGGACGCATAAACACGTCCAAAACATAACGGTCCAAAAAACAGCTAGAAACGTGTTTATACGTCGATCTTGATTCTTTTTATGCCCTTCTGAGCTTGAAACGACTCCTATTGTCAAATCATAGGTCCAGTAGAGGTGTTAGCCACCCGCCGAGTAATTCAAGGTACTTCAGTTTCTTAGTTCATTCAATTAAGTACCGTGCGTGATACACGCTTAGGCGATCGTGTATATTTCGATACATGACTAACGAGGCAGATTTTTCCCGCAGTAGGTTACCATTTCTTTCTGCGTTAGACCGGCTGCCAACCAAGGCTATAGAACCCAGTCTGTCCTACTATTTACCCATAGCTGGTGGGAAGATGAAGATTCATACTTTTCCCAAGGGTATTAACACGTAAGTGATTGCAATGGATACGGCTGGAATTCGAACTCGGCTCTTCGTTTCCGCAATCCGAGCCGCTATCTATTACCCTACGTATGAAATTTTGACAAAAGAGTTGTCTGGGAGAGGATTAAATTCGCCAAAACTTCTTTCTTCAATATGTGTCCTAGAAATTTCAGGTGTATCTTTCTGATTCTTATTACAAGTAATTTTTTGTTATGGGGCCTTAACCATAATAACATAATAGACTATACCATACGTAATAAATACTGCGCCTCTAGAGGAAGCAGAGAATTCAGAGTTCCGTCTGAAGTTTGGAGTGAAGTCCGTCAGGAGTCTGTTAGTCGGAGCGAGTCAGTCAGTCGAGTCAGAGGCAGTCCGAAACAGAGTCGCGTTCAGACAATTACTACTAAACCTGATTGTTCGTACTAACACTTTCTTCTTCTCTGTATATATTCCTGTTTGTAATATATCTGTGTTCTTCCATATCCGTATTCGAGTTCTTCTTTATTGGTTCTACCTTGGACTATCATCGTGGTACAAGGAACCGGATCATAACACTTTTTTAATCCCACTTTATTTAAAACTTCCTCGTTTTTCACCTGCTTCATCCATGTTATTCTCAGCCTCACTCTGTCGAACCATGTTTCTGTTGCCACTAGCTGCCCCTTCATCTGTGAGGAAATTATCCAGCATTCACAGCTATATAGGAGGAATGATATTGTATAGCATTTCAACGCACTTTTGCATCGAAACTTTTTCTTGTTTCTTGATACTTTGCTTATCGTTTGGAAAGCATTATTCACTATTCCAACGAGACTTCAGATTCCTGTGTGTCATTTTTCTTCCGTCTGTTAAAACACTTCACAAATAGTTAATTATCTGAACTTACTTCATCTTGACATTCCCAATTTGTAGCTCCAATCTTGCACTGTCTCTTTTCCTAACGACAATATACCATAATCTATCGATTAATGCGCTAAAATTTTTATATACCAAAATTCGATTCTTTTCTTTTTATTTGTCATGTCCTTTCAGGACGGAGGCGATCATGGCTCTCCACTTCACTCTATCCCTTGTAGTTCTCAATAAGTTCCTTCCCTCTGCCATTTTCGCCAGGCCACGTTCTTTCATTCACTTGCTCAAGCCCGCAAGCAATGTTTTCCTTTGTCTCTCTTTCCCACTATTCTCCAGGCCCTCCTTCCTCATTATGTGTCCCAGAAACTTCAGCTGCCTCTTTCTGGTGTTAAGTACAAGGTAACCAAAAAAGTTGTGTCCGCTCTTTGATTAGTCAAATTAGTTGAAAGATATACGAAATGCGTGTAGCAATTGTTTTCAAATTCGGACAGCCGGAAGTAGGAACATCAGACGTTATAAAAAAAAAAAACAAACACGCGCACCGTGCCCGGCCATCAGTTATAAACCGGACAGCTGTGAGAAGGATGTAAGTGTTTAGAGATCTCGTTCGGGGCTGTTTGCTTTACGGCTTCAAAGAGGGCTTATCAGCAGCTGCATCAAGTCGCCGCATATGTCAAGCGTTTGGGGATAGTGCTGTGGATGAATGTACTGCAAGGCATTGGTTTCGAAAATTCAAGTCGGGAGATTTGTCTCTTCATGATCAGCCTCGCAGTGGACGATCACAGGTCTTGAATAACGGAGTCCTGAAGGCGGCCATTGAAGAGGACAGTAGTCTAACGCGTGGTGAACTTGCAAGACAGTTCAACGTTTCCGATGAAACAGTTAGACTTCACCTGCACCGCCTAGGTAAGACGTACAAACTGAGCAAGTAGGTTCCGCAAACGCTGTTAGAGGTCCACAAGGGACAACGAGAGGCAGCCTGCGTATCGGTGCTTTCTCGCCACCGTACCGCATCCTTATTCAATCGAGTGCTTACCAGTGATGAAAAATGGGTTCTGTACAAAACTCCCAAGGGTTCCAGACATTGGTTGTCTCCTCGGGATGCTGTCCCTCATACAGCAAGACCGCCTATGCACCCAAGCAAGATTATGTTTTGTGTCTGGTGGACAGGTCGTCAAGTGGTTCATTATGAACTGCTACCAACGGGCCAAACGGTCACTGGAGATCTATACTCGCAGCAATTGAACTGTGTACAACAAGCATTGCACCTAATGATTATGATGCCTGGAAAATTTCCAGAATCTTCTACGTTTTTCTTTTTATCCTTCTTAATCCCACCCCCAATACTCAATCTTTTCCCTCCCTTTTACTCTATGTAGCCCCTTACGTACTCGTGGTACTCTTGCCTTGCTTAGGATGAAATGATTAAAAAAGTATCTACTTATATTTTAATTAAAAAACATGCAAATTAGAAATTAATAGCGAATGAGACTAAAATTTGACGTACAAATGACATAATTTCTATAAGTTATCTTTTATAAGGTATGTTTAATCTACAGGGATTACTGTACCACATTAGCGGCACCAGTCGAGGGATTACTGTACTTACTGCAGATGTAAATTGAAACAATCATTTTTCAGCAAAGACTGCACAGTACTATTTTAATATTTGTCTCTGTTAAAATTCTATTGAATATTTTTTTCATCTTTATTTTGCAGGTCACAAAAGAAAATTGCTGATTTTTTCAGTATCTGTCTATATTTCTGAGATGAAGTATTATGTACACCGCAAGAACACATTGCACAGTGGATAAAGGCGTTAGATCCAGGGACAGAAACTAAAGCGTGTGAGTTCAATACTTGGTTAAGGCAGTGGAGAACTTAATTAACAGGAGATAACTGACAACTGAGATTTATTAAACATGGCACGTGGAACTAGGACAGTCTACCCCAGTGATCGAAATAATGGGTTCAGTTCGACATTCCAACAACCTGAAGAAGGCCGGAGCATACAGTGGCTGAAACGTTATAATAAATGTGGCGACAAAGATGAGGACAATAGTCCGAATAATGTAAATAGTGTACATAATACCTCATCTCAGAAATATAGACAGATACTGAAGGGCCGAACCGTTGTAATAAATATGGCGACAAAGATGAGGACAATAGTCCGAATAATGTAAATAATGTACATAATGCCTCATCTCAGAAATATAGACAGTTTAGAAGTAGTTTTAAATTATAGAATTTCAGAGTAAATAATTGACAAAACAAAACAAAACCGAAAATTGTTAGAATTAGGCACCAAATCTTGTTTGACAAACACCATAGAGTGTATAAGAATGTTAAATTAACTTCCTCGCTTATCGGATGAAGCAGCTATCCATCCGATAAAAAAGGGTACCATTCTCTCGTTGACCATTTAAAAATTCACTCAATTGTTCCACATTGTCTTAACCAAATTTTGCTGCACCTTGTATAACACTTCAATGCATGTCGCCATTCTAGGGATCAATAAACATTATTATTTAGGAAAGAAAAACAATTCTATGAAACAACACTTCATATTAATCTTACCGATATGACCTCCAATGTCTAGTGGAAAATTTCCAGACTATCAATTGCTGATTTTCTAGGTAAGTTCGTCTGTTTTGGTAGATTAAAATATTCTTTTCTTGCCTGTGTTTCACCAGTTGGCTTAGTAATATACTAACCTTACTAAATAACTGCACGTTTGTGTTTGTTTGTTTAACGGCATATCAACTCTTTATGGGTCATTTAATGTCGATTTTTAGTTTTATTTGTATTTATACCGTATTTTCCGGCTGACATGACTGCGGCATGGAAGACGCATCCTAATATTGGAAAGAAATTTCTAAGAAAAAAATCATTCTGATACAATACATTTACCATGCGTCCCTCACATACTGGCGCCACGTACTTTTTACATTAATCAATCGTCTGGTTTTGTTTGTATGACAATTACATACTAATCAAGAGCAGAAAGGCTCCCTCCGCTGCGAGTAAACAGAGCATGTTTAAGCTTGTAGCTCGGCTCCAGGAAGGTTTATAGTCTTGGAAAAACTTTTAACAGCTAAGTACTAAGGTTACATCATATAAAAATCTGAATTAGATAGATAGCTAACATTATAGTGTAATGACTCAACATATAAATCCACGTCCCTATCAGTCAAGTCAATTAGGTGACCGTCCAAGCTTACTTGAGCCTTGCCATTGCCTTGCATTCGTCTTGGAAGACGCACACGTATTTTTCAGTGTATGTTTTGGGACAAAATGCGTCTTGTAAGCCGGAAATACGGTATGTCATTCTGCTTTCACAGTTGAATACATGGTAGATGATACTCAGCTTTTGTACGTATACATGTTTACTACAGGCGATGATATGTGTTTTAAGTTGTAGTTTTGTTGAGTTTTATGTTTTGGAATACAATTTGATTTCTTTTTAATTTATTAACTTTTATTGAACAAAAATAACTGACTGTACTTTAAGAAAATTTATAAATACTGTCACATGATTAACAAACTATTTAAAAGGTTTAAAATGCTCCCCTTCACGTTCAGACCGGGCTTCCTGGTGAACAGATACTGAAAGTAATCACGAACAACTTCACAAATGCCCGTGTTTGTAGTCACGGTCCGATTATCCGGCAATGTGATGCATCCGACATGTCCATGAGATGCATTCCTCTGCACGCAATTCAACGTCCATATATGTCGCCTACGAATACATTCTTTTTTAACCCAGCCCTATCAGAGCTTGATCCTTCTTTATAAGCAAGGAGGTCAACTCTGTCTTAACTAAAGCTACGTCTCCATTATCATGAAATTTAATCGCCCGATCAATAATCTAATTTAATTTATTTTAATTTATCCCACCAGATATTCCCAATCACAGCACTCGTCAGTTCCCGGTGTAGGATTAGTAGCAGCTGGTCCCGGAAATCTTGCTCACCAAATAATGAAGAGCTCAATTTCCATTAACCAACTATCTTTAGGCTTATCTAAGTTTACACGAACCCGGACGAGACTATGATGCGTGTTAACTATCTTATGGAAAGTTGAACACCATAAGAGCCTTAAATCGACTCTCCTAAGACTCGGTCGAGGAAGCTAGAAACGCACCTCCGTAGCCGAGACGCTATTTGTCCACGTTTACACTACCTAACGAGGGTGTCCATGACGTTACTTATCGACAAGATCAAACTTATAAAGTCCCGAAATGGTTTCACGTCCTGGTTGTTAGTACTCGAATTTGACCCTATACCATCTATGTCGGGGTCAACGATGGCATTCCAATCCCCCGCTAAAATTAACCGACGAGATGTCGTCAGAAACGGTACTATCCGCCGAAACAAATCAGGCCGCTCAGAATGGATATTGGGCGCATAAACCCCAATGAGACGAAGAGCCTTATCCTTTATGGTAACATCCAGCACGCAAAGCCTGCCCGCCGGATCTGCGAAGACAAGATCACACGCTGCCTTCAAAGAATTGCTCACCAGCCAGGAGATATCTATCGAGCGTCCATCAAAACACGCTGAATAGAGGGGAAATCCCCAAGAACGCCTTCATAATTGCGAGTAGAATAACTGATAAATAGATCATTATTTATTTGTAAATATTACAGAATGTGGCACAAGGCCAAAATAAGCAATGGGGAAAGAGACTGGTCCAATTATACCACAAGATTCCTAACATCAAAACAACGCATTCTTACTTACCATTCTTACTCCAACCACCATTGTACCTCAATGTCTCTATAAAAAATCTAACTAGTTCACATATGTACAATTCATGTCTGTGACGAGAGAGGAATAAAACAATAATTTAAAAACTAAAATATGAGTAAAATGAAATATAAGTAGAATAACGAATAAATAGAGCAAGCAATATTGTTTACGCTAATCATAATTATATCCAATGTGTTGTAGGGTCCACCCCTTTTTCATACAAGTGGACTCGACCAGTGTGTATTTGTACTGCTGCCGGTGAATACCCGAGAGGTAGAGTGAGAGAGAGAAATACGCTGATACAATAAGAGTGTAAGATAACCGCTTTGTAGGAGTCACAGTTACGAGCACGTAGACTCAGAAGAAAGTCCTACTTCGATACTGAATTTCCCAGACTGTATATCTATTATTATTGCTACTAACCGCATTTCTGGATCTACTAACCGTATTACCAATTGTATTATTACGTCAATACATTCATTTGCTATATTTCATTCCTGCGTTTGTCATTCATTTGAGACCGGATTTCATCCCGGAATCCACAACACAATGAAAATGACAATGTTAAATAAAAATTAACATCCACGGTGACTGAAAAGGGAGAACCCATGGCCAGACTAAGATTACACCCTCCTCGCAAATGGTATGGTCTGTCTTTGATTGGATATGAGGACTGCCGTCTAGTATGAAGTGCTAAACTAAAACGAAACCAATATTGGATTCGATTCTTACACTCTCAGAAACTCATTACGTCATACTGGCATTATCGCCTCTCTTTGGGTGAAAGGATTAAAAAAAAATATTCTCATCAATTGGAAGTATTGCATAAACACTACAGAAGACATTTTCTATCACTGGTTAATCATAAAGGCATATTGTTCTCACACGATAGTGTAGTAATGAATATCGGCTTGGATTGAGGAATCGGAGAGCCGAGTTCGAATTCCAGTCGAATCCATTACATTCACTAAAGTGCTAATACTCTTGGGAAAGGTATGAATCCACTTCTTCTCCCTCCAGCTATGAGTAAATAGCAGGACAGACTGGGTTCTGTAGTCTTGGATGGCATCTGGTCTAGGAGAATGAAAAACTCTGAATTCAAAACCTGCGGAGGGTCGCTTGGAGACCCTGTGGCACGTAGGTCTCTGTAATCGGCCCTTCAAAAAGTGTCGATGGTCCTGCACAAAACCTTCACCAATATAATCAAATCTCATGTGCTATACATGCGGGTTGGAGACCGATTGTGAGTTTCAAATTCCCATGAAACTCCAATATTGGAGCCGGCTCAACCCACCTCGGCCATTACAAGAACAAGAAGAGAGAGAATAACAATACCACTTATTCTCTGAGTCACCAAGGAAAAGATTATGGTATTAAATATGGGCGTTTTTGCTCATCCTCCTTATGCTCCTGACCATGCCCCATCTGACTATCATCTTTTCAGATAATTCTAACATATTTTTAGAGGGAAAAATGTCTATTAATTATGAAAAAAGTTAAAACAGATTACAAGTGTTTCGTTGCATCGAAACCTGAAAAATCTTACGCCCTAATGATCAAGAAATTTGTCAAATAGATGGAAATCTTTTTCTATGTGCCGTTCCCTTCAGGTCATAGGGGATCATTGCTCTCCACAACTTTTCATCAAGTGCAGCTCTTATCACTTTTTCTTCCTTTGCTAAGGCCTAAGTCCGCTGTTCCACCTGTTCAAAAAATCTCGTCAAGTAAGAGGCTGAGTGCCTTTCCTTGTCTCTCTTGCCCTCAATATGTCCCGTGAAGATTAAGTTTTCCTGGCCCTCCTTACTCATTATACATCCTAGGTAGTTAACCTGAAACTTCTGTAGAACCACCTCTGGCGTTAAGGTCAAAGAGGGGGAAATGACCACACTGAATGCGGCCAAACCACGAAGACCCCAACCAAACCGGTGTAGGTGGGCAGCGCCAAGTCCGGCTGGCGTAATCAAGGCGAAAGATAAACTATCAAACAGCCCGGTGCAACCAGACTTGCCAGATCTCGCCTTTCTCAATCGTATTTGAATCGTCTTCTGGTCAAATGTCGGGGCTTTTCCATCGCGCAGAGTTTTTCACCAAAATCAAAGTCACCGAATGGCATCGTCAAACTCATTTTGATTTCCAGCCACCTCCCCCACCTCCCCCACCTCCACCAGGATGGGAAAGGGTAAGAGTCTAGGGAGAAAGGATAAAGAATCCGATGCTTGGATGTGAGCAAGTGCCGGCAATAACGGTTTCACCTGTCTTAGTATCTGTTTTTTGGTTGTTGTTGTTTTTTTGCTTTGTTTTTTTTTTTACATATTCCTTGTTGTTTAATCGGTCGGTCTATCGAATCGATATGGTGTCGACAATGACAGGATATATCATTTTGATTAACTATATCAACTAAGGTTATCTTTCGAATAAGATAACACCCAATCGTCGCCTTTCGAGGTGAACACGTTTTCTTCACCGCCCTTAACAAAATAATGAGTAAATATAGCGAGGAAGATTGTTTACGCAATTTTATTTCTTGAGAAAATCAAGTTTACCTAAGAAAAATCACCATTCAAAAACAACAAAGCTTAGTTAGACTGATAAAGAGCAAAGAGAACGAAGCGAATTATGACAATCAAACAAATGGATTAACGTGATTAACTTACTAATCTTTTCGTCCACCAGCTTCACTGGCGAAAGGACAAGCTATATTTAAGAGAGTTGTACTCACTATATGAATTGTATTCAAATTCTTGCTCACCATCAAGTAACTGAAAGCGCCAGGCAGCATTTCTTTCTTCATTTGCATTTGTGTGGGTGGACTGGATTTTTTCTCATTACATTGTGAGAATGAAACCTGAACATTTTCAGGCATTGATTTTATCTGGAAGTGATTTAGGACGGTTCTTTCTGTTTCTTGTATTATACAAACTACAAATCAATCGTATCTATTGAATGCCAAAATCTATCGAGCTAAATCTTACCACTATCTTAGATTGCGTCTTCAGGAAACATTGAACCCGGGTACTTTTACGCGTATGTGGGAGCACGAAAAATCATTACAACTGGATTGCAGATTAGGTTATCAATCATCATCATTATAATTATTATTATTATTATTATTATTATTATTATTATTATTATTATTTGTTTCCCTTTTGTTTTATTGACTTTATTATTATTATTTTTTTTTTTTTTTTTTTTTTTTTGATTTCTGGCGTTTACACTTTTCTTTCCGGGTCCCGCCCAGGGACCTAAGGTTAGAAATGGCATCATGACACTTTCCACTGACAAAAAAAAAAAAAAAAAAAAAAAGAAATTACATAGATAAAGCCCTTCGTAAAGTGTGGGCTGTACTTGTCAGAACATTCTTTTGTATCTCCTTGAGGCATGGTCTTCCAGGGATCCCTTCAATTAGTCTACTGCAATCTTTTCCAGCCAGTCCTAGGGCTCAAACTACAACAGGGATTGTCAATGTTCCCATATGCCACATTTTCGAGATTTCTATTTCAAGGTCCTTGTATTTTGACAGCTTTTTGAATATCTTCAAAGATACATTGCAGTCAGCAGGGACTGCCATATCAATAAGGAGGCACCGTTTTTGTTTGTGGTCTTTAATAACAATATCTGAGCGGTTGGCCTTGATTGTTCTGTCAGTGTGTATTGTGTAGTCCCATAGAATTGTAACAGGTCCTATCTCCGTAACCGGGTCTGGGTGGTGTTCATACCAGTTTCTTTCAGTTTCCTTCCCGTAGAAGTTGCAGATTTTCCAGTGCAGATATTGGCCCACTCTGTCATGTCGGGTTTTATATTCAGTGGGTGCCAACATCGTGCAATCTGATACAAGATGATCAATCGTTTCTGGATATTTATCACAGAATCTGCATTTTGGGCTGACACAATATTTTAGTATATGTGCTTGATAATTCCTAGTTAGCAAGCATTGGTCCTGCGCAGCAAGGATAAAACCTTCAGTTTCCGCTTTCAACCCTGCACTGCGTAGACACTGATGGGTACGGGTTTTGTCTATATCAGCTTGTTTGGTACGGGCAGAGTATTGGCCATGAAGTGGTTTATCTTGCCATCGCTTCTGTATCTGGTCGGTTGTATTATTATTATTATTATTAATAATAATAATAATAATAATAATAATAATAATAATAATAATAATAATAATAATAATATTCCTTTGATTTCTGGTGTGTACACATTTCTTTCCAGGTCCCGTCCAGAGACCTAAGGTCAGAAATGACATCAGGACATTTTTCACTGACCAATTAAACACACACACACACACATACATACATACATACATTTTACATGGATAAAACCCTTCGTAAGATGTTAGTTGTACTCGTGAGAACATTTTTTGTATTTGTTTAATGCATGGTCTTCCATCAATCCCATTAATGTATCTATTGGAATCTTTTCCATTCAATCCGAGGGCTCCAACTACAAAAGGGATTGTTGATGTCCTCATATGCTACATTTTTTCAATTTCGATTTCAAGGTCCTTGTATTTTGATAGCTTTTTGAAGATCTTCAGATACACTGCAGTCTGTGGGTACTGTCATATCAATAAAGTGACAATTTTTTGTTTGTCTCTAATAACGATGTCTGGGTGATTAGCTTTGATTGTTCTGTTTGTGTGTATTGTGTAGTCCTATATTATTATTATTATTATTATTATTATTATTAATAATAATAATAATAATAATAATAATAATAATAATAATAATAATAATTTAATGTTGGGATTATAGCTTTAGCAAATAGCTACAAAACCAAAACATCAAATTGAAAACAGGATACATAACGTTCTTAAAGATCCTCGCCAGATCGAGACATTTATATAACTGTCATTCATGGCACCAAAACCCGTTCAGAAATATCTAAGCTGTAGGCAAACGTTTTCTAAGATCAATTGGGAAAACATAATTGGGGCGTGTAAATGAGGGTCTTGGTAAATGCCAACCTTCTTTGAACATTGTGGACTGCTGCTACCGAATCACAAACAAGGACATCTACCAAATAACAGAAACTGCATCTCTTGAGGACTAACAACTTCTTCATAGTCACCCTATGAAGTTTTCATCCACCCTCTTACCTGAAATAAAACAATGCCGTTATTTAAATTGAAAAACTTGAAATTAATGCATGCAAGATTATATAGCTCAAGCGTCGCTTTCTCATAGTTAGCCTATATAATTTTCAGCCTACCTCCTTATATCATCTTGCAGTTAGTTCAAAACTAAAACATCTTTTTTCCATATATTGTGACCATTTTGTTTAAAGATCGTATTTTATTTATTTCAAACACTTGGAAATTTTCCAGATTATTTCAGTGAAACTTTCATCTTCCAAAATTATAATCTCTAATTAAAGCTTAGATAGATGGCAAAAAAGAAGGCATTTGTCTCCAGAAGTATTTGGGTTAAAGAAACAAAGAAATACGGACATAAAAATAATTAAACCATATCCTAAGGCCTTATTTTTTTATCTTTATTTATAACCATTTTGTTTACAGTTTATATTTTCTTGACTTCAAATGAAAACATGTAGATTTCTTTACATATTTCGCTAAAATTTTCACCTTCCAAAATTATAGATTACGGTTAGATATATGGAAATAAGAAAGCGTCACTTTTCCTCGATTCCAGGAGTATATGGGTTAAAAACTAGAAAAAATTTATCTGTTTTTTGTATTTAAATAGTAATATCACTTGACTAAGCTTTAGCGCTAAAATTGTAATAAAGAACTTAACATCTCCATGATTACTTTCAACCGACTGAGCAAAGTCCTTTCTGCCAAAAAGGCAGTGGTAATTTGTAAATCAAGCAAGCACGCATTTATTACTGCGAGGTGTTGAATCAAATTTAATCGGTTTTCAATGAGGCTTGATCTGCTCTAAAACTATGCAGTTCAGAGTTTTAAAATGTGGGGGGTGTAAAATCCGATTATTGCCGAGTTATTCCGAGTTAAATCCGATTAATACCGAGTTCTTCCGAGCTTAGAAAGTTCTAAGGACGTTACTGATAACGTAATAAAAAAAAAAGAAAAAAATGTTCACATAAAACTAAACAGAAAAATAAATGAAAGGAAGCAACAGTTCTTGAATTTACCTGTATTTAATTGTCGTTAAATGTTGTTATTGCTTTCCGATACACACAAATCTCTCTACTTCCCCCCAGTTTTCTCCGCCATAAACGAATGACGAATTTCTTTCTGCGCATGTCAAAAACAAAATTATTCTTTAATTGTGTGACAAGCGCTTCCGGTGACAACAGATGGCGCGAGCTTCGTGAAAAGACGCTATGACAGGACTTAGATTTCATTTGATTTGATCAGATGTTTATTTATTTTGTTTTTGTCTCTTTTTTTTTTTGCATTTTGTTAGCTGTTTGCTAAATTTTTAGCGTTCGTTTCTGTACCTTATTTTATTCTATTTGACTTCCTCATTTACATTTTGAAACTTTGGCGCTTCTATTTATTTATTGTGTTCGTCTTCGAAGTTTCAAGTTGTTCAACCAAAACAATTCGTTTTCAATTATTGTTCAGATAATCTTCTTTCGTTCAGTCTTTGTTTTTTTCTTGCATTTCCCTATTTTTCTTCTGCAAATTATCCTAAGACATGCACGGCTGTGACATTTTTTTTACCATATCCCTCTCCTCCTTTCTCAAGTAGGAACCCAAAGATGAAATTCCTAAATTCCTTGTTCTTTTCCGTCGATTTTATATTCGGCTTCAGAGCGTCCTGGGTAAAGGACGCTAAACTACATACGTGTCATGGGTATGATGATAAACTACATCCGCGTCCAGGGTAAAGCATATAAGCAACATCCAAAAGCACGGCTTCTTATCTAGAGGTTTTGAGGAGCATGGCACCATCACTTAATTACTGGTGTTCCCGGGTTCACCCAGACCCCCTGGGTGGTAGCACTTGTTAGGGTCTCTGCTATGGACAAATAGTTAACCTACAAACTCGGGTCAAAGCTCTATGAAAGTGTAAAAATAAGTTATAATACCATCAATACATTTTTATAAAATATCATTGCTTGCAATGAATTTGTATAGAAAAAATTATTAACAGCAATACATTATTACATGCAATACATTTTTGAAAAAAATATTACCAGCAATAAATTTTGAAGAAAAATATTACCAGCAATAAAAAATCTTGTCGGCATTACAAAACCCATTGAAATTGATATGCCATAAAACAAATCAAACCAAACAAAACGAAAAATATTGCCAGCAATAAAAATCTTGTTGGCATTAAATAACCCATTCAGATTGATATGCCATAAAACATATCAAATCAAACCATACCAAAAATATTGCCAGTAATAAAAATCTTGTTGGCATTAAATATCCCATTCAGATTGATATGCCATAAAACATATCAAATCAAACCATACCGAAAATATTGCCAGCAATAAAAATGTTGTCGACATTAACCCATTGAGATATGCCATGAAACAAATCCAATCAAACCAAACTAAAAATATTGCCAGCAATAAAAAATCTTGTCGGCAATAAATAACCCATTGTGATTGATATGCCATAAGACAAATCAAATCAAACCAAACAAAAAAAGTTGCCAGCAATAAAAATTTTGTTGGCTTTAAATAACCCATGGATATTGATATGCCATATGACAAATGGAATCAAACCAAACCAAAACGACTTCAGAATTAACTGCGTATCTTCATATCCAACATCCCTTCAATTAATGGTTCGATGGATAACATCCTAATAATATGTTATTGTTTCAAATGTCATAATAATTTTAAAATGAATTTTTAAATCCCACATTATTTATTAAGAGTTTTGTATTTTATATTAAGGTGTAAACGTGTTAGAATTGATAACTTTTTAACTGTGAAATGACTGTCAACCGGCCAACAAACTGGGAAGTCCTTACTAACAAAAAATAATCCTCCTGACAAGAACCGAACACTTATTACATATTTCCATCATCAAAAACAGTCATTTAGCAGGAGTATGGCCTACAAATGGGTTTTACTTCATAATTGTTTACTGTAGATGCACATATTCATATATATATATATATATATATATATATATATATATATATATATATATATATATATATATATATATATATATATATATATATATATTTGAAAAATTAATTACTGTAAATTAATTTAATTATTCTTACCCGACTACTCAGTGTCGTGGTGTAGATCTATTTTTCAAATGTTTATATACATATATATATATATATATATATATATATATATATATATATATATATATATATATATATATATATATACTCAGTTGTATGGATATGATTTTGTGACCCTTTTGCGATCATCAGACAAAATTTGATGGTTTCAAAAGCGCGATCCAGGGTCACAAACTCATATCCATACAACTGAATGTGCTAGCTCAATAACTGATATTGAGCTCTTTCCACTAAGTACTGTGCATATAACTTATATATATATATATATATATATATATATATATATATATATATATATATATATATAAGGTGTATCAAAAATACATTTACAAACATTGGGAGTAGGTTCTTCACGCCAAAAAACAGGGCAAGTGTCCATATAATGACATGTCTTCAAATTATTCGCTTTTTAGTTATTAAGATTAAAGTATACGGTAAGCACTGTTAAATGTACAATCCAAGATACAATTCAAAAATACTTTTACAAAATTTGGGGGTGGATTCTTGACACCAAAACAAAATAAAATGTCCCGATAAACGTATGTCCAAAAGGCCATCGTTGTACATCAACAAAGCAACTTATAAGAAATTTTGAAAATGTTCTCCGATTGTTCTACACATGCATACACCCGTCGGATCATTGACTGGCGGAGCTTTCAATAATCCCACACGGTGGCGAATGGTTTCGCAGGCTCCTGTGACACGTTGAAGACGCGTCTCTGCATTATTGATGTCTGCGACATAAATCAATTTTTTTAGGTGACCCGAAATCCAAAGGATTGAGTCCGGGGGAACATTCACGCCATGGTACCGGTCCCCCCACCCTATATATCCGTCTTTCATTGTATATATCAGACAGTGAATGTGATTAAAATGCGCTAGAGTCCAATGATGTATGAAGAACAAGCGTTTTCATATTATAAGGGGTAAATCTTCTAGCAGCTTTGGAAGTGTATTCGAAATAAAGTATCTTGTAAGACGTGATATCAGAACATATAGACCTACCAGACAGCCAAAATGCTCACACATTAATTTTAAACTAATGTTTAAAATAAGCAAGTAGAGACATTTATCTATGGAGGAAATGTTTTAACAGACAACAAAAATATGACACTGGAGTCCAAAAGCGTATTTGAATAGCAAAATAAGACTTACACGGATATATATATATATATATATATATATATATATATATATATATATAATTATTTATTTAAAAATATGATTCCAACTCGCTACATAAGAGGTCTCATGTTTCAAAACAAGAGCCGAAAACTTCAAAATAATATTTGAATTAACTTGAGTTAAAGTAGGCTGTGTTCCATCTTCAAGCGAAATTTTTTTTGGGAATGACTTATTTCTGAAATTTACGAGTTTTAATAGTATGGTCAGAATTGAAGTCAAAAATTTCCATGGTAACATCAAGGGCGGATTGTTTAGAATCGGCAGGGGTGGGGTGTTAATAATTTGTATCAGTATAGAGTTACTTTCATAGATGCCGGGTCAGGGTAAGGTCGGGGTGGCTAAATTTACTACGGAGGAAGTTTTCGCATAGTCTGGCTTGAGCGTCTACGGAGATTTATTTATTTATTTTTATTTTATTCTTTTATTATATCTCTTTATGAAAGGGATTTGTGTATATGAAAAGGCCGTAACGTTTGTTATTTGACGACTTCATAAAGGGTTATCAATTTTTGTAGGGTATTAAAGCTATGTATATGGGCTATGGATTTTAAAATTTATTTTATTGTATGCGTGTTTTTAGCTAGTTATTCATAGCGTAAGTTCGGTAGTGTCGGCAGAAAACCGTTAATTCTTACCTGTTGTTTAATAGGTTTTAAAGGCATTTTTCTTAGCTCTAATCGATAAACACTTTCCCACCAAAAGTAGGCTTAGTAATATATTCAATAAGAACACACTAAAATTGAGTTACAGCTGCACTGAAAATCTAGAAGGTATAATAAGAAGACACAATAATAATATCCTGAACAAACCCCCTTACCTGAATAGTTTTAATAACTCTACACTTAAATCAGATAATGATAGGGAAAAATTATGCGATTGTAGGAATCCGGTAGATTGCCCATTAGAAAATAAGTGCTGCATCAAATCTGTGGTATACCAATGCACTATATCATCCACGGAGAACCCTAACAATAATATGATATACATTGGGTCCACGAAAAATGCCTTTAAAACCAGATGGAGGCAGCATAAATGCTCCTTCAACAACATAAACTTTAGACATCTGACCTCTCTATGTAATTTTTTTTGGCACCTGAAAGAAAAAAATAGGGCACCTAAAGTAAAATGGAAAATCATTAACAGGACTAGAACTTGCAAAACTTGGGATGAGCCATGCCCTTTGTGCCTCCATCAGAAACTACACATTATTAAGCTTCTAAACAATAAAAACCTATTAAACAACAGGCAAGAATTAACGGTTTTCTGCCGACACAACCGAACTGAATAACTAGCTAAAAACACGCATACAATAAAATAAATTTTAAAATCCATAGCCCATATACATAGCTTTAATACCCTACAAAAATTGATAACCCTTTATGAAGTCATCAAATAACAAACGTTACGGCCTTTTCATATACACAAATCCCTTTCATAAAGAGATGTAATAAAAGAATAAAATAAAAATAAATAAATAAATCTCCGTAGACGCTCAAGCCAGACTATGCGAAAACTTCCCCCGTCGTAAATTTAGCCACCCCGACCTTACCCTGACCCGGCATCTATGAAAGTAACTCTATACTGATACAAATTATTAACACCCCACCCCTGCTGATTCTAAACCATCCGCCCTTGATGTTACCATGGAAATTTTTATTTCAATTCTGACCATACTATTAAAACTCGTAAATTTCAGAAATAAGTCATTCCCCAAAAAAATTTCGCTTGAAGATGGAACAGAGCCTACGTTAACTCAAGTTAATTCAAATATTATTTTGAAGTTTCCGGCTCTTGTTTTGAAACATGAGACCTCTTATGTAGCGAGTTGGAATCATATTTTTAAATAAATAATTATATTTATGCTCTACTTTCGTATCGAGCACTATTTTTTTAAAATAATTACAAAAATACTAAGGAACTTTGGATTATTTACCAAACCAGTTTCTTTCCTATTTTCTACAATATTTTCACATATATATATATATATATATATATATATATATATATATACAGACACACACACATATATATATAATATATATATACATATATACATGTACATATACATACATATATATCAGGTCATCCCATAAGATCTGTCCGAATTTTGGATAAAGAAAACAATGACCAAATGTTACATTTAATTACAGATTCAATCAACAATGTATTTTCCTTGATTATCTATGATTTACTTCCATCTATTAACAAGCTTACTAATTCCATTACTGTAAAATTCTTTTGGCTTTGATTCGAAAAACTCACAAATCTCAGTTTTAACCTCTTCCTGTGTTACAAAATCTGTTTCTTCCAAATGATTCTGTAAGCTACGAAACAACTGGTAATCTGAAGGAGCAAGATCAGGAGAATAAGGTGGATGAGGAATTTTCTCCCAACCAAGTTCTTCGATCTTTTGTGACGTGATTCTTACTGTGTGGATTCGCGCATTGTCCTGATAAAACATCACCTGTTTTCGATTCACTACAGCAGGTTTTTTTTCCTCAAAGCTTGGTTCAAATGCTCGAATTGCTGACAGTATATTTGAGCATTAATTGTTGCATTAGGTGGTAAGAATTCAAAGTGGATTATTTCTTGGCGATCCCACCAGATTGAAAGAAGAACCTTTTGCCCATGAACTTCCCTTCTTGGCTGTGGCTGGGGTCCTTCCCCTTTACCAAGCCACTGTCTACGACGCTTAACATTTCGATAAAAGATTCATTTTTTGTCGCCAGTCACAAGTCTATCCAAAAAAGATGAAACAAGTTGGCGAGAATGGCGAGAAGAGCAGATGCCAACTCGGGATTTGAAGTTGTTTTCAGACAATTCGTGAGGCACCATTTTCCAAGTTTAGGAACTTTTCCAAGTTGTCGAAGATGACGATGAACAGTTGTATGGTTTGAACTGAGAACCACTGCCAATTCCTCAACTGATAAAGCAGGATTTTCAAACTCAACTGGACGTCCGGTTAGATCATCTTCAAGGGTGAAATCTCCACCTCTGAATTTTGCAAAGCATCTTCTGCAAGTTCTTTCATTCACACATTCCTCTCCATAAACTGAGTGAATGTTTCTAGCCGCTTCGGCTGCTGAGTTTCCTTTCTTGAACTCATAAAGCATTATGTGCCTCAAATGATTCTTGGGTACTTCCATGTTAGCAAGGTTTTAATCAAACAAAATTTAATTATATTCTAAAATAAAAATTTGATCAGTTTAAATGCATCTAAACATAAAAAATAATGTTCAGCTCCATTAGACATTATAAAATACTCTTTAAATTTCGTTCACTTTAACAAAAAGTTAAAATTCGGACAGAACTTATGGGATGACCTGATACATATATTCATATATATACATATGAATACATATGTATATATATACATGTATAAAAACTTGTATTTACATATATATATATATATTAATGCATGTTTCACTACGGTTGACTCTACATTTGAATGATAATTCTAACATTTTTAGGCATTTAAAACAACACGCCTGGCCGCATACACAATTCCGGAAAATCCTCGTTGAAAGCACAACTATACTTAAACATGAACGCAATAAACAAAAAATAAAAATTCTTGCAGCTATAAACATAAAACAGTTGAAACCTAACCTGAACAAAATAAACTATGAAATCTCCACAAATATACTTAAATGTCTATAATTGATAACAGAAGCCATTGGTTTATACCAACGTCTTCCTATACTTAACATTTCTCGCTTTCACTCTCGCGTGGTCATTTGTGATGTCATGCCCCGCGGTGCAATTTTCGCTTCCTGTGGCTCGTATGCACGAGTTTGTGGTTACTTGAAATCTTCCATGCAAACAAAACAGAATATCATTGTTGCTATGTCCGTCTACTGTTTTAATGTACTTGTCACCTCTGATGATGGCTTTTGAAACCGAAAGCGAAATAAGTTGTTGTTATTGTTCCAGTCTGGTATTAGTGTGGTTGCCTGAACCTAGCTGAGAGGGTCGCAAAGGAAGGACATTGGTCATTCACCAATTATCTCAACGCTTGTCTTTTCAGTTGAATTAATTTTCGACAGTTGGGAGCATAGATAGATTCATACTTTTCCCAGAGGTATTATTAGGGTCTAGCTATGAATCAATTTCACGCTTTTCCCAAGGGTATTATTAGGGTCTTAGCTATGAACTCATTTAGCTTCTAGACGATGATAAAATACGCTGACCTTAAGAAAACTAGAAGGTTCTACATTTTGATTCATATTCTAAGAAGATATGCCTTTAAATTCAGCAGTAAAACCTGCAATTCTAAATAATTTTTATGAAGTGCGAGTGAGAGATATCTCCCGAAAATGCCGTGATGATAGCTTCTGGGTGAAGATAAAATGTGTAAACATCAATTGTTATTTTAAAAGTTTTTTATGAAGAACGAGATATCTCCCGAAAACACAGTGACAATAACTTATGGGCGATGATGAAATAGTTGACAGCGATAAAACTGTAAGGTTTAAAAGTCTGATTCATGTCCTAATAAGACATGCTTTCCAATTTGACAGTAAGACATGTGAGTTTCCCGGGTAATTCTAGATAATCTTTACAGTTTTCCTTATATAAAGGAATTTATATCCCGAAATTATTCATGAATATAGACTAATTACTCAACAAGAAATGCTTACATTTGTTTTATCTAGAATCAGAAATTTAACTTTTATATTAAATTTATTAAAATCTAAGGGGAATTCATTCGTTCTAACTTTCATCACGAAATGTCATCCGAAGATTTTTTCAGAGAAATATTTTTCTGAAAAACTTAAAGTATTGCTTAATGTTGCTCCATAAATTATTTAAATCAAGCTGTGAGATATTTTTATTTGTTTATAGATGAGAATTTAGAGGTAATATGATGAATCATCATTTTTCCCCTTGTATAAATTGGAAGATGTAAAATATTTAATTCTTTAAATGTATTCTTCTGTGCAAATATTTTAAAATGTGAAATGCACAAAGGAATAACAAAAGACGTTTTACAGAAAATTTAACGCTCTAGATAATACTCCGTTTGAATTCGTGTCTTTAATTGCTCTCTCTCTCTCTCTCTCTCTCTCTCTCTCTCTCTCTCTCTCTCTAAAACTGGGGTATGATCCGTCCTGGGTATGACGATAAGCTACATCCACGTCCTGTGTATGAAGATAAACTACATTCGTGTCCTGGGCAAAACGATAAAGTACATTCGACAGCAAGGCCTGTTATCAGGAGGTTTTGAGAAGCGTGGAACCAATTCTTAATTACTGTTGTTCCCAGGTCCAGCCTGACCTGGGGTGGTAGCACCTGTTAGGGTCCCAACCATGAGCAAGTAGTTAACACCCAAACTGAGGTCTAAACACTTTCAAAGTGTAAAAATAGGTTTTAATACCAACAATAATTTTTTTGAGGAAGAATTATTACCAGCAATACATTATTACCAGCAATGCATTTTTGAAGAAAATAAATATTACCAGCAATCAGCCATGCGTGATACACGCCTAGGCGATCATGCATCTACTGATACATGACTGACGAGGCAGATCTTTCCCGCAGTGGGTTGCCATTTCTTTCTGCGGTAGACCAGTTACCATCCAAGGATATAGAATCCGGTCTGTCCTGCTATTTACCCATAACTGGGGAGAGAAGAGGATTCGTACCTTTAGGGTATTAGCGCGTAATTGATACGATTAGAATTCGAACTCGGATCTCTGATTCTCCAAACCGAGCCACTATCCATTACTCCACCGTGCCTCCCTTTTGAAAATAATTATTACCAGCAATATATTTTGGAAGAAAACATATTACCAGCAGTACATTTTTGAAGGAAAAAATATTAGCAGCAATGCATTTTTAAAGAAAAAAGTAATACCAGCCATACATTTTTGGAAAATATATTACCAGGAATAAACATCTTGTCGGCATTAAGTAACTCATTGAGGATGATATGCCGTAAAACAAACAAAACCAATATATACTGAGATAGATAGATAGATAGATAGATAGATAGATAGATAGATAGATAGAAAATATGACCCGCAATAAAAGTCTTGTCGGCATTAAATAACCCATTGAGGTTGATATGCCGTAAAAGAAAACAAAACAAACCAAAACCAGGGTATGACGATAAACTACATCTGGCAGCAAAGCCTCTGATCGGGATATTGAATGTTTTGAGAAGCGTGAAACCACCTCTTAGTAAAGTTTGTATTTTTGCTATCTCTCCTAATCCTTGTTCTGACATGCTCGTCAGACAGAGGTTATGCATTTTCCTCCGTCCGTTTTGATTTTAATATGTGCTGTGAGTTGTTTCTAACAACAAGAGGCAGTGGAAATCTTTGAATAAAGAAGGCTTAAATAATTTATCACTCACTGGGCACGATGATGGCAAAAAAGCAGGGTAAACCTGCGGGTAATCTACTTGATGAATAAATGGGTAGTAGTATAACCTCCTCTATTCTCAGACACGTCTCCTGGGCCCCGTTGGTCTTGTCTTGCTTTCTGTCGACGTGCAGCCGCTGAGTTCAAACCATAGCATTGGTTTATGTCTGGCTGCCGTTAGCTGCCAATCTACAGGTCATGACACATTTATAAAAATAACTTTTAATATTTGCTACTTAGCTTAAATTTAAAGTCGGTCATATTTGATTGGTTGATCAGAGTAAAGTCCACAAACTTATAACCCCCTTTTTTTATTTTTTTCGTTAAAAGAGGTTGTGTTTTGTTTTAATAAATTGTTCACTCGCCAGTAATTTACAATCGCTTGATGGCTTGCATTGATACGCATGGAAACACGACAGTAATTGTGTAGCGAGTTTTAAATGTTTTTCGTGTAATATCCTAATATATATATATATATATATATATATATATATATATATATATACATTTATATACACATACATACATATATATATATATATACATACATATATATATATATATATAGATATAGATAGATATATATATACATACATATATATATATATATATATATATATATATATATATATATATATATATATATAACGGTTAATGGTCAGAATTGAATCTAACAAGGGAACAATAGTATTAAAAAGTGCTCAATACACGTGAGAAAAAATGAGTAAAAATAAAAATAGTTATAACATATAGAGCTTTTAAGTTTAAAAATCAGGAGGTCAATTAAAATACGCGGCCGAGGTTTTGACCTGGCGGCCTCGTTAGGCAATAATTTCAAAATGACCACTTTAATGCTTTATTTCAAAAAACCAGAAAGAACGCTAAATATAACAAAAAATTAACAGGCGAATATACAAGTAGAATTTCTAAGTAGGAAATTCACAAAGCATATAACTTGTTTAGCATTTGTTAAATTACCTCTCCACACCACTTTTATTTCGTAGAAAACTGTTGCAAAATATCCAAATAGCAATCTTCTGGCGTTGAAATTGTAACTGTCTTCCGGCTCCATGTTTTCCAGCCAATTTTGTTCCGCCAAAAATTCAAATGTAATGTCAAACTTTATCTGTTGTCGTCTTGATTACTCTTTTATTGTTCTCACTTCTTAATATGTGTCTTTTTTCTTTTATTCTTTCCCGCTTAGTAACCTTTGCGTCTTAGTGTCTTTATTGCCCCGCATGGGGTGAAATGATTCAAAATAATGTATTAATTCAACATCTTGTGTCATCAATGCTTTTATTCCAATTCCAGATCATAATTTCTATTTTGAAGAGGTTTCTGGGATCGTTAACTCTTTATATCCGTGTAGCAATGAAATTGATCAACATGCTCTCCACAGCATCCTATTCACTCGGTGACGTTTGCATTGTGATTGGTTAGGAGAGAAACAGATTTACATCTCCGTTGTGACCTAATCCAGTGGACAGGCAAAATATAACATGCGACACGAGAACTCTTTGGCTTTCAAAATTGATTTAGAGAGTACCTTGGATTTTGCACCACAGTGGCAGCGTACACAGTGGATAAAAGACAATGCAAGGCCGCATTAAGCAAGAATAACACAGGAAAAAAATGAACTCGGTTGGTCTCTTCGATTCAGCTATATCCACAGGGCCTTGCGCCAACCGATTATTAGTTTTTCGATTGCTACAATGCAATTTGATAGGGGAACATTTTTTTTAATGAAAACTAAATTAAAGCGTTCCCGAAAACCTTTTCACATAAAAATTTTTAGTCAAAAGTTATGAGGGAGCTATAAAGTATGCGATAACAAGTCATTGTATATAACGAGAGTAATCAAGTAAACATATAATTGCATTTTTGAAGATTGATTTGTTGTTTTTTTACGGCTTATCAACCTTTTTCGAGTTACTTAAAGCCAGAAAGTAATGATAAGTTATAAGAATTGCTTAAGAGATAGAAATGATTTACTAATGCAATTCCTAGTAATTAACCCATACCTGGGGAGATAAGATGTGGATTTATGCCTTTTCCCAAGGGTATTTTTGAGGAAGAGAATTTAACGAAGTGGATGTGAACTGGAGCTCGGCTCTCCGATTTCCAATTCCGAGCCGTTATCTGTTACACCACCCTCACATCCAAGTTTCCAGCAGCTGGAATTAGCAAGCGGTCACCCGACAATTAGTGACCAGGCTCGTCGTTGCTTAACTACGTGTTTCAATGTGACATGACGGTAAACCTATTTTTGATAATAATAAAGTTGATAAACAAAAACGGAAGATGATTATGACTCAGCCTAATAATGATAAATGTGTGAAACATTTTCAGAGAAGAAAGTGCCTTTTACTTGAATGTTATATCAATTTAATTATAACAGGCTTCCTTCCCAATATATATATATATATATATATATATATATATATATATATATATATATATATATATATATATATATATATATATATATATATATATATATATATGAAGAATTATAGTTATAAGGTGTTTATGGGATAAAGTGCTAAGTATCAGAGATAGAGCGTATGTAAATATAAATATAAAAACGAACATTGAAGTGAATACTCAGAGCAGCAGGCTGTTTCATGCTAAACGCAATCGTCAGTCTGCGAACGTTCTTATATATATATATATATATATATATATATATATATATATATATATATATATATATATATATATATATATATATATATATATATATTAGCAGCCATACCCAGGTGGTCGATCAGAAAAAGCGTTCAATTAGAAACACACCATCGTGTTTAGATGTAACAGAGTCTATCTTCTTCAATTACTTTAAAGTATTTTCATTAAAAAACATTCTGAATTAATGCAGTTACTAATATAACAGAAGTAGTCTGTATTTATTTAATCGAAGTTAGCCGAGGATATGAAGGGATAAAACAGGCAACATGAAGACCCACTTCAGATCACAATTATTTTGGCGTTTTTGAAATTCAATTTGTCAGTGTGCTACCAGTGATGTAAAAGAGGATGCATTTATAAAGCAATTGTTAAATTTGATGTAAGCTTGTTGAAAGATCAACGAAAAATATTAAAGAAACCAGTTAAATCGTATTCTTTTTTCTTTTTTTTTTAGCTATTTACACGGGGTTTCACTTTATATGTGGACTCAATTATCAACTTAAATGATTGTTAAACAATCAACTTATTGTTGGCTACAATTGAGTGAAGTTTGTATTAGATTGCTTGAAAATTGAGGTAGTTTTATGCTTAAAATCTGTGATGAAATCGTTTTTTTTTTCGTTTTTCGCGGTATTTTGCGGTTTTTCGCTAAGATATAATTTGTTTCTTAAAGGCATTGTGAAATATGAAAATAAAAAATAAGAAATGAAAACACTTACAAGACAGACCAACCGGTTTCGTTCCCAAGCTCATCAGGGTCGACTGGGAACAGATTAATAATTTATTGCAATGATACATTTACTCCCACAAACACCCTACATACAATTAAAACATTAAAAATTGAAATGATTAATGGTATGAGGGAAGAGCAAATTCAAAACAACGTAAATTTGCGCAGCGAAATGAAGTGGAAAAAAGGGGAGAAATTTATGATCCACAAACACTAGAGTCTAATAATAATAAGTCCAAGAAGATAGTCTTTTTGTTTACAAAGAGACGGCTCCCTGGACCGGATGTACAGAGACTCCAGTGCCCTCAAATGAAAAGGAGAGTGCGAACTAGACAGCACAAAGAACCAGTCCGGACTGAAATTCATTGCAAAATCCCTGCAATATATAAGATTTTCAGTGATAGCTGACCCAGAAGTATTGACCAGCTGGCTCTAATGGGCATCCGGATTAAGAACACGTAATGGGACATGCTGCCTAATCCTACAATCTAAGCGTTGAGAAGTCTTTCCTATCTAGTTGCTACCACAACCGCAATTAAACGAATAAATCACAGAAGAAACATGATGGGGACGAAGAGGATCCTTACGCATAGAGGAAAAGGCAGAACGAGTCGCAAAATGAATCCTAAGTTGAGCAGAAAAATAACACAGTTGAACAGCAGAGAAGAGCCGGTTAACCATAAGGTCGCCCAGTGAACCAATAAAAGGAAGCCGCAGATAAATACGACATTTCTGAATTAAGTATTTTTTATCCTTTCGAAAACCAACAATCTTATCACGCATGACACTATCAAGAGTATCACTAGGATATCCATTTTTCAAAAGAGTGCAGCGGATAAAATCCAATTCATCATTCAAATATTGTTCGCTACAAATTATCAAGGCCCTGTGAGTTAAGGTCTTGATGCGATTGATTTTACGCTTTTGGGGACAAAATGAGTCCCAACGCGTATACAAACCAGAAAATGTTGGTTTGTGAAACACCAAAGTAAGAATTTGAGATAGAGTCCAATGCACAAGGACATCGAGAAAAGAGAGACAAGAATTAGACTCCTTTTCAATGGTAAATTTCAAATATGAATGACTAAGCGTATCTTGTCTGTTGTTCAACTGTGCTTCCCTCTGTAAACAGACGGAATGCTTACTGGGTCTGAATGTTATTGGACTCTGATTTCTTGAAAATCATTTTTCTCTTCTATTTCATTCCATTCCTTAATTTAATTTACACGCTTTTATAAATTTTCTATTCACAGAAAAATAAACTTGATAAGTCCTGGGACGAAACCGGTTGTTTTTTTTAGTTTTTATTTTTTTTATAAAAAATGCCTTATAAATTTTGTCTTTTCCTACATATTAATGTAAATAGTGCAAATAATTTAAATATATACCGGGTGCCGTGATATTTTCATTTGTTCCTAGATGTGCCGTTGTTTAAAAAACGCTGAGTAAAAGATTGATCTAGCTAAATCGCAGGATAGACTGAGCTCTTTAGCAGGGCAAAGCAGAGATGGATTTATACCCTTGCCAAGAGCATTTGTGCAAAAGTTACGACGGAATTGGAAAAAGATATGTGACCATAATAATAATCACTCTCAGAATATACTGTTATTCATTGACTTGCTCAGAATCTTAATAAACAGGAAATAGAAAAATCGATTAAAAAATAAAAATATTAGTTGCAAAGATATTTCTAGGAAATATATTCACGAACGTCTTCTGAAATTTCAAATAACTTTCTCGGGAATAGAAAACAAATTTGGTTATTACTAAAAGAAAAGAACGCTTCAAAAGGCATAGTTTTAGCGAACAGAAAATTCGTGGACAATAAAGCGACGGCCTTCCGAAAAAAATGCGCTAAAATCTTGTGATAAAATAAAGACATAACGTTTGATGTAGATAATACAATTTCTTATAAGAGATGTTAAACATCCAGGCAGAAATTCAAACATTAATCTTGATTAGTTCCCCCACTTCTTTGTAAATTAATTCTTTAATATAAAATCGAAAACCGTTTCTTCGCTGGAAATCGTTGTACACATCTAATAGATATTTACTAACCTAAGCTTTTTTTTTCCTAAGCTGTATGCTTTTCAGAAATTATGCGAGCTTGCCTCTCCACACCTTCTTTTGTTGTTCCAAGTAAATCTTGCTTCGTTACTATCCCATTTTGTCCTGTTATCTACTCAGACAATCTTGATAAATAGGTTCCCTCTTACTTGGCTTCCTGTGTGTGTTAGATTCTCGAAGCCTTCTTTCCTTATGGTGTGCCTGAGAAATTTCAGCTGTCTCACTGGTTTTAAGCATTAAAGTATGAGTTTCATTGCATTTCCTGTTTTCCTTCAAAGTTCATCGTGTTCTTCAAAGCTAATTATCATATTTCTAACTCTTGCAATTTCAAAATGATATTTATTGGTTAATCCAATAAGTGTTTACGGTTTATTTAATAAAGAAAGAAGAAATTTTATTTTCCGCATTACCTTTATTGAACGATATGTTTCTGTCTATTTGTTCCACCATCTTTTTATTTAATTTTTATTTTATTTTATTTTATTTTATTTTGGCAGCTTCATAATTCCCGCCTCACGGAAGCTTATGATAATGCCACTAAGATGCAAGGGTTTACTGGGAGTGAAAGAAAGACTTTAGAAAAAACCGAAATTCCAATCTTAAATGGGAAACAAGGAAATAACCTCTGTGAACAGAGTGATGAAGTGGATCATGGCTCTCCACAATTTCCTGTTCCTTGCAGCTCTCAATAAATTTTAGGTTTTTGTTATTTCTCCTAAACTCTGTTTCACCATCAATTTAATCAATATCTTTCTTCTTCTTCTTCTTCTTCTTCTTCTTCTTCTTCTTCTTCTTCTTCTTCTTCTTCTATACAGGAGCACCGATATTACATAGCAGTTCAGTATTCGTCTCTTTGTGTCTACGCCCTCGCTATGGTGATGAACTGTATGAAACGGTATGAGGATGACTCCAGAAAACGAACTAAAATTTAAAACAAAAAGTAAAAACTCAAATAAAACACATGTTAGTAGTATCCGTCCACCCTTTAAAATAAGAGTGGCTGCTGTATTCTGCCAATATACAGGATCAAGAAGCATACTCACTAATGGAATGGGAAAGCTCAAAAATAAATGACGGAATGGGAAAATCAAAAACTGACCCTAGGGGACAAAGACAAACTGGACAGGTTGGGAATCTCAATATGAATCACAACAAAAGAAAATGTTGGGAGCAACATTCACATGAAGTAGGAAAACATAATAGCGTCTAACTTAACCCAGGGAGTGTTTTCATCAAACAGCCCCGTTGCATCAAGGAGACTTAAAAGAGAAAATTAAGGCTAACTCCGTTCACACAAACCAGGCTCGCAAAAATCACCCACCTTTCGCTGAAATCTGTCGATATCAAACGCTTTCTATCAGATATAATCTTTTCTTTGAGCTGATGCCCAAAGAAAACAACAAGATACTGGTGAGAATAACGTTCGTATCACAAGATCGTGACGTCCATATCACCATTCTTGCCACGGCTAGCAACGGAGAACGGCGGCGACACATTGTCACACGTGTACGCGCGATAGATGGACACCAGCCGATCGGGACTCATACGAGGCACCAACTCGCCGACATAGTCTCAGAAAGGGTGCTCCTGAGGACAATGATAAAGGGTGTGCGCAGCCGTTTCCTCTAAGCCAGGGTCACACAGATAACAGTCGGGCAAATCCACCCAGCCTCATCTGAAGGCTACATCATTGATAGGTAGCACGTTCCAAAGGCGTCCCTAACAACCCCCCCCCAAAAAAAAACAAATCGAGCCCTCTGTCAAAACGTGGCATAGGAAAGCCAACCTCGAGGCGTGTCAATGACTCACCATGTGTGGCAATCTCAGCTCCCATAACACGAACACTGGACATAGGCTTCTTTACGTCCTTGTACCCGCGACCACCCAACAAGAGGGTGGACAACCAGCACTCAATAGCCATCCTATGGTCCTTGGTATCGGTCGAACTCAGAGTACGCCCTTCAGGATTGTGGACCTCACAAATGTAACGACTGAACCTCAACAGATCTCTTTGTTGCAATATTCTGCGCCCATGTTCACGGCTTCGTTAAACATCTTGCTTAACATATGTCTAGCTACCAGACCCTGTTAGTGCTTGCTAACCTCACGCTTCATAGCCCATCTAGCTAAAGCTATCTCGAGAGAATCCACCCAGTCACCGCCCGGGACAGACTATCCTCTCGAGTTTTCACCTTTTTAAGCTTATCTAGAGCGATTCATTGGCTATATTCAGTAGTGAAAGACCTAACCCTATCCCACAACTTATTCCCAATAACTACCCCCTAATTCCCGCTGCACTATTCTAGTCAGCTGTTGCTGGAAGTCCCGCCTGTCCAGTAAGGACAGATTGAACTTCCAGTGTCCAGCCATTCTAAGCTTATTACCTAATATCAACCGCGCTCAGACAAGTCTATGATCCAAATAGTGTATGCGGTGCAATGTGAGATAATCTATTAAATCTCGATCACCCCTTCTCACTAATATTCTGTCCAGGTAACTGGCTACCTGGACAGACGGCCATCTAACTGCCCACTTTCACAACTCCCCCTGTGGGTGATTGATCTGGTATCTATCGATGACACCAAACTCGCTGATCAGATTAACCAAAGTACGATCGCCCGACCTCTCGCTAGCTCCCCGCCCCCGGCATTCGAGTCTACGTTCAGACTGGGCGCGTTGAATCCACCAGGAACGGCCCCAGATGCTGAAGAAACGAAATGCGCTCCTCCCGGTCGTTGGGCGCATAAACTACAACGATCCAAAACAAACTTACTATCGTCCACGATCAGCCAGCTCTTGGCACCGATTTGAACAAGGGTCATCCGCGCCTCCAGTGTACGCTTAACCAGCAAAGAAACATCTCTGGCCTGCCGGTCCCTATATGCTGAATAGACGACAAAGTCGCCAGACAGCACATGAGCATCAACGTTACAAACAAAGTGAGTTTCCTGGATCGCGGCAGCATCCACACCGAAAGACAAGAGGTCACGAAGCAGCCAGACAATCTTACTCTGATCCCTCAGGCCCTCCACATTCAGACTGGCTATCTTAATAGACATTTTAAGTCTGAAAGAGAAAAGCAACAACAACAAAAACAAACATCCTAATCACATACTGGGCGGATTGTCGTAGGGTCCCTGTACCCATCTTTGACTATACCGCCAACGTCCATAGGATACGTTAGCTTTAAAGCCCTATATAACGAGTGGTGGAGAAACACCGGGACCCTCCTTACACAATTTTTTTTGTTTTTAGATCAGTTGTGCCCATCTGGGCCATTCGAAGTTCTGGAAAGGCTTCTTTAGTCTCGAATGTGTCCAAACCCCCAGATAGCCCCCCGTGTCCCTAAAGCAGGTAATCACTCCCGGGGCATGCGGGAAATTGCTGGGATCCTCCACCAACCTTCCGTTGAACGAAGATCCCCACCGCGTACACAAGCATGCAAAGCAGTCTAATGATCCACACAAATGTTAATAGCCAATCAGAACCTAAAAAATAGACTGGCCTAAGTAGCTTAATGGAACATCCCAACCTGTTATATAAACCACTCATCAACTGAACCAGACATTTGTCAGAGCAGACAAAATTTGCAATACAGTCGAGTACTGCTCTGTTTGTCCAACTAAATCCTTGTTTTAGGCCCCAGCTATGGGCAAATACTTAACCAAACTGGGGCATAAAATATTTTCATAGTAAAAGAAAACAGCAAAACAATCACCTATACATTTGACTCTCGACAAAAACCTTCTTTACAAAAATATGTGTCAATGAAACCTGAGCTACAAACTGATTTCTTACAAATAATAGGTATTCTATTCATACGAACCTATCCTAAAAATCTTGTCGGCATTCAATTACCTATTGAGGTTGATATGTCATAAAACTAAATAAACCTAACCAAATCTTTGTGTCTGACAAAATGTTCCCGATTGATAATACTATGCTTAGTTTTTGGAAGGCATCATCTGCTATCCCAATGCACCTTCAAACTGTGTTGCCCTATTATTCTTCCCGTATATTTCAAAACTTCATACTTTCTTGCTGGAAGTCGGATATTCCGTCTTTTTATAATTAATATTTATTCATTCCATTCCGCGTTCTTGCATTACCTTCTGTAGGAGTTCTTGCAATTTTATTTCTATCTGCCATCGACACTGTGTCATATGAGTAACTTAGGTTGTTAAGATTGTGTCAGCCAATAACAAATACTGGTAGGGCTCCTATTTCTCTCAGGATCGTAAAAATTGAATAAATCCGGTGAGAAAACACAGTCTTGTCTTACGCCCTTACGGCAGTTAGATAGTTAGACAATAAAGAATAAATGCAGAGTAGATTCGGGTTTTAAGATTATTCTTAAATACCTTCCAGACAGTTCTCAGTAGAGAATGTTCTCAAGAAAGGTAGTCACTGAAAATTCACGAGATCTACCATATTATTGGTGATGGGTAACCTCTGTTGTTAATATATTTACAATTCTAATAAAATAACAGAGGAATACAATAAATTGGTTTGGGTTTTCATTAAGAGAATTCTACAATGACTGAAATTGTAATTCCAAAATACAATTTCAAATGCAGATCGTGCGGACGGTATAACATTGACGCCAAAACCGGAACATATCTAAGAAAGATTCTTCCGTGTTTATGATAGGATATACAGAGAAGTGTTTATTACTTACTTGTTGCGGCATTCGCCTTTGATCGGTTGAACCGGCTCCGTCAAACGAACCCGACGAATCCGAACAAAAGCTGACCAAGCGTAGCAGAGGTCGTTTTCATTTAGACGTGAAAATTCATAGTAGTAGTTTAATTGGAAATTTGGAATTACAAGCGGTACCCAGCTGCTTGTGTACCACTTCAGGATAACGCGACCCGAGCGTTTCCTGGACAAGTTAGCCTGGGGTAGCTCAACCCTCTCAAGCTGGTTTGAATTCAGAGTTTCCGAAGAGTATAAGCAAGCAAGTGAATGTAATGGACTTCGATTGGAATTCGAAGTTCTCCGATTCCACAATCCGAGCCGTTAACTGTTATTCTTAATTGTTTATTAATGATCAGTTTACTACCAATAATGAAGACATTTAAAAGTAGTTTTAACAAAAATCAACATCCACATTCCATATTTATCTAACTGAAAAGTGGTCATTTTTCAACACGATAACCCTGTACGACACGAATGACTGACAAGAAAATTTCGGGTGGGAGAAAATACTTTATCCACCACATCGCACATACCTGGTTAGAAGTCGGTGAATCGGAATAAAAAAATCTAAGGTCCAGAGAATGGGTCGTGATCGTTTCTTAATTCAGATCCAAAGCGATGAACATTTATATATGCGATATTAAAAAAATTGTTGGGATTAAGATCATTGAAGATATTGCGAAAAAAATGATTGAGAATAATAAACTGGGATAAGGACATTTAAAAGAATAAAATAGAATAAGATCATTGAAAAGATTAAACTGGGAAAAGGACCGAAATTAAATGCACACACACACACACACATATATATATATATATATATATATATATATATTTAAACATATTGTTAAATATAACAGACAACGAATGTCTATTATGTTCGATCATGAGCCTAGAACAGCTTCATATAGTTGTTTTAATTTCGGGAGAAAATAAATAAATATATATATATATATACAATGTAACCCGGATATAAGAGACCCTGATATAAGAGAAACCCTGATATAAGAGAGATTTTCTCTGGTCCCAAATTAGAGCCATACTTACCTAAACAAAATAGACCAAACCCGGATAAAAGTGAAACCCGGATATAAGAGACTTTTTCTCCGGTCCCGACAACTCTCTTATATCCGGGTTACACTATATATATATATATATATATATATATATAGGTATGTATGTATTCTTATACATACATTCTTACACCAGTGTGTGTGTGTAAAAAGATAGTTTCAGGTATAAATATATATATTTAAAACCACATTTATACTTTTAAAAAATCTATTGATAATATATTTATACAAATTCCTGTATCTCAACTTATTTAATTTACCTGTGTATTTATGCGTGTGTGTGTGTCCGTCCGTGTACGTTTGCGTGTTATGTCAGAAGGGCTGTAATTTGATTATAATCTACTCCAAAGTGAGCTGAACCTGATGACCGATTTTGTAAAACCGTTACAAAATTTCCAACGTCCGTCAACGACACCAGTTATTGTCCAAAGATGGCCACAAGGCTACGTATACTCTCGACCCTACTCCGCTAATGTGTCCATTACAGCTGCACCGCGTTCGCTCTGATTCGAGAAGTATTCATTCGGCAAACTGGAATCCTAACAGCTGTAGACGGACTTGACAGTAAGCTATTAAAAAAGACTACCATTTAGCAAATTTTCATTTGAAGCTTCCACTCGAAGTCGTCGTCGTGTTTGTAACCAGCTGAGAGAGCAGCATGTAAGAAAGGGCGGGTCTGCACAGGAGCGAAAGAAGTAGCGATAGAAGCCGGACGTGCGAAGGGTGTACGTCAATAGTTCCACTTGAAAGCACTTAGTATTGTTTGATTGGAGACATCTTCCATCAACACGATCGACTCTTTTGAAAATAAAAGAATGAGAAAGAAAATGAAGAGAACTTGAAGCAAAAGCAACGGGGCGCTTCATTTAATAATTCTAGTATTTCTATGTACATTTATGCATTCATTAACCAAAATTTGCAGATCTTCCTGCAAATCAGCATGTCTGTCTGTGTATTCATCTGGTCCTGTCTATTTTCGTACTCTATGTATAGACGTATCTCTAAATTTATTCTTTTTGCAAGTGTAATAATCTGATATATATATATATATATATATATATATATATATATATATATTATTTTAAAAAACCGCATGATACAATTTGAAAATAAAAATATATTTGAACAAAATGATATCAGGGAAAGAAAATCAGGAAAAAAAGAATTCTGGCTCACTAGGTTTTATAGATAGATAGATAGATAGATAGATAGATAGATAGATACCTACCTCCTTGTGCAAATTAACTGAAACAACCACCTTAGTTTCCTTTCTTTCAATATAGGGTCAATTTTAGAACCACTGGAGTAACAGGGTGTAATGGATTTCTATTTTGTCCTCAGATTAGGTCATTTGCAGTGATGTGCAGTAATATGAATCTATTTTCGGGGTGTATGATGAAATTTGTTTCGCCTTGAAAAATATTTCGTCATCCGTTATTGCATCAGATTTTTTTATCACACCCAGGACTATTGTCTCGACTGTCGATTAATTGTCCTACGCCTATTCTCTGCGATGGACGTTACTTCAAGGAAGCGTACGAAAGCTGTAACGCTGCACGAACACACTGGCAAGCCAGTGAGTAAATCAAAATACTATAGACTGATCCGGAAACTCTTCTGATTTAAATCCAATCGAGCATCTGTGGCTAATCTGTATGTAACGACTTTGTGGAATGGATATACGAATTACTAACTGCACTGGGTCATGTTTCATTGGCAAAATACGAAAAAAATATAAATCATAACGGAGTTATTCATTTTGTTTCAATTAATTTGGATAAGGGTGTAAAACTCTTAGCCAGATAAAATTTCAAACAAAAATGGAAAATACGGAAAAAAATAAAGAAAAAAGCCTAAAGGCAAACCTACCTACTGAGTAAAGTAAAGTGCTCGAAGTATAGATTGCCTAGATATTGTATAGATATATATCATCACCATCATCATCCTTCGATCTCTCTGTAATTTGTTGAAACTCTACTAACAAACCCTTTCCACGCTACTCTGTCCTGCATTTCCGTCCCCAGATCACCATTGTCCAACCCTGAGTCCCGAGCCATGGTGTCTGGGAAAGTCAAATTCCGTGAGAAGACACCTCCAGAAGAATGCCATAGAAGTAAGGATGTGACGACCTCCCCGTCCGCTCGGCAGAAGTGGCCGGCAAATTGAAATCGCTTTTGATTGAGCTTAAGATAAATTGGTCTCAATTCTCTGTAAATTGTTTTAAGCGTTGTATTTAAATAAACAGTGAAGCAAAAGTCGTTCAACATTAGGGGTTAATTCATTAATTAATTAATCACTTCCTTAACGAATGGATAGGTCGAGGAGGTCACCAGACCCCACACCGTTGGATTTCTTTCTGTGGGGCCTTTTTGAAATCAGTTGTCAGTTAGACGCGTCCAAGTAAAATTGAGGAACTTCAAGAAAGAATTAAATATGAATGCAGCAAAATGACAGAGGAAACCTCCAAGACATGTGAACGAATCTTGCAGGCACAGAATTGAAACGTGTTTTCAAAAGAAAAGGAGGAAATTCTGAACAGAACATATAACAATTAAATAACTATTAAATAAAATTTGCATGTCTAATTATACTTTTAATAAATTGTCCCGTATGGTGCACGTCTTATTCTTTACCCTTTACATACATATATATATATATATATATATATATATATATATATATATATATATATATATATATATATACACACACACACACACACACATATATATATATATATATATATATATATATATATATCACTATGAACTCGGATAATACAATTTGAAAATAAAAATATATTTGAACAAACTGGTTCATATTTAGATTTGCTCTACTAAGCGTATTGAGCACTTTGCTTAGTTATTTTTATTTTACTTGTGTCGGGTTTTTTTTTCTTTTTTTTTTTTTTGTCTATGGACTCCGGGGTTGGATTCTGGTCGAGTTTTTTCGCGTGAATTACATATTCTTAGTTCTTTCTTTTTTTATTCCTTATTTTTCCTTGGGTATTGGTTTGTTCATTTACAAGCCAAAACACCTAAAGTTTTTTTCCGGCCGAGTATAATTACTTATATTTATAAGATTATATATATATATATATATATATATATATATATATATATATATATATAAAGAGAAAACGATAGAGAGATTAAGAATACACAGTTCCCAGCATTTTCTTTTATTTTTAAATAAGTGCTCAATATAACGTAGATCAAAATATTATTGGATTTTTATTATAATATTTTAGATCTCTATACAAAAATTTCCATCTCCCTCATCAGGCGATGTTAGATAACATTTTTCATCATAAGTTATCTAACATTGCCTGATAGGGACAATCATTGCTGACGACGACGCTGTCCATCCATCTCCGTCCGTCTTCTGAGAGATCAGCCCGATCCACGACAGACAAGCTCTCGGGCATAGGTGGCAGGGAAACATGCCCGGCGCAAAATTGGTAAGCTGCAGATGACGCTGGCTACGCGCTCCCCTCGAGCGCCCCTCGTCTCTCCTCCTCGAAATGCGCCACTGACGGGACGCATAGAGGCCTCCAGCCGACATTATGCCCGCCAACGTTCTCCAATTGTGTTGGATCAATATTGCAGGAGACAAGAGCACTCTTAAGGTAGTCTCGAAACCGTTTCTTTGGGCCCCCACATGGGCGGCTGCCGGTCTCGAACTCTCCGTAAAATACAATTTTGGGGAGGAGACTGACCGACATCCGTACAACATGCCCAATCCAACGCAGAAACTGCTGTTGTATGATGGCCTCGATGCTGACGACCCTCGCACGTTGAAAAACCTCGCGGTGTATGTGGGGGGGATTTTTCCCCCCAATTAATGCGCAAGATTCACTGAAGGCAGCGGATGTGGAAAGTTTCAAGCAGTTTTATTTGTCGGCGATACAGGGTCCAGTGTTCACAGCCGTAGAGCAGTGTTGAAACAACTACAGCTCGATAGACAGTGACTTTGGAGGTGAGATGGAGGGTGTTATTAGAGACGGAGACATCCGAAGGAAGATGAAGAGAGATTTATCCGCCGTAGAATGTCTTCATCAATGTGTCTATTATCGGATATGATGTTGCCGAGGTAGATGAGATAACATTAGACAACGAAATGTTGTCAATGTGCGGCCGAGCTGCTGGATCTTGAATGTTTTATTTGTGCCGATATCAAGACCAAGGCGAGAATAAGCCGGATGTAATGAAGTCAGGGACCATCTTAGTGAGAGTGTTTCATGAGAAACTATGGCATCATAATCGGCATATTGCAGTTCATAGACATTAACGGTAGAGATCAGAGTTTTAGCTTTGAGACGTCGGGCATTGAAGACGCTTCCGTCAAAGCGATATCGAATACGTATTCCGTCGTTGGGTCCTATATATAACCGAGAGAGAAGAGTTACAGCAACCAGATAGATGTTAAAGAGCACGAGAGCAAGAACACAACCCTGGTTAACTCCCGTATGCACACTGAACTGTTCTGATGGGGAATTAATGGGTACTTTAGCGAGCATATCCTCGTGAAATCGACGTAGAAGACTCAGAAAGGTCGGCGGACAACCAAATTTGCCAAGCAAAAGCCATAGAGCCTCTCGATTAACCATATCAAAGGCATTATTTAGATCAATGAAAGCAAAATTAATCTTTCTTTGCCACTCCCTACTTTTTTTCGAGTAGTAGACGAGCGACGAATATAATATCGAGGCTACTACGTTCAGGTCTGATTTAGATTACAGCAGAATTCGCTCACTCAGAAAAATGAGAAGATGGCGAAGCATAATACGCACGTCAATCTTCCCGGTCACGTCTAGGAGGGAAATGCCTCTGCTGTTGCCACAGATGGGGCGATCACCTTTCTTCTTGTAAATACTTATGATAATCGCGTGTTTTCAGCGCTTAGGGATCTTTCTGCATATCCAGTACAGGTTAAAAAAGGAATGCAGATATGTTGCAAGGTGTGGTCCACCATACTTGTACACAACTCCCAGGATACCGTCATCACATGGGGTCTTCTTGTTTCTTATGGATTTCATGGTACTGTTAACTTCATCCTATGTCGGCACAGTCGGAACGTCGGAACAGAGTTCAGTCCAGGGAGGGCCGTGGGAGTCAAAAGTTCGTCTAAACTGAAGAATTAATCGGCATGGCTCCGTTCAAATGTTCATCGAAGTGCTTATCTCATCGTAATAAAATTTCTTCTTTTTCCTTGAGCAGAGTAGAGTAGCCATCAGCGGAACAAAGAGGTGCTATGGCATTGCGAGAAGGACCGAAGATACGATTAATGGAATCATAAATCTCGTAAGTTTTGTTTTTGTCAGAAAAACGTTGAATTTCTTCCGATTTACGTAACCACCAGTTGTTTTGACCTTCCGTTGTGCCTCTGCTCGTAAGCGGCGCCGATTTGGGGCGTGGGTAAGGGAGGATGGATGTGCAAGATGAGCATCGTGTGCTTGATTCTTTGCCTTCAAAAGCGGCTGGATAACTTCCACGGATTCATCGAACCAATCTGGATTCCTTCGTTGAGTTTTTCCAAGCGTAGTTTCAGCGGCCTGCCGAATAGCTAGGATGGTGGAGTCCCATAGACTGTCGATTTCCTGCTGATCATTAACATCGGTGGGAGGTGCTCGGAGTGATTGACAGATATTGAGTAAATTCGCTTGAAGTTCAACTCTGGTTTTGATTCTTGTTCAAGACAGGCAGCATTGAGTGTAGGGTTGGCTTTTGTTTTTCATACGAGAGCGAATCATACGAAGATCAGTCCAGCAGTCCGATTCGCGCATGACGCGAGTTTGAAGGACATCTTTTCGATCGCGTTGACGGACGCTTACATAATCCAACAGATGCCACGTCCGAGAGAGCTGATGCCTACAAGAATACTTGTACTTCGACTGTTTAAAAATGGTATTGGTAATCACAAGCTGATGCTCAACACAGAGGCTTAGAAGACGGAGTCCGTTAGCATTTTTCCCAATACCCTGCGAGCTAATAACTCCCGTCCAGACTGACGTATTCGATCCTACTCGAGCATTAAAATCTCCAAGAAGGATGATTTTGTCTGTCCGAGGTACCGCTTGCAGGTCTGTATCGAGAGATTCGTAAAAGGCATCTTTTATCTCTTTGTCGGAATCCAGGGTCGGGGTATACACGCTGAAAATGGTTACGTTAACATTATTAGAGAGAGGAATTCTGGGGGTCTTTCGCTGTGCCCAGCTGGAACAGAAGGGAGGTTCGTTAGAAGCCTCGAGTGAACAGTGAGTCCAACACCATGGACTCGACTTTCTCTGGCGGGAAGACCTTTCTAGAAGTATCTATATCCCTCGCCCTCCTCAGTTAGAGAACCTTCATCAGGGAATCCTGTTTCGCTGAGTGCAGCGATATCTACATTGTAGCACTTGAGGTCAGATGCGACCAGTGCAGTTCTTCCGTGTGGTCTACTATGATAGTGACAGTCCAGTAGGGTTCGTATATTCCAGGTAACAAGAACAAAACATTTAAATTTTCTCCTTAAACCGCGATAAGGGACGACCAACCAAGTGCGGCCTCCTGGCCAGTTGAGTTCAAACCAGCTTCTTTTTGAACTTCAGCAGCCCGCTGCAACTCTCGGACAAGCCCTCGGTTCTTTTCGGATCCTCTCCTTGCCACTGAAATCGTTTTTCCGGGAATTAAGTCTGTGTGGCTGGGACTGCGCAATCCCAGCACCACCTTAAACACTTCAAGCTCCGCCTTTCCTCTCATTCTTTCCATATGTAAAATGTATTTTGTATTCTAATTTATAATGTAAGGTTGGTATAGTTAAGTATGATGTTGGTGCAAAAATAATGACGTAATAATGTCGTTTTTTTATGTTAAAAAATACGTCAAAAACGACATTATTACGTCATTATTTTTGCACCAAACTAATAGTTGTTTTGTTTGTATATGGTTTTTCTTCTTAAAGTTTCTTTTATTTACGTACTATGTTTAATTTTGTTTAAATATGTGATTTCATTCAAAATGCTATAAAGTTTGAAATTCTAATATGTATCTAAAATATATTTCTATCTTGCCGCGTTATATTCCCGTTTAATTTTGAATTGTCTTCATTGGCGAATATTAATGCGACAAATATCGTCGGAATATAGAGCAAGCAGACAATAAGATATATAAAAACATGCAACACTTACAGTAGATGATGATCGACGTCAATCAGGATTTTCATCAATAATACAGTGTAACAAAAAAAGATGTTTATACACTCTTTTTTTTGTTTCTTTTTTCTGAACATAAAAGGGAGGGGTTATCAATGTTCTAGTATACACATGTGAATCATAAAAGCGTAGCCGACTTGAGTGATGAGGTTCTTAATTCTTCGGGCAGCAAACAGCGAAATTTAGTTTTGGTGACATCTACTTCTTCCAACTGAAAACGGCTATGGTCAATTCTGGTGACGTCTACCTCGTCCGGGGGCAAGCAAGTGAAGAATTGTTACCCCAACACGCGCGAAACAAAACCGTCATGTGCCAGCCTACGAAAAATGAGTAGCCGTCATTCATGGTATACTGTTGGGGTCATTTGCATTTATTTGTCAAACAGCGTTCGTCTGGCCTACGATCAAGGACCAAACAGGAAATAAGAGGTCCTCTTCCGAGAACTAATATTACTATGTCTCGCCGCACATATTTAAAATACTTAAAATATACTTATAAAATCTGAGGTGAGGGTACAAATATTGGGCTAACGTAACATTAGGAATTAACTGCCATGAAAAAAACTGCTTACGACAGAAACAACAGCATCAGAATCTACTTCGAGTAGACATGTCCCATTTTCGAGGGATCTCAGCAAGAGATGTGTCTTTATTAAATAGCTCAACTAAACATTGCTTGGCTGTGAAAACTTTCTGGGTTTGAGCAGGCGAGAAAACATCTCAAAAAGAGAGACGCAAGTTCGAACAAAGAGTTCAGATGCTTCGATTGTAGTGGTGAAGGATTGTGCAGAGCAAGTCACAATATTCGGAAGAACTGGCAACAAAGACATATTGTGCAGCGCGCCACGAAATCTCCGAAGATCCCAACAGGCAAGAGAGCCCAGACTCTCCTGCTATTTGCTTCATAATTTGATTCATGCCTTTTCTAATGACATGGGTAAAGTAAGCGAAATAGTATAGGCCGGAATTTGAACTCGGCTCAGCGGTTTCAACTTTCACGCTGAAATCCATTAAATTATTCTCACGTACACGAACACATCCACACACCGATATATACACACATATATATATATATATATATATATATATATATATATATATATATGTGTGTGTGTGTGTGTGTGTGCGCGTGTGTGTGTGTGTGTGTGTGTGTGTGTAACAGAAAATTGTCCAAATCAAATCTAACAACATGGGATAATTGTCCATCTATCAAATGATTAATATCTATAAAAAAACTACTAAACTAATTAAGTTTTTCCAGGTTATCAGATAAATAACTGTCGTAAGAATCACCGGAAAATCCTTTCAGCTAGAAAGAGAACACGTGAAAATCGTTTTGTGTCAAACTCTTTATGTCTTCTCAACTGAGCAATGGTAAGAGGAAAAAGATCATCCAGTCCTTTAGTAATGGTACCAACATTCAGCTTCCACTCTGGCTTCCATTTTCAAAGTCCGTTCAAGAACAATCAAGAGAACGGTGAATAAATTTTAAAAAAGAGGAAGCAATATAGAGGAAAACTGGATCAAGATGTCACAACCTCACGAAGGATCATCATTCCAGCTAAGAGCTAAATAAGTTCTTATTGTTTAAAATAGAGTGCAACAATGTTATAAATACCTCTGAGAATTCCAGTAAGATATCTTTAATCATTTGTAAGATACAACGGTTCAAAGCTTAATCTAACAATTGGACATTTTTGCTGTTTCACGATTTGGCCAATTTTGTTCTTACACCCAAGATATATATATATATATATATATATATATATATATATATATATATATATATATATATAAGTATATATATTAGGTTGTTGCAAAAATAATGTCGTTTTTTGACGTATTTTTAACGTCAAAAAACGATATTATTTTTGCACCAACCTAATATATATATAAGTATAAAATATTGCATAATGAGTGGTAGTGGTAACAAAAGTGCTCATTGTAAAATAGCAGAGCTAAAATTATGCTATTAATAATAAATATACATTTTTCCTCTCCGTTTAAATCTGGGTTTCAGGTACTGATTGAAAATTTCTTTCAATCAATACCTGAAAATTATCTGCGTACATGAAACTCAAAACTTCTTCCAAACACTTACACACACACACACACACACACACACACACACACATATATATATATATATATATATATATATATATATATATACATATCTTTCATTTTTTTATCTCTGTGATCACTCTCTACACCTATAGCTAGATGGATAATTATTTTTTTGTTTTCTATGTGATAAGTGGTCTTTGCTAATTAAAACTGATAACTTGTCAGATTAATGGTGGGTCAGGAATGAGAAAGATTCTGGAAGAATGAAGCGACATGAGTGGAATTTCAAATCGTTTTAGAAGAAGAAGAAGAAGAGGAAGAAGAAGAAAAAAAAACTGAGATAAGTAGAAAGAAAGAAATAGAAAACAGAATAAAGAAAAAGTTGTTAAAGAAAGAGAAGAAAGTTGAAAATCAAAGGTGAACACAGACCAACGAACTCAAGAACGGAAGCCGACTAGCAAATGTGGATGGTCAGATCTACAGCAGGTGAAAGAAAATGAAATGAAAAAATGGCAGGAAAATAGGAAGACAATCAGACATGAAGACGGAAAATAAAATATGGCGACTGTAAGAAAAGGAATGATTTATCTCGTAGTAAATTAAACAGGGTTTTCAAATTTATCATTGGACTCGCTTCGTTTTTACAGCGATTCTTTTGCCTTACGACTATTTTCCTTATCATCAGACTTCTCTGCTATTTTCTTAGTGTCATTGTTCAGAAGATAGATAGATAGATAGATAGATAGATAGATAGATGTGAACTGTTATAGATAGATAGATAGATAGATAGATAGATAGATGTGAACTGTTATAGATAGATAGATAGATAGATAGATAGATAGATAGATAGATAGATAGATAGATAGATAGATAGATAGATGTGAACTGTTATAGATAGATAGATAGATAGATAGATGTGAAATGTGATAGATAGATAGATAGATAGATAGATAGATAGATAGATAGATGTAAACTGTCATAGATAGATAGATAGATAGATAGATGTGAACTGTGATAGATAGATAGATAGATAGATAGATAGATAGATAGATAGATAGATAGATGTGAACTGTTATAGATAGATAGATAGATAGATAGATAGATAGATAGATAGATAGGGAGGAAGAGGGAAGAGAGGGAGAAATAAAAAGGAAGATGTGGAAGCATAGAAGTAAAGAAATATGGACGAGATACATATATAGATATATGCACGTGACCCAGCGGATAGCGAAATAATCCAAAAAGTGACTGAGCCAGAAGAGTGAACAAAAACTTAGACTTTAGTTACTAAATGAAAGTAAATGAAACTGAGATATCCAAAAAAAAAATATAGCAGGGCACGTAGAATTTAGAATGATATACATCAGTATAATTTGTTCGTTTCGAAATTCTAAATTTTATCAACTGAAGAAGGCCGGAACGTACATCGGCCGAAACATCGTGAATATAGCAATAGTGACGACGACAGTCCGAAACAGGTAAATAATTACAATCTCAGAAATGTAGACAGACATGGAAGAGATAGACATATCGAGGGTGAGAGAGGGAGGGAAGTGGGCGATAAAAAGAGGAAGAGGTAAAAATAAAAAAAGATATAGAAAGAAAGAAATATGAAAGAGATGGAGACAGAGAAAAAAAAAAAAAGAAAGAAAAATACAGAAATATTATTTATTATTATTTAATCATTTTTTTTTACCGCGCCATGCACGGGTCATAATTTAATTTTTTTTTTTTACCGCGCCATGCTAGGGTCATTATTTAATCTTTTTTTTTTTTTTACCGCGCCATGCTTGGGTCATTATTTAATAATTTTTTTTTATTTTGTCGGGCCTTGCTGGGTCATTATTTAATCATCATTTTTTATTTTGTCGGGCCTTGCTTGGGTCATTATTTATTCATTTTTTTTTATTTTGTCGCGCCTTGCTTGGGTCATTATTTAATCATTTTTTTTTATTTTGTCGTGCCTTGCTTGGTTCATTATTTAATCATCTTTTTTTATTTTGTCGCGTCTTGCTTGGGTCATTATTTAATCATCCTTTTTTTATTTTGCCGCGCCTTGATTGGGTCATTATTTAATAATTTTTTTTTTTTTGCCGCGCCAGGCTTAGGTCATAATTTAATTTTTTTTTTTTTTGCCGAGGCATACTTGGGTCATTATTTAATCATCTTTTTTTTATTTTGTCGCGCCTTGCTTGGGTCATTATTTAATAATTTTTTTTTATTTTGTCGCGCCATGATTGGGTCATTATTTAATCATATTTTTTTATTTTGTCGCGCCATCCTTGTGTCATTATTCAATATTTTTTTTTTTTTTGCCGCGCCAGGCTTAGGTCATAATTTAATTTTTTTTTTTTTGCCGAGCCATGCTTGGGTCATTATTTAATCAACTTTTTTTATTTTGTCGCGACTTGCTTGGGTCATTATTTAATCATCTTTTTTTATTTTGTCGCAACTTGCTTGGGTCATTATTTAATCATCTTTTTTTAATTTGTCGCGACTTGCTTGGGTCATTATTTAATCATTTTTTTTTTATTTTGTCGCGCCTTGCTTGGGTCATTATTTAATCATTTTTTTTTATTTTGTCGTACATTGCTTGGGTCATTATTTAATCATCTTTTTTTATTTAGTCGCGTCTTGCTTGGGTCATTATTTAATCATCTTTTTTTCATTTTGCCGCGCCTTGCTGGGGTCATTATTTAATATTTTTTTTTTTTTTTTGCCGCGCCAGGCTTAGGTCATAATTTAATTGTTTTTTTTTTTTTGCCGAGGCATGCTTGGGTCATTATTTAATCATCTTTTTTTTATTTTGTCGCGTCTTGCTTGGGTCATTATTTAATCATCTTTTTTTATTTTGTCGCGACTTACTTGGGTCATTATTTAATCATCTTTTTTTAATTTGTCGCGACTTGCTTGGGTCATTATTTAATCATTTTTTTTTTATTTTGTCGCGCCTTGCTTGGGTCATTATTTAATCATCTTTTTTTATTTTGTCGCGCCTTGCTTGGGTCATTATTTAATCATTTTTTTTTTATTTTGTCGCGCCTTGCTTGGGTCATTATTTAATCATTTTTTTTTATTTTGTCGCGCCTTGCTTGGGTCATTATTTAATCATCTTTTTTTGCCGCGCCAGGCTTAGGTCATAATTTAATTTTTTGTTTTTTTTGCCGAGACATGCTTGGGTCATTATTTAATCACCTTTTTTTATTTTGTCGCGGCTTGCTTGGGTCATTATTTAATCATCTTTTTTTAATTTGTCGCGACTTGCTTGGGTCATTATTTAATATTTTTTTTTGCCGCGCCAGGCTTAGGTCATAATTTAATTTTTTTTTTTTTTGCCGAGCCATGCTTGGGTCATTATTTAATCATCTTTTTTTTATTTTTTCGCGTCTTGTTTGGGTCATTATTTAATCATCTTTTTTTATTTTGTCGCGCCTTGCTTAGGTCATTATTTAATCATCTTTTTTTATTTTTTCGCGTCTTGTTTGGGTCATTATTTAATCATCTTTTTTTATTTTGTCGCGCCTTGCTTGGGTCATTATCTTATCATTTTTTTTATTTTGTCGCGCCTTGCTTGGGTCATTATTTAATCATCTTTTTTTATTTTGTCGCGCCATGCTTGGGTCATTATTTAATCATCTTTTTTTTATTTTGTCGCGCCTTGCTTGGGTCATTATTTAATCATCTTTTTTTATTTTGTCGCGCCATGCTTGGGTCATTATCTAATCATTTTTTTTTTTTTTTGCCGCGCCAGGCTTAGGTCATAATTTAATTTTTTTTTTTTTGCCGAGCCATGCTTGGGTCATTATTTAATCATCTTTTTTTTATTTTGTCGCACCTTGCTTGGTCATTATTTAATCATTTTTTTTTATTTTGTCGTACATTGCTTGGGTCATTATTTAATCATCTTTTTTTATTTAGTCGCGTCTTGCTTGGGTCATTATTTAATCATCTTTTTTTTATTTTGCCGCGCCTTGCTGGGGTCATTATTTAATATTTTTTTTTTTTTTTGCCGCGCCAGGCTTAGGTCATAATTTAATTGTTTTTTTTTTTTTGCCGAGGCATGCTTGGGTCATTATTTAATCATCTTTTTTTTATTTTGTCGCGTCTTGCTTGGGTCATTATTTAATCATCTTTTTTTATTTTGTCGCGACTTACTTGGGTCATTATTTAATCATCTTTTTTTAATTTGTCGCGACTTGCTTGGGTCATTATTTAATCATTTTTTTTTTATTTTGTCGCGCCTTGCTTGGGTCATTATTTAATCATCTTTTTTTATTTTGTCGCGCCTTGCTTGGGTCATTATTTAATCATTTTTTTTTTATTTTGTCGCGCCTTGCTTGGGTCATTATTTAATCATTTTTTTTTTATTTTGTCGCGCCTTGCTTGGGTCATTATTTAATCATCTTTTTTTATTTTGTCGCGCCTTGCTTAGGTCATTATTTAATCATCTTTTTTTATTTTTTCGCGTCTTGTTTGGGTCATTATTTAATCATCTTTTTTTATTTTGTCGCGCCTTGCTTGGGTCATTATCTTATCATTTTTTTTATTTTGTCGCGCCTTGCTTGGGTCATTATTTAATCATCTTTTTTTATTTTGTCGCGCCATGCTTGGGTCATTATTTAATCATCTTTTTTTTATTTTGTCGCGCCTTGCTTGGGTCATTATTTAATCATCTTTTTTTATTTTGTGGCGCCATGCTTGGGTCATTATCTAATCATTTTTTTTTTTTTGCCGCGCCAGGCTTAGGTCATAATTTAATTTTTTTTTTTTTGCCGAGCCATGCTTGGGTCATTATTTAATCATCTTTTTTTTATTTTGTCGCACCTTGCTTGGTCATTATTTAATAATTTTTTTTTTTATTTTGTCGCGCCTTGCTTAGGTCATTATCTAATCATTTTTTTTATTTTGTCGCGCCTTGCTTGGGTCATTATTTAATAATTTTTTTTTTTTTTTTTGCCGCGCCAGGCTTAGGTCATAATTTAATTTTTTTTTTTTGCCGAGCCATGCTTGGGTCATTATTTAATCATCTTTTTTTATTTTGTCGCGACTTGCTTGGGTCATTATTTAATCATCTTTTTTTAATTTGTCGCGACTTGCTTGGGTCATTATCTAATCATTTTTTTTAATTTGTCGCGCTTTGCTTGGGTCATTATTTAATAATTTTTTTTGCCGCGCCAGGCTTAGGTCATAATTTAATTTTTTTTTTTTTTGCCGAGCCATGCTTGGGTCATTATTTAATCATCTTTTTTTTATTTTTTCGCGTCTTGTTTGGGTCATTATTTAATCATCTTTTTTTATTTTGTCGCGCCTTGCTTAGGTCATTATTTAATCATCTTTTTTTATTTTTTCGCGTCTTGTTTGGGTCATTATTTAATCATCTTTTTTTATTTTGTCGCGCCTTGCTTGGGTCATTATCTTATCATTTTTTTTATTTTGTCGCGCCTTGCTTGGGTCATTATTTAATCATCTTTTTTTATTTTGTCGCGCCATGCTTGGGTCATTATTTAATCATCTTTTTTTTAATTTTGTCGCGCCTTGCTTAGGTCATTATCTAATCATTTTTTTTATTTTGTCGCGCCTTGCTTGGGTCATTATTTGATAATTTTTTTTTTTTTTTTGCCGCGCCAGGCTTAGGTCATAATATAATTTTTTTTTTTTTGCCGAGCCATGCTTGGGTCATTATTTAATCATTTTTTTTTTATTTTGTCGCGCCATGATTGGGTCATTATTTAATCATCTTTTTTTATTTTGTCGCGCCATGCTTGGGTCATTATTTAATCATCTTTTTTTTATTTTTCCGCGCCTTGCTTGGGTCATTATCTAATCATTTTTTTTTTTTTTGCCGCGCCAGGCTTAGGTCATAATTTAATTTTTTTTTTTTTTTGCCGAGCCATGCTTGGGTCATTATTTAATCATCTTTTTTTTATTTTGTCGCACCTTGCTTGGTCATTATTTAATAATTTTTTTTTTTATTTTGTCGCGCCTTGCTTAGGTCATTATCTAATCATTTTTTTTATTTTGTCGCGCCTTGCTTGGGTCATTATTTAATAATTTTTTTTTTTTTTTTTTGCCGCGCCAGGCTTAGGTCATAATTTAATTTTTTTTTTTTGCCGAGCCATGCTTGGGTCATTATTTAATCATCTTTTTTTTATTTTGTCGCGCCTGGCTTGGGTCATTATTTAATCATTTTTTTTCTTTTGTCGCGCCATGATTGGGTCATTATTTAATCATTTTTTTTTATTTTGTCGTGCCATGATTGGGTCATTATTTAATCATCTTTTTCCTCATTATTCAATTATTTTTTTTTTCCCGCGCCAGGCTTAGGTCATAATTTAAGTTTTTTTTTTTTTTTTGCCGAGCCATGCTTGGGTTATTATTTAATTATTTTTTTTTTTATTTTGTCGCGCCTTGCTTGGGTCATTATTTAATCATTTTTTTTTATTTTGTCGCGCCTTGCTTGGGTCATTATTTAATCATCTTTTTTTCATTTTGTCGCGCCATTCTTGTGTCATTATTCAATAATTTTTTTTTTTTTTTTGCCGCGCCAGGCTTAGGTCATAATTTAATTTTTTTTTTGCCGAGCCATGCTTGGGTCATTATTTTATCATCTTTTTTTATTTTGTCGCGACTTGCTTGGGTCATTATTTAATCATCTTTTTTTAATTTGTCGCGACTTGCTTGGGTCATTATTTAATCATCTTTTTTTAATTTGTCGCGACTTGCTTGGGTCATTATTTAATCATCTTTTTTTATTTTGTCGCGATTTGCTTGGGTCATTATTTAATCATCTTTTTTTAATTTGTCGCGACTTGCTTGGGTCATTATCTAATCATTTTTTTTAATTTGTCGCGCTTTGCTTGGGTCATTATTTAATAATTTTTTTTTTGCCGAGCCATGCTTGGGTCATAATTTAATTACCTTTTTTTATTTTGTCGCGGCTTGCTTGGGTCATTATTTAATCATCTTTTTTTAATTTGTCGCGACTTGCTTGGGTCATTATTTAATAATTTTTTTGCCGCGCCAGGCTTGGGTCATTATTTAATCATCTTTTTTTTATTTTTTCGCGTCTTGTTTGGGTCATTATTTAATCATCTTTTTTTATTTTGTCGCGCCTTGCTTAGGTCATTATTTAATCATCTTTTTTTATTTTTTCGCGTCTTGTTTGGGTCATTATTTAATCATCTTTTTTTTATTTTGTCGCGCCTTGCTTGGGTCATTATCTTATCATTTTTTTTATTTTGTCGCGCCATGCTTGGGTCATTATTTAATCATCTTTTTTTTATTTTTCCGCGCCTTGCTTGGGTCATTATCTAATCATTATTTTTTTTTTTTTGCCGCGCCAGGCTTAGGTCATAATTTAATTTTTTTTTTTTTGCCGAGCCATGCTTGGGTCATTATTTAATCATCTTTTTTTTCTTTTGTCGCGCCATGATTGGGTCATTATTTAATCATTTTTTTTTATTTTGTCGTGCCATGATTGGGTCATTATTTAATCATCTTTTTCCTCATTATTCAATTATTTTTTTTTCCCGCGCCAGGCTTAGGTCATAATTTAAGTTTTTTTGTTTTTTTTTTGCCGAGCCATGCTTGGGTTATTATTTAATCATTTTTTTTTGTCGCGCCTTCCCTGGGTCATTATTTAATCATATTGTTTTATTTTGCTGCGACATGCTTGTGTCATTATTCAATCATTTTTTTTTTTTTTTTTTGCCGCGCCAGGTTTAGGTCATTATTTAATCATTTTTTTTTATTTTGCCGCGCCATGCTTGGGTCATTATTTAATCATTTTTTTTTTTTTGCCGCACTATGCTTGGGTCATTATTTAATTTTTTTTTTTTTTTTTTTTTTACCGTGCCTTGCTTGGGTCATTATTTAATCATTTTTTTTTTATTTTGCCGCGCCATGCTTGTGTCATTATTTAATTACCAAAGTATTTTTGCTGGTTTCTATGACTTCACCGTACTTATCAGCTGAACGTTGCAAGTGCAGTTTAGTTTTTAATGCGTTAAAATTAGCAAGCTATCCTCTGCGTTAGTTAACAACGGACTGAAAAAGCCAGAATATATATTTTATATTGTAAGACGTTATTTTTTTTTAGATAATAGTGATTCACGAATTCTACGAATTAACACATAGTTGGGAGAGATGAGTATGGATTCGAACCTTTGCCAAAGATATTTACCCGTAAGTGAATCTAAAGAAGCCAACTGAACTTTGAACTCGATTCCCCGAGTTACACCAGCCACAGACCAAAGCTTTTAGCACCTAGCATTCCCACGCGATCATCCATTTAAATACTTACCAGACTCGACGATGCTTAACTTCGGTGATTGTACAAGAGCCGGTATTTCAACATGATCGTAAGCCTGTATTTCGTAGACAGGAGTACTCGAATCAGTGTTAAACAGAATATTAAAAAAAAGGAATTCGAATGCTGATTTTCAAGGTTAGCAGATATTCTCTACTTGATGGGTTGCTGAAACTTTACTTTCTCATTTACCCTTGTGCCAGACTATTCTCTAAAATAATTTCTTTTACCAACACCCCCACATAGTTATTCTGACTGGGTTGATCAATGTTACCCGAAACATTAGGGTCCCTAGGGACTCCACGAAAAACTGATAAATAAACATGCAGTTCTGAGTAATTTTGGTTTCATCTTATATTCGTAATTTGACTATAAACGTACGATATACTTTTGGTAAAACCTTGATTTTTTAATGCAGTTCACCCCAAGCAAGTCTGGAGTGTTACTCGTACGCAAGGCGGATACAGAGGATTGAGAACAAGTGTAAAGAGACATGTTTGAGAAAAAGATACAGAGAAGGAAAGGGAACACGCCCAGGGTGTCAGATGTCGATTGACATTACACTTGAATATTTGAAGATTATAGTCATCGGGGAAGCAAGTAAGGAAAAGGGAGTTCCACAGACGGGAAGTGCGGGCGAATAAGCTGTTTTGAGTAGAAGAGACATGTTACATTTAATAGTTTTGACAGTGAAAGGGTGGGACCGAGATGCCAGCCTGGCAGCTCGTTTAAATTTATGCAGTCTTGGGAACCAGCGAAAGTAGCTCGTCGGAACAGTTGCCGTGAAAATACTTGTAGAAGAGACAGAGGGAAGCCATGGCACGTCTGTGAGATAGCGATTGTAAACTAGATGCTAGATGAGGACCTATTATATTGCTTATTATAATAAAGTCTTCAACCTCTTATATTATTTAAAATTATCGTAATCATAGGGGATATATTTAGCGATATATGGCGTCAGTTTGAAACCGTCTTCACTGGTTTGTGGACAGGACCTATACATGGCGGATTCGTCTATCATTGAGTGATTCACTCGAGTATAGGGCGATGACCATATATTCCATTTACCATGTGAACTACGATAAAAATATAAGAGATGGATATTAATAATGGTATATAATCATTTTTTATGCAGGGTTGTTGGGGTAAACTATATTCTGGGAAAGAGTTAATGTTTGTTTTTTTTTTTATCTATTACTTATAACTTTTTTTTCTCCTTTTTTCCCCTACCTCCGCTAATTCTCTCGATAACTTAATTTTTCTGCCGATTTATTCTCCGTACCAATCTTTCCTGCGTTTACCTTCTGAAGTTTCTTTAACAAGCCAACTCATCCTCCCGTCCCTTTCCTGCACTCCCCCACTTCCCCACCCCACTACGCACCCAAAGTTCCATCTTTTTTAAGCACCAATGAGAAAACGTGGAACTCGGGGAAGCGCAGCAATAAGCGCAAAGAGTATCTGACTTGATCGATGCAATCAGCTTTTTACATTGCTCGCTTGTGACATCAGACTCACGCTGAATTCGCCTCAGGTCGATTGATTTCAACTTTCAGTTTGACAGAAACAGCCCTCGTGGGGAGAGGGGTGGCAACCGGAGGCAATATCTTTGGTTGCCAACAATGATAATATCATTAGTACTAAAATCACGAAGACAGCAACTATTAGCTTGAGTCATGAATATATATATATATATATATATATATATATATATATATATATATATATATATATATTTATTTATTTTTTTTTTTTTTTTTGGTGCGGGAACCAATTGTAATGGCGGTTATCCCAAATAACAGGTTTCTTTAATATATCATAACAGAAGATGAAAAAAAGTGTTAGCTACAACAATGTTCCACGTAGGAGCCCAACAAGCAGAAAATGATAGTACCCAATGATTTAATATCTTCCAAGACTAATCCCTTTCATTGACGTCGTCGCCACTCGCTAGCATCCGAACATAGGTATCGCCATCCTCTCTCCTCATTCCCTTTTTCCCCTCTGGTGGCGGTGACGGAGATGGCTCTAAACGCCCAGCCTACTCCTGAAGAGTTGTGAGCAGGATTTACAGAGGAGTGTGTATGATGGACGCGGCTGTGTTAGTCGGGCCCTCCTGATACGATATCGGAGATCCTCTCCATCTTGATGGTTGGACTGTCATGCAGAAACACAGAAAAGAGGAAATAGTCTGTGATTATTCCCTACCAAATCTTTAGTATATCATAACAGACTATGAAAATAGTTTTACATACACCAATGTTCCACGCAGAAGCCCGACAAGGAGAAAATGATAGTACCAAATTATTTAATATCTTCCAAGACTAATCTCTTTCATTGTCGGCGTCAGCACCCGCTCGTATCCGAACATCGGGATCGTCATCCTTTCTCCTCATTTCATTTCTTCTCTCTGGTGGCGGTGACGGAGATGGCTGTGAAGGCCCAGTCTACACCTAAAGAATCGTAAGCGGCTAGAATAGTCGGGCCCTCTTAACAGCACGTCGGAGAGCCTCTTCATGTTGAAGGTTGGACTCGAGAGTCTCGGTCAACTGGGATGGTCCTAAGCCAGGAAGACCAATTTGAAGGAAGGGTTTCCCAGGTTTTAGCGTCGATGTTGGCCTGTGTCAGAAATGTTTTCAACTGATCCTTGAAGCGTTGTTTTGGGCCACCGCGTAGCGTCCTGCGATGATACGTGGTAGTCGACACATTTTGGACACGTGACATATATATTTGGATATAATTTCTTGCATGACATATCAGTATATAAAATCTTTTTAAGTACATTGTTGGCACCCTCCCACATCCGAGCATCTTGATCCTCACCCTGTCTCCTTATTCCCTTTTTCCCCTTTGATGGCAGTGAGAGAGATAGATGTGAAGGCTCAGCCTACTTCTGAAGAGTCGTGAACAAGAGTTAAAAAGCAGTGCGGGTGGTGGTCGAGGCTAGGTTAGTGGATCCCTCCTGAAAGCATACCTCAGATCCTCACCGTGTTGAAGGTTGGACTCTGTCATACACAAGCAAAGAGAAGAGGAAATGGTCTTTGATTATTCCTTACCACATCCCAAACGAATCCAATGTTCCTGTTTCCCTCCTGGGGCCAATGTATTAAATATGCTGGAGGCTGTGCTGATGTCATATGTATTCATTTTTGGAATAAGAATCACCATGTTCTACTAAGTAGAACTTTACATAAACCTTTCTAAAACAGAAACTATGATCTGGAATTGGAAGAAAAGCAGTGATAACGCTCACCCTTGGGGGAGGTACCCAACTTGGCTTCGCAAAACGCCCATTAGGCGGCGCTGTTTATGTCTATAAAAAGAAAAACATTTCCTTCCACTTTCTCTCTTTCTTTCTCTTGCTTCAAGATGTCGTAGGTCGTAGATGAGAGCTTACCTGCAGGTGCACTTTAGTTTCCAACGATCCACTGATGAGTGAACTCTCGCACATGCACAGACATTTGTATGACACCTGTATCATACAAGTAAATAACGCATTATCAGTTATCTTTTGTTTATCACCCTCTCCAACTTCTCCACCGCCTTAACCAGGTACTGAATTTACACTCTTGGGTCCTTTCACTGGATCTAACTCCTTAAGGACACATAGCACAGTGGATAAAGGCGTTGGTGGAGAATTTGGAGACGGGAATTAACAGAAGATAACTGATAACTGACAGCGATTAAACATGTCACGTGGAACTAGAACAGTCTACCCCAGTGAGCGAAATAAAGTGTTCAGTTCAACATTCCAACCACCGGAAAAAGGCCGGAGCGTAAAACGGCCGAAACGTTGTAATAAATATGGCGACAAAGATGAGGACAATAGTCCGAATAATGTAAATAATATATATATATATATATATATATATATATATATATATATATATATATATATATATATATGAAATATACACTGACCTTTGAATATATGTATAATGTAAGTTACATAAAAGTATCCATCCAATAAATTAAGCTAAATATTTCTCCGATTATAAGTGTATGTGTCTCAATTGCAAATTGATTACATATATAAAACTGCATGTTTGTGTGTGCCTATGCAGATATTAATTAAACGTAAATACGGTTTTATCATTTTTATTACAAATAATTCATTTCCACTCGGCGTTTGTTTGATTAATATTTGCATAATTTCTGAAGTATTTAATTAGAATCACTTCCTACCCGTAAAGCGGAAACGATCTAAGAATTTAGATCACAGCATGATTATCAATACAGACCATTCAAATGTCTAGTGAGCAGCTCATGTCCCTCTAACCTGATTTACACTTACTTTACATCGCCATCGAATAGATTTCTATGGTGTCACTTGAGCATCATCTGGGAGAGATTGAGTCTTCAGTAATTAATATAAGTTTCTGTTTTTATGTAAATTTAAATAGTTATACACCGATATCTGCATCTTACAGTTTCTTTGCACCTACGACAAAGGCGAGATCTTATTGCTACAGTATATGGGGTACTTTACTATGTACCACACGCTCGCCTTCGCTGTTTCTGGACAGGACGGCTTAACAGCGCCATATCTATAAATTATATAGAGTGACCACTGAAAAACTGAAGGATTTGAAAAAGTCAGAACTTATTTTCCAAGTGTCCTTAAATATATACTAAATCGCAAACCAACTAAAGAGGATACTCCCAGAACACCCTGAATCTACCATAAAATTTCAGAATCTGGAAGTAGTAAATACTAAACACTTCAAATACCTCGGTGTATGAATCAGATATAACATCCAGAAGTATAGAAGATAAGAAAATTAAATATGTACTATGATTAGTTTTTCCCAACACCGCCAGTTGCTACACAACCAAAACATTAAACCAAGAATTCAAACTAACGGTAACGCTATCTTTTCAGTCAATGAATAACGAATATTTCCTGTATGGAAAAGAATGCCATTATCAAAAAGCAGCAGATTGACAAAGATCAATCTTTCCAAACAGACTCAAAAGCTGGACTCCATGGAAGAAAAGTAATATTATTTGCGTGATGGGTTCGTCGGAGTATTATTCCTTTAAACCCCTTAAGATGCAAGGAAGCTATAAATGAACATTTATACGCCCAGTAGCTGCAACGTGTCCATAAAGGTTTCGTCGAAAAGCGCACGGTGCTCGTTGTTAAGAAAAATGTTTTTGTTTCTTTTTACTCCATGACAACGTAAGGCCCCATACAGCAAGTAAATGGCTAGAAAAAAATTTGGAATTCGGCTTGTCTGTTCTACTCGACTGACGATATACACCTGTTCTTACTACATACACCTCTTCGATATATACACCTGTTCTCGATATATACATATGATCGCTATATACACCTGTTCACTATATTGACCTCTTCTCGCTCTATACACCTGTTCGGTTTATACTTCTGTTCTCGCTCTATACACCTGTTCTCGCTATATACACCTGTTCGCTATTTACTCCTATTCTCGCTCTATACACCTGTTCTCGTTATATACGCCTGTTCCCGCTCTATACACCTGTTCTCTCTCTCTCTCTCTCTATATATATATATATATATATATATACCTGTTCGCTATATACATCCGTTCTCGTTAGTTACACCTGTTCGCTATATTCACCTGTTCTAGCTATATTCACCTGTTCTCACTCTATACACATGTTCACTATATACACGTTCTCACTATTTTCACCTGTTTGCTATATAAACCTGTTCTCGCTCTACCCACCTGTTTATGCTATTAGGTTGGTGCAAAAATAATGACGTAATAATGTCGTTTTTTGAGGTATTTTTAACGTCAAAAAAACGACATTATTACGTCATTATTTTTGCACCAACCTAATATATACATCTGTTCTTACTCTAATTGATTATTACCCTTTTTTTCGATCGCTGAAAAACGCTTTTACGGGCAAAATTTATGTAATGAAAAGAAGATAAAAGACTTCGTCGAAAAATTTGACACATGAAAACACGCGCTATTTTAATCGTTGTCATCCAGACTCTGTGCCTTGGGTTGCGGAGCTACCCGCAAGTTCACAGATGAGATACAGAAACGATATGTCATCTTCGGATTCTAAGGATATATATATATATATATATATATATATGTATATATATATATATCATGTTGGCGAATCACAATCCATGATGCGGCTGTCACCTTTGAGGATGCTCAACGCCGGAAGCACACCACTGCCTGAGATCAACACCACGGGGCATCGTCAGCAGTGATTGTGACAACAGATTTTCAGTGCTCCCCACTGTTCCAGACTACGCGCCTCCAACTTTGGGTTGCGGAGTCACCTTCGTGTTTACAAATGAGATGCAGAAACTATACGTCATCTTCAGATTCTTCGGATATATATATATATGTGTGTGTGTGTGTGTGTGTATGGTTGAATAATCTCGACATATTATGTCTATTTATTCTGAATTTCACGGATCGATTTCTTAGTGCTGTTACAATATTGAGTAAGAAAGATGCTGCAGATTTGGTTATTTTTTTCATTTTTCCAATTAGTTTCAATCTCATCTAAGATTATCTTCTGAGGATATGCCCTATTGCAAATAATGAAGATACAATTTATTGCAATGTAAATATTCTTTGTTTGGTAAGAAGTTATGAAGTTTCAGATTATGCTGGAATAAACAGATTTGGAGAAAGTCTGTGACTCAGCGTAATATATATTGTTAAATGTTTGTCTTCGACTTTATGATACTATGTAATAATAACTTGTCTTTCCCTTATGTTCTCACACAACTCCCTCCAATGCACAAAGATTCAAAGTGTGTCACCTCCTAAAGGCGATGTATGTATTACACCACCTACCAGCAGGGTCAAAGGTCACCAATTAATATAACACCTTTGGCCGCTACCGACACCCGGTGGTGTAACTATGTTTAGTTGTTCGGCCCCCGGGGTCTTACGACGACGTTTTAAGCACTGTGCTAAGTCTGTGCTAGTCAATGCTGACTCTGGTTCAAGCTGGTTGTTGCTCACTGACCGCTTCGATCCACGTTGTATTCTTTTTCTCGGGGCAGTGGCAGATCGAAGGTCGTAGTAATCGCAGCGCTGGTTCAAGCCGTGGTGAATGCAATATTAAAGAAGAAAAATATCTTCACGACAAAAAATAAAACTAAGGATTCATGTGGTTAATCTTCAATTGGTTTATACAGCTCAAATTAACCCTTCCCGCAACAATCCCTATAATGACACTGGGTCTCGTCTAAAATTCTGGAAGAGCTGGATTCAAAGTTCTTTAGATTCAGGAAATCTGGTGGCAGCTGACACGGATTCCAGAGTCACTCGATGTGGTTTCTCAGCCCAAGTCTCTGAGCTCCCAGTGTCATCCGCTTATATGCATTTCGGCCTAAAACTGGAGTGGACTAGAAAGTAATTTCTCCATTTTTACATTAATTGCAAAAAAAACTCTTTGTTCCATTTTTTTTTTTCAAAATCAACTTTCCAAATTTGGAATATTATCCACTTTCCTTGGGACTAGTCACAGAGATTGCTTCTCCCTTAAGTCCAACCTGCTTCACTTCACATCTCGCACCACCACTCCACACAGGCGGAGTTAAATTTAACCTCTTCTATCTAGGTATGCTAACTCCTACAACCTCTCAGGGCTGGGATAACTGTCTTTGCGACAAATGTAATTTTTTTAAAGTGCGTAGGTGAAAGCGTGTAGCTTATTCTTCTCATTAATTTCAATTCTCTTACTCCCTTTCACTTCCCTAAAATTACCTCTGTCCAACTAGACCACTGCGTTCTAATTCAACCTTTCGAGCAATAGATAAAATTGTTTCCCAATTTGTTTTTGTCAACGAAAATATATTTGTTTACTGAAATTCTCAACAAAGAGACAACCTGTTCTCCATCCTTGGGCCGATCGCCGTCTCAATGAAAACAGAAACCAGCGAATTTATTCTCTGTTTTCATTTCTCAATTCGTTTTCGCCAATGAAAATATAATTTCCGTCTGCCTCTCTTCTCTTCTTTTTTTTTCTTTATTTTCACTTTTTGAGAAAATCAATATTGCACTCGTTTGTAAAATCTCGGGTTTTATGTGATAAGTACTGAAACAATACATTACCTTCATAGCTTTTATCAGTTTAGTTTTAAATATCGTCTGAAAAATGTACATAAATACCAAATTTCCGCAGATTTCTGCTTGCAAACTGACTTACAAATTTTACTATTGCAAGTATAAAACCAAATAAAGCTAATATCTTTTGTATTAGATACACTGAATCGAATATATATATTCAAACCAGAATTCTAATTATGAATCACCACAAGCAAAATATGCATTTTTAACTGTATACGATAATTAAAAACTGTGTAAAAATTGTAAAAGATTACAAAAATAAGTCTACACAATGAATGAGATTTTTAGATCATTTGTTAGATCATAATTAATAAATAAAAAAAAACAAAGATATATAAAAGTGTCTATATCACTATAATACTGCTTGGCACAAATTATAAAACAAAATGTTTTAGATGTGTATTGTTTATTGAAAAACGTAAACTTACTGCACTGTATAACATATTACATCATAATATATCTAAATTGTTTAGTACAATTTCCCTTTGAAGTAAATGAAGGTCTTATTTGATGGTACAATACTTTAGTAATAATGTTCTTGTCTCCTGCAACTTGTCTATATACAATTTGTGAAGCTTCAGTTGTACATTTTAAAAGGCCGTGCTATAAAGCTTTCACTGATCACCGGAATTAAATTCCAACGCTCCAATTTTGAACTTAAACATAATATTCAAATTTTTGATAATTTTTTAATACATTATAGGAACTGCCACGTCAATAAGAAAACACATTCTCTTTTTGATCACTATTCTGGACGATTAGCTTTGATTGTTCTGTATCTATTGTAAAGTATATAAAATTGTTACGCATCTGTAAACGGGTTTAGGTGGTGTTCAGACCAATTTCTTGCAGTTTCTTTCACGTAAAAGTTTCAGATTTTCCAGTATTGATATTGGTTTACCCTATTATGTCGTATTTTATATTCGGTGAATGCTAATACCGTGAGACCTGATATAAGATGCTAAATATTTTGGGGGATATTCATCACGGAATATGAATTAACCTGATTTTTCAGTTTTTTAACTTGATAACACTAGTCAACACGAATTTTGGTGCCAAGAAAAAAAAACACATTTTTTAAGCTAATTTGATGATGCTGATTCCGAAAATGACCTTAGTTTTTCATGGTTAGCTACCATTTTCGCTGTACTGAAATTGTTCTTCTTTAGAAAAAAGATCAATTTACGATCTTGGTTGGTCACAAAATTTAGTTAATAAAGGGTGTAGAAACCCATCACTTTTCAGGTAGGTTTTGAGTCAATATTCAAATTAACTGATAAACTTTATCAGTAATACAATTTAGTGGTAATTAAGGTGACCTCAAAAAATGAAATCCTAAAATCTTCTGTTTGATATTCATAAATTTAGCCCATCACTTTTATCGCTTTACTAAGTAAGGAAACCGAGCACGTTGAGAACATTTTGTTTTCACAGTTGGAAAGAAACTCTAACTAAAGATATCCCAATTGAATGCATCTATTCCATTGTACATGATACTGCTGGACTAATAAAAGTGACTTAAATAACATTGAACATGACAGACAATCAAGAAAGTGAATTTTTTTACCATATTTCTTATGTTCATAAATGTTTTATTTCTGCTGATAGAAATAAAATGATTTGATGAAAATTCTTGTTCGTCTTTGTATATTCAATCGTGTTATTTTTAAAGACTTAAGGTCTGAGTGTTGTTGCAAAAATAGTATTTCTCCATAAGCAGACCAATATTTGTTGATTTAAATAAGAATTGAGAGGTTTCTACGATTTTATTTTGAGAAATATTGCCACCGGTCAATATCATATATACAGAAAACAAATGAAAAAAATGCTTTTTTTTTTTTTCAAAAATGATGCATTTCTGTACAGCAAAAATGGTAGCTAACCAGGAAAAAGTGAGGTCATTTTCAGATTCAGCACACTCAAATTAGCTAAAAAAGATGTTTGGTGTCTGAACACCATTTAAATTTTTTTTTCTTTTTTGTTGAACAGAGTAATTTCTAGTTGTTGTTGTTGTTGTTATTATTATTATTATTATTATTATTATTATTATTATTATTACATTTCCTTTGATTTCTTGTGTGTTTTTATTTCTTTCTGGGTCCCACCCAGGGACCTAAGGTTAGAAATGGCATTATGACATTTTCCATTGGAAAAAAAAGATATTTTACATAGACAAAGCCCTTCGTAATGTGTGGGCTGTACTCGTGGGAATATTTTTTTTTTTTTTTTTTTGTATTTCTTTAAGGCATGGACTTCCAGGAATCCCTTCAATTTGTCTATTGGAATCTTTTCCAACTACAACAGGGATTGTTGATGTTCCCATCATCATCACTATCATCATCATTATTATTATTATTATTATTATTATTATTACTGAGTGAGAAAGCAGTCTGCTGGGGTAAAAATATATGAATCCCATTATACTGATCATAACACCAAGTATATACCAGACACAAGGATCAGACCCCCACCCCTCAAAAATTAGTTACAAAATTCAATATAATCTGCGCATAACCTTATAGGTGGGGCCGTGTTAGAAATATTTTCAGGTTGGGTAACCCATTCTACTCTGATGAATAAAGGTGTTTCCAAAGATCTAGATGTGACTTCTAATTGCCTTGGCTTCGTCATCTTTCATCCTCTATTCTTTATTTAATTTTTTTTAATGGTATTGCCCTAACAAATCCACGGTATGTTGAGCTGTTTTTGTTGTATCACACACACGAATAGAACTCCTTCCTGGGCTTTTGAACAAGAGTAGAGGTTAATCCACTGTTTACTGTTTAGGATTGGGTTTCCGGTTCCTTCTAAAATCTACTTCAGTTCTATTCGTCTAATGTCTCTGCCTAAATTTTGAAATTTAAAAAAAAATGAATCATTATATTTATCTGATTCAGTTCGTCTCTTCAGGTTAAAATCCGAAATTGAATTTCCATGAAATCTTCAATTAACATACATTAAATAAAGAAAAAGATATTAATATAATTATGAGGATGAACGAAAATGAGAAAAGAAAACACTGCTATACGCAAAGGGAAAAAATGAATGAAATTGTAACAGATAAGTAAAACGGATATGTAGAAATAATTGTAGAAAAGCTTTTTTTAAAAGGAAAAAATCGGTTAAAAAAAAGAAGAAATACAAAAGTAAGAAAGAAAGAACGAAAGAAATAAGCGAAAAACAAAAGAAAGAAAGAAAGAAAGAAAGAAAAATACGAAAGAACGAAAACACAAACAAAAGAAAGAAAAATAAGAAAGAACGAAAGAAATAAACAAACTAAAGAAACAAACAACACAAACAACACAAACAAAAGAAAGAAAGAAAGAAAGAAAGAAAGAAAGAAAGAAAGAAAGAAAGAAAGAAAGAAATACGAAAGAAAGGAAAAAACAAAGAAAGTAAAAGAAAAACGAAAAAGACGAAAGCAAGAAGTTACATTTTGTATATTATATTGCGAAGGCGAAATAAAAAAAATGAATGAAAATGAAATCGAGACAAATCTTAAAGAAAGGTGTAATCAACTGAACTGGGGAAAAATCAAAGTGAAGAAGATGATGAAATGAGGAATAAAATAGGAAATTTTATTGAAGAATAATGAAAAAAAAACAGAATATAGAAAAAGTAAAAAAATATATATATAAAAGAATAAGAAATGAATATTGCAAAAGAAAAGTAGACAGGTGAAGAATGAAAAAAGAGGAAAAATAAACGAATGAAAAAGTTGAAAAATAAAAGAATGAAAAAAGATGAAAAATAAAAGAAAACAGATTAATAAAAAAAAAGAAAAAAATGAAAGTAAAAAATGTAGGTGAAAAGGAAGAAAAAGTAGAATGTAAAGCAAAATCAAAGTGAGGAAAAATAAAAAGAATGAAGGATAAAATGAAAAATGAAGAATGAAAAAAAGAATAAAAATAGAAAGACTGAAGTAGAAAATGAAGAAAGAAGAATTAAGAACAAATGCAAATTGAAAAAAGCGAAAGAATGAAAGAGATTTTGAATAAACGAAAAATGAAGAACATAATCAAAAACGAAAAGTAGAAAGAAAATGTAAAAAAAATGATGAAAACAAATAATGAAAAATACAAGAAAATAAGACAAAATGAATGACGATCAAAATAAAAATGAAAAATAAAAAAAGAGATCATGAAGAAAAAGAAGAATGAAGAACAAGATGAAAATGAAGAAGGGCGAATAAATGATGAATAAAATGAAAACAAAAGAAAAAGAAAAAACAGATGCTGTTATGGGATCTTACCCATAATAATAATAATGGACTATTCCATACTTAATAAATACTGAGACTCAGGAGTAGTCAACGAGTCGGTCGTTCAATTCGATCTCGGTCGACCGGCTGATCGGTTGAACTCTCTGCCTTCGGACGGGGAGGAACCCAAAGGAGGATACGCCGAAGGGTGGAGTCTCTTTCGGGGAGGTAAATCGACCCTGAACCTGTTTATACGGGTTCAATGGGCATATTTTGGGACCGAGCCCACGGGCTCGGAGGTCCCACATTAAATAACCGGCCTTGTGCCACATGATGCCCCAGTGGTGGGGTGACTGAATATCGTCAGTCGTTCAAGTCTTGACCGGCTGTTCGGTTGAACTCTCTGGCTTCGAGCGGAGAGGAACACGAAAGAGGCTACGCCGAAGAGCCGAGTCCCTTTCGGGGAGGTAAACCGACCCTGAACCCGTTTATACGGGTTCAATAGGCATATTTTGGGGCCGAGCCCTCGGGCTCGGAGATCTCACATTAAATAACCGGCCTTGTGCCACAAGATGCCCCAGTGGTCGGATGACTGAATATCGTCAGTCGTTCAAGTCTTGACCGGCTGTTCGGTTGAACTCTCTGGCTTCTGGCGGGGAGGAACCCGAAAGAGGCTACGCCGAAGGGCGGATTCTCTTTCGGGGAGGTAAACCGACCCTGAACCCGTTGATACAGGTTCAATGAGCATATTTTTAGCCGAGCCCACGTGCTCGGAGATCCCACGTTAAACCGGCCTTGTGCCACAAGATGCCCACGTGGTGGGGGGTGACTGAATATAGTCAGTAGTTCAAGTCGAGTCAAGAGTCGATTCAGAGGCAGTCCGAAACAGAGTCACGTTCAGACAATTACTGCAAGACATTGGAATAATGATACTGCTCGAGACTACATTGTTCTCTCTACTAAACCTGATTGTTCATGCTAACACTTCTACTTCTCTGTATATATTCCTGTTTGTAATATATCTGTGTTATTCCATACCTGTGTTCGAGTTCTTCTTCATTGGTTCTACCTTGAACTACCACCGTGGTACAAGGAACCGGACCATAACAGATACAAATGAAGAAATACAAAAATTAACAACTAGGGACAGAATTAGGGTACCTCGAACCATTGTTACGGGTGATCTCTGGCTAAGATCTAGCACCTGTTTGCCCCTACTAGGGTTACGGTAATTTTTTTGTGAGTGTGTGTGTGTGTGTGTGTGTGTGTGTGTGTGTGTGTGTGTGTGTGTGTACGTTAGTATGTGAGTGTGTCGGCGTTGATATTTGTGTACGTGTGTGTGTGACTCATACAGCGGGAGGTTCAAGGAAAAAAGGAAGGAAGATTTTTTTTCTTCTTTTCCTTCGGGCGAATGATTAACATGAACGGAAATGGAATAAGTATAAGCAAATCGTGATTTTTAGGGCATTTTCGCGTGTGTACGTGTATGTGTATATATATATATATATGTCTCAGTGAGGGAACAAATTGTTACTTCCCACTTCAAGACGAGCACATCGCCATGTTTCTGACCAGATAGAAATTATTTCTGCATTTGCCTCCTTTTTTATGGAAGAGTGCACACTGCTAGTGAACCGGAAGTTATCTAGAAGTGGGCTATAAGTTGCTAAGAGGAGTCGCAGTGTGTACTCATAAAGATCAAAAAAAATTATGCCATGGAGGTGCGTTTTGTAGGTCCCCTGAATACATGAGGTATTATGGTATATGGAGAATTGAGTGGTGATGAATGGGTTCTTGTAGGGAATGCGCAAATTGTAACGAATGAATGGGTCATGAATTGGATTAGCTAGGTATAGGATAGTAAGTGATGACCAGCCTCAACCCCATTTCTCCTTTCTGCCTGGTGCTACAATTGTATATTTTACGCAATAAACCTTGACATAAAGATGGAAAAAATCGTAGCTAACGGAGGATACACAAGTCGATACCCCGATCAATATCGGCTAGGCCACCGTAAAGAATGGGCATGATGTTGAAAAACCCGAAACCTCTAACGAACATCGGCTAGAAACATCACTGATGATGTGTACCAATAGATGCATTTTACGGAACGAAGGAGAAAATATAGGAAAATGAATGAAGATCAAAATCAAAATGAAAAATAAAAAAGAATGATAGAGAGAATGCAGTAAAAGAAAAATGAAGGAAAACAAAATAAGAATCAGAAGAACGGAAAACTAAATCAAAATCAAATAATAATAAAGTGTACCCCAAAAAAATTTTTTTTTAATTGCATTGATTTCTTTTCAGTCACCGACTATCAGTATTTTTTTTATTCTTTTTTGTTTTCCGACCAAACCTAATCATACTTCGATCTTTTCGCCATTTTCTTTTTCTTTTCTGATTAATCTCCCGCAATATGCCACTCTGCTGTGATGAGCCATTTTGTTTCTTTTTGTCGGCTGTTTCTCTCAATTTTCGGTAAATTTGGTCTGAACTTTTCACATTTGCGGTACAAAATAGCTTCTGCTGCGACGCGAGAGATAGTCATGAGATTTAATCAACAATAGCTGAACTCCCACACAGAACGACCTACTGTGTTGCTACAGAGGCACTCACAAAACAGTATTTAAAGATAGGATTGATAATTTCATTGCTAACCCGTTCCTATAAAATTGCCGGCAGGTGAAAGTCAAAAAGGAAAAACGACAGAGCTGGCAGATAACGGTTCACAAAGGTACAGTGAATTTTATTCATAGACAAACTTAATTTTCCTCTCTCGACCACCATAACATAGCAACTCCAGGCAATTTTTTTTTTTAAATCGGTATGTGAATCAATAAATTGAAATCAATTGTGTCAATACAATCGTTATTTGAAAGGAAGATCTAAATACTTATTCTTTCAACAAAAAAATTAAATGTCTTCCAACCCCATGATTGTTTCCATTCTGTTGACAGATAAAGACGAAATCCACGGCACATAAAACGTATATTTGTTGTGTTTGTTAAATGGTATATCAACACTTTATGGGTCATTAAATGCTGAAATTTATTTTTCTTAGGAGCTTTGAAGTAATAAAAATGTACATTATTTACATTATTCGGACTATTGTCCTCATCTTTGTCGCCATATTTATTACAACGTTTCTGCTGTTGTACGCAGCGGCCTTCTTCAGGTGCTTGGAATGTCAGCTTTGATTTACTATTTATTTGATTTTTTTTCGTCAATATGAGTAGATAGGTTCGCCTATCGTCTGGTTCACATTCCTTCTCGATTTTTGAACATACGTACGGTTTTATGACTATTTCCTCTTTAGGATTGTGTTTCCGGTTCCTTATAAAATATCTTCCTTTTCTTTAACTTCCGGTGTCCCCTTTCCTCTAGTTGGAAGTATCCTCTTTCCTTATACGGTTCCTCTTACTCTGTAACACTGTAACTCGAGTACCTCTTTAGTTTTGTGCAGGGTGAGCATCGTTGTAAACGTCATATAAGAATTTATATACAAATATGAAACCTATAAAGAATTATGATTTTTATAAACCTATGTTTTATTAAAAGAAAATATAGGTTTTCTTTTTTCCCAATCCGTAGTAGTACACAGATATCAATGACGTAGCAGTTGACATTTGTAAATAAAACCAAATTATGGATAACTCTTTAAGAAACCAATGACTCATCTGACATTGTATTTATCTTATTGCTACATTCCGTGCTAATATCAATATATACTTCATAAACACGGTGGGTAAAATAAGTAAAGGTTTATTGTAAAAACCAGTACAATAAGCATAAAGGTAACAGTTATGCACAAGATCATCGCAAGTCAATCCAGTAGCGAGTGGAACTATTAAGAAGGTCGGTAGTTCTCGCGTAAGTCTGAGTCGTACTCAACAGATACCAGCTAGGCTTCAACCACTCTCTATCGTTTTGCAAAGTAAGATATATTCACTACTTGAAATCTTTGAAACAAAAATTTTAAACGAACATTTCATTCATAAATTGGCTTGTTATAGTTAAGAAAAGTTTTACAAATAGATGCCAACTTGTTGAAGGCCAAGTAAAATGCAAATTTCAAACACTTTTCTACTCTATATAAGACAATATTCCTTTATAGAACTATTTTTATATGAAAATCAAAAAAATCCTCGAAGAACACTAATGAAGGACTGTTAATTATTGAAATAAACTTTTTTTAAAATCAATATTTAAATTAGTTAAATCTGAAGAGTGATATTGCGGGTCTTTTTAATCTCAGAATTCGTGGGAGAATTGATCTCCAATTTCGCATTTATTCATATAGACTCCATAATATTGGTTTTACTTAATTAGCTATTATGTTTCTCTAACTCTTCAAATTTCGAATGTATACCTAATTCTAATTTTCCATCTTTACACTGTAGTAATTTTATCTTATAAATTGTCCCCTGTTCTATCACCCATGAAATAAAAAAAATTGTTTGTACAGAAAATAAGGACCTACGTGCATCAAATTGCTTTTAAATTAAATGGCAGCAGAGAATTGTCGTTGAACTTTTGAAAGGTAAGCTTAAACATTAATTCAATACTTAAATGCAGTTTTAAGTTCTGCGGTTTATTGATGCCTATCGCATCTACTCCTCTCTAGCTACTGTGATGATGGCCAAATCAAGAGTCCTCCACGGGAGCTAGCTTAAATGTCACCAAATAAGGTGGCTTTTATAATAAAACGTGAACTGTAATTTTGGATACAAAAGGAAAATAAGAGTTACTCCCTTTGAACCATGAAAGCAACAAGGCTAGTATAATATATTAATATTTATGTTTAACTTCGCATAATCTGCCAACCCTGAATCTGAGCTGAAGGAAAAACGTGCCCAACGCCTAACTTTTCTAGGGTTTTAAATGAGCTATTAATTATTGAAATCGGAGCAGTAGGAGCGTATGAGTTACTTGGACACACGCACACAAAAAAAAACATACGCATACACTGTACTTTATATATAATAGGGTCCCATTTCTAAAATTTAAAAGAAATCTTTTCTTTTCTTTTTCGATTTCGACAAATGTGATCTAAATTTGGCTTGAGAATGTCTAATTAATGCTAACTAATTATTCTAAAACATTTTTGCCTATTTTTTTACGAACGGGTCAGTTAACCTCAATAGTTCTGTATTTTTTCGAAAGGTTTTTGGGTTTGTGACAGATATTTTCAGTACCCGCTCGTATATGTCAATTAGAAGAATGAAATTTTAAATCATTTCTTCAGTTAGAATTAGATGCCAACTCCTGCGTTCCTCAATTCAATGAGCAGAGTCAATCATAACAAAAAGAATACATATAGTTGATTACTAGGTGCACCTACCACTCTAGGTATGTCAGAAAAATTATAATCTATGAAGGAGTAGTCGAATAAAGATCAATATCTGATAAACAATCAAGAAGAAATTAACAAAATCCTCTAGACAACAAGTAAAAACTGAGTAAAAAAATGTGAAAAAAAATATCTGGAGATGAAAATACAAAAACATTTGGTACTTAAAGACTAAAACTGCTCCTGTTGTGGTTGGAACTTTGGGCCTGATAAAGAAAGGAACTCAACAACTAATCAGCAAAATTCCTTTTACACAGTCTGTCCGCGGAATCTATAAATAAGTTTTAACAAGCGCAGCGAATATTCTGCGAATTGCTTTGTCCATTTATGTTTTGTTGTTTTGGTTGTTGTTGCTCTTAATAGTTGTCTTTTGTTTAATTAAAGAGAAGCAAAAAAAGAATCAGATCCTCCTCTTGACGTCGGTTATCGATTATATTAGGTTGGTGCAAAAATAATGACGTAATAATGTCGTTTTTTGACGTTAAAAAATACGTCAAAAAACGACATTATTACGTCATTATTTTTGCACGAGCCTAATAAATCGGCATGTGATTATAAAACAAAAGTAAATGGAACAGAACTTTTTTTTTTTAATATTTATAATCTTTATAAATTCTCGTGTGGTTAAAATTTATCCCTGTCCTTATTTTGTAAAATAATCTAAACCGCAGCGAGGCAATAAAATCCTCTGGGAAGCGCGGGTTTACTGAGAGTGAAAGAAACAGAAAGGATTATAAAAGAACATGATTCAAGGAGAAAGAAAATGACGATTAACATTGCAATTAAATTGTTGAAGATCGTAATTGACAGGAAAGCAGGAATCCGGAAAAGAGTTCCACAAGCGAGAAGTGTGAGAGAAGAAACTGTCAGCATTGAACCTGCGGTTTCAACTAGCAATTTCAGCAGCTGCCAACCTAGCACTGTGCTTGTACCAATAAGAAAATCTCAACAGACTAATTACCGTGAAAATATCTATAGACGAGACAAAAAATAGTACCGCCTATAACGCTTACATGTAACCAATTTACTATTCGCTTTTTATATATATTACGAACGAATAACATTTTCAACATATGATGTAACATTTAGTTTCCTTCATTTTTAAAAGCATGTTTTAATAAACATATTTTTTCATTCAAATTTTGAAACTTGCCATGTGTCTGTCGGTAAAGATATTTTTAATTTCCTCATATTTGTATCCATTACCTTCACTTAAGTACTAATACCCTTGGGAAAGGTGTGAATCCTCTTCTCCCTCCAGCTATGGGTAAATAGCAGGATAGACTGGGTTCTATAGCCTTGGATGGCAACAGGTCTAGGAGAATTCAAAACCTGCGGAGGGTCGTTTGTGGACTCTGTGGCACGTAGTGCAACAGGTCTCTGAATTCGGCCCTTCAAAAAGTGTGGATGGTCCTGCACGAAACTTCACCACTATAATCAAATCTCATGTGCAGTTGTCCGGCTGTCAGTTTCCTAGGAACCGATCTGCTTGACCCTCATACGTCGAATTCGACGGAAGGGGAGATAGTGTATATTATATGACATAAATTAAATAATGTTAGAAAATATTAAAATTTTTATAGATTTCAATAATCTTGTCTGGTGTAGGTCCAGGCCGTTTATCAAATCATTAAGTATCTGATATTCATTGTTGATATAAAACAAACGCAACTTGACACAGGTGTTTGTTTGATACCGACTTCAGGTATTGTTATATAGGAATAAAGTGCCGCTGCCGACACTTGAGTTTGAACATAGATCGCCAGTGAGCAAACACAGGCGATCCCATTATTAAATTAATCAAACCACGTGACCATAGAGGAAACGCATATATATATATATATATATATATATATATATATATATATATATATATATATATATATATATATATATATAAGCAAATTTTTTAAGCAAATGGCACCAGGCAAGGCGGGAGTGCCACTAGCACGCAAGGTGTTGGAGAGACTCTTACTCTCACAGTAAGAGTAAATCAGAGCGTTTGGGAAAAGGAAAAAGAGAAGGACAGGAATCAAAGTCAAAACATCAGAAGATGTCGATTGATATTACATTTGAATATATGCAGACTATTGCTATCAGGGAAGCAAGTGATAGGAAGTAACTGACGACTAACGATCCACACTTCTATCCTCTATTACTATACAGACCGCTAATCTCTATACTATTTCTTTATTCGGATAACTATACAGATTACTATTCGAGCCAGTATTATCGAGCAAGTACTATTATTGCGAGATTATTCAAAGGCCTTTGACACCAGTATTGTTCAACGACATACTATAGTTGTATCTGCGATTACAAAGTCTCTACTACAACGAGCATTACAAAAGTGACAACAGGTATTTTTTGGCATCACAAAAGTGTCAACGAGTGTTCGTTGTCATCACAAAAAGTATGTCCCAGCTTGAATCCTTGTCTCATTTTGTTGAATGTTGATGTTTGGTCCATAAATGAATGTCTTAAAGATGGCGGATGAAAAGTTACACTTTAGTCATATTATGCTCTTTGAATTTTGGAATGTAGTAACCGTCGGAATTGCAGAAAAAAACATTCAGAAGTTTTATTTGGATCGTGCTCCGGCTCTCAGGACGGTCAAAAAGTGTTTTGGCAGATTTCTCCAGGTGATTTTCACCTAAACGATTGGGCGACCTTCCGACGTTGATAAAGACTATCTGTTTGCAATCGTGGAGAATAAACCGAAGATTTTATCGGAAGAGATTTGTAAGAGTTTTAAAACTGATATTTCAAATGCCTGTCGCACATTGAAGAGACTTGGATTCAAGAAAAACGGTTTGTTATGGCAAAACGAAAAGGTGGTATTTTCCATCGCGACAACGGAAGACCCCATATTGTAAAAAAGATTTTGCAGAACCTTAAAGAGTTGAAATGATAAACCCTCCAGTAGCCAGCCTATTCTCCTGACTTAGCACCTTCGGATTTTTATGTGTTCTGGTTTCTACAGAACAATTTAGATGACAAAAATGTGTACAGTCAGTCGAAAACTACCTTGCAAACTTCTGCCATTAAAAAACACGAAACTTCTATGAAAACGGCTTCAACAGGCCTGCAGAGAGATTGGCGACAATTATTTAAAAAATGGAGAGGAATAAGTGTGTTTTTTATTTGTAATTTTTTTTTAATTTACTTATTGGACACGAACATTTGCAATGATCTAATGTTAATATTATTATTATTGTAAAAGACTATGTACTTTTTTGTGGGTATGTAATTTTTTTTTAATTATCTAATTAGGCAATGATCTAAGATTAATATTATTATTATCTGTCTAGATTTCTGTGATGAGGTATTGTTATTGTTGTCCTCATCTTTATTGTCATATCCATGATATTTCGGACGTCATACGATCCGGCCTTCTTCAGTTGATATACGTTGGAATATCGAACTGAACCCTTTTATTTAGTTGCACGTGCCATGCCTTTTCTGTATGTTTCAGTTTCAATTATCTCCCTATAGAAACTCAACTCTCCAAGTTTTTATTCACCCCTGCTGTTGGCCAGGTATTGAACTTCCAACTCATTGGTTCAAGCCACTGGATTACTTCAACCAATGCTTTTATCCACTGGGCCATGAGTCCCAGGGAACAATCTACCCGCGTGGACTAAATAAAGGTTTTGGTGCGAAATTCCAACGTATATCACCTGAAGAAGGCCGAACATACAATGGCCGAAACGTCGTGGACATTACAATAAAGATGAGCACAACAGTTCGAACAATGTAAAAAGTGCAAATAATGTTATTATTATTATTATTATTATTATTGTTGTTGTTGCTGTTGTTGCTGTTGTTGTTGTTGTTGTTGTTGTTGTAAAAGAGATTATAGTAACAGAGTGACGGTGACGTTCCTTCGTACCAGTTGATGCATATTCTATATATAGGCTGCACTACATTCCAATCATTGATCAGCTGGAAACTGCAGAAGAAGGAGTCGGTACAGACAGGAAATACTGGTAATCATAACTAGGGAGACATATCATTAAGCCTCCGGAGAGATATTATTGCGTTGCAGCTCAGAGCGGACACCAGGTTCCTTGACAGGGTGCAGTTTCTTCCAGACAAACGCTTGCGGCGTACAAATTACCCTTCGGTCAGATTGTTACCCACGAGTAAAACACAAAACAATTTCTAGCAGTAAACCAGATGTTATTCTTAGGAAGTTACCTACTGGTATAAGCGAGCGAAGTAGTGTTGAGGTGTAAATAAGGTGGGAGTGCACAGTTCAGCGGCCGTCGTCTATGACCTTCTGCGAGGCCTACTTCGTTCCTTCTGTTTACCTTTGCGCGGTATGGTTAGTTTTACGGTTTTCTTAGACCTAGGGTTCAGTTCGAAATTCCAATCAACTGAAGAATACTGGAACGTACAACGGCCGAAACGTCCAGAATATGGCAATCAAGATGAGGACAACAGCCCGAATAATGTAAATAATTTAAATAATCCCAATACCTCATCTCAGAGATATAGCCAGATATTAAAGTTACAAGAATATGTAAGAAGACCGGTGGAAAAAAGACACGATGCGAGACAAACCACAAAAATGGTAAAATTTGGTTGTAGACATGTAATGGTGTGGGGTTGCATCAAAAGTGACGTTAGAAAGAAGTTGGTAAAGTCTAATAGAAACCTAAACAGCGAAAACTGTATTAGTTTACTACATAGTTTAAGATGCTCTACCCTCTACCATAGAGAATTAGTAGGTAAGGATCTGCGTTACAGCTCAAACCAGATACCTGGTTTGTTGACAGGGTGTAGTTTCTTTCAGTCAAACGCTTGCGGCTTACAAATTACACTTCGGCCAGATCGTTACCCACGAGTAAAAAAAAGAATTTATAGCAGCAAACCAGGTTTTATTTTGCGGTTGTAACCTACTGCTATTAGTAAGCACGTAGAGATAAGGCGTAGATGAGTGGGGAGGTGCACAGTCTAGCGGCTGTCTACCCTGTCTGTTCTCTGAGATCCGCTTCCTCCCTTCTGTGTGCCTTTACGCGGGATGGTCAGATTTATAGATAACAGTTTTCTTTGTCTTGCCATCTTCGTTTAAAAAAGTAATTTATCTTCTTTTTGCGACTATCTCTCAGTCTGAGCCTCTTGCTCCGTACTTTGAAGCTGACTTTACTGATTGATAACCATCGGTCGAAAGTAAATGTTCTGTATTCATTTTTGCGACAATTCTAGCTCTTTTCAATTTAGCGAGACATCAGCTGACTCATACTGATACAATATGTTAAGTGAACAATAAAGAACGTCGGATATTTTCGCTATTGTGATTTTTTGCTTTATATTCGGCTTTACTACTAGTTTTTGTATCAGAAAGGGAAATGCAATGCAGAAAGAAAGAAGTTTAACTATGTTTTATAAATGATGCTAAAATGTATGATCAAGAACATCACAACGAACTGTAGTCACTGCTGAAAAACCTTGACATATTTGGGAAAGATATTAGAAAACAGAACCTGCACTGGGGGCAAACCACCTGCATATGGATAGAAAAATAATTCAGTAAATATGCACAAATAGAAAGTTATGTAAGACAAAGATGTCTCTTTTCACCGGACTTGTTTAACATATACATCCAGGCAATTCTGAGAGAATTAGTCCTAACAGGGTGCATTATTGGCAGCTACAACCTTAGCAACATAAGATATGTAAATGAGATAGTGCTGGGAGCAGATACAGAAGGTAATGACAGAAAGCAAAAGAAAGACATAATGTGTGGTTGTTATCAAAAGGGACAACCCAACATGCAAATTACAAATTGCAGATCCCAAAATCAGCCAAAAACAACCATTTAAATAGATAGGAAGTCTTTTAACAGAGGACGGAAATTGCAACAGCGACATTCGAAGGCGCGTTAGGATAGCGAAAGATGCCCTTCAAAAGCTAAGCAAAGTATTAAGAAACAGGAAAAGTTAGAAACAAAAAGTAATAAATGAATACTGAAAGAGTACAGAAAAATTTACTAAAAAGTTACTGAACTTTTATGTAATATCAGTTATCCCAAATGGCAGTAAATGCTAGTCAATCTCCTCACAGATGAAGAACAGGCAACAGAAATGTGATTCTGTAGAAGGATGGTGGATTCTGATCGACTGAACAACGGCGAAGTTTTAGAGAAAATGGAAAACAAAAAGGACATTTATACTTGACATCACAAAGACAGTTGACATTTCTAGGGCACATAATGAGGAAAGAAGGCTTGGAAAATTTGATACTCATTGGACAGATTAAAGGCAAGAAGGACAGAGAAAAACAAGGCACAACCTGCCTAGCAAGTTTGAGTAAGTGAATGACAGTTTAGCAACAGAAGTGTGGTACAGAAGCATGTTGAGAATACCATGGGCTGAACATGTGAGCAATGGCGAAGTTTTAGAGAAAATGCAAGCAAAACAGATACTTATATTTAACACCAGAAAGCGACAGTTGAAATTTTTAGGTTACATAATAAGGACAGTGGGCTTGGAGAATACTCACAAGACATTTTGAAGACAAAACGGACAGAGGAAAACAGCGCATAACAAACCTAAAGAGCTTGTGTCGATGGAAGATAAAACAGGGTTTAGGAGAGAGAGCAAAAAGAAAAAAATTACTAAGAGGACAGGGATTTATGGCGAGCCATGATCGCCTACTGTTTAATAATTAACTGACAGCTTGCTTTTCAGCATTACATATTTAAATACTCTAAAAGATTTTCTTGAAATGAGACGTGTCGTTATGGTTTTATGTTGTTATACACTGCATAAAGGAAAAGGAAAGAAATTATTTCATTTATTTTTTAAGAAGTACCTGCTTTCTTAGTTTCTGAATTTTGTTTGTTTGATTAGCGACATATCAACAACTTATGGGTCATTTATTGCTGAGATTTAATTTTCTTAGGATCATTTCTTTTTATTTTACTTTTTTTTTTTTTTGGCAACAATTTATTGCTGATATTTTTTAATGAAGATGTATTGCTAGTATTTTTACTATGAATTTTGTATACTTTCATAGTGTTTTGACCCCAGTTTGGTAGTTAACTATTTGCACATTGCCGGAAATCTAACAGGTGCTACAAGCTCAAACTGGATTGGACCTGGGAACAACAGTCATTAAGAGGTGGATCCCACACTCTCCAAACCTCCTAATCAGAGGCCTTGCTGCCAGGTGTAGTTAATCGTCATACCCAGGACTGCCTGAATTTGACTGTTTTGTTCCTTTTTTTTTAGCATGTCCTTTCGTGTTTTGTTTATTTCCTTCATAATTTGTTTTGGTTCAACCGTTTCCTAATTCTAAGGTCTTGCAGAGCGATTTATTTTTTGTTCGTGTACTCAGCGTCTATTTTTCAAAATCGCGAAAAGAAAATCAAATTTATTTAAAAAAAAAAAGAGCATTGTTTTAAAAGTGTCTTTGAATTCTCTCCCAAAAATTAAATCCATTATATTAGATCACAAAATTTACATCAACATGTAACGGCAAAAGTGCGTGATGATATATATACATATATATATATATATATATATATATCAATGGAGCCTTAAAGTGGTCTGTTTTTCTTTAATATATATATATATATATATATATATATATATATATATATATTTGTGTATTTAGGCAGCAAATTCTCTTTTAAGCATGTTTGATTAAATAAATTACAGACATTTATATAATCACGAATAACCTTCCGTGTATTGCAATTAAATGATGTGAGAAACATGCTATAACTGCGAGAATCGCTTTTATATTCCAAGTACTTTCAATCTTCTTCCAAGATCATCTTCAGTGGTACAAGCTGTAATACAAAACTGTGTGTTGCTATCCAATACTCTGATTTTTTCTTTTTTGCTTTTAAATGCAGCTGTTAACAGTCATGCTTAGCGTACATTAGAACGTGAAAAAATTATCCTCCAAGAATTTTTTCTTCTATGTTGTCATGTCATATATGTGCGGGCGTGTGTGTGTGTGTGTGTGATATCACTTCATTTTGCGTTTTCGGGAAATTTTTCCATATAAGGTAAAAAAATAAATTATAGTTTTAAGGTATGCTATATTTATGTTTTCCCCCTTTTTCTTTATAAAGATCCTTTTTACCTTGTATGGAAAAATTTCAAAAAACGGAAAATGAAATATCTCATAAATTGCAATTTTGAATAAGATCGTTTATTATTTATTATTATATTAAGATTGTTAATTACCTGAAGAGACGTTTTATTTAAACGTCGAAACAAAATGTATAATTTTGTAGTAATTATTTACATGCTTTAATGTAATAGTGTATAATATATATATATATATATATATATATATATATATATATTATTTTGGGGGCACAAACCTTGTTTTATGCATGTTTCGTTAAATATAAGGAATATCATGCAGGCTTTTATCTATATTTACGATTAATTTTGGAAAATGGCATATATATAGGAATTTTCAATGGTGTTTGATTTCCCGATCGCTCCGTCATCCAACAGTCATTTTCAAAGGGAGTTGATTTTCCGTGGTAACATGTAATAATAAAATGTCTTTATTTTATTTTATATAATGCGTTTTGTGAGAAGCATAAAGGAAAAGCCAATTTAAAATAGGTCTATATGTTATAGCAAATGCTAACTTTTCAAAACTTGAATTTTGCTCATATATCAGACGATGCTCCATAATTTCCAACGACCACAATCTTGAACTCTTTAAGTTCACTGTCAACCGATATCTACCCTACTGGTTCTTATAATAGTAATTCCTCCTCTCTTACAATCTTATTCGGTAACACTCTATCTTGAGTGGCCCTTAGGCCTTGCATTGTGTTAACTATCCACAGAAAAAAAGATTGCGACTTGTGGAAAATTTTGTAATCATCAATCCTTCTGACATGACCAAGCAAGATAAGAAAAAACAGGTATGAGTGTTTTTGACGTACTTAGAAACAATATCAGGATATAGAAAATCGAATTCCCGCCAGCAATGATGTTCACAAAGTATATGTGGCAGAAACGTATAACCCGCAAATAATTAGTGAATATATATTAGAGATATTTGCTTCTCTAAGTGCTATAGTGAAAAAAAAAGAAAAAAGAAGTTACAGTTCACAGGAAAAAAAAAAATGAAACAAATTTATAAAGAACTTTTGCCTTTGTTTTTCAAGTTAAAATATTATTATTAGGTTGGAGCAAAAATAATGTCGTTTTCTCAGATATGTTACTATGTGAGAAAACGACATTATTTTTGCACCAACCTAATAATTATTATATCGTTTTAAAGATTCCAACAGTAGAAAATATGTAACTATATTTTTATTCAAAAGCACGCAAATTAGAAAATAATTGTGAATGAGACAAAAAATTAATATACAAATTACAGCATTTCCTATAAGTTATTATAGTCGATTACGGCGCTTTCGATTAGTGGTTGTCTTTTAATGTACACATTTGACGCACTAATCGAGAGATTCTTGTATATATATATATATATATATATATATATATATATATATGTATATGTGTGTGTGTGTGTGTGTGTGTGTGTGTGTGTGTGTGTGTGTATACGTGTGTATAGGTGTACTGGCAGTCTGTTTCATACTAAATGCAATCGTCAGGCCATCGATTGCGTTTACTATGAAACAGATTGTCGCCTCTGGGTGTTGATTTCAATGTACACTTTTATATTTACATACTCTCTATCCCTGAGACAGAGGACGTAGCCCATAAATATACCATACCTTAAAACCATATTTTATCATATATATATATATATATATATATATATATATAGGTAAAAATCCGTGGGTAAGTAATCCAAGTAGATCCTAATAATATAAAATATTAAAACTGATCCACAAAAGAGAGCTCAATATAGTTATTATAGAGCATTATATATATATATATATATATATATGTGTGTGTGTGTGTGTGTGTGTGTCTGTCACTGTGTGTGTTTGTGTGTGTGTGTGTGCATCAGGAAAATATGTACCTATAGTTTTATTCAAAAACTATAATGAGGCATCAGGACCATCGATGTTGACCTCAGCGTCTATTTTAATATTTATATACGCTCTATCCCTGATATTGAGCACTTTTACGCGTAAATATGGCATACCTTAAAACTAATTTCTTGTGCTCTTTGTTCGTTTCGGTGGTATCGAATATCAGTCGTGGAAGAGTGAGGGCTAGTTCGGTGTGTAACACAAGGTAGTAGTCGAGTGTTGATTTCTGTTTTGTTTCTGGTTTCGTCGTTATCCGAGGGCATCACTGTTGATGGAAGCACCTTGGAATCGCTGCCAAAAGCCTGGTCAGTTCTGTAGTCTTCCGTATTCGGTTAAACGTGACCACCTACCGATTTTTTTTTTTTTTTTTTTTTAAGCATTTCACCCCAAGCAAGTCGGGAGTGCCACTAGAACGCAAGGGGTTACAGAGAATGAAAATAAGAGAAAACCGGAAGGAATGGGGAAAGGATAAAAAAAATAAAGAACGGCTTCAAGATCAAGGCATCAGAATATGTCGATCGACATTAAATTTAAATTCTTGAAGATTATAATTACTTGGGGACAAAGTAAGAGGAAGGAAATTCCACCGTCGGGAAGTGCGAGATAAGCTGTTGGAGTGAAAGAGGCAATTATATTTAACTGTTTCGAATTGTGAATTTTAGATAATTTTGAAACCATCAATCCTTCTGCCATGATCAAGCAGGATAATAAAAAAACAGTTATGAGTGTTTTTGACGTACTTAGAAACAGTATCAGGATATAAAATGTCAGTTTATCGTCAGCAACGATGTTCGCAACGTGAATGTCATAGAAACGTATAATTTGCAAATAATGAGCACGTACGCAATGAATATCACCCAGGAGATATTTGCTTCTCTCAATGCCATAGTAGTACAGTTCGTGAAAGAAGAAAAGAACAGTTACAGTTCACAGTAAAAGAAAAAGAAAACAAATAGATACATTACTTTTATCCTTGTTTTGGTGTAAGGAAACCACCCACCAAAGAGTGTAAACGTATTTTTGGGACAACATCTAGAGGCAACCGGACGTCTAGACACAATGATGAGCTGTGATACAGCGAAACAGTCTGTCTGTGGATAACAATAGATATGCTCCTGAAAAATTTATTTTAACTGAGCACTCTGGGGAGGAAGTGTGGGTTTGTAAACAGTGACTATTGGGACTAATAATGCAAGACACTTCGGTAAATCGAATCGAATTCTCTCTGTGAGTTTATCTAAAAATAAATATGCATAAATTCACCTTCCGCTTTGCCGGCTAAGTGGTAGAGTCCCTGAATGACACCAATTCAGTCGGGTTTCGATCCTAGCTAGAGGCAACCGAACGTCTTGCCACACTGATGAACTCTGATACAGCGAAACAGTCTGTCTGTGGATGATATATATATATATATATATATATATATATATATATATATATATATATATATATATATATTGTTATGGGACCTTACCCATAATAAGATAATGGACTATTCCATACGTAATAAATACTGCCCCTCAAGAGGAAGTAGAGAGTTCAGTCCGAAGTCGGGCGACCGGCTGACCGGCTGATCAGCTGATCGGCTGATCGGTTGAACTCTCTGCTTACGGGCGGGGAGGAACCAGAAGGAGGCTACGCCGAAGGTCGGAGTCTCTTTCCGGGTGGTAGACCGACCCTGAACCCGTTTATACGGGTTCAAAGGGCATATTTTTGCCCGAGCCCACGGGCTCGGAAACCCCACGGGCTCGGAAACCCCACGGGCTCGGAAACCCCACGTTAAACCGGCCTTGTGCCACATGATGCCCTCGTGGGTGGGTGACTAAATACCGTTCAGTCCGAAGTCGGGCGACCGGCTGATCGGTTGAACTCTCTGCCTTCGGGCGAGGAAGAACCCGATGGAGGCTACGAAAGATTAGAGAACTCCTGAGCAACGTCACACTCGGAAGTAGTAAACCTTACCAAGTATGCTGAAGTATGCTTTGACAGCGTCCACAAATAGCCGCACATGGGTGGAAAAGTTACCTTTGATTATGCTAGCAATGCGCAACACGGTTAAAGAGGACTTGAAATACACTAGTACCGAGCTAGTTTTGGGAACTTCTTTAACCTTGCCTGGACAAATTTTCAGCCCTATGTCTGAAACCTTTTCTTCTAACCATTTCGTCGCAGATCTTCAGCAAAAGATGTCTTACATCATATACACACCAACTTGGGCTTATCAAAAGCCATACCATCTCCCTGCTGATTTGAACAAATCCGATTTTATCTTCCTCCGTCGAGATTCCGTCCGGAAGCCCTTAACTCCAAATTACACTGGGCCGCATCAAGTAATCTCAGAAACGCCAAAATACTTCATCATCAACGTAACAGGTGTGACACTATTTAGCGGTCGCGTGAAAATGAAAAGCGAGAAATAATGAAGGCGAGAAGAAGCTGAAATAATTAAGGCGATAAGAAGCTATCACGAAAAGACATACTGAGCGATGTTATTTTTTTTAACAAAGAAAAGTGGTGAAGATTTTGTTTTCGTTTGCAAAAAGAAAAAGTATATTTTTTCTCTCTCGCAGAAGATAGGAGGTTCGCGGCGAATAAAGGATAGCCATCTGCCCATGGCAATAATGACAATTTCAAATTGGTCAAGTGGCCTACAAAACAGAATGCTAAGAGATAATGTTAATCAGGTCGCGCAATGACCGAGAAAGACATCAGCTGAATACCACCGCCAAAGAAAAAAAAAAGGAAGGGAAAAGAGAAATGAAAAGAATAAACCATTAACTATCCTTCGGAGATATCATTTGGTTTTGTGAAAAACACCTGTTTTATTGTCCAGACCTGAACATGATAAAAGTTTGATACCAGGATAGATAATTGGCGACAGAATGCGAATACGTCCAGTTAACCACCCACTTGACGCTGGCGGAAATCTCGATTGATAAAGTCCAGGTGACATTCGGTTAAGATAGAGATAAAGGACCACACTACGAGTCGTAGGGGTTTGTTGTCGGGAAGAGAAATAAAGGAAAAAAAAGAAGATAATTTTTTTTCTTGTAAATACCCGCGCTGTCGAACATCCTGTCCTGAGTGGTGGCGTGAGCGGTGGGCGAAGGTAAACATGTAAGAGAGAGGGAGGTCTGTTGACGCCTCTGAGGGGATTGGTGTGAGATACCAATATGAGAAAGGAAGAATTTGGGAGGACGATACCCTTAAGAACCCCTCTAAAGCAAAAAGTAATGGACTTCCAAAAATGGAAAGTGATAAATTTTCCTGTCCGAAAACAAAGAAAATCCTTGTTGTGGGTTTAGAATTATCGAGGACCCCCAAACCACGACAAGCCCACACCCTGTTTTGGTCGGCGTCCATATAAGCAGAGTTGCAGTTGAGGCTGTTGAGCAGTTGGAGTTAGTCAGAGAAAGAAGTTAGTTGCAGTTGAGGCTGTTGAGCTCTGAGATCAGCCTCGCAGGAAACTGACTGATCCACGCATCCCGACTTCAACTTCTAACCAAAAACAATTTATTTTTGAAGAACGACTTAGACTCACACCACCAAAACAAGTTTTACAAATATCGCCTGAAGATACAGAAAAAAAAAACAGTTTCTTAAAAAAACAACTTAAGATGTTAAGACTCGCCTAACAAACACAAAGTGTCACGAATCCATATTAGCGGTTTGGGAGAAAGACGCAGTCCTGTATTCAGTAACCAGATATAAAAATATATTTTTTTTTTTTTTTAACACATTTGAACTTTTCGAGTTGTTACTTTATTTTCTTTTACATATACTTGTGTGGTGTTACCTTTGCTCGGACTCGGCTTGCATTGCGGCCCGGCGACTGATTGATTTCGTCTACCTAAGATCAAATCACAACGTGGGTACGTTAGACTAGAAATCAAAGCAGTTACTTCGGTAACCAGACGTTGGAGGCGAGCTGGAAACAACAAAGCTGATACCAAATCTAACCAGATTCCCATCCGAATCAGCCAAAGGTTAGAACGTCACATTTTGTGCCGCGACCAATACCAAGTCACATTGGTTGTCACAGGATAGCACGGACGGGGGCAGAGAAGCCGGGGTGACGTCACACAGGAAAACGTGTGACTGTCAGCATTGATCGTTTGAAGCCAGCCTACATTAGTACCGACAGTACAATTTCGAGTACACTACAAACAATTCCTAATCCTGAACCATCCTGTACACACTCCTCTTCAACACCTGAATCAGTAACTGATACACCTACTCGAACCAGTTCGGGCAGACATGTACACTGGCCTGACAATTTCGTGACATATCAGACATATTAATGGTCATGTTGTCTATAGACCATCAATCTGAGGGGTATTGTGGAATCTTTCACATTAGCCTTTGACCCCCTTCAGAAAAATGTATTCTTCTCTGAAAAGCCTTTAACCAATCATCATCTCGCTTTGCAAATCCAATCTTTTTATTGGTTAATAAACACCAAGGTGTAGCAAAATTCCAAACGAATCCTATTCCCGCCAAGCTCTTTTGAGCCGATTTCGCTAGATAAAAAATCTATAAATTAACCGCAGCTGATTCAATTCGGACAGTCAGCCACCGGAGTTCAACGAGATGCTACCAAACTCCACTTACTCACACACCACATTGAAATCTCATAAAACTATTACAAACAATTTCACTGCTAAAAAGTAATTGTATATTTCACCAACTTAACCCACATAGACAAATGCAAGCAACTCTTGATAACATTTATTCTTACTTGTAAATTAAACACGTACACACACTGATAAATGAACGAACACATATAATTTCTTTTTCCTTGCAGAAGCCAAATCATTTTAAATTAAACTATAAGCTTGGACGTAGTAGCGGTGTGATGGCTAACGGCACGGAATTCCCCCTCAAAATGGTTCGTTATAGTCATTTTTTAATCATTTCACCCCACTCATAGCAATAAAGCTACTAAGACACTGCAGGTTACTGAGTATGAAAGAACAAGAAATAGAAAACATTATTAAGGAGCGAAAACAATAAAAGAAAAGGAATCAAGAAGGCAGCAGATAACGATGAGAGACAGAACTAATTTAATCTCAGAAATAATTTCAACTTAGAATTAATTTCCAACTCGGAACTAATTTCAACTCGGAATTAATTTTAATTCGGAACTAATTTCAACTAGGGACTAAATTTCAACTCGGGACTAATTTCATTTCGGAATTTTTTTCAAATCGATTTACAAACCCTAGCCCTAACTCTAAACCTAACGCCTAACCCTTAGTTTCGAGTTGAAATTAGTTCCGAGTTGAAAATAATTCTACACCCGATCATGGTTGGCGGAAACACAAGGACCGAGAAGAAAGATCCGCAAGTGTAAAGTGCAAGAAAGAAACTGTTAGCATAGAATTTACGGTTACATCTAGACAACTCAATTGTAAATTAAATTATGCACTGACTATTGTTCACTTCAAGTTGCAATAACTGTAAGTGAAATTATGCACTAAGATAAGTAACCACGTAATCATTTTAAGTTCTCAGAATATCGGTACCTTAATTTTTAAGCCCAAGAATTGACTTCAAATTATATGATTTCTATGAGAAAAGTGAGATTACTTTCAATTTTAGACATCTGATAGGGGTACAATTCTAGGAAATCTTACTACATTTGATGGTGTATAAAATCCCTTTTATCCTTAAAAAAAGCTAACAGATATCTCTCGGGTTTTTGATCATTTTACCCGATTCAAGGCAATAAAGCCACAAAGTCACGATGATTTACTGAGTGTGAAAGAATAAGAAAAACCATTATTAAGAATACAGAATGATAAAAGAAGAGGAATCAAGACATTAGATAACAATTTCAAAGCATAAACGAATGGTAGACTTACAAATATGATAGATTCTGGAGATGAAATAGTCAAGAAGTGAACTAACTGACCTAGCAAGCGATTCAATATAATCTTTCATCTTCATGTCATCAGAGAATGATAGCCCGAAAAGGCACAATGAGTCACTCTTCTGGAGGTTAGTATTAACCTTGCTGATTGAAGGCAGAAGGTGCTCTCTCAAATGGTTAACAAAAAGCAGTGTCGTTTCCGAGGCGTTAAAATTAACAAGCCATACCTTGCCCCAGTTATCAGTAGATGTTTGACTAGTTTTGAGATCAGCTGTCAACATGATCTATTTTATATGCAAAGTTGTATTATTTGGTTGGCTTGTGTTTTCCCAGGCAAACATTACTTGTACGTCGACTAATTTCATAATATTGTAATATTAAATGTAACTCATGAGTATTTCTTCCAAAATTAACAAGAATATAAAGACACATACATTTTTTTCTATTTTTATTTCTAAATTCTTGCTTTATATACAAGTATATTTATGAGTTAACATACTGTTAGTGTAGTGGTTAATGAGTCGAGTTCAAACTCCAGGCTAGACTGCTATGTTATTTTTCGCACAAATCCACTTCTTCCATCTGCCACTGTTTCTTTAGGAGTATAGAATGAGACCTCTATCCTTTGGAGTGAACTAGCCTGGGAGAAGGAAAGTTCTGAATTAAAAAAAAAACCTTGAGAAGCCAAAAGGAAACCGCTCCAATAACTTTCCTAAAGGATGACAACTCGTAGATAATAAAGAGGAATCTGTGTAGAATTATGTCCCCTTACGCCCTTAAGGTGAATTTATAATATACTAGCAGTAGAGCCCGGCGTTGCCCGGGGATGTAGCAGTAAGAGATAGATCAAGTATCGACCATCATAAAGACTGAAAAATAAAATTGACAAAGACTATTGTTTAATGTTGACGGACACGCATGTCTTAATTAGTTTTGTTTTGTTTTGTTTTGTTTTTTGTTTTATGAATTGGTCAAACCTAAACTCAAGCAAAACATTGTTTTCAATCGTTATGAGTCTACCGATTGAATAGAATTTTATTATAAACAATTGTCTTGTAAATGGAATTTTTAAAGCATTCTGAATGTAAAAATAAAGAAAAAAGTGTGCAAGACAATAAGAAACACTACCTGCCAAAAAAAAGTGAAGTTTTGTTGAAATCGGTTGAAAAATGTAGGAAAACCGATCCCATATATAAACGAACACACACACACACACACAAACAACCAACCTGGGTTTTATAATAAGTATAACTCGATAACTCCATATTAATAAGTATAACTCGATATGAGTTGTCCCCCTTTCATTCTCGTGATGCCTCTTAATCGTGTTTTCAAATTGATTTCGTGCAAACACAATTGTGTTTTTCCAATTTTTGGTGCTGTCAGAACCACCGCAAGGTAATTTTACGTAGTCCTGTGAAGTTTTGTTGAAATCGGTTGAAAAATGTAGGAAATCCGATCCAATATATAAACGTACAGACACACACAGACAATCTACGTTTTATAATAAGTAAGATTTTTAAAACTTACTTTCATGTTGAAGGTTTAATAATGAACAAAAGTAATATTGGCACAATAACATATTCATAGATCATCTGGAATGAGTGAACTTTCTTTCTCGATTTAACTGCTTCGTCCGATATTTTAGAATTTCTTACATTCTTTTTTGCACCTAAATGAAGACATACTTCGAAAGCACTGATGTTAATTCATATTTTGAGATAATTCTTTGTTGCAAATTCAAACCGAGGACATCTTCACACTTCGTAATATCGCCTTTTTTTAAAGAAAGAAATAAAGAAAGAAATGTAATGTAAAAGAGGAGAAGACAGGAGAGAAGGAGAAAGAAAATAATTCAAGAAAGAAGAAACGAAGGAAGCTAAGAGATTAGAAAATGTAAGAAGCGGGGATAGAAAGAAAAGAAATAGGGTGTAAGAAAGAAAGAAAGAAAGAAAGAAGCAAACAAATGAAGAGGAAGAAAGGGTTAGAAAGGAAGGAAGGAGTGGAAAGGAAAAGAAAAATAAAGGAAGAGAAAGAAACAAACAACCAAAGTAAGAATGGTCGTGAGGGAAAGTGGAAGGTGAGAAAAAAAGGAAAGAAATGAAATGGGAAGAAGATGGAAGAGGAGGAGGAAAATAACAGGAGGGAAGGAAGAAGAAGGAGAAAGAGAAAGGAAGAAAAATGCAAAAAAAAGGATGAGAAATAAAGGTAGGAAGAAAGGAGATTGGAAAAGGTAAGGAGAAGGGAGGTACGGTGTAGTAATGGATAGCGGCTCGGATTGAGGAATCAGAGAGTCAAGTTCGAATTCCAGTCGAATCCATTACATTCACTTACGTGCTAATACGTATGAATCCTCTTCTTCTCCCCCCACCGCAGATTCTCAAGGATTCTATAACCTTGGGTGGCAACTGGTCTACCACAGAAAGAAATGGCAACCCACTGCGGGGAAAAAATCATTGACTGAAAAAGAAGAGTGAGAAAGAAAAGAAGAAAAAAGAAGGAAGGGGAAGTTATGGAAAGAAAGAATGCAAGAATAAAAGGTATAAGGATACATGGAAATGAAGGAATGAGAAAGAAAGAAAGAAAGAAAGAAAGAAAGAAAGAAAGAAAGAAAGAAAGAAAGAAGGATCTGGAGGAAAAAGCAGAAAAAATGTGGAAGGAAGGAAGGAAGGAAGGAAGGAACTTGGAAAGGTATGAAAGAAGACAGAAAAAAGAAGAGAAGTAGAGAAGGTAAATAAAAATAGAAAGGGGGAATGAAAGAAAGGCTGAAAGAAAAAATAACATGAATAGAGAGAAGTAAAAGGAAAAAATGAAAGAAAAATGAATAATAAAGGATGAGAAATGATGGAGAGAGATTGAAATGGCAAGGAGGATGGCGAAGGAAAGCAGAAGCAAGGAAGGAAGGAAGGAAGGAAGTAGATAAGGAAGGAAGGAAGATAGAAAATTGAAAAAGTTAGGAAAGAAAGAGAGAAATGATAAAGAGAGAATGGCGGAAGGCCAGAATAGGAGGGAAAGAAAGGAAATCTGAAAAATAATGAATGAAAGAATGAAAACAGGAAGGAGATTCAAAAAACTGAAAGAGAAATAGCGAAAATTGGAAAAAGGAAAGAGGAAAAAGAGAGACTGAAGGAGAAATAAGGAGAAGAAAGAAAGAAAGAAAGAAAGAAAGAAAGAAAGAAAGAAAAAAGGGAACTATAAGAATGAAAAGAAAAAGGAAAAGGGTAGAAGAAAAAGGAAAAGGGTAGAAGAAAAAAGGAAGGGAATATAAGAAAGGAGTTGATGGTGGGAACAGAAAGAATAAAAGAAAAACTGAGAAGAGGAAAGAAGAAAAAGAGAATCAAGAGATATAAAATACACACACACACACACACACACATATATATATATATATATATATATATATATATATATATATATATATATATATATATATAGGAAAAGAATTGTAGAAATATCAGAGATTAATGTATACATCTTTACATGTTTCATATGTTATTTGAAAATTTCATATATATATATATATATATATATATATATATATTTACTTTTCATAATAAGACGTGTCGGTTCAGAGCGAGGTCAGCGTAACATTTTCGCATGTGTGTACAATTGTTTGTGTTGAGATTCAGGAACACGTCAAAGAAAAAAAAATAGTTATTTACAAAGACAGCCTTTAACCAAAAACTTAACAAATATGTTATTTTAAAAGCTCAATGTAATGGCTCAAAGTTTAGGTCTGTGTGTTTCCGTTCGAAACCATGAAAATTAATTAAAACTATATCGGTTATAGAGATTCAACTGCACGCCGACTCGAAGGCAATATGGCATATGTCATATCTAAACTAAGAATTCCATACGTACATATGACAACAGAAATATTAGCAGTCTTAGCATTTCCCAACTGGGAGGCCTCAGGTATCAATGGTTGATTCTGCACTTTTAAGTTTAATGGAAGAAGCAAGGTCAATGCGTACTACTCCATGACCGGAGATTCAAGTCTCATTCGGTGCCCCGGGCAGTGCTTTGTGACCCTTACCATCTTATCAACATTTTTTCTGCTTACGTTTATATACGTTTCTAATTAAGCTAAGTACAACTGATTTTTCTTCCCTTTTTTTTTTCAATCATTTCATCCCAAGCAAGGCGGTAATACACGGAGGTGGGGGGTACATAGAAATAAGGTGAGAAAAAAGACTGGCAGTAGTGGGGACCGAGGAAAGGATAAAAGATGAACGGGATTCAAGAACATAGAAGATGGCGATTGACGATGTATTTAAATTTTTGAAGATTGTACATATCAGAGAAGGAAGAAATCGGATGGGAGTTCCACAGAGGAGAAGTGCATGAAAAGAAACTTTTAGAATAGAAGATACGGTTGCATCTAATTAGTTCAACAGTAAAACGGTTAGTCCTGGTTTCATATCTAATAGCACGTTTAAATTCATGTTGTCAAGGTATCGGAAGAGGCACTGTGGAGTAATGGATAGCGGCTCGGATTGAGAACCGAGTTCGAATTCCAGTCAAATCCATTGCATTCACTTACGTGCTAATACCCTTGGGAAAGGTGTGAATCATCGTCTCCCCGCCCCCTTCTGCCTGCTAGAACAGACCGGGTTCTATAGCGCTGGGTGGCAACTGGTCTAGCGCAGAAAGAAATGACAACCTACTGCTTAAAAAATCTGCCTCGTCAGTCATGTATCGAAAGATGCATGATCGCTTAAGCGTGTATCACGTATGGCACATAAGTGACTGAGTCAAGGCACTAAGGAAAAAAGCTCGTTAGAACATTTACCACGAAAATATTTGTAGAAAAGACAGAGGGAAGCCACGGCACGTCGTATCATCAGAATGATATGCTGAGAATGTTGGACGAGCGTGTTTTAAAATACTTGTCATTCTGGTGTTGGTTGAGAAATATTTTGAAGAGGTTAAGATTGTATTAGGTTGGTGCAAAAATAATTTCGTTTTCTCACATAGTAACATATGTTAGAAAACGAAATTATTTTTGCACCAACCTAATAGTATCCAGGGAAGTATCCACGCGGGAGTTTCTCCACAAAGTAGCAGTTTTGCGGAAGAAGCTATTTTCTCGTTATATTTTGGAATGCGGAAGAAATGAATGGGATTCGACTCAGCTGTGACATGGCGTGACCAAGTTATAAAATATCTGAACATTCGCTTTTGTTTAAAACATTTCACCGAAAGCAAGAGAATGAATGAGAATGTGGAGGCTTTTATGACGCGAAGTGAGTAAAGGACAATAAAAGGGCAGGATTAAGGAAGAAAGAACATGGCGATTGACGTTGCATTTAAATTTTGAAAGATTGTATTAGGTTAATGCAAAAATAATGACGTAATAATGTCGTTTTTTGACGTTAAAAAATACGTTAAAGAACGACATTATTACGTCATTATTTTTGCACCAACCTAATAGTTATCAGAGAAGCAAGTAAATGGAAGATAAATGTGAAGCCCTTCGTATGATGTGAGTTGTACTTGTGAGTACAGTTTTTTTGTTTTGTTTTGTTTTTTGTGGGGGTTGTATTTCTTTAAGCTATGGACTACCAGGGATCACTTTAATGAGTCTATTGGAACCTTTTTAATCAAATCGAGGGCTACAACTTCGACTGGAATTATTGATGTTCTCGTCTACCATATTGTTTTAGATTTCCATTTCAAGATTCTTGTCTTTTTCCTAAAGATCTTCAAAGATACATTCCAATCTACAGGAACTTCCATGTCAATAAGTAAGCACATTCTGCTTTTATGGTCTTTGATCACGATGTCTGTACGATTGCATTACATTGTTCTGCCTGTGTGTATTGCAATTATTATTATTATTATTATTATTATTATTATTATTATTATTATTATTATTATTAACATTATCTAATCTGCAAAATCCAACAAATTTATCTAAAGATTTTTTTTAATTGATTCATTTCCCAACTGGAGATTCAAGCCTCATTCGGGGCCCCGGCCAGTGCTTTGTGACCCTTACCATCTTATCAACATTTTTTCTGCGTACATTTATATACGTTACTAATTAAGCTGGGGGTTACAGGGAGTGAAAGAGAATGAAAAGGCTTTTTTATGAGGCAAAACGAAGAAAGGGCAATAAAACGGCGTTCAGGAAGACAGGACATGGCCATTGATGTTGTATTAAGCCATCGGCTAACATGGATCCTTTTAATGAATTTATCGGAACCTTTTTTAATCAAATCGGGTGCTCCATCTGCAACTGGAATTATTGATGTTCCCGTCTGCCATATTTTTTAGATTTCCACTTCAAGATACTTGTCTTTTTTAAAGTTCTTCAAAGATACATTACAATCTGCAGGAACTTCCATGTCAATAAGTGAACGCATTCTGTTTTTATGGTCTTTGATCACGATGTCTCGGCGACTATCTTTGTTCTGTCTGTGTGTATTGCAATTATTATAATTATTTGATTTGCAAACCCCAACAATTTTTTCTGAAGATTTTTTAATCGTTTCACCCCCCCACACCCACCAAGGAAGGCGACGATGCCACTGGAATACAGGGAGGGTACAGCGAGTGAAAGAGAATGAGAAGATTGAAATGTGGAGGATTGAGAAAAGGATAAAAGATGAACAAGATTCAAGAAGACAGAAGATGGCGATTGACGTTGCATTTAAACTTTTGAAGATTGTAGTTATCAGGGAAGCAAGAAATCGGAAAGGAAATCCACAGGTAGGAAGTGCGAGAAGAGAAACTTTTGAGCTATGTGACGTTTGCATTTATTAGGTTGGTGCAAAAATAATGTCGTTTTTTGACGTTCAACTTCAAAAGAAAAACGACATTATTTTTGCACCAACCTAATATTTATTTCAACAGTAAAAGGTTAGGACGGAGATGCCAATCAAGTAGCACATTTAAAGTTATGTATTCGGGCCACCAGGAAAAAAACACCGTCAATGTCGTTGCCATGAAATTAATTATAGAAAAACAGATCTTTCGTAGATTTTGACGTCATTCTGGGGTCTTTCTTTTTTCGTCAGTATCCGTAAATTTTGTTAAGTCTCGAAAAAACGCAATATAAAATTTACTATTTTTATCCATAATGTTGAATGTGTTAAAATTCTTCAACCTTTTAACGAGAAATGTCTCAAGTTGATATTAAAAATTACCGCAAAACATTGTTGACTTCTTAAGATGCAAGTATCTATTATGACATGCCTCTAATTTGTATTTAGATAAATTGTATTTATTTTCAATCTTTCTAGGTGAACTGTTCACCTATCCATTGTACGTAATTAGGTTACAATAAAATTTGTATTTTTTATGGGAAATTTTTCTCCCCGGAATCGATCCTTCAAATCTACAAATCAACCATTCGCTCTTGCATGGAATATTGCTGCCATTTATGGTCTGGAGCCCCTACTTTTTGCCTCAGGGTTCTTGATAAGATCCGGAGACAGATGTGCAATATAATTTGCCCCGATCTGGCATCTCGCCTGCAGTCGCTCTCTCGCAGACGCGCCGCCGCCTCTCTCTGTCTTTTTTACAAATACTTTCATGGTAATTGCTCCGATGAGCTGCTTTCGCTAGTTAGGAATTTCATGAATTCAAGTATCCTACGTGGCTGGCATCCCGCTCTCACTGTTGAAATTGTTAAATGTAGCCGTCTCTTCTACTCTAATAGCTTCCTATCTCGCACCTCTCGCCTGTGGAACTCCCTTCCCTTTTCCTGTTTCCCTGATAGCTATAATCTCCAACTATTCAAATGTAATGTCAATCGACATCTCCAGTTGCCTTGATCTATCCACTATCCTTTTCCTCATCCTTTCCTCTATCATTTCTACCTGCTCTCGCTTCAAATCCTCTATAATCCCTTGCGTACTAGTGGCTTCCCGCCTTGCTAGGGGTGAAATGCTTAAAATAAATGCTGCCTTATGAAAATTGAGATGTATTTGAGTGGTAGTGCCCGTATAATAGATTCAGTGGAGCGTATCATAGATTCAGGAGAAGGCACAAGACCGTGTCTTATATCATGACCAACTTGAAGGTTCTTGTAGGGAGGTAGTGGAGTATCACTGTAGAATCATATTAGACGAGGTTACTGTTGGTTGACTGTTTCTAGTGGAAGGTTCTACATTGTACCACATGCGGCTAAGAACCTTCTAAGTAAATTAATCCAATACCTTCAAAAGAAACGAATTCACCACGTTATGGAACTTTACGTATAGATTTTTATATAAATAATGGCACAATTCAATACAGCAAATATACATGCGTGTATTCAAATCCTTTAAAAAAGAAGAAAAAACACTTATAAGTTTTGCACTAAGAGAATGTGTGTGTGTCTATGTGATGTGCCACATGGCTGAGTTTGAAGCGTAGCAGTCTGCTGCCCGGGGATTGAACGAAGCTCACGAACCACCGCTTTAGCCCACTAAGCTATTATCCCCTGGGACAATTTGCTGTAGTAAATATGGAGCTCTAAACCTAACCTACTGATTAGCGCTACAAATTCTGCAGATGTTTCGACTACTGCTTTCTACTGCCCATCATGTCTTTACTACTGCTTCCGTTGAATATTCTCTGTCATGTGTCTTCCTTTCCTTATTAGCTGCTCCCATATTGTATTTATTTCTATGCTAGGCTAACTATCATCGTAGCCTGGCAGATGCGCTGATCCTTTCACACGTCTAACTCTCCAATATTCTTCCATTCCGCAGGAGCTGATGACTACACCTTTCACTTCATACATAATCAGCTATCCTCGATTCCATTGTATCACTCTTCACTATGAATTTTCGATATTCCTTCTGCCTTATTTTTAGGGAGTGACTATTTCTCCATAGAGTAGAGCTGCTTTTGAATACCGTCCTGATGTTGTATGGACGGTAGATCTTCTGAATCTTTTCCGATAAACGCTTGATATAAAGTAGACAGATCGTGTTAATTTTGTGGACTTCCTCATTGACTCTTCTGTTTCAAACTACAGACATTGATGCTATGTTATGTTTGCTGGGTGGTTTTTATTCTGATGGATTCTTGTTGGTATGTTTCTGGGTCATCATTTATCATTTTTGTTCGATGTTATTGGAATCGAACGATACCTTTCTTCACACTGTATGGATGGTGATAATTGAATTTGAGGTGAAGATTGGCTTGTGATGTACGGATGTTTTGAAACCATTCTCTGTGCGAGATAACAGGAAGCCTAATTGATTATTATTATCTACTCACATTGTGAACTCGATCGAAAGGACTTATTGATTTCCCATGGTTCAACAGTATTTCTACAGCTTCCTGGTGCGGCCAGAGAATGAAGGCATCATCTACGTATCTCAGCTATCTCTCAGTTGGCTTTAATGCTTCAGTTTCTGAAGCCGTTTCCTCGAAGTATTCCATGTATAGGTTCGCTATCACTGGTGACAACGGTGAACCCATAGCCGAGCATTCTTCCAGTTGGCATAGGTTCGTTATCACTGGTGACAACGGTGAACCCATAGCCGAGCATTCTTCCAGTTGGCATAGGTTCGTTATCACTGGTGACAACGGTGAACCCATAGCCGAGCATTCTTCCAGTTGGCATAGGTTCGTTATCACTGGTGACAACGGTGAACCCATAGCGGATCATTATTCCAGTTGGCATAGGTTCGCTATCACTAGTGACAACGGTGAACCCATAGCCGAGCATTCTTCCAGTTGGCATAGGTTCGTTATCACTTGTGACAACGGTGAACCCATAGCCGATCATTATTCCAGTTGGCATAGGTTCGCTATCACTGGTGACAACGGTGAACCCATAGCCGAGCATTATTCCAGTTTGCATAGGTTCGTTATCACTGGTGACAACGGTGAACCCATAGCCGATCATTATTCCAGTTGGCATAGGTTCGCTATCACTGGTGACAACGGTGAACCCATAGCCGAGCATTCTTCCAGTTGGCATAGGTTCGTTATCACTGGTGACAACGGTGAACCCATAGCCGATCATTATTCCAGTTGGCATAGGTTCGCTATCACTTGTGACAACGGTGAACCCATAGCTGAGCATTATTCCAGTTTGCATAGGTTCGCTATCACTCGTGACAACGGTGAAACTATAGCCGAGCATTCTTCCAGTTGGCATAGGTTCGTTATCACTGGTGACAACGGTGAACCCATAGCCGAGCATTATTCCAGTTGGCATAGGTTCGTTATCACTAGTAACAACGGTGAACCCATAGCCGAGCATTCTTCCAGTTGGCATAGGTTCGTTATCACTGGTGACAACGGTGAACCCATAGACAAGCATTCTTCCAGTTAGCAGATGTCAGTCTCTAGTTGGAAATATGTTGTCAATTTTTCTATCAGATTATCTATTGGAATGTTAGTATGTTGTCTAGTATGTTAGTATGTTGTGATTCCTATCGGTTTCAAACCCCTGTCATCTGTAAGGACTCTGGTGAGCTGGCTTACCACATTCAAGTATACTAGTTGATTGTTATGGATAGGAGCTTCTTAGATCAGTTTCACTAAGTGTTCTGATTTTATAATATAGGACAAAGACTTTCCTGTTAGTGGGTTGACTATATCCACTAGAAATCTGCATGCTGATTATAAATCCAAATTGAAATACCAACTTTGTGAATATAGGAAAAACCATACATGCGCGACTTCTTGGTGTAAAGTTGAGTCGTCAACTCTCTATACTTGTCCAGTATGAAGTAACCCTTGTTCTTATTTAAGATCTGCGACAAATTATTTTAAATTTTAATAACTTCTCATCCCAGAAATTAACATACGAATATTTTTATAAATAAGAACATGAGAAAATATTATCTTCAATGGTGAAAATGTCCGTATAACCACTCTGAAGATGGCTTATGTGAGCCGAAAGCTTTGATTAAGGAATAGCTTAAAAAAAATATCCAAATGTTGGACAATTCTTGTCTTTATTTTCATCCGAAATTAAAGCAAACATTCTCACATTACAACTGCTCATGATCAGCCGTAATAGACATTCATTGTCTGTTATATTTAACAATATATATATATATAAAGAAATATAGTCTTAAGGTTTGCTATATTTATGGAATAAAGTGCTCAATATCAGAGATAGAGCGTGTGTAAATATAAAAGTGAACATAGAAGTCAACACTTAGAGGCAACAGTCTGTTTCATGCTATATGCAATCGTGTGGCCTGACGATTGCATATAGCATGAAACAGACTGTTGCCTCTAAGTGTTGACTTCTATGTTCACTTTTATATTTATATATATATATATATATATATGTATGTATGTATGGTAACGATATGCAATTTGTATTATATATCAAGAACAGTTTTAGGGAAAAGAAGTATTTTTGTGTGACAAGTTTTTTCCTAATATATATATATATATATATATATATATATATATATATATATATATATAGTATCCGTTGGTATATAATCCAAGTTGATCCTAATAATATAAAATATTAAAACTGATCCAGACAAAAGCAAAATGTATTTATTATACAGAGCAGAAATTAATACGCAATTAAATGCAAAAATCACCTTATATGTGTAATAAGCTTTAATTTTTCTTGTGTTCGTCTAAGTGTTTTCTTTGCTGAACAAAGTGTGGAAAATGTCGTGGCCGCCTTTGGTCGCTCCCTAAACAGCAAATCTCAATTTATTTTTCCTTGATATTTTTAGTATTTTGAGACCTGTGGTTATTGTTAATCTCCCTTGATATAACACGGCGACTTCTCGCCAAATCCTCGATCGATAGGTCGCTCTGATAGAGGATGAGAAGAAACGCAAGCCGCCGGCCATTGTGACCAGCCTGGACGGGATCCATGTTAAGTTACATCCATTTTTTTTTTTTTTGTTTTTTTTTTGTCTGCCAACTGGACGCTTTTTTACTTTTATCTTACTTCTGGCTTCAGAGCGCTCGGGCCGTTTAACATCGCGCCCCTCTCCAAGGGGTTCAGCAACACAAAGGATTGTCCAAATGTTCTGTAAATACGAGCGTTTTCCGCTTATTATTTAAGTCATTATCAAGGATAATTTTTTTTTTTTTTTTTTTTTTTTTTTTTTAACTGGTTGCAAGGATTTTTTTTTCAAGAGTTATAGAAATAGATACATACATAAAAAAATCATACATTCAATTTATCCTATTCAGTCTTATTTCTCCTCTCTCTGCCCCACCCCCTCTCTCTCTCCCTCTCTCTCTATCTCTCTCTTTATGTTTATCTTTTTCTCTCTTCAACATATTTTTCTTTCTTTCAATTTTTTATTCTCTTTCTTCGAAAACGTCATACTTTGCCTATTCATTACACACCTCTTTCTCTCTCGATTTCTTACTCTTTCTTCGTGTTCTTTCTTTCCCCCACTCTCCCTCTCTCTATTTACTACTCTCATCTTTCCCTTTCATTTTCTTACTCTTTCTCTCTGTCTCCGTGTTAATCTTTCTTTTCCTTCTCTCTTTATTACCTTCATCTTTCTTGTTTCTCTTTTCTTTCTCTCTTCCACCTATTTTCAAACACACCGAAATTCCGATATCCTCGTTTGTTTCTCTCCATTTCTTCATCCATTCTTTCCTATCTTTATATTCCAACCATTTTTACTCCAGTCTCCAACTTCAACTGTCTTTTCTTCCTCATCTTTACCGGTGATTTTATTTTCGATTTTACTTCCATCGTGTGGGAGTTTCTTTCTTCTTCCCCGCGGCATCCATTCATGTTACTTCACATCAAGTCGATTAGTCATCTCTTGTCCTACTAACTTTAAATATATTCAACTCCACTTTTCATCTTGGCATTTACTGTATTACATGGCACATGAAAGTCTTTTTTGTTTTCAAAAAAATGCCACATAAAATTGACCTACGACTTATCTGCGAATTTAGTACTTCTGGTAGGCTAATTTCAACCCCCCACTACGCTCAATAACGCCGGCTATAGTTTTACCTTAGACAGTCAGTTCTACCTAATCCAAATCCATAATAATATTATTTATACTTTTATAATTATTATTATTAGAGAAGAACGCGATTTAAGAAAATAAAAAGAAAAGGCCCAATGTTTGACAATATATCGACAGTATGTGTGTATCCTTCATGTTATGTTTAAAACGTATACAAGTATAAAAACAAGTCTTTAAACAAAGGTCATCTATCAAAATATTGTTAAATTTTGCTAAACACTCTCTTTTCTTTTTCTTTTCTTACACAGCAGCATTCTTAAAGTGCTGAAAAATATTAAAAGGTTACTTCAATCAGTTTATTATTGTTATTATTTTTATTATTATTATTATTAGCGTTGTTATTATTATTATTATTATTATTAAATACTATGAGTCATCTGAGGAAGTTGTATGAATTGAAAGACTATTAAGAAGATCTGTTTAAAATTTCAAAACAAAAAGACAAAAACTTGATCAAAATTCCCCAAAATTTTACACACACACAAATATATATATATATATATATATATATATATATATATATATATAATGAACATAGAAGTCAACACTTCGAGGCGACAGTCAACACTTAGAGGCGACAGTCTGTTTCATGTTAGATGCAATCGTCAGGCCATTCTTGGCCTGACGATTGCATCTAGCATGAAACAGAATAGGGATTGAGAGAGAAAGCAAAAAAAAATCAATCTTAATAATAGCTACAAAGGAGAGGAAGTTGTGAAGAGCTATGATCCACCACGTCCTGAAGTGAAAGTTACATAGAAGAAGACATTTAATCAACTGTTTTGTTCAAGTCTTTGACTTCAACCAGCCCGGTAAATGGTAGCCAATTCAAAGTTACTTAGAGTAACAGAAAACAGGAAGTTGTGGCGAGCCATGATCGCTATTAACACCCTGAAAGAATATGGGATATTGGAAAGCTTAATCTGGCATAAAGATACAAAAAAAGAAAATGTTGCAATCGCAGGGAGGATCTTTCTTCTAATTTTTATCGAATTCAGTTCATTATTATTATTATAATCATCATAATCTGTGTACGTTATGTTTCCTGCTTTGTAGATATTTACTCACCCCCCCCCCCACAAGGTCAGGTTTAATGTGGGGAGCCCGAGCGCATGCACCCGGGCAAAGAACAAAAATTCCCCGAGCCCCCGCAACCGTCGGTTACGCTGGCCTCGGTGCGTGCACCGATCCTTCTCTCTAGTGCAATGAGAAGGCGCGGCCTCGGGCAGCTGTTCCCCAGGGTCGGCACCTCTCAGTATAACTTTTCTCAGTTGCGACTCTGTCCTTTGACGGAGTTGCCCCTGAGTGCACTCTCCCCAAAGACAGAGACGCAACTGAGAGATGATAAGTAGACGTGAAATTACTCAAAAAGAGTAATTTCCTTTTCTCAAGACGCCCAGAGCTCCGATTATTATTAATACGGTCCCAGTCTTCAATCTCACATCCTGTTAATCTCTATCTTTAGGTCCTTCAATTTGGACAATTTCTCGATTATTTTTCCTGGAGGCCTTTCTCCCAGATGGTACTGTTATGTCAATAAGCATACACTTCCTGAATTTCTTGTCTTTTATGATAATATCAGATCTGTTGGCTTTTATTTCCCTGTCAGTTTGAATTAGCATGTCCCAGAGGAGAGTTACATCGTTATTTTGGGTAACAGTGTCTGTTTCGATTTTGTGCTTCTTATACATCGTCCAGTGCACATATGTCGCTACATTGTTATGTCTGTGGGTATATTCGTTTTTTGCTAGTTCCAAACATCCTGAGATAATATGATGAACAGCCTCATCATATTTTCCGCAGATCCTGCATTTCGGGTTAGTCCCATCCTTGATTATGTGACAGTGATAGGATTTGGTTGCGAGGCTTTGGTCCTGAGCTGCAATAATTGGGCTAATTCAGTCTTAGCTTTCAACCCGGTGCTTTTCAGTCAGTGATGTGTTTTCTGTTGGTCTACATTTGCTTTTTTCGTTCTTCTTGGGTATTTGCCATGCAACGCCTTGTCCTCCTAATTTTGTTGTAATTTCGTTTGGCTAATTGTTTTGCTTTCTGTTTTACGCTTTTGGTGCAGATGGTATTCGCTTTTTTGTTGTTGATTGGTTTTCAGGTATATTAAGCAGTTTCTTGATGGGTGCAGTTTCTTTGTTGTTATTACATTTCGATTTCCGCTATGGTCACATGACCTACCAAGTCTGCGGGAAGACCTAAGCCAGGCAGTGATGTGATGTTATGGCTAAATTTCATGATTTGTTTTTCTAACTCCCATAAAATCACTAGCGTTACATGGACAAAGTTCTTCTTAATGTGTGGGCTGTACTTATCAAAACAATTTTTGTATTTCCAAAAATTTTTTTCAATGTTTTGTGTTCCTTTTTTATCATTCCAAGCGCACCTACCATGACAGGTAATATTCTTGATTTCAGTTTCCACATATCATTATTATTACTATTTCTTCTTTTTGTTCGTCGTCAACTTCAACATTTTCTTTCTGATATGTCCCGGAAAGGGATATATTTGAACGAAGTAGCTAAGTGATTTTGACTACTATAACCAAATAGAATACGGTAGCAGTAATCGACTGGTACGCGTCGTAGTCGCATGTAAGAAGTGTATATCAATGGTGTAGTCCAATGGGCGTCGTTATAGACTTAGCTCTCAGATTAAGGCTCCCGACTCTCCTACACGTCCGTCTGTATTTATGACGGACACCAGCCAATCATATTCCAGTGAGGGAGAACACAGGTGTACGCATATTCAATTATATCACTTTCCTTTTTGAATATTTTTATTTTTCTTCCCCCCCCCTCTCTCTCTCTCTCTCATTCTCTATCTATCTATCCCTCTCTCCATTTATCGCTGTCCGATTTCTAGTTTTTTACTTAATTCGTATATCCCTCCTCTTTCATTGTCTTCCTCCAACCCTTGCGTCTCTCTTTCTCACTCACACATTCACACACATCCATACACACGAGCGCACTATTATCAATTTTACTTAATCTTATCACCGTTCTCTATCTATCTATCTCTCTCCCTCTCTCTCTCTCTCTCTCTCTCTCTCTCTCTCTCTCTTCCTCTCTTTCTTTTCTTGTGTTTTGTCCTTCGCAGCTTTTTCAGTTGTTGTCTCTGTGTCTCTATCTTCCTCTATTTTTAATTCTTTTGTCTCTTTGTCCTTCTTTGGCGCTTTCAATTTCAATCTTTCTGTATCATACACATCCCCCCAACTTTCTCTCTCCTTCCGTCTCTCTCTATCTCTCGTTTTCTCTCCGTCTCTATTTTTTACTTTGTCTTTCGCAGATTTCTCTCTCTCTCTCACTCTGTCTCTCACTATGTCTCTCACTCTGTCTATCTATCTCTCTCTTTCTTTCTTTCTTTCTTTCTCTGATTTTCTTCCGTTTCTATACTGAATCAGTTTCACTGGCTTTCATTTCTCTCTCCCTCTCAGTCACTCATTTTCACTTCTGTTTCTCTTTTGTTTATTTCTCTTTCTCTTCTTCGTCCATCTCTCAGCTTCCTTCAGCCTCTCTGTGATTTTTCTCCATTTTCATTGATTTTTTCTTTACTTCTTTTCGCTTTCTCAACTTTCTTTCGCTTTCTCAACTTTCTCTTTTGCATTTTACTTTTTCTTCCTCTTTTTGTTTACTGTTTTTACTTTTGTTTACTTTTTTACTTTTTTACTTTTCTTTTTTACTTTTTTACTTGTCTTTTTTTTACTTTTCTTTTTTTACTTTTCTTTTTTTACTTTTCTTTTTTTTTACTTTTTTAATTTTCTTTTTTACTTTTATTTTTTTTACTTTTTTTACTTTTCTTTTTTTACTTTTGTTTACTTTTCATTTTTTAGTTTTTTTACTTGTCTTTTTTTACCTTTTCTTTTTTTACTTTTCTTTTTTTACTTTTCTTTTTTTTACTATTCTTTTTTTACTTTTCTTTTTTTTACTTTTCTTTTTTTTACATTTTTAACTTTTCTTTTTTTTACTTTTGTTTACATTTCTTTTTTTTACTTTTCTTTTTTTACTTTTTTACTTCTCTTTTTTTTACTTTTCTTTTTTTACATTCTTTTTTTACTTTTTTTACCTTTCTTTTTTTTACTTTTTTTTTTTTACTTTTTTACTTTTCTTTTTTTACTTTTCTTTTTTTTACTTTTCTTTTTTTACTTTTTTACTTGTCTTTTTTTTTACTCTTTTTTACTTTTTGTTTACTTTTCTTTTTGTACTTTTGTTTACTTTTTTACTTTTCTTTCTTTTTTACTTTTTGTTTACTTTTTACTTTTGTTTACTTTTTTTACTTTTCTTTATGTTTTTTACTTTTTTTTACTTTTTTACTTTTGTTTACTTTTCTTTTTTTACTTTTCTTTTTTTTACTTTTCTTTTTTTACTTTTTTTACTTGTCTTTTTTTACTTTTTTTTACTTTTTTACTTTTGTTTACTTTTTACTTTTATTTACTTTTCTTCTTTCACATTCTCAACTTTCTTCGGTCTCTCTTTTGCCTTTTACTTTTTCTTCTTTCGACAGCTCCGTTTCAAGTTGCTCTCTCCTTTGTTTCTCTTTCTTTTCTTGCTAGTTGCTTTCGAATTCATAAGATATTCATCTCGATTTTTTGCTTTTTCATATCCTCTCTCTCGCTCTACATCACACTCCGTTTTATTTTACAGTAATATCTTGATTCTTTCTCACCCTCTCTCTCTCTCTCTATCTCTCTCATTCTCTCTCTATCTCTCTCATTCTCTCTCTTTCTCTACCCACTCCCCTTTTTTGTCTTTTATCTTACTCGGAATAATTGGCCTCTCCGTTGCTGATTTTCTCTTCACTTTTCCTCCTATGATCTACTTATTCATTTGTATTATGTTCTTCAAAAACACAATTCCCTTTCTGCCATTTTTCAATAGATTAGGTTTAACCGATATTATTGTATATCAATGAATACAGAAAGATATTTCGAGGTTATGTCGCAAATACAGATTCAGATCCATAAGTGTTTGAGGAAATTGCAGGTACAGAAAAACATATATATATATATATATATATATATATATATATATATATATATATATATATATGAATGTATGTATGTGTGTGTGTGTATTTGTAAAAGTGAGCATTGAAGTCGAAACTTAGAGGCGACAGGCTGTTTCATGCTGGACACAATAGTCAATGTTCACTTTTATATATATATATATATATATATATATATATACACGTATGCTTTATTGATAAATGATCAACAGAGAGCTAAAACAGGAGAAAGTGAGCCATGAACAGATTGAGTTAAATACATATGAACAGACCATAGATAGATAGATAGATAGGAAGAAAGGAAGGAAAGAAAGAAAGAAAGAAAGAAAGAAAGAAAGAAAGAAAGAAAGAAAGAAAGAAAGATGGGGAAAATGATATATAAGATATATCAGAAGGGAGATAATACGGAAAAAAATTATGCATTACGTTTTGTCCTTTAAAATGACTTCATCGGACTAAAATAATGTTTTTATTGATGGAAGTTTATGTACATTTAATTTAAACAACTTCATTCTTATTCACAACGTCTTTGTTTTAAAGATTTCATATTTTTATAGCAGGAGATTTCTTCAGGAAAAATATTTTGTTTCCATTTTTTCACACTTCCCGTGCATAACATTATTTTAATCTAATGAAATCCTTTTGAATAACGAAACGTCGTACACAGATTTTTTTTTTCATTTCGTCATTTAGTTAACTATAGATAAATATATATAGAGAGATAAACAGATTAGATAGGTAGATAGATAGATAGATAGATAGATAGATAGATAGATAGATAGGCTGAGATAGATAGATAGATAGATAGATAGATAGATAGATAGATAGATAGATAGGCTGAGATAGATAGATAGATAGATAGATAGATAGGTTGGTGCAAAAATAATGACGTAATAATGTCGTTTTTTGACGTTAAAAAATACGTCAAAAAACGACATTATTACGTCATTATTTTTGCAGCAACCTAGATAGATAGATAGATAGACAGATATCCTTCTATGTGCCGTGTTTCTTCAAGACGTGGGCGAAATAGAAATGTTTTTAAATGTGAGCTTGTTATGAAAATACAAGAGTACATTTTAAATTCCGACAGTGCATGTGCGAATACACCCGATGTGTGCGTGTATGTGTGTCTGCGTTTGTTTGTATGTGTGTGTATGTCTGTCTCTCTCTTTTTCTGTGTGTGGGTGGGTGTGAATGTGTCCCTAAGTCTTTAACAGACCCCCAGGCGTGTGAATTCAATTGAAAGCGACCATTTTATCATGACATCTATACAAGAAATCAATCACAGCTTCAACAATATAAGTTCTTTTTTATTCTTTTTTTTTTTCGATTCTCAGTGACCTTTTCTTTTTCTTTTTTCTCTAAGACGAGTTCACTTCCAAAATGCAGCCCTAGTTTGTTCAGAGAACAATAAATAAATCAGTAGAAGAAAGTAAAATTAAAAATCAGGTTTAATTCCCCTCCGAAATATCAGAATTACCATCTAAGGTATAAAATAATGAATTTCCGAATAATTCTCAAACGTAACAAATAGACAGATACAAATCAAACAAGCATATTTTGCAAATGGCGGCCGTCTTTACTACATTACATGTTCAGTATCTTTCTAATTTGTCGCCCTTTTAACATTTTACCGTTTTTTTTTTCTTTCTAATTTCGACTGGAGACTTTTCAAAAGAGAAAAGCATAGAATAGAAACAGCACCTTCAGGTTTAAATAATTCTATTCAAAAATTGATTATTACTTATCATTTGAATGGCTTAACGTTGCCTGCAGATGCTACCAACAAAACAATGATCGCATATGATTATCCTTTATTCGTTATACTACGTGTATCGAAGGGCCAAATATTTGTTCCGTACATGTCGCTAGATGGCATTACGAACGGTTTGTTTGTTAAATAAATTCCTTCGAAAAGATCGCTTTTTCTTTATATTACGGTTGCCATAATATCTGTCCACAATTTTAGGAAAATTTGTCAAAAATGGCATATTTTTCTTTATACTTTCTAACATTAAAGACAGAGAAATGAAGACAAAATTTTCGGTATATTATCCGTTTTTTTATGGTTTGGTTTGTTTTACAGCATATCAACCTCAATGGGTTATTTAATGCCGACAACATTTTTAGAATAGATTCGTATGAATAGAATATATATTCTTTGGTTTACATTGGTTTGGTTTATTTTGTTTTACGGCATATCAACCTCAATGGGTTATTTTATGACGACAATTTTTATTGTTGGTAATATTTTGTTTTGTCAAAAATCTATTTCTGGTAATATTTTTCCTTGAAAAGTGTATTGCTTGTAATAGTTTCTTGTTCTTTCTTCAGAAATTTATTGCTGGTAATAATTTTTTTTTTACAAAGTATTTCTGATATTAAGACCTATTTTTACACTTTCATAGTGTTTTTACCCCTGTTTAGGTTTTAACTATTTGCCCATAGCTGGGATCCTAACAGTTGCTACCACCCCGAGTCAGGGTGGATCTGGGAACATCAGCAATTAAGAGGTGGTTCTACGCTCCTCAAAACCTGATCAGAGGCCTTGCTGCTGGACGTAGTTTATCGTCTTACCCAGGACGTGGATGTAGTTTATCGTCATGATCAAAGATAACAGAAATCTGTTGGTGTTCAATAATTATCATTATTGATCAAGTTTCAAAATTACTACCATTAATTATCTATTAATCTTATGGTTCAATACTTCATGAAGATGCAATACATTTTAAGTGTATATTAACCCATGTCATCCTAGCATCCGTTTGAATTGATGTCTTTTCCCATTTATTGTAAGTAACTGTTAAAAAAAAACATTTTCTTGATTTCAGATTAAAACAGGAAAATCTTCCAGAATTTTTCAGTGAAATTTTCACCTTTCCAAAATTATAGTTAATAATTACATTTTAGCTATATGAAAAAAAAAGAAAGCACACATTTGAATTGACACGAGGGGAATATGGTATGAAGCGACAAATCAAACCGCATATATTACCGAAAATTCCATAAACTTTCTCATCTCTATCTAGAATCCTATAAATATTATTATTAATTATAATAAAATACCTTATATTAAACATATTATCAAAATATTAAATATCCTTATTAATTATAATAAAATAGCTAATATTAAATATTAATTATAGCTGGCCACTCGTATTCGAGTATACCTGTCTACTAGGGCGACTAACAAATCCCTATTGCAGACGCACTTTTGTGCTTGATCAACGCCCACGGAGCCAACCTGTGGTTTATACTGCAACTATACTGAGCAGAGCTTAGTGACAGTTTCTGGGAGAGAGCGTGTCATCTAGCATTATCAACGATCTGAACAACGCCAGCACATCCAAACCCTCGGTCACGATGACTTATGACTTCGTGCTAACCAAATTCACTCACTTGGGTCAACCCGTGGTATAGTTTTCAGGCACTTTCCTTACTCCAGACGAATAACGTCAGGAAGTTTCATTCCGGAAAAAATCGAGATTCGAACCCGGGTGTCATGGTCAGAAAGTGGACGTTCGAAACGTTTTTGCCTATAACCCATTAATGCCCGTCATAAAATCCAGTATTAATTATAGTTTTCAAATTACAAGCCATTAATTGATTAAAAAGACAAATCAAAACGCCATTACTTTGGGGATATTGATATTAAAGAAAAGAAATAATGGATCTATGCAGTAAAATTACCAGAAACAAGACATTTGCTTTTGTGGCGTACGGTGGCCGTTAATAATTAAGTATAACTCAAGACGTTAAGATAAAACAAAATTTAATTACAACCGCAGATAAATACTTAACAAGAACAAAGAAGTAAAAGTGAACCAAAGATAATTAACCATTTCAATGAATAACTTGTTAGTAGCGCGGCTCGGCTTAACGTCTGGTAAGTCCTAAATCAAAACCCAAATAATCGACGCAAAATAATTCACACTAATTCGACTGGATAGTTCCACTCGGTAATCACTCAATAATCACTACAGTCAGTAGCCTGACATGGCTATTTATACATCTGGCGGAAAACATATTCATATGTCCAAAGTCTCACGTTCGAATCTCGGTGTCGGTAGTTACTCATTTTCTTCCTATATGACAGTTTGTGAGGCAAATAGACAATTATTTATCAGGTTTTCAAAATTACTAACATTAATTACCGATTCATTTTATGAGTCAATACTTCATGTAAGCTTAATCTATTTTTACTAACCCATATCTGCCTTGCATCCATTTAAACCGATGCCTTTTTTTCTAAATAGTGTGACTATGTTATTTAATTTTTTTACTTTTTCCGAGAAAGTGTCTCGCTAAAAGCCAGCAGCATCCTATGCTGTGAAAAGGTTAATTGGAGTAGATTCTAGATACGTTCATCTATCACACGGCATGTAATCCGTCCATGTTTACTGAACAGAAGTAGAGGTTTATCCCTTGTTTCTAGTTTAGGGTATGGTTTACGGATTCCTTTCTTCTACGGCCTAAATTATTTGACTGTTTTAACCTATCAGTCCGTCCTGGGTAAAACGATAAACTATTAGGTTGGTGCAAAAATAATGACGTAATAATGTCGTTTTTTGACGTTAAATAATACGTCAAAAACGACATTACTACGTCATTATTTTTGCACCAACCTAATACGTCCAACCGCAAGGCCTCTGATCAGGAGGTTTTGAGGAGCGTGGAACCACCTGTTAATTGCTGGTGTTCCCAGGTCCCCCTGGCCCGGGGGTGGTAGCACCTGTTAAGGTCCCAGCTACAAGCAAATAGTTAACATTCAGACTACTTCCGCGTCCTGGGTATGACGATAAACTATGTCCAACAGGAAGGCCTCTGATAATACGTTTTTGAAAAAATAATATTACCAGCTATACGTTTTGGGTTTTTTTTTTTATTTTGAAAGAATACAGTTGCCTGTTATGCGTTTTTGAAAAAATAATATTACCAGCTTTATATTTTTGAGGAACAAATATAAACAGAAATAAATTTTTGACAAAACAAAAATATTACCAGGAAAAGAAAAGTTCTCGGCATTAAATGATCTATTGAGGTTGATATGCCGTCAAACAAAACAAACTAAAACAAACAAAAAATATTACCAGTAATAAAAATCTTATAGACATTAAATAACCCATTGAGGTTGATATGCTGTCAAACAAAACAAACTAAAACAAACCAAAAATATTACCAGTAATAAAAATCTTGTATGCATCAAATAACCCATTGAGGTTGATATGCCGTAAAACAAACCAAACCAAACCTATCAGTGATCCGGCTTATCAGTGGCTCCGATACTTATCATTTTGATGCTACCAAGTTGCTAGTTTTCTGGTTGCTGTACCCTGACTAGTAACAAGAAGCCCAAACACTTTCGTAGAGTTTAGAGAAAAACAATCTCTACCAACTCAACCTCAACTATTCGCACCAATTTGTGTAGTGTAAAATATCTTCTCTTGAAACGTTCTCCAGACAACATAACGCTTTGCGAAACTAATTTAAAATCTTCTCTCTCTGCCAATGAATGCTCTATTCCTGACTATCTTTTTCGAAATTATTCTAGGGTACGTATGCATGGCTTTGGTGATTGCATCCGGGGAAATCTTCCAATAGCAAACAAATCAAGAGATAAATCTCTGGAAGATTCTTTCATGAGATTTTGAATTTCTTTAATGCACTGTTATCTATCACATTTTTTCTTTATTGCTCTCCTTCTTCTCAGGACTGTAACATATTAAATAAAATATTTGACAATATAAAATGGACCTCTCTCTACATTCATGCGAATATTTTTGTGTTTTGGTGATTTTTATTTTCATCCTTTCAAGTGGCTTCATCCTTCTAATGACACTGATTTTTCTGGTATTCAAACTTACAAATTTTCCGTTGCTCAGAGTCTCTCAGCCTTTAACTGATTCCCCAATTCATTTACCTAATAATTCTGATCGACATGCTTCTTCATTTGATTTCTTCCTTACCTCCACCACTGACTCTGTCCTCTTGGCTATTTCGATCGCGCTGTAGTATCTGTTAATATTTCTTTTTAGTTGTCTATTAGACATGGATCTCCTATTCCCAAGACCTATTTCTGTTACCAGAGTACTGATTCGTATCCATTTCCACAAGGAAACTCATTATCAGTAACACCACTCCTAGGATGAGTAGGCCCTCCACCTACATTTAAACTCTAAATGTTAGCAGTCATCTCCTACCTACTATATCTTTATATTCTGCCACCAATAACTTGCCTCGTGACGCAATGTTCAGTAATGGAAGTATTGCTATGTACATTGAGGGCCACTTTCCAGTTGCCCTCTTTTATACAATCATTGGTTCTATTTCTAAGGCTCTTTTATATGTAAGGAGTGTGGATGGTTAGTGTAGATACATATTAATCTTGTATATATATATATATTTATATCTTTACGTGATTTTTTTTAAGCATTCAACCCAAAGCAAGGCGGGAAGCCACTAGCACGCAAGGGGTTACAAAGTTGGAGCGAGAACAAAGAGGAGTGATAAGGGAAAGGATGAAGAGAAGGTTAGGATCAAGGCATCTGGAGACGTCGATTGACGTTACATTTGAATAGTTGGAGATTATAGCCATCGGTAAAACTAGCGAGAAGTGCGAGACATGAAGCTATTAGAGTAAAAGAGACGGCTACATTTCATATGTTTGTGTGTTGGCTTGTGTATATTTACACACTATTATCTGCATTTATGTACGCACTTGCATCTATATATTATACGCTTTTCCTCTCAATTTTTCCTTTATTGTTTGTATTAATTATTTTTTTTATTTTATCTTATTTTCTGTACACTCTTTTTTCTTTAGACTTTGTGTCAGTCCTGGCCGCCGTGTGGAGAAGCACATGAACTCAAAATCAGCATCCAGTTTGCAAGCCTAAAAAAATTGATTGCACGCAGGTTTATAAAAACAGTTTCGAGCATGTATCATTTTATAACATCCATTAGTTTTCATTTTTAGAGTTGAAGATGAAGCACATGACACTTTTCTACTCTGTTTCCATTTTCCAACTACTCCCTATCTGTCTTTATTTTTACTTTAAATGTTTTCGTGGTAATTGTTCTGATAAGCTTTCCTTTTTTGGTACCTAGACTTCATGAATTTAAGCATACTACTAGATTGGTATTATGGCTTCATTATTTTTTAATTGAAGTGGCTAGATGTCACCATAAGTTCTATGCTAACAGTTTCTTCCCATGCACTTGTCACTTATGGAACTCTCTTCTAACTCCTTGCTTTCCAGTCAACTTTGATCTTCAAAATTTCAAATACAATGTCGATCATTATCTTCTGTTTTCTTAATTATTCTTCTTTTATAGTTCTCTCTCTTTAATAATGTTTTTCTCTTTCTCGTATTTATTCACACTCAAAAAACTCCTTGCGTCTTTGTGGCTTAGAGTAAAATGACAAATAAAAGAAAGTCCTCATGTAAAGCAATCTGCATAAAGGTTACCAAAATTGAGAAGATCCATGATGAGGTACAATGATAAATTTAAGCAAAGCTTAAATGTTATTGATACTTCTCTGTCGTCCTTTGAGGAAGAGGCTTCTGATCTTATCCAGAAAACATTCGAACACTTGAGCGATCGCGTTTGAAATATCTACATATTACAAAGCAGATAACTAAATAACACTCTAACATTCATGCAGCCTTCTCAAGGGGTGCTGTTCCTTGTCCTGTATGTGAAATATTCTGTGGGTCCCAAGCTGGCCTTAAAACACATTGAAGGCACCAATGAAAGACATCAAGGGGGAAACAGGCTGTTGAACCCTTATTTATTTATGAATTGTTCGCTCAATACAAGTCGCAAGAGCCACTCAAGATAGTGGGTTACGAATGAGTTTTCTTGTATGAGGATGAGGTAATAAGTGTGTGCTGTTATAATATGTAAGAAAGATAACGATTAATCCTATTGATTAAAATTCTAATTATCAGGAAAACATCCTCTCGGGAGCCCGTTTCATGAAGTAGAGGTTCTTGGGAAGAAACAGTATGAATAGAACATCGTTTTTGCAAAGGAAAGGCGTGGACGTGACAAACAAAGAGCGAGTCAATTATATATGTGTGTGTGTGTTCAAGAATGTATAGTTGAATAATTTAGACATATTACGTCCATTTATTTTTATTTTAATCCTCTCATATTCACAGTAGACGCCGTAGCTGTTTTTATACTTTTTATTTTCCGAAGTACTTTCAATCTCATCCAAGATCATCTAAAGGGGGGGAATTGCTAAGACGAAGAATTAATGCAATTGACTGTTATAATTTTTTGTGTATGCGCATGAACGCGCTCTATTAATTCAAAAATATACCTCCATGTAAGGGAGGTAATAGAATTTATATTGTAAAAATTCTTATTAAAGGTTCTAATTATGTGTTTCAAAACATTCTGTTATACTTGTTTTGTTGGGGGTTTTTTTAACAACTACAACTACGGCGTCTTTCTCAATTTAATTATAGCACTAAGAAAAACATATAAAAAATAAATAGTCATCATATGTCTAAATTATTCAACCATACATGCTTGGATGAAGATATGCTGTCTAAATATACGTATATATGATAAAATGATATATAATTTTGTACAATTTTATACATCAACAAACACTATTTAGAAAAAAATGACAAGACAGTTTGTCATATTTTTCTAAAATATATATGTATATGTGTGTGTGTGTGCGTGTGTGTGTGTGTGTGCGTGCTTGCGTGTGTGTGTGCGTGCTATTGTGTGTGTATGTGTCCATGTCGGTATGTCTATTCTATACTGTTCAGTATATTCTTATCTGAAATATTTTTGTGGTGCATTAGAAATCAATATTATTACTGAATGGCCGAAAAGTTCATAGCCTGACTAGAGCCGTGAAATCTTTCATGCATTAATTTCAACTCTTCTTATTAATAAGTGCAGTGTTTCTTTCCAGGTGTAAGGGTTGGCTGAAAAGTTTATAGGCTGACTATGAAGGAGTGATGCTAGAGCCGTGAAATCTTGCATGCATTAATTTCAACTCTTCTTATTAATAAGTGCAGTGTTTCTTTCCAGGTGTAAGGGTTGGCTGAAAAGTTAATAGGCTGACTATGAAGGAGTGATGCTAGAGCCGTGAAATCTTGTATGCATTAATTTCAACTCTTCTTATTAATAAGTGCAGTGTTTCTTTCCAGGTGTAAGGGTTGGCTGAAAAGTTTATAGGCTGACTATGAAGGAGTGATGCTAGAGCCGTGAAATCTTGCATGCATTAATTTCAACTCTTCTTATTAATAAGTGCAGTGTTTCTTTCCAGGTGTAAGGGTTGGCTGAAAAGTTTATAGGCTGACTATGAAGGAGTGATGTTAGAGCCGTGAAATCTTGCATGCATTAATTTCAACTCTTCTTATTAATAAGTGCAGTGTTTCTTTCCAGGTGTAAGGGTTGGCTGAAAAGTTTATAGGCTGACTATGAAGGAGTGATGCTAGAGCCGTGAAATCTTGTATGCATTAATTTCAACTCTTCTTATTAATAAGTGCAGTGTTTCTTTCCAGGTGTAAGGGTTGGCTGAAATTTTTTTAGGCTGACTATGAAGGAGTGATGCTAGAGTCGTGAAATCTTGTATGCATTAATTTCAACTCTTCTTATTAATAAGTGCAGTGTTTCTTTCCAGGTGTAAGGGTTGGCTGAAAAGTTAATAGGCTGACTATGAAGGAGTGATGCTAGAGCCGTGAAATCTTGTATGCATTAATTTCAACTCTTCTTATTAATAAGTGCAGTGTTTCTTTCCAGGTGTAAGGGTTGGCTGAAAAGTTAATAGGCTGACTATGAAGGAGTGATGCTAGAGCCGTGAAATCTTGTATGCATTAATTTCAACTCTTCTCATTAATAAGTGCAGTGTTTCTTTCCAGGTGTAAGGGTTGGCTGAAAAGTTAATAGGCTGACTATGAAGGAGAGATGCTAGAGCCGTGAAATCTTGCATGCATTAATTTCAACTCTTCTTATTAATAAGTGCAGTGTTTCTTTCCAGGTGTAAGGGTTGGCTGAAAAGTTAATAGGCTGACTATGAAGGAGTGATGCTAGAGCCGTGAAATCTTGTATGCATTAATTTCAACTCTTCTTATTAATAAGTGCAGTGTTTCTTTCCAGGTGTAAGGGTTGGCTGAAAAGTTTATAGGCTGACTATGAAGGAGTGATGCTAGAGCCGTGAAATCTTGCATGCATTAATTTCAACTCTTCTTATTAATAAGTGCAGTGTTTCTTTCCAGGTGTAAGGGTTGGCTGAAAAGTTAATAGGCTGACTATGAAGGAGTGATGCTAGAGCCGTTAAATCTTGTATGCATTAATTTCAACTCTTCTTATTAATAAGTGCAGTGTTTCTTTCCAGGTGTAAGGGTTGGCTGAAAAGTTAATAGGCTGACTATGAAGGAGAGATGCTAGAGCCGTGAAATCTTGCATGCATTAATTTCAACTCTTCTTATTTATAAGTGCAGTGTTTCTTTCCAGGTGTAAGGGTTGGCTGAAAAGTTAATAGGCTGGCTATGAAGGAGTGATGCTAGAGCCGTGAAATCTTGTATGCATTAATTTCAACTCTTCTTATTAATAAGTGCAGTGTTTCTTTCCAGGTGTAAGGGTTGGCTGAAAAGTTTATAGGCTGACTATGAAGGAGTGATGCTAGAGCCGTGAAATCTTGCATGCATTAATTTCAACTCTTCTTATTAATAAGTGCAGTGTTTCTTTCCAGGTGTAAGGGTTGGCTGAAAAGTTAATAGGCTGACTATGAAGGAGAGATGCTAGAGCCGTGAAATCTTGCATGCATTAATTTCAACTCTTCTTATTAATAAGTGCAGTGTTTCTTTCCAGGTGTAAGGGTTGGCTGAAAAGTTAATAGGCTGACTATGAAGGAGTGATGCTAGAGCCGTGAAATCTTGTATGCATTAATTTCAACTCTTCTTATTAATAAGTGCAGTGTTTCTTTCCAGGTGTAAGGGTTGGCTGAAAAGTTAATAGGCTGACTATGAAGGAGTGATGCTAGAGCCGTGAAATCTTGTATGCATTAATTTCAACTCTTCTTATTAATAAGTGCAGTGTTTCTTTCCAGGTGTAAGGGTTGGCTGAAAAGTTTATAGGCTGACTATGAAGGAGTGATGCTAGAGCCGTGAAATCTTGTATGCATTAATTTCAACTCTTCTTATTAATAAGTGCAGTGTTTCTTTCCAGGTGTAAGGGTTGGCTGAAAAGTTAATAGGCTGACTATGAAGGAGTGATGCTAGAGCCGTGAAATCTTGTATGCATTAATTTCAACTCTTCTTATTAATAAGTGCAGTGTTTCTTTCCAGGTGTAAGGGTTGGCTGAAAAGTTAATAGGCTGACTATGAAGGAGAGATGCTAGAGCCGTGAAATCTTGTATGCATTAATTTCAACTCTTCTTATTAATAAGTGCAGTGTTTCTTTCCAGGTGTAAGGGTTGGCTGAAAAGTTAATAGGCTGACTATGAAGGAGAGATGCTAGAGCCGTGAAATCTTGCATGCATTAATTTCAACTCTTCTTATTAATAAGTGCAGTGTTTCTTTCCAGGTGTAAGGGTTGGTTGAAAAGTTAATAGGCTGACTATGAAGGAGTGATGCTAGAGCCGTGAAATCTTGTATGCATTAATTTCAACTCTTCTTATTAATAAGTGCAGTGTTTCTTTCCAGGTGTAAGGGTTGGCTGAAAAGTTAATAGGCTGACTATGAAGGAGAGATGCTAGAGCCGTGAAATCTTGCATGCATTAATTTCAACTCTTCTTATTAATAAGTGCAGTGTTTCTTTCCAGGTGTAAGGGTTGGCTGAAAAGTTAATAGGCTGACTATGAAGGAGTGATGCTAGAGCCGTGAAATCTTGTATGCATTAATTTCAACTCTTCTTATTAATAAGTGCAGTGTTTCTTTCCAGGTGTAAGGGTTGGCTGAAAAGTTTATAGGCTGACTATGAAGGAGTGATGCTAGAGCCGTGAAATCTTGTATGCATTAATTTCAACTCTTCTTATTAATAAGTGCAGTGTTTCTTTCCAGGTGTAAGGGTTGGCTGAAAAGTTAATAGGCTGACTATGAAGGAGTGATGCTAGAGCCGTGAAATCTTGTATGCATTAATTTCAACTCTTCTTATTAATAAGTGCAGTGTTTCTTTCCAGGTGTAAGGGTTGGCTGAAAAGTTAATAGGCTGACTATGAAGGAGAGATGCTAGAGCCGTGAAATCTTGTATGCATTAATTTCAACTCTTCTTATTAATAAGTGCAGTGTTTCTTTCCAGGTGTAAGGGTTGGCTGAAAAGTTAATAGGCTGACTATGAAGGAGAGATGCTAGAGCCGTGAAATCTTGCATGCATTAATTTCAACTCTTCTTATTAATAAGTGCAGTGTTTCTTTCCAGGTGTAAGGGTTGGCTGAAAAGTTAATAGGCTGACTATGAAGGAGTGATGCTAGAGCCGTGAAATCTTGTATGCATTAATTTCAACTCTTCTTATTAATAAGTGCAGTGTTTCTTTCCAGGTGCAAGGGTTGGCTGAAAAGTTAATAGGCTGACTATGAAGGAGAGATGCTAGAGCCGTGAAATCTTGCATGCATTAATTTCAACTCTTCTTATTAATAAGTGCAGTGTTTCTTTCCAGGTGTAAGGGTTGGCTGAAAAGTTAATAGGCTGACTATGAAGGAGTGATGCTAGAGCCGTGAAATCTTGTATGCATTAATTTCAACTCTTCTTATTAATAAGTGCAGTGTTTCTTTCCAGGTGTAAGGGTTGGCTGAAAAGTTTATAGGCTGACTATGAAGGAGTGATGCTAGAGCCGTGAAATCTTGTATGCATTAATTTCAACTCTTCTTATTAATAAGTGCAGTGTTTCTTTCCAGGTGTAAGGGTTGCCTGAAAAGTTTATAGGCTGACTATGAAGGAGTGATGCAACTCTTCTTATTGATATCTGCATCGTTTTCTTCCAAGTCAACTAACATCTGACAGGTTCAGTGAAGACTTAACTGTAGAAAGTAGTTCGTGTGTGTATCTCTGTGTTTATAACAATTTAGTCATTAACTATCTATCTGTCACTTATCTTTTTCAATCTAATTTTTAAACGGATTTGCAGCTGCTTATTCGAATGTTGGAAAAGTACAATTAAAAATTAAATCGTCAGACCTTACCAGGTGAATTTAATAAAAATTGGTGAAATACGTTTGACAAAATGTTTTCTTTTATTCCTTTATTTAGTTATCCATAAACCTGTATCCTTTTCTCATTCTTTATTTATTTAATTTTTTTTCTTTGGTGGGGTGGGGTGGGGTCTATTAGAAATCGATTTTATTATTACGTATATAGAGTTTTATAGCAAAATTAGGATTTAGCTTTGGCGGACACAATCTTAACAACATAAGATACGCAGATGACACAGTACTGATATCAGGCACGGAAAAGAAATTACAAAATCTCATACAGAATCTACGGACGAAGAGTGAAAAGAAGGGACTAAGCATAAACTAGAAGAAGACAGAATGCATGGTCATCAATAAAAGGATGAGCCCCAAATGCGATTTGCACGTCGGGAACACTAGACTGAAGCAGACAGGGAAGTTTAAATATCTGGGAAGCATCTTGATAGAGGACGGCAAGTGCGACGCTCAGATCCGTAGATGTATTGGGATGGCCAAGGACACATTCCAAAAACTGGGCAGAGTATTGCGAGACAGTAGGGTTTCTTTGGTAACAAAGAAAAGAATACTGAGCTGTTACGTGACATCTGTCCTTCTCTATGGCAGCGAATGTTGGACGATTTGCTCAAAGATGAAGAGACTTGAGGCAACTGAGATGTCGTTCTACAGAAGGATACTGGACCGATCGTGTGAGCAACGATGAGATCTTAGAGAGGTTGCAAACAAGGAGGAGGCTTATACTTAACATCATGAAAAGGCAGCTGAATTTTCTGGGACACATAATGAGGAAAGAGGGCCTGGAGAATCTGATACCTATGGGTCGTATAGAGTGAAAGAGAGACAAGGGAAAACAACGCGTGACATACTTAGCGAGCTTTAAGCAAGTGGATGACAGAACGTGGTCTGAGGGAGAAAGCAGAGGGAAGGAACTTGTTGAGAGCGTTCAATGAAAGAAGGAGGTGGAGAGCTATGATCGCTAACGTCCACAGAAATAATTCTCGCCAAGACATGAACTCTATGTTCAAAGAAAATATATTCGGTTCATTAAGAATTTTATTTAAGATATTCAATAATATATTTTACCGTTTTTTTTGTGGGGGGTGTTAGTTTTTTAGAAGCAAGTTAGGCAATGATTCTGATACAATATGTACCAAATATTTGGAAGGAAATTTTTATTTAAAGTCCTAGCATTGGGTTATCATTGTCTAAGAGCACGCAGCAAGATCAAACCAGAAATAGGACAAGAACAGTGTGGGTTCGTTAAACACATTAATTTAATAATAATGATTTAATAAATTAAAAAATATTTAGTATAACAGCGTTAATGATCAAAAAATTTTGATAATAATAAACTTGTTCAATTAATTTAATATTATTTCTTTATTGTGCAAGAAGTATGCATTGCTTCTGTGGATTACCCTACTTGTCTTCGCCAAACAACCATAAGGTGGCGCTGTTTAAGTTTATAAAAAAGTTTTTTCCTCTTTCTTCTTTCTTCAAGATGTAGATAAAGGCATCCCTGCTCGTTCCCTGATCCACTGGTGACTAAACTCTAACACACATACACTTAGACACAAGTATGTGTCACACACGCTTCTATCACACACAAACAAGCATATTTTTAATCGCTAAATTTTGATGTCATTTACCTTTCCTTTCAAATGTATAGACATTAATGTAATTTCATTTTTTTATAATGGACAATTATGTAATTTCATTTTTTTTTAATACATGCACAAAGTTGCTTCCTGCTGCCTTTTCTATAAATATTTCCATGGCAACTGTTCGGATCAGCTCTTTGTCATGATATTGTAAATACTCATTGGGGTTAAGTTTTAGAATTGTTATTTTATTCCCCCCTCCCCACAGACAACGAATTGTAAATATGGGGACTAGTTAGTATTTTCATAGAGACAAAGAGGTATTATGGTGGTTGTAGTAAGAAAGGTACGTATGAATGTGTTGTTTTGGTGTGAGGAATATTGTTTTGTACGATTGGGTCAGTGCTTGCGGCTAGTTATTGTTAAGACAGAAGAAGACCGTCTTTTCCCCAATCCCCCTTTCGGCCTTGTGCCACATTTCTGTAGATAACAGAATGAATATTGCTCTTTGTCATGATATGCTCATTGGCTCCTTTTATTTCTGTCCCCATTTTTCTTTGGTTTAATCCCTCAACCTCTACCTTGTTTTAGGTGGTTAGTGATGTCAATTCTCTGGTAGATGCGGGGCACCTTTCGTTTCTAGTGTGATTTTCGTATTCGCTGTTGTGTCTGAATGAGTGTTTGGAATGAATGAGTTTTTATATCATTAAAGTCCCGCATTACTCTCGTCCAGTTAACAGATGCTTCTGCCACATTTAGTGATTAACTATTAATATTACTAGCGTTATTTTGCTTAGTTTCTTGTAATAGTTTTGTTTTCATTTTGGAAATATTCATTGGGGCTATTTTTTTTAAATTGTTGTTTTATTCCCCCACCAACGGACAATGAATTGTATACATAGGGACTAGTTATGATTTGCATAGAGACAGTGAGGTATTATGGTGGATGTAGTAAGAAAGGTAAGTAAGAATGTGTTGTTTTGGCGTTAGGAATATTGTGGCATGTTTGGGTCAGTGTTTGTGGCTAGCTAAGTTTAAAGTTAAGGCAGATGAAGATCGTACTTTTTCCCATTCCATATTTTGGCATTGTGCTACATTTTGTAAATACTTACAAATAAATATCGCTCTTCGCCATGGTATCTGGACTTTATAAATTTAATCGCAGTACTAGATTGGCGGTGAGGTCTCATCAGCCAACAGTTGAAATGGCTAGATGTAGATAGTTCTATGCTAATAGTTTCTTCTCTCACACTTCTGTAATGTGGAACTCTCTTCCGTCTCCATGCTTTACAGACAACTTTGATCTTCAGAAATTTAATTTCAATGCCAATCACTTTCTACTGTCCTCCTGAATACACTCCTTTTGTTCTTGTTCCTTAGTAAAGTTTCTTTTTTCTAATTCTTCCACACCCAGTAACCCATTGTGTCTTGGTGGCGTTGCTGTGTCGGCTTTTGACGTGAAATTGATTTTTAAAAAATGAAAGAAAATCGTAACAAACAAAAGCCAGTCTATTATTGCTTCTTTATTTTTCAATTGACTTATTTTCTTCATTTTTCGCCCCCCCCCCGAGGGAAAGTAAGTAAACACCTACATTAGCAGGGGAGGTAATTTTTGTTTTCCCGATAAGCCTCCAGTCGTGACTAACGCAGTATAAATATTAATTCTTATGACAAGGCTAGGATTAGTTCAAACAAGCCTTCCATACTTTTTTTTTTTTTTAATCGGAGTCCCCTTTTAGTTTTAAGAAAAATTGTTGCGATTCCGCCATCACCAAGATCCATTTTGTACAAAAAATTCGAGTACTTCTTAGTTTGAGGTTCCTCCTACATGAAAAATCAACCATTTTTCTACGGAAGATTTTTGGCTTGATTTGTTTTACGGCATATCAATCTCAATGGGTTATTTAATGCCGACAAGATTGTTGTTTGTTGGTAATATTTTTTTCAAAATGTATTTCTGCTAATATTTCTTCCAAAAAGTATTGCTGGTAATAATATTTTGCCGGTAATCACTTTTTCTTCAAAAATTTATTACTGGTAATATTTTGGGTCTGTCTATATTTCTGAGATGAGGTATTATGTACAGTATTTACATTAGTCGGACTATTGTCCTCATCTTTGTACCCAAGGACACATGTCACACTGGATAAAGGCGTTGGTTAGATCCAGTGACAGACCCAAAGAGTGTGAGTTCAATACCCGGTTAAGGCAGTGGAGAACTTTCAGAGGGAAAGTTAGCAGGAGATAACTGATAACTGACATCCATCAAACATGGCACGTGGAACTAGAACAGTCTATCCCAGTGATCGAAATAAAGGGTTCAGTTCGAAATTCCAACCACCTGAAGGAGGTACACCTGCCGAAACGCTGTGAGAAATATGGCGACAAAGATGAGGACAATAGTCCGACTAATGTAAATACTGGTAATATTTTTTACAAAAATGTATTGCTGGTATTAAAACCTATTTTTACACGTTTTGACCCCAGTTTGGGGTTAATTATTTGCCCATAGCTGGAATCCAGACAGATGTTACCACCCCGGGCAGAGTGGACCAGAGAACATCAGCAATTAAAAATTGGTTCCACGCGCCTCCAAACCTCCTGATCAGAGGCCTTGCTGTCAAATGTAGTTTATCGTCTTACCCAGGACGCGGATGTAGTTTGTCGTCATACCAAAGACCTTCTACGGAAGACTTGATGCGAAAAGTTCGCTACTTTAATTCAAAATGATTCGTTTTTATTAACTCTTAACTTTTAATATTAATTATTTATCAATTTCTGAATAATGTATTTTCATCTACTGACTCCAGTCTTCAAATCTACAAATCAACCATTCTTCCTTCCATAAAATACTGCTGCCATATATGGTCAAGAGCCCTCGCTGTTCGTCTCGGAGTCATCGACAAAATCCAGAGACGGATATGTAATGTGATGGGCCCTGATCTGGCATTTCATCTAAAGTCACTTTCTCACAGACGTGACGTTGCTTCCCTCTGTCTTTTCTAAAAAGTATTTTCACGGCAACTGCTCTCACAGGCTACTTTCCGCTGGTTCCCAAACTGCATGAATTTAAGCATGTTACTAGGTTGACATCTGAGTCCGACCTTTTCGCTGTCGAGACGGCTAAACGTAGCTGTCTCTTCTACTCTAACGGCTTCTTATCTCGCACTTCCCGTCTGTGGAACTCCCTTCCTCTTGCTTGCTTCTCTGATAGCTATAATCTTCAAATATTCAACTGTAATGTCAATCGACATCTTCTGATGTCTTGATCTACTTCCCCGTCCTTCTCTTTATTCTTTCCTCAAACATGCTTCTTTAATCTTGTTCTCAATCTTCTGTAACCACTTGCGTGATAGTGGCACTCTTGCCTTGCTTGGGGTAAAAAGCTTACAAAACTATGATAATAATGCTAACTTGTTGTCCTATCTTCTTTTAGTCAATATTGCGCAATATAGCATCACGTTTCCGCTCCATAATCTTTCTGTCAAAGGAAATATCTCGAAGAGTTTTTATATGTTCTGTTTATCTATGATTTTCTCTGAAACCATGACGCAAAAACCTGACATTAAACTATAAATTAAAATAACTTGTCATAAAATTAAGTGGTATGAATATGAACGTAAATATTGTAGTCAAAAATGTTGAGTTGCTACATTGCGGGATTACTCCATTTGTCTGCTAAAGAACTTCTGCTAACAATCCCTATACGGCGTTATCAGAACAGTATGTAAGAAAAGTGTAAGAAAATCTAATTCGCTTTATTCAACCCAAAGTATACATTTGGTCTCCAGTGAAGCTCATGTCACATTGAGCACAGCATATATCAGAAAATACCTTGAGCTTGCATGACTCGACACAAGTGTATTCATTAATTCTATCAAACCAATTAAGAACTCTTCTTATGTGTATATTCCTGACAATCATTCATAGGAACATCCTACAAACGTGTTCATCTGTTTTCTTCGGGTATTGAAATATATGGACGATTGCTTCGCTATCTCTTTTCTGCAAGTATCTTCACGGTAACTGCTCTCACCGGCTACTTTCACTGGTTCCCAAATTGCATGAATTTAAGCGTACTACTAGGTTGGCATTTCGGTCCTACATTTTCACCGTCGAAAGAGTTAACCGTCTCTTTTATTCCAACAGCTTCTTATCTCGCACTTCCCTTCTGTGGAACTCCCTTCTTCTTACTTGTTTCCCTGATAGCTATAATCTTCAAATATTCAACTGTAATGTCAATCGACATCTTCTGATTTCATGATCTACTTCTCCGTCCTTCTCTTTATCCTTTCCTTAAACACGCTGTTTTTTTTTTCATTCTACGTAGCTTCGTACACATAATTTGTTGTATAGGTTTATACTATCCTGAGTAGCAGCTAATACTTATATTTAGCCGCGAAAATATAAGTCCCTTAAAGGTACTTCATCTGTCCATCATTGTTACTCTAATTTTTCTGCTGAGCACTTTCTTTACAAAATCTGTTTACCTTTAAATTCTCGTCAATGTACGTGTTATTTTAAGTATTACCTATTTGTACTACAGGGTACCACAAAAAAAAACAGGAAATTCGGTACAGTTAGTTTAATTGTTGAATTTTTTTTACAGTTATTTGAAATAAAAGCAAATGATAGAAATTTAGTCGCTTAAAACAGAACAAAAACACAAATGTTAGATGTGCTGTTCAAAATTTTAAAAAAGTTAATTAATTATATGTTAGTTATATTTTTCATCATATAGTAAATCTAAAATGTCTATATTTTTTTGTGACGCATCCTATATTCTTCTTTTTATATGACATGTTCTTTCAGGACGTAGGCGTTCATGGCTCTCCACCACCTTGTATCCCTTGCAGCTCTCAACAAGTTCCCTCCCTCTGCTTCCTCCCCAGACCACGTTCTGTCATCCACTTGCTTAAGCCCGCCAGATATGTCATGCGTTGTTTTTCCTTGTCTCTCTTTCCCTCTATTCGACCTGTGAGCATCAGATTCTCCAGGCCCTCTTTCCTCATTATGTGTCCCAAAAACTTCAGTCCACACATTTTTCTTTTTATGTGCCATGTCCTTTCAGAACGTAGGCGTTCATGGCTCTCCACCACCTTCTATCCCTTGCAGCTCTCAACAAGTTCCTTCCCTTCTGTCATCCACTTGCTCAAGCTTGTCCGGTATGTCACGCGCTGCTTTCCCTTGTCTCTCTTTCCCTCTATTCAACCCGTAAGTATCAGATTCTCCAGGCCCTCCTTCCTCATTATGTGTCCCAGAAACTTCAGCTGCCTCTTTCGGGTGTTAAGCATAAGCCTTTTCTTGTTTGTAACCTCACTAAGACCACATCGTTGCTCACATGCTCGGTCCATGATAGATCATCATATAATAATTGTGCTTATCCCTCCCTTCGTTAGTCCCTTAGTTCAGACAACCCTTACACCCTGCCAATACCTTCTGATTAATGGACTATTCCGTTTTGATCATGTGAGAAGACAAAAGATATATCAAAGACGCTACTTGGTTTCAGTGAGAAAATGAAGGAAAGAAAGAAGGGAAGATAGAAATGTATAACGAATGTTTTAGTGAAAGGGGAAAATTGTCAATTTCAAATCTTTTCATTTGTATCCAGTTCTTAAAATAACGGCTGGCATTCACAATTTATGTTATCGCAATATCTCCTTAAAGTTGATGAGCTCAAATCTTTAACGATGCGATAGATGAATTTCTAAGAATATTATTGTCATAGAACTTAATATGAACTTGTTGCGTTGTAACTCAAACCAAGCACCAGGTTCGTTGACAGAGTGCATTTTCTTGCAGTTAAACCATTGTGGCTTAAAAATTACCATTCCACTAGATTGTTACCCACAAGTGAAGAACAAAATAAGTTCTCGCAGTAAACTAGATTTTATTCTTAGGTATTAACTTACCGCTATGAGTGAGCGATATAGGATTGACGCGTAAGCGAGGTTGGGGTGCACAGTTCAGCGACCGTCGTCTATGTCCATACTGCGAGACCCACTTCATTCCTTGTTTGCCTTTTCGTGGGATAGTCACTTTTATAGACAACAGTTTTCTTGGTCTTGTCATCTCCGTCTAAAAAGTAATTAATCTTCTTTCTGTCACATTCTCTCAGTCTGAGCCTTTTGCTCTTGTAATTTGAAATTGACTCTAATTACTGATAGCCATCGTTCGAAAATAAATGTTCCGTATCTAGTTGTGCAACAGGTCCCGCAGCTTTTTAAATTTAACAAGACTCATATTGCTAAAAGTTTATTCAATTATTAATTGAAGAATTAAGACTCATCAGAAATTTATAATAGGCAAACCGCAAACTTTTCATGGCTAGTCATTACTTAATGGCCATCTATACTTTCTTGTTTGAAGAAACTCCACTCGCATACTATCTAATACAGGGTGCTCGGTCTAAATTTGACAGCATTTAATGTTTTTATTTTTTCAGGTTGCTTTGGAATATCTGTAAACAGTGAACGGCATTGTAAAGCCTAGTCACTACAGTTTTAGATATATCAAAGTTAACTGACAAGGAAGAGTAGAAACCACCTGAATATTGAAAAAGGTTAACCTGCTTCGCGACGATTCGTGCCGGGCATCAAAATGCCTCTATCATGACAATTGCTCAGCGTTCTTTGAACATCGTGAAAAGAATAACACGGGAAATGGTGATCTGCAACGGAGACGACTAGAAAATTGATGGAAGACCCAGGCAAGGGAATGTGGGCTTTGGCGTGGAAACGGGTTTTGTAATTTCTACCATGAAGCTGGCCTTGGATATGGACCTCCGCCACCATTCATAGAGGCGGTCTAAATGTCATCTTCTTACAGAAAAGGCAATGGAAAACCGTTTGACAAATGCAAATAAATGTCTAAATAACGTATTAGGTTGGTGCAAAAATAATGGCGTAATAATGTCGTTTTTTGACGTTAAAAATATGTCAAAAAACGACTTTATTACGTCATTATTTTTGAACCAACCTAATAAAAAGTCCTGCTGAACGAAGGACAATCTGTTTTTACTCTGATTAAGAGAATTTTTGTCAGGGCCAGCTGCACAACACCCACAACAACAGATGGCTTGCCTACAGTCCATATGACGTTCCTTGTGTCAAGAAGACCAAGTTTCCCCAAACTGTAATGGTTTTGGGGTCTCTCCAATGAGGGTGATGTCATACCACCTCACATTTTTGAACATGATATTGAAGCTCAATTCGGATACCTACTCAGTTGCTAAGCAGGATGATCAAAACTTTGAGAAGGTGGCTGCTAGAAGACTATATATGTGCCAACATGATTGAGTTCTCTGACACACCGCCAGGAAGAGTCAGAAATGGTTGTCAGATAATTTTTACGACTTCAACAGTCCATCATCTTGCCCGCCAAATCCCCTGATTGTAATTCGATGGATTACTATTTGGGGGCGCGTTTGAAATAGGCACCAACTACACTGCCTGTCACATTAAGGCCCAACTGATCGACAGGATAAGAAGGCGTTTTATGCTCTCCCTAGGGACACCGTGAAGGCCGTTATATGCCAGATTCCTGAGTCGGATCGAGGTCATAGTAGATGCCGAGAGTGGCTTCGTTGAGTGAATTGTTTTTTTTAATTATTATAACCTGTATGCCACTTTATCTGTTTCCATTAAATTGATTTGGGGCTTAGATAATCACTTTGTTTTCTTTAAAACGAAACTGTCAAATTCGTGTGAGCCCAACAGATATTTACACAACATGTATCTTCATCTGAAAGACTTTTTGCCCTCCAGCGAACCTAATTACTTGTTTATTCAGGCCTCAAAAAGCTTACTGGTGATACTGAGCAAACGAATACTAGGAGCGGGAGGATCGGTGGCCCGCGTTCTTGAAGAGCGGGCATACGCTTACCCTTATCCACATGGTTTGGAATAATTTCTCCTTTATGTAGCGGTTAAAATTTTTTGCTAGAAACGGGGATAATTCTGGGCTAATATTCTTAAGAACGACCACTGTGGAATTCTGTCTGGGCCAGTGGCTTTTGGCGGGTCAAGGTGTTTGATAGGTCTAGAGACTTCTCTTACTATAATGAGTATATTACTGAGATTGTGTTCCGTGAGATGTGGGAAGTTGACCTTTGTTATCTAATGTTGAGCTTGAGGCAAAGATCGAGGCGAAGAGCTTTGCCTTGTCTGTCGAGGATGACAAGACCTCCAGTGATTTATAATAATGGGAACAGCTACTTTGCTTCTGTTTTATTTGATTGATGATCTTCCAGAATTTGCGAGACCCAATTTGTTTAATTCCAACCTTAGCCTTGGCTAGGCATGTCCACTGTTTTCGCAGAAAAACAGCATAGCGTAAATGAAAAATGCCACAAAATTAAAGAAAATAAAGTATTATCGTCAAAATGTTTATGTTATTATTAAGATGAAAGAAAAAAGTATTTTTTAATTATTTTTTGAAATTTTTTAATATTTTCTAACACGTTCGAAATTTCGGTTAAAATCTTCTTTTGTTTACGTCATCGCGGGAACGTTAAAATAACAGTTTTTTTTTGCGCTTTTTTCCCGTTGAAAACACATTGATTTGGAAATTCTTGTAAAATTAAAGTAATTGTCCAATTTTAATGAAATTTTCAGGACTTATTCACAAATAAATGAAATTATTTTTGAAATATTTTGTTTTTAGAAATTTTTGGTGAAAAATATTTTTTTTTAAATATGTTACCCCTCACTTATTTAATTTCATGAAATTTCGCCCGAAACCTTTTCGGATCCTCAATTTTTTTTTTTTTGTTAAAAGGAGGAGTCTTTGGAGATGATAAATAACCTACTTTTTTTTTTCAAATTTGCGCTATTTAACTGAAAATCTTGTCTGAATTGAAAAATAATGAATCCAATAAAACAATGATATTACTTAATTAGAAAAGTTTTTAATTGCTTTTGTAAATAAGTAATATTAAGGACATTATTGTCTGAAGAAATAATTTTTTTCTGATAAATAATTAATTTTTACAATAATTTTTTCGTTTTTTAAAAATTTTTAATTATAATAATTTATAATAGTTTAACATCGTGTAAAGCTCCGTATTAGGAGGGTTCCTCGATATTATGTAGTAATTAAGTAGAAAAAAAATTTACGAATCCAAAATTGCTAAGTTTAATAAATTTAGTTGAGCTACTTTTTTTAAAAATAATTTTTTATGTTGTATTTTTTTACTTAATACATTCCTTATTTCCATGTATGATATACTGAAATTGCCAGTATTATTACAAGATCACGTGATTTAAGGGTTTTGTCCCTTTACGCGGCCTTTTCAACATTTCTTATTTTCCGTTCAACTTTAAAAGTGTAAACTTTAAATTTTAAAGTAATTTTTCTTTTTTTCATTTACTATTTCACTAAATAATTTTATTTTATGTATTGTATTTCCATTAGTGTGGGTCATACTCAAATAGAATATTTTTTTTTTGTAACTCAGGCTTTTAAAAATTATGTCATTGATGGTAATCCGTAGTAGCTGTCATCGCCTCGTTATTCAACAATCCATCAATAGGTGGGTCAGATTGACAGGATCGATCGTTAATAATTGGTTGTATATTATTTTTTTACGCTATAAGTAAGAAAGATTTCTTTCAAATCAGATTACTTTAACTTTAAATTTTTTAATTTTACTAAAATAACGTGTCAGAAATTTTTTTAAATATTTTAAAAATCGATAAATTTGTGTTTGTTTACAAATTTCTTAAAATTAAGAAAATGGCCGTTTTTAAGAAAATTTAAAATTAAATTTGACAATCAAATGTATATAGTTTCTATCTGAAATACACCAGAATTGTTTAATTAATAGAAATCGTAAATTTAATCATTAAACTTTCAATTAAAGCTAAAATGAAATCTTCAAGTATGTTTTTTCGTTGTAAAAAATTCATTTTAAACTTCAATATAGAAAATTTATGCCGAAATAGTGGAGGTACCTAGCCTTGGCGTAGCTGTACTTTGCGATTTAAAGGACTCTCTATCAAAGATCACGGGCAGTACTGAAAGAAATAAGGGCCAGACTACACTACTCCTTGCAATAGATTTTTAAGTAATCGTGCCGGTGCGTCATGGCTGCAGTGCATTCAGGGGTGAAGCAGGACTGACTGTTTGGTTTTTGCTGGAATATTTTTGGAGTATAAAACACTCTATTTCAGAAAGGATTCATTCAGAGACTAAGTCAGCAGTTTTGGTGGCAATATGTTTGAAGAAGACTGGGAGAGCAGCTTCCGTTATATTAGGACCTAAAGCTGTCCCAGTCTGTCTGTGCATAACGAAAAACCTGTTGGGGTCAAATTGAAATAATAGCAAGGAGATTACAGTGATAAATGTATAATTTGAAGGGGACTGCACATATGGGTTTGTCGAAAAACAGATTGAGTGTGGAGATGAGTACCATATGGAAGCCATTATTCAACATTGAAAACACACAAAGAGTATTATTTTTTTAGAATTGTTGCAAAGTTACATAAGTCATTCTTTCATTGTAGCTTCTTGTTTCCCCTCCTTTTTCTTGTCTTTCGTGTGTCCTGTGAATGTTTAAGTCCCCAAGTTCTCTTTCTACATTATGTCTCCCAGAAATTTTATCAGTCTCTTTCTAACTGCAAGTTATCAATTCTCTGATCTAGAGTAATGGCGCCATAGTCCATTTCAAAGTATCCCCACCTTCAAACCTCGAACACATATCCCAGTGTAGTTTTTCCCTTTTCAGAACAGTCTGCAACTCTCCTTTCTTTATTATCATCAGCTGCAATATCACGTTCTTCTTAATCTCACCCACGGTCTGAAATCTTTTTTTGCAAAGGTTTTATCTTACTAAGAAACTAATGTTTCAGAATTTCCATTCTTTTGTTTATTTGGCGGCATATAAAATCTTTATAAGTCATTGAAAGACGAAATTTAATTTTCTTGGGTGTTTTGAAATAATAAAAATATGATATATGTTATTCTGCTTTCATAATTGAATTTTTTGCCAGGAAATTGGTTGGTTGATTTTGTTTAGCAGCATACCAATCTCTATGAGTTATTTAATGCTGAAATCTAAATATTTTGAATACAATTTTATGGCTTAAAATTAATATATTTTGAACGCAATTGTATGTCTTCAACTACACATAAAATGTATTGTAGGTCATTTTGTTTTAATATCTATTGTTGGTAATTTTACTGTAAATACATATTGTTTGTTGGTTGATTTTGTTTAGCAGTATATCAAAATGTATGGATTATGTAATGTCGAAATCTAAATATTTTGAACACAATTTTATGGCTTCAACTAAATATATCTTGAACGCAATTGCATGCCTTCAACTACAGGTAAAATGTATTATTGGATATTTTGTTATAAATTGTATTGTTCGTAATTTTACTATAAAATGTATTGCTGGTTATTTTGATTTAAAAATATATTATTAATCATTTTACTATAAATATGTAATGTTTTCTTATCTAAAAGTTTACTTCTGGTATTTCTACAATAATAATATATTTTTTATACTTTCATTGTGTTTTGTTTTTCTTGGGAAGTTCACTATTTGCCCATAGATGGGGCCCTGACAGGTGCTACCAACCCATGTCAGCAATTCAGAGGTTGTTCCTCGCTCTTCGAAACCTCCAATCACCCGATCGAAGACCTTGCTGCCGGATTTAGTTTATCGTCATTCCCAGGTCTCTTTCTATTCGTAACGTTCCATCATCTCCGAGAAAACCCAGAAATTTTGTCTATTGGAATAAAAAGTAAGACTCACTTATATGACAATGGTAATGGCAATCATAGCCGTTTCCCTATAAGGAAACATTTGACATTTGTTGATAGAACAGTTAGTGCTACTGTCGGTCAAAATTTATAAAACATTTCAAATAAGTTTTCTAAGTTCACTGTTATTGTTCTAGTATTGATGGGAATTTCCTTTCTAACATTTTGTTTAAGGCTGTGTTGAATGTCATCACCTTGAGTATATTATTAATTTCCCTTCTTGTTACATGTCCATTTTAATTGTTAATGCTGTCAGAAGTATTCAAGCGGTGTGGGCTTTTGTAAAGTTCTTCGTGATCTTATAGCACCAGATCTGGTAAAAGGTTGCCTGCTTTAAGACCCAGAGGATTCATTCGCTTGAAGCTATTTCGTCGCTGTGCATATCCCTGTAAGTGTCTAGATCATAGAAAGTTATTTAAGAATATTACGTAAGTTCCTAAGGTTTGTGTTTTCGGTTTTGTGCTCTGTTGCAGTGTTAGACAAAAATACGCCTTGCGCAGTCTAAACTAAATTTAATCAATGATCCATACACCAAGATATTATTTAGATTTTATTAATCCTACATTCTGAATTTCTATGATGAATTAAGAGTATATGCCATCGCTGTTTTTATTAAACACTTGCAGAAGGCTGCAGAATTACAGCCGAAATAACATAATAATCGAAACAACAAGAATCAGGATACTAGACTGAATAATTCATTGGGTGTGTTTTGGGGTTGTTGTTTTTTAAGTTGAAGTTATTATTTAAATTAATAAGCTTTTTTTTCACTTTTTTCTAGTGTGCTATAATCTTCTGAAGCAAAACGATCCAAAACTTCGCTCGGCAAAATATTTGATCTAAAAATTGCACTGAATAAACCCAGGGGCTTAATTACAAAGAAATTGTATTTTATTATGCTTCATTGCAGCAAATTTTATTTTGAGTTTCTTACATTTTTAAAGAAAGAAAGAAAGAAAGAAAGAAAGAAAGAAAGAAAGAAAGTCTATAGGGAGTTGAATGAAAAAAGTCTTCGCAAAATTGTGATTAATAGTTACAACGAAAAAAGAAAAAAAGTAAGTCTAGAGGGAGTCCGATGAAAAAAGATTTGGCAAAAATTTGATTAAGAAAGAAAGAAAGAAAGAAAGAAAGAAAGAAAGAAAGAAAGAAAGAAAGAAAATCTCGTGGGTGGATGAAAAAAAGCTAGACAAAACGTGAATTCAAATAAAAAAAGAAAGAGAAGGAATGTCTAGGGGGAAGGTAGATGAAAAAGAAAGACTAAGCGTAATGTGGATTAAAGTAATTCAAGATGGAAGGTGTAATAAAAAAAAGCCAAGGCAAAAAGTTGATTAATAGAAAGAAAGAAAGAAAGAAAGAAAGAAAGAAAGAAAGAGTTGATAGAAAATACAGGAAAAGAGAAGTGGTGAAGGAAACAAGGAAAACAACGAAAAAATGCAATTAACTTTGCACGTTAAATTTGAAACAAAAGTCTACTTTCATTTTATTTAGCCTTTTTTCTTTCTTCTTTTACTGATTATTATTATTATTATTATTATTATTATTATTATTATTATTATTATTATTATTATTATTCTAGTTTCTCTTTATTCAAGTCCTCATTCATTTTCTCACCTATTTCTCTTTTACTGTCTTTCTCTCTCCATCTCTCCATCTGTTTCTCCTCTCTAATCTTCTCATCTTCCTCCATTTTTCCAGTTTTCTCATCTTCCGCTCTCTCTTTTCCCCTCCACCACGACGTTGATATACCCTTTCTCTTTCCTCCTCTACTCATCTTCCTACATTTTCCACTTTCCTCATCTCTCTCTCTCTCTCTCTCTCTCTCTCTCTCTCTTTCTCTCTTTGTCTTTTCTCCTCTCCAAGGACCTTTCTCTTTTTCATCTTCTACTTTCTTTCTTTCGTTCTTTCTTTCGTTCTTTCTTTCTTTCTTTTCTGCGAACTTTCCCCATTTTCCCCATCTCCTCACCAAGAAGCAAATAGATTTTTCCGTTCTATCAACCAAACATAACATCTTCATCAACAAAATCGTTTTCATTTTCTGTCTTATTTTTTTCCTGTCTTTGCTTTTCATTTTTATTTTTTCTTTCTCAATTTTTTAAATTATTTTTCTTTCTGTTTCTCTTCCGCCCATCCAGTAATTAACAGTTTATATTAAGCCACTGCAAGATTCATTAAAGCCTCATCTAAGAGACCCTCAGCGAATAGCTCATTCCGCCATGTATTTGCATCAGGAAACAAGAACAGCCGCCATAATTGCCGCCGCCATGACACCCCGTCGTTGTCAACTCGACAAATTATTGCTTGTGGCGTTTGAGAAGAAAATAAAGCATCTATTACAAAAAAGAATCTAAAAAGATATTTTAAAAAATGGACTCGTAGAAAAACTATACATAAAATCGTATAAATAACAAGTAGGAAAGATAATGCAAAAAAAAAAAACCAATAATGTGTTGACGGATGCAGAATGTTCATTCTAATGGCCGATGATAGGATTGAGAAGTTTTCTTCTATCGAACATGGCGTCTTTGTTTCTTCCTGTTGGCTATCACTGCTTAATTATAAAGAGTATATTATTATAGTTGTTGGTCTTGATATTTTTTTCTTAATCTGAAACAGATTGTTCATTTTATGGTGTTGGTGATGGTTTGATTGGGCGAATGCGTAAGATGCATTATTGGTAAGAGTTAGCGAGAACGCACAATGTGCGTTCGTACAGAAGGAAGGAAGGAAGGAAGGAAGGAAGGAAGGAAGGGTGAAGGAAGGATAATGGAATAGAGTAAAGGAAGAAGAAAGGAATAAAGATTAGATACGAATGAAGAGGATGAACAAAACGAAGGAAGAGACAAAAATCGAATGAAGAAAAGAGAAAAAAGTTGAGAGGAGTCAAACGATATAAGGCGAAAGAAAAAACTTAATAAATGAAAATTACATAGGCTGGACGATGAATGAAAACTAGATGTTTCACGAAGCTTTGCTGCTCTGAAGAGTGGGCTTTGATCCGAATTCCAACGACTTCATTTGAAGACTGAAGAACGTATCGGCTGAAACCGTCGTGATAAACGGAAACGAAAAGATGAAAATACCAAGAAAAATATTTCGAATCTATTTTACAAAAGAACAGATGATACTCGGCACGTCAAGCTTTGCGTGTGTGTTATAGTGGAACACACCTATTCTATAGTTAACAGACTCTCCCACCTGTAGGAGTAGTAAGAGTAACGAGTCAGTTGGTCAGTCAGTCGACTGGCTGATCGGTTGAACTCTCTGCCTTTGGGCGGGGAGGAACCCGAAGGAGGCTACGCCGAAGGGCGGATTCTCTTTCGGGGAGGTAAACCGACCCTGAACCCGTTTATAAGGGTTCAATGGGCATATTTTTGGCCGAGCCCACGAGCTCGGAGATCCCACGTTAAAAACGGCCTTGTGCCACATGATACCCTCGTGGGGGGGTGACTAAATATAGTCGGTCAATCAGTCGACTGGGTGATCGGTTGCACTCTCTGCCTTCGGGCGAGGAGAATCCCGAAAGAGACTACGCCGAAGTTCGGATTCTCTTTCGGGGAGGTAAACCGATCGTGAACCCGTTTATATGGGTTCAATGGGCATATTTTTGGCCGAGCTCACGGGCTCGGAGATCCCACGTTAAACCGGCCTTGTGCCACATGATGCCCTCGTGGGTGTGGGTGACCGAATATCGTCGGTCAGTCAGTCAGTCATTGTTGGTCGACCGGCTGATCGGTTGAACTCTCTGTCTTCGGGCGGGGAGGAACCTGAAAGAGGCTACGCCGAAGGGCGAATTCTCTTTCGGGGAGGTAAACCGACCGTGAACCCGTTTATAAGGGTTCAATGGCCATATTTTTAGCCGAGGCCTCGAGTTCGGAGATCCCACGTTAAACCGGCCTTGTGCCACATGATTCCCACGTTGTGGTGGGGTGACTAAATATAGTCAGTCAGTCGATGTCGGACGACCGTTAGTCGGGTACTAAAGTACACTCCACAACAGTGTGACTTTCCATGCTGTGTATAATCTATTTTCACATATCTCTGCGTGACTTTCATGCGTGTGTATAATCTATAGTCACATATCTGTGTTTTGTTACTGTGCATGCGCGTGTATATTCTATATTCATGTATCTGCGTTATGTGGCTTTGAAGATAAAATTGTTGTGTTCATGTTAAAATTAAATTTTTACGTGTGAAATGAAAAACACTAAGTTTATGTACTGCACAAATTTGAATTTTATCATGTAGGCTTACGTGCAAATGTCAAGGGAGTTAACTAAGTTATTGCAATGTCTAAATATTATGAATAAAAAGAAAAACTATTTAAAGCTATTAGTTAAAAGCTAGATATTTGTGATATCTACTGTCTATTGCTTTAGAAAAATGATTAGCACAACAATTTTTGTCTAAGAAAAAACAAGACCGTGATGACGACAATGTGGTAACATTGAAAGTAGTTCGAATAAAAGGAATAAGCATGAATATCGCCATTTTTTCCTCTAATAAGGATACTAAGGAACTTGGCCATAATTTCGAGGGGATTCTATTAAAAATAAGTAGACACAACTTCTGCAGATTATTTAATGAGATATATTCACAGACGCATATATATATATATATATGGTCATATCTTGAGAATGTCTGATGACAGGATACCCAAGATCCTAATGTACAGCCAGTTAGATCAGGGCTACAGGAATCATCTTCAAGAAGTGAGAGCAAGATCTAAAAGGTCAGCCAATCTAACAGTGATCTCGTCTCACAATCCTCACACTTGCTTCATATGTGGCCTCCTTTGTAAATCACTAGCGGGTCTTAAATGCCACTTAAGATTATTTCACAAACCTTCATAACTGAATCAATAAGCTGTCAGATCTTCATACGTCAAAACCGACGGGAGAGTCCATTATTATTATTATTATTATTATTATTATTATATGTGTGTGTATATATATGTGTGTGTGTGTCCTTAACAGAATATATATATACATATAATATATATATATATATATATATATACACTGTTTATACGTTATTTCTAAGGATAAATTTATTTAAGTAAATTCTCTGCTTTTAATTAAACTGTGGAGAAAATAGAAATGGCTTACCTCCCAAACGCCCTCGCGTCTGTCTGGCCTGTGGATTGAGAAAAGAAAGAAAGGGTCCAAGATGGCCTCCGTGTCTTTTTAATATTCACGTTCTCTTGCAGTCTCGCAAGGGCGCGTTACACGCATGCTAATGAGGTGTGTCTGGGCTCCATAAAAGCAGGTCGCTTGGAGAAATTGGGAGAAGCGTTTACACCCGTGTTCGGTATACATTGCTTTGCGTTGCGTCAGACATTTTCCTGCTGAAAGAGTTGCGTCCCTTACACTGCATATCGAATTTGACACCCTTGCTACAAGCTATTTCGGCCATTATTACAACATGGACAGATTCGACTTGAAGTTGATACCAGAGTTCGACGGCTGGCCCGTCTGTGGTCGAGTGGTGGGAAATGGCCGAACGGCTCTGCCGGCTGTGTAAAGTTAAGGATACCGCACTGGTCATCCCTCTGAGGCTCACCAAAGGAGCTTACGCCGTGTATCAGCAGCTCAGGGATGACGCAGACTTGGAGGAAATTAAGCAGGCTCTATACGCGGCATTCGGTGCGGACGCCTTTGTCGCCTGGAGGCAGTTCACCAAACGGCGGCTTGGGCCAGATGAAACGGTAGATGTCTTTCTGGCCGATTTGAAGGAAGCTGGCCGCACCGTTCAGTGGAGCAAGTGACCAAATCTTAGGATGCGCCTTTCTGATCCGGTCTCAGCAGCTGCGGAAGCACCCGCACCGCCAACTGAGGACACAAGGTGCTATAAATGTGGTGGACTGAACCACTTCTCCAAAGACTGCTGAAGGGGTGCTAAGGATACGCATAACCGAGGAACACGGAGACGTATGCGTTGCTACAGGTGCGACAAGCTGGGTCACGTAGCAAGAAGCTGTCCGGGAAACGGGCAAGGGGAGTAAGCTACAGCGCCAGCCTTCTCCGCAGATCGCCACTGAACAAGGCGCTACCCGAAGTGAGCGTGCGGATTAACGGGCGTGAGTGCTTCGCGCTTGTAGACACCGGGTGCACCCAGACCCTTGTGCGCAAGGCATGTTGTGACACGTGGGACGAGAAAAAGATTCCAGTTCTGACTGTTGGCGGAGGCTCGCTAGCCTCTTGTGGAGTGAGCGTCATCCGCGCAAGCATCGGCGATGGGCCTGCAGTAGCCGTACAAGTCGTGGACGGAGAGCTGCTCGGCTATGATCTGCTCCTGGGAATGGACGTCATCAAAAAATTGGGTGGCGCCCATGTTGACGAAGAGAGTCGGGCGCGTTTCACTGAAACTGGTCTTGCTCTAGGTGCAGCAATGGAGCTGAAACAGCCTGACTTTCGTGCGGAGTTCGACCAGCGCACAAAGACCTGGACGGTATCCTGGAAATGGTCGGACGATCAACCGCCAGAGAAGCTGTACAACAGTGTGCCAGAGTATAAAATCCCCCCGCGAGCTCGTGTGCAATATGACAAGGAGTTGCGAGTCTGGATTGATAACAGATGGTTGGTTCCTTATCCAGAAAAGGACTTGGGGCCCCCGAAGGGCCTGGTCCCGCTAATGGCGGTTATCCAGCACAACAAACAAAAAGTGAGGCCGGTGCTCGACTATCGGGAACTGAACGAGCACGTAAACCCTTTTACAGCCGGCGCGGACGTGTGTACCGAGAAGCTAAGGGAATGGCGACATACGGGATCAAATGTATCTGTGCTGGATCTTCGCAAGGCATACCTTCAAGTTCGTGTGCACCGATCACTGTGGCCCTATCAAACTGTGCTTATCAAGGGGCAAAGGTATTTCCTGACCCGCATGGGGTTTGGACTCAATGTGGCGCCATCAATTATGCAGATGATTGTTGGCGCCATTCTGACGAAGGATGAGCGCATACAGCGGGCAACATCTGCATATATTGATGACGTGTACGTGAACGAGGGAGTTATATCTGCGTCGCGCGTAAAGGAGCATCTCTACAACTTTGGCCTCCTCAGCAAGGAACCGGAGAGGCTACGGGATGGTGCACGGGTGCTTGGTTTGCAGGTCTGGGGAGAAGATGACGTTCTGTATTGGAAACGGGGAAACGAAGTCCCATACATACCGCCCGTTGTCACGCGGCGAAGCATATTTTCCTTGTGCGGCAAGTTAGTTGGGCACCTTCCTGTAGGTGGCTGGCTGCGTGTTGCGGTGGCGTTCATCAAGCGGAGAGCATCTGACATCACCACTGGATGAGATGACGAAGTTCACGACGCCCCTCTCAACACCATGCTGAAGGAGGTCCTCGCTAGAGTACGCAAGGAAGACCCAGCGCGGGGCAGATGGTGCGTCGACAGCCAACACCTCGGTGTGTGGGTTGAGGCAAGCACTCTTGCAACCGGCGTATCGATAGTTCACGATGGAGCCGTGGTGGAAGATGCTTGCTGGTTACGTCCAGAAAAGGACTCCTAGCACAAAAACCTAGCGGAGCTCGATGCTGTCATCAGGGGGATCAACTTGGCGATCCTCTGGAAGTCGACCACCCTGCGTCTGTTCACGGATTCTGCTTGCGTCTATAAGTGGATCTCGGATACCCTTACCGGAAGGGCCAGGGTGCGGACTAAAGCCACCAGCGAGATGCTTATCCGACGACGGCTCGACACGATCGTGAAGCTGGTGCAAGAGTACGCACTGACAATGGAGGTGTCCCTGGTCAAATCTAGCCTCAACAAGGCAGATTGTTTAACGAGGGTGCCCCAAAGGTGGCTTGACGCCACTAAGAAAGCTATTGAGCCCGTGCAACCAGCCTGCGCTGCGTCCGTGAGTCCTGTTCGATCTAATCGAATCAAAGAAGTCCACCAACAAAGTGGGCACCCTGGAGTCAAGGGGACCCTGTATTTCGCCAAGTTGGTTGACCCAGGAGTACAAAAGACAGACATCAGGAGAGTGGTAAGAAACTGCGTGGCGTGCCAGTCTATAGACACAGCACCCGTCCGCTGGAAGAAAGGGCAGCTGAGCGTGAGGAACCACTGGAGCCGGCTGGCGATAGACGTTACTCACCACAACGGCGAGGATTTCCTGACGCTCATTGATTGCGGTCCATCTAGGTTTGCGATATGGCGGCTGCTGCGGCGGCTGCTGCGGAGGCAAGATGCAGCCACCATCATCCGTCAGTTAAACAGTATCTTCCGTGAACGTGGCCCCCCAACGGAGATATTAACCGACAATGGCACCGCATTCACCAGTGAGCAGTTCAGGAAGTTTGCGGGTGGCTGGAGAGTGCACCTACGGTTCCGGTGCGCCCACGTACCGAGTGAAAATGGGATCATCGAGCGGAACCACAGGACCGTCAAGACCATCGCAGCCAGGACGGGCTGCGCGGTGTCTGAGGCGGTCTACTTGTACAACGTGACCCCGAAGGATGATGTCTCACCCTCTACGGCGCCAGCCGACACATTGCATAGCTACCAAGTCAGAATGAAGGGCATAGAGACCAACCCGCTGCCTGAACTGAAAGTAACCGGAGAGAGGCTGAAGAAAGGAGATGTCGTCTGGATTAAAAAAATTCGCAGCAAATGCACGACCAAATACGGAACCGGACGCGTCACTGAGGTGATCAGCCCACAGATGGTGCGGGTCGACGGTGTGCCCCGTCACGTTAAGGACCTGCGGCCGGCGACGCAGTTGCAACCACCGCTGGACGACGAGAGCGAATCGGTATCTGAGACCAGTGATGCATCGCTCTGGCTCACGCCAGCTCCATCAGGCAGTGACTCAGATATCAGTATCCTTCCAAGGGACGCGGTGTTTTTCGACCCTCAAACCGCGGACGGGAGCACAAGTGACGATGAGGCTCGCAGCGTCCCTCTTCGAAGAAGCACCCGGCGAAAGCAATAGCCGCGTCCCTGCCAATTCTGTGATCATGAGATCAGGGGGGAGTGTGGGGAAAATAGAAATGGCTTACCTCCCAAACGCCCTCGCGTCTGTCTGGCCTGTGGATTGAGAAAAGAAAGAAAGGGTCCAAGATGGCCTCCGTGTCTTTTTAATATTCACGTTCTCTTGCAGTCTCGCAAGGGCGCGTTACACGCATGCTAATGAGGTGTGTCTGGGCTCCATAAAAGCAGGTCGCTTGGAGAAATTGGCAGAAGCGTTTACACCCGTGTTCGGTATACATTGCTTTGCGTTGCGTCAGACATTTTCCTGTGGAAAGAGTTGCGTCCCTTACACTCCATACCGAATTTGACTCCCTTGCTACATAGACACTATCCATAAAACGTATAAACAGAAAATATATTAAATAATTGTCGGATTTAATCCATTTCCTATGATATATTGCCATTGTTTACGTTAGGATACGAAAATAGAGGAGATGTGATAGATCAAGAAAGTGTGCGTTTAACCGGAAGTTCTCTCTGGTTGCACGATTATAGAACACCAGGCTTAATGGTGATTTCTCATATGATGCAGGTTCGATTTCTGTATATGTTCCGCGAAATTTCTCGAACATTCAGGCCGGTAAATGCAATTAATGCTGTTTAATCAGCGTATTTACGTAAATAAGTGTATCCTTAAAAAAAATAACGTATAAACAGAAAATATATTAAATAATTCTCCAAATTTAATCGCTTTCCTATTATATATATATATATATATATATATATATATATATATATATATATATATATATCAAATATGTGCTGCAGTTCAAGTTATATTACATGAATCATTCATACAAAAAGTAGATTACAAAAGTTAATGATATAAAATGGCGAAAACTCTTCGCAAACAAAATTTTAAAATGGCATTAACCTACGAACCACTCGATGAATGTTATGATCCTTGTTTTTAATAACTACAAGTTGTATACGGTCTTTTTTTAATCTGCTAGTACTTTCAACTTTACATACAGTCGTCCTCAGGCATGGAAATTATTTCGTTTTTAGTAAATCCAGGTAGTATTGAAGACGAAAGATTAAATGCGAATCGAAATATGTTTTTTTAGAAATGTGTTAACGGATAAAAACTTTTGGAGCGTGCAGTTGCAATACTAAGGTTGAATGTTTTTTGATAATTTAAGAGTGTGTTTTTTACTAATATCGTAATTTGAGAATTTTTTTTATTTTTTATTTATTTATTTTTTTTTTTTTTTGTAGAAGCTTTTCAGTCAATGTGGTATGAATTAAATAATTCAATAAATAGAGTAATGTCTCAGTTGTTATCCCGAAAATTTGCACGTCGTATCAGTTCTTTTAAATCAAATATGTGGTGTAGTTCAATTTATATTGCATGAATCATTCATACAAAAATATATATGTGTGTGTTTGTGTATGAATATATGAGGAGGTTGGGAATATGAATGCAAACGTCTGTTATAATAAGACAGTAAGAAGAAACACTAACGGTAAGGGACGCTTAACTTTAATTTTTAAATTTTCTGGCGTCCGACGTGTCGAGACGTGACAATTCAATCGATTTCATTCAGTTTTGCAAAGCTTTTATTTATTTTTGTTTATTGCTACTGTTTTTAGATATCATACACTGCGATAACAGAAGATTTGTTAAGCAAAGGGAAATGCAAATCTTCCGTGTTAGTCTCAGAAATCTGAACCGTCTTTTCGCTCTTGGAAATAGACATTTTCGGCGTAGGAAGTGAGCTATTTTCGGCGTAGGAAATTAGCATTTTCGCTCTAGGAAATGAGCACCCCACCCCCAACTTTTTCGTCCTAGGAAATAACCCTTTTCCACAAAAAAACATGAGCATTTTTACCCTAGGAAATGATCATTTTCCTCCAAGGAAATGAGCATTTTTGGTCCAGGAAATTATGTGACGTCCCCCCCGGTGTTGCTGCGCCAAATGTGACGTCTGCCTAACCGCGCCCGTCGTGCTATCCTGTCCTGTGACGACCAACTGGCTGTGACGTTCTAACCTTTTGGTGATTCGAATGGGAATCTGGTTAGATTCGGTATAAGCCTTGTCGTTCCCAGCTCGCTTCCAACGTCTGGTTACCGAAGTAACTGCTTTGATTTCCAGTCTAACCTACCCACGTTGTGAATTGATCTTAGGCAGACGAAATCAATCAGTCGCCGGGCCGTAATGAAAGTCGAGTTCGAATAAGGGTGATATCGCACAAGTATATGTAAAAGAAAAGAAAATAATAACTCGAAAAGTTCAAATGTGTTAAAAAAAGGATAACAATATTTTATATATGGTTGCTGAATACAGGACTGCGTCTATTTCCCAACCCGCTATATGGATTCGTGACACTTTGTGTTTGTTAGGCGAGTCTTAACATCTTAAGTTGTTTGTTCTTTAAGAAACTGGTTCTTGGTGTATCTTCAGGTGATATTCGTAAAACTTGTGTTGGTGGTGTGAGTCTAAGTCGTTCTTCAAAAATAAATTGTTCTTGGTTAGAAATTGCGCGAATCTTAGTCAGCTTCTTCGAGGCGGGTACAACTCCAACTGCGAACTTCACTCAACTTAACTGGAACTCGAACTGAACTTAACTCGCTGCGACTCTGCTTATATGGACGCCGACCAAAACCGGGGTGGGCTTGTCGGGGTTTGAGGTTCCTTGATAATTCTAAACCCACAATCCACTTCTTTGTTTTCGGTCAGGAAAATTTTATTATTTTATTATTTTCCATTTTTGGAACTCTTCCGTCTTCGCACCTTCTTCTCTTCTCATATTGGTATCTCACCCATACCCTCAGAGGGTGTCAACGGGTTTCCCCTCTCTCTCACAGTGGCATCTCACACATATCCCCTCAATGGGTGCCAACAGGCCTCCCCTCCTACTTCACATGATTACCTCCGCCTAAGGCTCACGTCACCATTCAGCCAATGGGCGCTCAGTGGCGTGGGTGTGGCCAGACTAGCTTCGGTTTAAAAAATCCTACTCAAAGAAAAAAAAAAGTATCTTCCTCTTTTTCTTTTCCTTTTCCTTCTTCTCTTCGAGGAGACCTCACACCCTAGACTCTTTATCTTAACCAAATCACCTGGAATTCGTCAATCAGCTTTTCGCCAGCATCAAGTGGGTGGCCATTTGGACGTATTTGCATTCTTGGTGCCAATTACTGATCCGATAAAATAGCTTCGCTATCCTAGCCAGTTCCGACACAAAACAGATGCCTTTTCCAAACGACCTTTCCGTAGATAACTAATGTTTTAGTCTTTTGTTTTTTGTAATTCTGCGGTTGATCCAACGGACATTTTCTGCGACCTAAATAATTTTTATCTATTTAGAATTCTGCCCTGTAGGTCATTTGACCAGCCTGGAATTTTCATCCGCCTCGTAACATAAATCAGATTAAATCCTGTATCTTCCTTTCTCGACAATGGAAATAAAAAATTTTACCACTTTGTCAGAAAAATAACACCGCTTAGTGTCCTTTTCGTGATGGCTTCTTATCACCTAAATTTAATTCTCGCCTTTCTTTTTTTTTCTTCTTTCTTTTTTTTTTTTTTTTTTTTTAGCAAGCCGAATAGTGTCACAATTAGCATCTTCATTGTAAGAAATTAGCATTTTCGGCCTAAAAAATTAGCATTTTCACCCTAGAAAATAAAGATTTTTTCACAAGGAAATGAGGCTTTTCCCCGAGGAAATTCGCATTTTCGTCCCACTTAACATTTTCGCTCTCGAAAATAAGCATTTTTTAAGTCAAAATAATGATCAGACACTTTATGTTGAACGAATAATGTATTGAGTGTTTTGTAAAAGATCTCTTTTGTGCTCACACAATATTTTATTTAAATTCCTCGAAGTCTCTCCTATATAGATTTTCGTGACATTTATTACATGCTATAGTGTAAAGTTCCGCTTCAAGTTGTTATTATTCTTATTGTTTTAGAAGTAGTTGTAATATAATTTATATTAAGTTTAGATAAATTCTTCTCACACATGATAGAGTTTGGCAGGTAATATTGTGTTTTATTAAGTATATTTGCTTTGTTTTAACTCCATTTTTATAAATTTTATAAGCTTTCCTTTTAGCATTGATTATGAAATAATTGAAACAAGGGTCGTTTAAATATAATTTTTTTGTATTTAAATTTTCTCTCCTCTGAACATTTAATTAAATATAAATAGCCTATTCTTAAGCGATTTTTAAAGCGTTTATTTGCGTGTTAACAGGGTTTTATATATGTGTATGCATGGCAGGTATTGAGTCTGTTTGTAATTGTTTATGAAATTTTAAATGCCCAGAAGTCACTAGACGATCAATGTTCAAATTCTCTCTGAAAAGTGGAGAAAGAATACATATATATATATATATATATATATATATATATATATATATATACATATATATATATATATATATATATATATATATATATATATATATATATATATATATTGCAGCACCTCAGTGTGGCTACACGTCGAATTGCTTCAAGCCGGGATCGAAACCTGACGGATTTAACATCAGTCAGACATCTTAGATATCTGGTTTGACGTTAGATATATTTGATCCCGGCTTGAAGCAATCGGACGTGCAGCCACACTGAAAAGATGTGATTTAGCGAAACAGTCTGTTTGTGGATGACTAATATATATATATATATATATATGTATACTGCCAGTTCAAGAAAGAAATTCGGATTACTGACACATAAAAAGAAAATGTCTCATAATGAGAATATTTAACATCGAAAAACATAAATGTGAAAAAATTAATTATTTTTAATAATATGTGGAAATCTGCGCCTTTTACCTGAAGACGGTCGCGAGATCAGAAACACGTGTAGTAAAATTATGGAAAATAAAGCATAATATTTTTTTTAAATCCACATTACATCCAAAAACGTTTGCGGTACCTCTCTTCTTTTTAATATACACACTTTTCTCTCGTTGGAACTACTATAACCTCTTCCTTTTATATACTTACATACATACATATATATATATATATATATATATATATATATATATATATATATATATCGGAATATCCTGCAACTCTTCTGGTCTCCTTGTTTAAGTTGGTGCCATAATCCATGCCTTCACATCATCTTTGGTGTTATAATGAGTTTTGTTGGTCTCTCGCTCAACTGCGTCCCACAAGGGGGTTGCAGAGTGGGGCGTTATTTGGTTAGGTGTAAGGGGGTGATATGGTCGCAGAAATTGCCTGACAGCCATAACTGCGTTCTCTTTCTTGTATGGCATGGTGAAGAGTCCTGTTGCCAGAAGTAGGGTCTTTCAGTAGCCATCCACTTGACACACTGCAGCATTAACCACCTGAAGTCGCTTGATGTAGGCCTCCGTGTTGAGTTTGAGAGCCTGTGGGAAGATGAATAGAGGCATAACGTCGCCATCACGAGTAATCACTCCCAACATATTCTTAATCGCCATTACTCATGCAACTCTTTCCGAATCCTTTGCAATATCCTCAGATTGACGCCAAAAAGTTTGTACTGGAGCTTCCGGTGCAAATTCAAAGCAGTACAGTACATGCTGCTTCTAAATTTCTGGCGGAATGAATTGCGTCATGGCGCTCTTTCTCTCACAGATAGTGCCTAACTAGCCCAGCAATATTATGCAGTCGATAAAATCAAAAACAAACAACGCGCATGCGCGAAATTAAAAATATAAGATAGTGTTAATTTACCCATAGCACCATATATATATATATATATATATATATATATATATATATATATAAATGGTTAATGAATTTCATTTTTAATACCACATATGTTTATTTCTTAGTTGATGCCCGTATTTGAGTAGACGTTGCCTTTAATTAAACACCATTTATTTCGTCTACCGACCTGTACACTCGAAAAAAAGGATAAAATAAAAATTTCAGTTATCTGTTTTGATTAGTCTTACTCGTATGTCCATCGTCTTTTCATGTTGAATTGAATATAGTCTAATGTTAATTATGTTTTATGAATATGTCCGACGTTGACATTATATTAACATTAAAACAGCATAATTGCATATTAGGATTATTGTTTGTTTTTTCCGTATATTTTTCTTCATATATATATATATATATATATATATATATATAAAGAGAGAGAGAAAGAGATACGATATACAAAGATAGATATATATCTACACTCGCATATATACATTATATTATATTATGTAATATTATATACACATTATATCTACATAGATCTGTATACATATTGCCACACATGTATTCGTACACATACACGGTCACCATATATATATATATATATATATATATATATATATATATATATATATATATATATATATATATATGCATATATATATATATATATATATATATATATATCTATATATAGATATATAGATATATATATATATATATATATATATATATATATATATAAGCTGAGGGATTACCCCCGCTGTTAGTACGGTGTAAACTTGTGCATATTGCTTGAAGATAAAATGCGCAACATCAAGACATTTCAATTTCTCTAAGGAACGCCATAAAGGACACGGCATGATATCCTTATCAAGGAATAATTTGATTTTCGTATACATGCAAATACTCTCTCTCTCACACACACAGACACATATATATATATATATATATATATATATATATATATATATATATAATGAGAGAGAAAGCGAGATGGCGGATAGAGGTAGATACAATTATATATTAATGCATATATGGCAACTATATCAGATATCAAATATAATAAATCCTTGACTGACATTTCGCGGCAATACTTCACCAAAAGCACACTGATGGATCAAATGTAAAACAGAAAGCACTTAACCTCCGTTACTAATAAATTATGTTCTTAATTGTATTAAATTACAAATATTAAATTGTTTGGAAAATAATATTTTATTTTTTATGTATTTTTATTCCTAAATTAATGTATTTAAACACTGTTTAAATCAGTCAAAAATTGTAACGCTGAACATCATTAGATTTTTGCATTTATGGTTTTACCATAAAACTCTCACTACCTGAACTTAAAGAATTCTTTGACTGCAGTTTCCGCATCTTCTTTGCAATGGAACGGCTTTTGGCTTAAAAATTAGAATAACGCTTGAAAATGTGGTAGTCAGTGGGCAGAAAACCAAGCGAATTTGATGGATGTGGCAAAGTCATTTATCCCAAATCAGTCTTGCAACATGTGGCCGAACATTGTCATTAAACAGAATTGAACCTTAGTCAATTAAGCAGTGCCAGTTGCATTACCCTTAACTAAATATGCATTTCTCCCAGTTTCTGAGAGTAAACTTCAGCAGTGATTCTCTGCTTATAGCCAGAAAGTTTACATTGAAAATGCCAATGGCGGATCACCAGAGTGTCACTATAATCTGCTGGCGTTTTTCGTTTTGCAAATTGTTGTGATTCTTCGTCATGCTAAATCTGTTGAATCTCTCTTTTATGATTGTCATGAAGGATCCATTTTTCATGGCAAGTCGCTATTCAACCAAGAAATACGTCACTCGAATTTTTGCAGGTACAGCGTGGAACACACTTCCAAACGTCGAACAATTAGACATTCGCTGAGTTCATATGGAACGAATTTACCGAGTTTCTTCCTCCTGCCAATATTATCGAAATGATTCGATACTGTTGAAATGCTGACACGTATTATCTTAGACATTTCCCTGATTATTTGATGTGGTTTTTGTTCGACTAGTGTTTTCCGATTTTGATTATTAATTACAGATGAACGTCCTATGCCACCTTGACCTTCAAGATCCATATTCTTATTACGGAACTTTAGAAACGTGCCCCCTACTGTCCGATCACAAACGTATCCTTCACCCCAGGATCTTTTAATGTTGGCCCCAGTTTGAAAAGCCTGACAACTAAGCTTGAACACATGCAAAAAATTAAACACATTTCTTCTTTTTTCATGTTTAAAACGAGATTATATAATTTTTAGGATCAAAGTCAGCAGTAAATGAATCAGTGTTATTGACTAAAATTTATTTATTTCTCTAGTGGATCATGTTGTTTAAGTCATGGCAATTATGTGTGAAAAATAATATCGCCCAAATATCCGCCAAATCTGAAAGAAAAAGAAAAAATCTTTAGACGCTTAAACTTAATTTACATTTAAAATCGGTCCCAGTTATTGGAACACCCTCCATTTTGAATACAGTTGGTTATTAGAACAATATATCTTTTGGTTCGTTAGGTTTGTGAGGAGGGGAAGCTTTTCTGTTTTGAAATAATTTAGGAGCCTTTTGTTATTTCGTTTTGTATTGATGAAGCCTTTTATTGTTTTAGATGTGGTTGTGACAAATGTTATATTAAGTCTAGATACATACCTTTCAATTGTAAAAGGGTGTTTCATTAAGAGTAATCAGCAGTAAGTAAATCAGTGTTATTGGGGAAAATTTATTTATTTCTCTATTGGATCATGTTATTTAAGTCATGGCAATTATGTGTGAAAAAATAATATCGCCCAATTCTCCGCCAAGTTTTGGCGGCACACCCCCCCACACTCAAAATTTTTGATGATGTTTCTGCTCCTCGATCTCACCAATATGCCCCCTTATTATCCCCATCCTTCAGCTGTTGAATTATTGTTGGCTTGTTCACATTGACCTTACTTTTGTGATGAGGGAAATCTAAAGTCTCACGATCCTGGTAGTCAATTGACTTCGCTGTTTCGAGAGATGATGCCACCTGGGAACTTCTCATTGCATTTCTGTTTGAACGACCACGTTCATACTAGGCTTCGATAACTTTAACACGTTGTTTGATTGTTTATCTTTCTGTGGTTGAAATTGCCAAAGACTTAAGTTGTTAAATCTGAAAGAAAAAGAAAAAAAACAATAAACGCTTAGACTTAATTCACATTTAAAATCGGTCCAAGTTATTGGAACACTCTTTATTTTTGTGCAACTATTATAATATATTAGGTTGGTGCAAAAATAATGACTTAATAATGTCTTTTTTTGACGTTAAAGAATACGTCAAAAAACGACATTATTGCGTCATTATTTTTGCACCAACCTAATATATTAAAACATAATTCAAATGTTTATTCTAAAACCGGTCATTATTTTCTGGACAACCTAATACTGTATTCCAGTGTATACACAGTGTGTATCGCGTATTTGAGAAAAATGTTCTGAAAGATTGATATAAAATTAACAAAGAGGACAATTTTATCGTTAGGAATAAGTAATATATTTTTATGCAACTTTTATTATAATATATTAGAACAAAATTTAAAGGTTTCTTCTAAAATCGGACACAATTTCCCGAGCAACCAAATATATATGCTGATGTATGTATTATGTAGACGGGTTTCGTTATTTTAATCTATTAGGTTGGTGCAAAAATAATAACGTAATAATGTCGTTTTTTGTCGTTAAAAAATACGTCAAAAAACGACATTATTACGTCATTATTTTTGCACCAACCTAATATCACAAAAACAATATATTACTTTATTTGTGTGTAATAAAATTTACCTGCGATTAACATCTCCCCTTCTTTCTTTTATTATAGATTCTTACATTATTTTATCTCTTTTTGTTTCTTTCTGTTAATATCGAACTCACTACTCAGTCGTAATTGATATAGCAAGACAAGCACGCTAACCCTTGCACCATGTCGAAGTGACCAAAAGATTTTTTAGCGTAGCTTAGAATATGGTCAAAAGTGTGGCGCTCCCAGTGAGAACTGAACTGACTACTCAGTTGTAATTGGTCTAGCGAGACAAGCTCGTTAACCCGGATGAAGTGGCCAGTCAAGCCTCTTATTTACTGGACAATCTCTTCATAGATGAAGAGAACACTGGGAAATGTTATCGTAGTCTTATTACAGCTGATAATTAGTCCTTTCTTCTCGCTTTCCTTTAATACCTTGTCTAGCAGGCTCTTTAAGTTTTCCTTCCGTGCAATTAATTCAAACGCGGAAGGATGGGTTCAGTGAGAGCAAAATAAAGTAAAAACTTCACAAATTTTAATCAGCCCGACCGCCATCGGTGTGTATGATGCAACTCGGTCTGTCGATCATAGGAATCTCAAGTGAAATTTGTGATTTTTTTACCGATTAAAAGATGTACCGACATTTTTTTTCGTTTGGTTGTTGCTCCTATGTGTAGAGATAAACGAATTCAGAGAAACGTGCAAGAGTGGCTTATGCTTTTTTTTTTATCAAAGATTCAGAGAGTTGCACAAAACACTGATTAAAATGAATTATTATTCAGCTTACATGTTTACTTTATGAGCAATAGACTGCTCCCTGGGATGAAAAATGGGAGACTTAATTTTAGATTGTATTTATTTATTTATTTTAGTGTCAGCGGGGAGGGGTAATTGAACTGGGATTTTTTAAGACTATCAAGTGATTTTTATTTATTTTATATTTTTTTCTAAGGATTTCTGTGGGCTATGTGGGGTTTGAAAGCCTAGAAATGAAGAAAAATGGGGAATAAACTCATTTTTAAAGGTTTTAGGAAAAAGAAAAAGAGAGCGAAAGATTATCGGTGAGGGTGGGGGTTGCGTGGAAGAAATAGGTGGAGGTGCTTTTGTGTGGAGGGAGCAAAGTATTTGATGAGAAATTGATAATTGAAAGAAAGAAAATATAACAGAAAGAATATATTTAAAAAGCGATAAAAGACAGAAGAAAGAAAGAAAGAAAGAAAGAAAGAAAGAAAGAAAGAACGAATATACGAAAAAGTGAAAAAAGAAAGAAAGAAAGAATGTAACAGAAATAAAATATAGCACAAAGAAAGAAAGAAGGAAAAAAAAGAAAGAATATTTGAAAAAGTGATAAAAAAGAATGAAAGAAAAAAACATATAACACAAAGAAAGAAAGAAAGAAAGAAAGAACGAATACACGAAAAAGTGATAAAAGAAAGAAAGAAAGAATGTAACAGAAATAAAATATAACACAAAGAAAGAAAGAAGGAAAGAAAGAATATTTGAAAAAGTGATAAAAAAGAATGAAAGAAAAAAACATATAACACAAAGAAAGAAAGAAAGAAAGAAAGAACGAATACACGAAAAAGTGATAAAAGAAAGAAAGAATGTAACAGAAATAAAATATAACACAAAGAAAGAAAGAAGGAAAGAAAGAAAGAATATTTGAAAAAGTGATAAAAAAGAATGAAAGAAAAAAACAATATAACAGAAATAATATATAGCAAAGAGAAAGAAAGGAAAAAAGAACCGATATAAGAAAAACAGATAAAATAAAGAATGAAAGGAAGGAAGAAAAAGAAAGAAAGAATGAATGAATATACGAAAACGAGATAAAATAAAGAAAGAAAGAAAAAAAAAGAAAGAAAGAAAGAAAGGAAGAAAAAGAAAGAAAGAATGAATATACGAAAACGAGATAAAATAAAGAAAGAAAGGAAGGAAGAAAAAGAAAGAAAGAAAGAAAGAAAGAAAGAATATATGAAAAAGAGATAAAATAAAAAAGAAAGAATATATAAAAGAGAGTTAAAATAAAAGAAGAAAGTATGTATGATAAGGAAAGAGAGAGTATAACAGAAATAATATATAACAGGGAGGAAGAAAGAATATACGAAAAAGAGATAAAAGAAAGAATGAAAGAAAAAAGCTTATAAGAGAATGAAAGAAAAAACGCATATACGAACAAGAGTTTAAATAAAGAAAGAAATAATATATTAAATATATATATTTAATAATATATTAAAAAGCGATAAAATAAAGAAAGAATATATAATAAAGAAAGAAAGAATAGAAGACAAATAATATATAACAGAAAGAAAGAAAGAAAGAAAGAAAGAAAGAAAGAAAAAAAGAAAGAAAGAAAGAAAAAAAGAAAGAAAGAAAGAAAGAAAGAAAGCAACATAAAAAAGAATGGAAGGAAGAAAAAAGAAATAAAGAATGAATATACGAAAAAGAAATAAAATAAAAGAAGAAATAATCTGTGATAATCTGTAATAAAAGAAAGAAGGAATGTAGGAAAAAAGAATGAAAAGAAAATAAACACGAAAAATGAAAGCGATTGAAACGAAAGAAAATGCAAAATATAAGAAAAACGTAAAAAAGAAATAAAAAAAAAGAAAGAAAATTTTTAAAAAAAAGTAAAATTCTATTCCTTTATCTTCTCTCACCCTTAGCTTTCAATTTTTCTCCCCAGTCAAATGCAGTTTCGATAATGTCTGTAATTCCAAAAGGGTAGAAGCCGCGCTTATCAAAGCGAACCTTAAAATCCTTTGACAGAATCAAAGAAAGAAATGTTCGGGCAGAGACAAAAAAGATAACATTTTTTCTTTTGGGAATTTTGTTTTTGGGGGTTTTCTTTTACTATATATAGCTTTTAAATATTATATATATATATATATATATATATATATATATATATATATATATATATATATATATATATATATATCATCCTAAATAACTTAAATATCACCCTCTCCCATTTTGCTTTTTGTCCCTCGTTGGTTCACACGATTAACGGAGCGGCCATGTATATATATATATATATATATATATATATATATATATATATATATATATATATATATATATTAAACTTAGTATTGTACAGAACAAAATTAAAGTCCAATGAGGAAAAATATACTATTTAAATTGTTTGGGCTGTTGTCCTCATCTTTATTGTCACATTCACAACGGCTCGGCCGTTCTACGCTCCGGTCTTCTTCACGTTCGAAGCGAACCCAAAGTAGTCAATCTATATATTGATTTATTCCCTGAAATGGGCTGACAAAAATTCTTCACATTCCTGGGTCACTCAGCAAAACCCTTGAGAATGTTCTTCCATTTTACCCACCTAACGCTTGCAAAGATCGTGAATGGGTTTGTTGTTGTCCTGACGTTCATTGGTGAGAATTGCAATTCCAATGCAAAATCTGTCACCTTTATTTTTTTTACTGATGGATCAAACTGGTCATGGTCCTATTCATTTTTAGAAAGAAAGAAAGAAAGAAAGAAAGAAAGAAAGAAAAGGAAGGAAGGAAGGAAGGAAGGAAGGAAGGAAGGAAGGAAGGAAGGGAGAGAGGGAGGAAGGAATGAAGGAAGGAAAAGCAAGAAAGAAACGTAGAAACGAATAAAGAAAGAAATAAAGATTGAAATATTAAAAGAAAGAAAGAAAGAAAGAAAGAAAGAAAGAAAGAAAGAAAGAAAAAAAAATATTGTTTTAAAATTGTATCTACTAATAAAGCTATGGGTAAATAGCAGGACAGACCGTGTTCTATAACCATGGATGACAACTGGTCTACCGCAAAAAGAAATGGCAAGCTACTGCGGGAAAGTATCTGCCTCGTCAGTAATATATCGAAAGATACATGATCGACTAAACGTGTATCACGCATGGCACATCACTGACTAATAAATTGCAAAAAGACAGAATGCATGGTTGTTAGCGCAACATGCAAATTACAACTTGGAGATACCAAATATTAAACAAGACAATTTAAATATCACAGGAAGGAAGGAAGGAAGGAAAGAAGGAAAGAAAGAAAAGAAAGAAATAAGAAATTAAATGAAGAAAGGAAGGAGAGACGTTTTTAGGGGTGCACATAGAAATAAAGGCTATACCATAAGTAATTTCCGCTTTTGGCAACCAATTGTAATAATAAATGTATCATCCTAAATAACTTAAATATCACCCTCCCCCATTTTGCTTTTTGTCCCTCGTTGGTTCACACGATTAACGGAGCGGCCATGTTTACACTGTAACAGGAGCAAGATAACAGGCGGGATAAAGCTCAAATTTGGTTCACCTGACCACAGTAGTAACAACTTTAAGCACGCACGAATAGTGTGAAGAAATCACATAACGTGAGGTCTAACAGCAGCAGAAAGAAAGAAAATATAATAGAGATGTTAACATTCCACGCTACTTTCAAACAAAAGGCCAGGAAGAAAATCCACATCAATACTAGAAAGATCAATAACAGCTACTGGAGTAAAGAAATCTATTTTGCTTAAACCGATAGCAGCACTGATATAAACCCCGTAGAAAGCAAATACATCCCCAGTTTCATAGCTAAGCATCAACAGATCGATACATTCGATTGATAAGCAGTCATCGATGGTGAAAGGCAAGCGACACAGTCAACTATAATGGCATAGATCAACAAGTACTAGTTAGCTGAATACTGCAGCTGGTTGTATGAGTTGCAGCGACTAGTGCTGAATCATACGTAAGCAATCTTCAGGCCACGTGGTGAAGTTTGGGTTCAAGCATAAAACCACCCACTGTTGCTGTTCGGTGTTGACCTCAGTGTTCACTTATATATATATATATATATATATATATATATATATATATATATATATATATGTGTGTGTAATACATAAAAGGTTAATAGGCGGGGTTGAATTGGACCAGGGAACGGTAGTATTTAAAAGTATTCAATACGTGTGGAAAAAAATAAATTAAAAAATAACATGTAGAGCTTTTAACTTTAAAAATTAGGAGATCAGTTGATTTCGCTACCTTGGTTACAAACTTATGGTATCCGCAGCCGAATAGTACCAATTGACCCCCGAACGCTTTATTTAAAAAAAAAAGGTATATTATATTAAAAATAAATAAACTCACGGCGTTACATGTGATAGAAAGGGACGAGGAGGGTGCGGCGGCGAAGAAGAAGAAGAAAAAGGAGGAGAAAAACAAGAGTATTGCAGATGTGTGCCTATGTGGGTAACTGAAAGCGACATACTTTTTTAAGCAGCCTCATATGAGGTTAAAATGAATTATTTTGTATGAATGCAACGGCTCATGACTTCGGATCTCCGGTTCAAAATGTTTTGGGCACCCGGAAATGTCATTACTGATAGTTTTTTTTTTCTGTTGGCAGAGGTTGCAAATTTTATTTTGGTTGTTGTAAGGCTAAGCCTTTTTCTAAATTTTCCATCTTACAATCGGATCCCTGCTTATTTCTTCTTCCACGCATGGTTAGCTAGTTTATATATATATATATATATATATATATATATATATATATATATATATATATATATATATATAAAGAGAGTGAGAGTTCACCTGGACATGTATACACACTACAGGATAACCTAGTGAATAAGAAGAGGACAGAAGAAGGATCACAAAGACGAAGTTGGGTGGCAAATAGTCAAAAGCTACTTGAAGCAACAAGATACAGAAGGAAAGAAGGCTTTGGAAATGTAACACTCATAGGTGTAAATGCAAGAGAAGGAGAGAGAAAGCACCTGAGTAAGGAGGATTACAAAGACGAAATTGGGTGGCAAATTGGTGCGACAAAAAAACAGGAAGTTATGGAGATTTATGATTGTCTAAATTTTGAAAGGACATGGCGCATAGAATAATCCCTTTTTTTTGTTTGCATTTTTGTTAATCCTCTTCTTCATTGAGAATTTTAACAAATTAGTCAATAATATAAAACAACAAGCAAATAATGTAGAGGAAGAATTAACTTAGGGAAAAAATTACCATAAAAGAATTTTGATTGTTAATTGAATTAATATTAAATAAAATGATCAAATATATCAACTCAATATTATTAAATTATTGTTTTGTTTAATATGTCCCCAAGTGTCCTCGTCAGATTGAGACTTTTATATGGATGCCATGCGTGGCGCCAAACCCGTTCAAAAATGTCTAAACTGTATACAACCGCTTTTAGGATCAATGATTAAAATGTCTTTGAGTGTGTGAAGCCTTATGATCTTGTCAAAGATTATCCTTCTTCTAACATTGTGGACTGGCGCTACAAAATCTCAAGCAAAAAACTGTACCAAATAGCAACTACAATGGATCAATAATTACTAGTTAGTTGGATACTGTGGTTGCTTATATGAGTTGCAACCACTAATGTTGAATCATACTTGCAATATCAACATGGAAGCAACTGAAAAAAACTGTCGAAAGTAATTGAAAAAAACAACGGAACTAGGCCTTCAGGTAGTTAATCCACAATCCCTATCTACCATATCTTATTCGAAAAATGAAAAAAAGAATATTCAGCAGATAAGAAAACAAAGTTTCATGTGGATACCATGCGTGGCGCGAAAACCGTTTAGAAATATCTAAACTGTCAATTATATACAACTGTTTTATCATATCAGTGGTTAAAAATGGCTTTAAACGAACGAAACCTTTAAGACCATTCTTCTTCGAACCTTTTGAATTAGCCCTAAAGATTCGAAAACAAAGAATTTTACCAAATAACAGAAACCACACCATTACGCTCTATAATGAAGAACAGCTTTTATTTTCGTAGTGTGACAATTGAATTCCCGGAGTGACCATAGCGTGTCGCTTGGTTAACGAGTCAAGCAAACATTTATATCCAAGTACGTCTGTACCAATCTGCACCAGACGTCATTCGCTTCTGAGCAGTAGAGGAAGTTGTATGTGTTCATGTTTTCATGAATATGAAAAAAAAAAAACACTGTAACATTCACAAAAGAGTCGTGAATGAGAAAAATTGTCTGTTAACAGTTTGCTAGTTCCCAGGTAAGAAAGACATTAGAAAATAATTCACCAAATTTAGCCCATTCCGACTTTTGACTATTTCCAAAACTGAAAAAAATGCTCTTAAAAGACAAATATTTGCTAACATCCCTGACATGCAGCAATAGACGACTTTATGACGGAAAGTTATTTCGGAAAACGAGTTGCCGGTATGTTTCCAAAATGACATCATTTTCTCCCCAAGTTTTTTATTTTTTTTATTTTTTTGTTTTTTATTAAATCATTTCAGCTACAGTAAGGCAATAAAGCCACTAAGACTCGAGGTGTTAATGAATGTGAAAGAATATGGAAAATATAAACAAATTAAGGGAAGAGAACAATGACAGAACAGGAATTAAGAAAACAAAAGATAACGATTGGCATTGCCTTTAAAATTTTGAAGATCAAATTGACAGGGAAGCAAGGGACAGGAAGTGAGTTCGACAAGCGAAAAATGCAAGGGAAAAAGACTGTTAGTATTCACTAGCACGACACGGTGAACCAAGATTCCTGACAGCAGACCTAGAAATTGATTTGATATAACCATTCTAATACATGTCACCTTTGAAAACCTTAGCCGAAGAAGGTGCAATGTGTCACTATCCTGAAGGTTAACATCGACCACGCTGAGGAAGAGACAAAAAAGGTTCTCTAAGACAATTAAAAAATAACAGTTTCGTTTTTTGTGTTTTGGGGTTTGTTTGTTTTTTGTCTTTTTAAAAACGCTAAAATTAACAGGCCATTCCTTGCCCGAGTTAATAACATGATGTGGGTGCCAAAGTTGGGCCCACAGAAGTAAAACACGAAACACGGATTAGATGTAAGAAAGATATATTAACAACAGGTTACAGAGATAGTGTAAGCAGAGCTTACTATAAGTTAGTGTCCAACACTGGTAGTCGTACGAGACTCTCACTGTCACTCTCCGTAGAGTGCTATGTCGCCTACTTAATATAGGCCTGGAAGAGTCTATTGTGTAGGTAGTTTCCGGTCTCACAATATAACAGAATGTCGGTCATTTTTTAGATTAGCTACCAATGTGAGCTTATTGAAACGATCACTTGCCATTAAGACAAAAGTAAACAGTTATGTCATGAATAAAAATACATAGACAGCAGCCGATAGTGACCAGGTAATCTCACTTCGCTTTCATATGAACATTCCAGGAATAAAAGTTTCACAGCTAGTATATAGAGATGCGTATACTTTTAAAAAAAACTTATTAGGGCTTAGTGACATGGAAAACAAAGTCGACAAACAGTACGAAGTCAGGTTCAGGCTATGTTGACTTCGCGTTAAAATAGTTTGGAAATGCGTGAATCCACTTCTCCCTGTATCCTGTTCCATCGCTCGATATATTGACAGAAAAAAAGTATCCGTAATGGCTCTCGAATTCCAGTCGAGTTCGTTACATTTATTTACGTGCAAATACTCTTGGGATCAGTATGAATCCAATTGTTTTCTTTTCACCCGAGCTATGGGTAAATCGCAGGACAGTCTGGATCCTGTAGCCTTTAATTGGCAACCAGTCTAGGAGAAGGAAAATACAGAATTCAAAACCGGTTGGGTACGGGGCTAGCAGTTTTATCTCTTAAAAACTTACTTGCTACTCTGAGATCTGTGGCCTCATACTCCCCAGAAGTTTACGGGGTTTGACTCGTACTGGCATGGTACCATGGCTTAAGGAGTGCGTGAATACTCTCACTTATGTAGTTAATTCTAACCAAACGCCATTGGTCACGATCATTAATAGGCAGTCGGCCAATGCGTTGACCACAGTGGTTGGTAAAGCTTTCCATCAAGTATTCCCGATATAAACACTTGACAACGTAGATCGAGGGATGTCAAATGTCACTACAGAAATGTAGGACACACACTATCGTAGTCTATTTATGTCTCCTTTCTATAAGCTGCCTAACATATATGAGAGTACAACGAAAGAACAGAAGCCACATCAGTTGAGAACTTTCAGTCTCAACAACAATTAAGATGGATTGCACAATATTTTAAATCATTTCACCCCAAACAAGGCGGCAATGCCACTAGTAAGCAGGAGGGTTACAGGGAGTGAAAATGAAATAGAAGACTTCAGAATACTGAGGATTAAGAAAAGGGCAAAAGATGAACTGGATCCAAGAAGACAGAAGATGGCGATTGACGTTGCGTTTAAACTGTTGAAGATATTTTTAAAGATCCTCAAAGATACATTCCAATCTGCAGGAACTTCCATGTCAATAAGTAAGCACATTCTGCTTTTATGGTCTTTGATCACGATGTCTAGCGATTACCTTTGATTGTTCTGTCTGTGTGTATTGTAATTATTATTATTATTATTATTATTATTATCTGATCTGCAAAACCCAACAAATCACTCTGAAGATTTTTTTTAATCGATTCACCCCAAGTAAGGCGACAATGTCACTGGATCACATAGGGTTACAGGGAGTGAAAGAGAATGAAAAGTTTGAAAATAGAAAGGATTGAGAAAAGGACATTACCTTTGCATTCCATGACTTTTGGCACGTCAGTGTAAATATATATATATGTATATATGTGAAAAAGTGGCTTTTGCTCTGAATTTAACGGCGTTACTCCTTAGAAAAATGAAATTTAATCAGGTATACCTCGGGTTTCTAATTAAGTCGTTCTCGATTATACGTCGTTTGTCAAAAAGTATATGGAAAAAATAAAAATCAAGTTTAAGTCCTTTTATTCGACCTTACGTCTGTCCATCATAAATATTGATGTCGTAATATCAGTAGAAAAGCATTAAAAGCACATAAAATCATGTTAGTGTACAATAAATATGAATAGAAGTATATAAAATCATATTAAAATACGTACATTTACAATAAATCTTCATATAATCATCATAAATCCTCGAGAATGAAATATGAAAACATCTGTGACTCTGTGTTGTCGTCTTATTTACCGGTCTTTAAGAGCTCAACATTGGCCTTTTACACGGTAGTTCTAATATCTACCGTTTGACGGCGTTGTCAGCGCCACTCGTGATTCCCGCGAAATTGAAATCCAGGTTAGTTTAGGCATGCGCACTCACTATTCAATCATAATTGATCTAGTAAGACAAGCTTGCTAGGCACGCCGAAGTTCCCCATGCGACATATTATGATGATGACGATGCGCAAGTTTAATAAAATCAATGAGAAGTTGTATCGTTTTTGTTTTTACTCTTCTTTGTATTTTCGTTACAAGGTATGCCTCGGGTTACGTCGTTTCGAGTTAAGTCGTCCTCGATTAGACGTCGTTTGTCGAAATAATATATAGAAAAATAAAAATCATGTTTAAGTCATTTTATTCGACTTTACGTCTGTCTGCCACAAATAGTGAAGTCGTAAGGATAGCGTTAAAAGCACATAAAATCATATTAGTGTACAATAAATATGAATAGAAGTATATAAAATCATATTAAAATACGTACATTTACAATAAATGTTAATACAGTGTAACCCGGATATAAGAGAGTTGTATCTTATATCCGGGTTTCTCTTATGTCCGGGTTTGGTCTATTTTGTTTACATTAACTCAGGCTCTAATTTGGGACCAGAGGAAATCTCTCTTATATCCGGGTTTATCTTATATCCGAGTCTCTTATATCCGGGTTACACTGTATAATCATCATAAATCCTCGAGAATGAAATATGAAAACATCTGTGACTCTGTGTTATCGTCTTATTTAACGGTCTTTAAGAGCTCAACATTGGCCTTTTACACGGTAGTTCTAATATCTACCGTTTGACGGCGTTGTCAGCGCCAGTCGTAAATCCCAGGTTAGTTTAGGCATGCGCACTGTATACGTCTGCTTATCACCTACGCTCTCATTCTCATTCATTTGTGACTTTATATTTTGCCCCAATGGCTCCTAATAAAATCCCTATTGCAAGTGCTAAGCGTCATGCTATAACACTGGACGACACTATGATAAAACGCCACCGTAATACTATGTAATATACAATGGGGAATGCTTGTTTGCGGTTTATAGTGAGGTTATTAAGACTTAAGCCGTTTTTGACACAATTCGTGACCTCTGGAATTAATTAACGACGTAGGGTGAGGTATACCTGTGCAGATATTTGATCTGATGAAGCCTAGAAAGGCGAAACGCGTCATGAAATCTAGTTTTAATTAAACGACTTTCCATTTATCATATTCTTCAAATTTTGTCTGGATTTTGTACCCTACTTTATAGATTTACAGATACAGATTGATTTTACAAGACAGTTATTGTGACAAGACATTTAGTTGACATGGATAAGTTCAGCCAGAACAGACTGGTGACACAGTCAGAATATTTAGCTCACCTTGCGACCTGTCAGAAATGTTGGGTGACAAGTTATTTTGTCAACAAGTTAAAGAAGGAAAGATTTTTGTTTTTTCTGCATTTTTAGGCGAGCAGCAAAAATAATTGTTTTGACAAGGTGCCAATAGAAAATTTAGATTATTACTTGACATGAATATAGATATAAAAGTTGGAGTCAGAGGTCCGAGACAGACAGGGGTAGAGAATATTGGAACGAGTTTAGAGAAAAACCTCATCTTAGATAATTTTTGTGGGGTGTGGCATTATATGGAAGCGACACGAGCCGCGGGCGCATACCTTACAATGTCCAAACACTTATAATTCTCTGAGGCCTTCTGTCAGCGAAAACAGTTTATTGAAGAATAAAAGAAAATAATTTTAGCGAAGACGTGAAAGAAAATAAGACAAAATACACTGGAAGAAAAAAAAAGGAAGAAAAAAGTAATGATATATTTGCTTTTTACGGCTTATCGACATTTTCCAGGTTATTTAAAGCTAGAAAATATATTTTGTAAAATATTTTTGGCAATAATAATAATTTACTAATACAAGTCATACTAATTAACCCATAGCTGAGGGGAGACGAGGTGTATTTATACCTTTCCCAAGGCGGAAGTAAATATAACGAACCCAACTAGAATTTGAAAATGGCTCTCCGATTTCCAATTCCGATTCATTATCCATTATATCACACGCATTTCCAAAGAAAGAAAGAAAGAAAGAAAGAAAGAAAGAAAGAAAGAAAGAAAAAGATTCCTTCCTTTAATTTCTTTTTAAATTAGACACATGAAGAAAGGAAGGAAGTAAAAGAAAGAAAGAAAGAAATTAAAGGAAGGATAGAAAAAAATTAAAGAAAGAAAGAAAGAAGACATGAAGAAAGAAAGAAAGAAAGAAAGAAAGAAAGAAAGAAAGAAAGAAAAAGAAAAATTAAAAGAAAGAAAGAAAGAAATTAAAGGAAGGATAGAAAAAAATTAAAGAAAGAAAGAAAGAAATTAAAGGAAGGATAGAAAAAAATTAAAGAAAGAAAGAAAGAAGACATGAAGAAAGAAAGAAAGAAAGAAAGAAAGAAAGAAAGAAAGAAAGAAAGAAAGAAAGAAAGAAAGAAAAATTAAAAGAAAGAAAGAAAGAAATTAAAGGAAAGAAAGAAAGAATGACGACATGAAGAAAGGAAGGAAGGGAAAGAAAGAAAGAAAGAAAGAAAGAAAGAAAGAAAGAAAGAAAGAAAGAAAGAAAGAAAGAAAGAAAGAAATTAAATGAAGGAAGGAAGAAAAAATTAAAGAAAGAAAGAAAGAAAGAAAGAAAAGGAAGGAAGGAAAAAATTTAAGACATAAAGGAAGGAAGGAAGGAAGTAAAAGAAAGAAAGAAAGAAAGAAACATATTAGAGACAGAAAAGAAAGAAAGAAAGAAAATTATAGACATAACGAAAGGAAGGAAGGAAAAGAAAGAAAGAAAGACAAAGAAGTAAAGAAACGAATACAGAAATAAATAAAGAAATAAAGATTGAAATATTAAAAGAAAGAAAGAAAGAAAGAAAGAAAGAAAGAAAGAAAATATTGTTTTAAAATTGTATCTACTAAAGAAGCTATGGGTAATACCCAGCTATGGGTAAATAGCAGGACAGGCCGGGTTCTATAGCCTTGGATGGCAACTGGTCTACCACAAAAAGAAATGGTAACCTACTGCGGAAAAGTATCTGCCTCGTCAGTCATATATCGAAAGATACATGATCGCCTAAGCGTGTATCACGCATGGCACATAACTGACTGACTAATAAATTGCAAAAAGACAGAATGCATGGTTGCAATTTGGAGATACCAAATATTAAACAAGACAATCTAAATATCAGAGAAGTGATTTAACAGAGGACGGAAAGTGCGACACGTAAATCCGAAGACAAATTGGGATAGCGAGAGTTTAAAGAAACAGACAAAATTCTTTAAAATAAAGAAACGCCTACGGAACTGTTATGTATTTTAAGACATCTTGTATGGCAAGAAATACGGAACAATTTCCTCACAGATTAAGAAGAGACTTGAAGCAAGAAAAATGTGTTTCTACAGAAGGATGCCGAGAATACGATGAACCGATCATGTGAGCACTGGCGAAGTTTTAGAAAGAATGGAAGAACAAAGGACACTTATCCTTAAGATCAGGGAACGGCAGGTTAATTTTCTAAGGCGCAAGATGAGGAAAGAGGGCTTCAGACATTTGATACTCAGATGACAGATTGAAGACAAGAGAGAGACGAAAACAACGCATCACCTATTTAGAAAGCCTGAGAATATGGATAACGAAACAAGAATTAGAAGACAAAATTTAATAAGAGCTACAAAGGACAAGTAATTTTGTAGAGCCATGATTGCTAACATGCTGATAAGACAGGACACGAAGAAGAAGAAGAAGAAGAAGAAGAAGAAGAAGAAGAAGAAGAAGAAGGAATTAACCTTGTTCTCTATTAATAGTTGGAGACTTATAGATCATAGAACTTTCAATGCGCCTTGGTTTGCTTAAATCGTATTCATTTTGTCGATCATAATTTCCTTCCTCGTTGCTCACATTTTCTGTCCATGGTATTCTCGGCATTCGTCGGTAGAATCATATCTCGATCGCTGCACGTCGTTCATAGGCTTGCTTTTGTACCACGTCGAAATACCGGTTCACGTCCAATGACCGAAGTAAAGCAACGCCTAGCCTTGTCAATATTTACATCGGTGACTTCTTGGAAATATCACGTGTTGTAAGTCTTTTTGATGAAAATCTAAAAGTAAAAAGTTATCAATAAAATTAAATATAAAATTAATAAGGATCTATATGGTTACATATACATGGTTATACACACACACACACACACACATATATATATATATATATATATATATATATATATATATATATATATATATATGAAGAAATATAGTTTTAAAGTGAGGTATATTTATGGGATAAAGTGCTCAATATCAGAGATAGAGCGTATGTAAATATAAATATGAAAGTGAACATTCAGGCTGGTAAATGTTGTTAATACTGTTTGTTATAAAAAGGGCTTTTAATTTAATATATTTTAATAATTTGATAAATATTTAATAATTTATCTGTAAAAATAATGTATAAGAAAGTATATATTTATAGTCAGCTACAGACAGACTGTTTCGCTGTATCACAGCTCTTCAGTGTGGCTAGACGTTCGACTGCTTCAAGCCGAGATTGAAATACGATACTACCTAGTCTATGGTCGCACGTCAGAGAGTAAGGGAAAATTTAACGTTTTCTATGCGAAATATGCCTGTAGCCCGGAGAGTAATGTGTTAATAGCGGTATAAGCCACTGTTTTAAAAATTACCTTTTCCTCAAGAGAACTCAACCGGATTTCCCGAGAACATATATATAGTCATCCACAGACAGACTGTTTCGCTGTATCACAGCTATTCAGTGTGACTAGACGTCCGATTGCTACAAGCCGGGATCGAAACCGGACCGTTTGGGTATCAGTCAGAGATTCTACCCCTAGGTTATCGTCACACGGCAGAAGGAAGATGAATTTTAACGTTTTTTATGCGAAATACGTCAGTGGCCCGGAGAGCTCAATTCAATTCGGTTGAAGAGCAATGCGTATATATATATATATATATATATATATATATATATATATATATATATATATATATATATATATATATTGAAAAAGAATTTCGTTCGTTCTCTGTTGGGGGTGAGTAATTATTTTGTTTTTTACTCTCTGGTAACCTATATACTTTGACTTAATTTCATTTCCATTTCTTTTTTTTCATTTTTACACACGTTTAATTAATAAATTTAAATTTCAGTCGTGGTTCCTCACTTAACCATCCTGTATATATTTTAGTTCCGCTGTGCGACTCTGTTTAATTTTGTTTATTTAAGAAGGTAGCAACGGATTCTTCTGAAGAAGTTTTGCCCGAAAAAAAGGGATTCTTTAAAGAATTCGTTATACATATTTAAGGCAATATACAAATTCTGTGGTAACAAACATTATCTATCTATCTATCTATCTATCTATCTATATATATATATATATATATATATATATATATATATATATATATATATAAGGTTGGTGCAAAAATAATGACGTAATAATGTCGTTTTTTGAGGTTAAAGAATACGTCAAAAAATGACATTATTACGTCATTATTTTTGCACCAACCTAATATATATATATATATATATATATATATATATATATATATATATATATGTTTCTTATTAATACACTCCAACGGGTGCGTAGGATCACCTGATGAGTGATGTTATGACTTGGGGTCATGAAAAGTTTCGTGTCTTTAATCATCGTACCTGTTCACCCAAGCGACCCCACCAGAACAATACCTATTCCGGCAGGCGACCCTGAAGCAAATATCCACTAAGCACACAACAACGGATGTATCAAGAACTGCCACTGCTAATCATGAAATAGCAAGCGGCCAATCAAAAACGTCCTACGTCACTGGGGCAGGGGGTGGGGTCATAAAATTAAAAAACGTGGAAAACTGCTTCTGTTACTGAAATGTTACTTTACCAATTCCTTAAATATGTAATTCTAACCTTTGCTCTGTGAACGCTTTGTCTGTCTAGAAATGTAAAGAAAGTGGTTTAATCGCCAGATCATCCAGGTTCATGAAAGATTACACCATTCGTAGCAGATCTTTAGATATCACAATATGGGATACTTACTAAAAAAAAAAGTGATAAGTATCAGGTTGGTGCAAAAATAATGACGTAATAATGTCGTTTTTTGACGTATTTTTTAACGTCAAAAAACGACATTATTACGTCATTATTTTTGCACCGACCTAATATATAAACAGGAAGAAAAAAAACTGTATAGAAAGTGCTTTAATCGCTAGATCATCCACAGTAAACTTACATCCATGTTCTTACAACATTTCACTTTTCTTGACAGGTCTTCTATTAGCACAATGTGCGATACTTAATTAAAAGAAAAATGCTAAAAACATAAAAATGAATAAATGAAAGTCAGTTCATCGTAGGGGACTTATGACACTTTCCAAGCATCTACGTTTCTTTTCCTTATGACATTCTACAGATGTTCTGTCCATGGATTTCTCAGCATTCATTAGTAAAACCATATCTCTGCCCTTTCAATTCTGATTCTAAATATAAGTTTCCTTGTCGATCCTATTTTTCTTGAGTCTTCCTCATTGTTCACATGTTCTGTCCATGGTATTCTCAACATTCATTAGTAGAACCATATCTGTGTCCTTTCAAGTCTCTGATCTGAAATATAAGTTTTATTGTTAATCCTATTTTCCATGAGTCTTCCTCATTGTTCACATGTTCTATTCATAGTATTCTTAAAATTCGTTAATAGAACCATATCTCAATCCTTTCAAGTCTCTGATTCAAAATATAATTTCCTTGAAAATCCTATTTTCCTTCAGGCTTCCTCATTTCTCCCATGTTGTGTCCATGGTATTCTCGGCATTCTTTAGTAGAACCATATCTTTGTCCTTTCAAGTCTCTGACATTAAATACAAATTTTATTGTCGATCCAATTTTCCTTGAGCGTCTTCCTCGCGTGTTTAAACTATGGCATTATTAGCATTCGTTAGCAGATCTATGTATCTGTCCTTTCGGATGCAAAATATGTTCGCTTGTTGATCATATTTTCTTGGAGACTTCCTGATTGCTCACATTTTCTATACATCCATCAGTAGAACCATACCTCTGTTCTTTCAAGTCTCTGATTTTAAATGTTTCATTGTCAATTCTATTTTCCTTGAGTCTTTCTCATTTATCACCTGTTCTGACCGTGCTATTCTCAGCAATCGTTAGTAGAACCATATCTCTGTCCTTTCAAGTGCCATACTCGATTTTATTTTCTTTGAGTCTTCCTTATTTCTCACATGTTCAGTCTATGGCATTATTAGCATTCTTTAATAGAACTATATATCTGTCCTCTCAAATATCTAATGCGAAATATTTTCCTTTGTCGATCATATTTTCCTTGAGTCTTCCTCGATGCTTACATGTTCTGTCCATGGTATTCCCAGCATCCGTCATTAGAACCTTATCGCTGACTTTTCAAGTCTCTGATTTTAAATTTCATAGTCGATCTTATTTTCCTTGATACTTCCTCATTGCTCATATATTCAGTCCATGTTATTCCCAGCATCCGTCATTAGAAGCCTATCTCTGTCCTTTCAAGTCTCTGATTCTAAATATAATTCATTGTTGAACCGATTTACTTCAAGACTTCCTTGTTGATCACATGTTCTGTCAATGGTATTCTTAGCTTACTTCAGTAGAACCACATCTTTGTCAATTCAGGTCACTCATCGGAAACACTGGTTTTCGAACGATCACCAAAGTTAAGCAACGGTGAATCTGTTCATTTTCTTGATAGGTGACCGCTTGTGAATACCGGGTGCTGCTCGTTTGGATAAGCTGGTGATGCAATGGATAACGGCTCGAAAGTGTAATCAAAGATTTCGAATTCCAGTCGGAATTGTTTTATTCATTTACAAGCTATTAGCCTGGTGAAAGATTTGAATCCATCTCTTCTCCGCCCAGATATGGGTTAAATAGTAGAACTTGTGTCTGAAAATCGTTAGTATCTTCAAAAAATGGTTAATTCACTATGCACTAGAAAAAACAAAGAATTATTCTAACAATTAAAAAATGTATTTCGGCTTGCAATAATATATAAAAGGTTGATAAACCGTAAAAAACAGATGAGCTAGGTCTCCCGTTATAAATATGTATCTTTGTTTTATTAGTTACCTTAAGATTTCTTCGGTGCACGCAAGTTTTATTTTTGGTATTCTATATATCCCTCGGTGGATGTAAATCTCTGCCGCTTTCAGACTCTGATTAGTCTGTGTAAAAATTGTCCAGCATTCTTCTTCCTTATTTGAAGTGTTCTTTCAGGGCGTAGACAATTATGTCTCTCCACAATTTCCTCTCCTTCGTAGCTCTTAATAAATTTTTGTCTTTTTGTTATTTGTCATAAACATTGTTCCGCCATCCATTTACTTAAGCTCACTAAGTAGTTGATTTGTTGTTGTCCCCTGTCCCTCTTGCCTTTTACTCTCCTTATGAGTATCAAATTTTACAAGCCCTCCTTTCTCATTATGTGCCGTAGAAAATTCAACTGTCTCTTATTGATGTATAAGTCTCCTTTTTGTTTCCATTTTTTCCAAAATTTCGTCGTTGACCAAATGTTTGGTCTCTGGTATCCTCAGAATTCCTCTGTAGAATCACATTTCTGTTGCTTTAAATCTCTTCTCCATCTTTGAGGAGATTGCCCAGCATTCAATGCTAGATAAAATATTAGATAGCACAAAACTTCTCAGAAGCCTTTCTATATTTCTAAAGACGGCGGATTAATACTTTGCACTCGCAAATAAATATTTCAACACCTTACCGTAAAAAATAGCAAGCAATTCTTGCACACTGATATTATTGTAGTGAGTTTCATTCATCCAGCAACTATGGCCTTGTACCAGACTTAGTTAATCTTTATAAATTATTCGCTGCCTTCATGTGGAGTAATGGATGCACAGACTATTATTACTGCAATAACTTTACTGTATACACAACAGTTATGGCCCTAAACGAGACGCGGCTAACTTGATTACATACATATATCATCATAACCTGATTATATATATATATATATATATATATATATATATTACTAGTATGGATGCGTTTTATCTCGTCATATTTTTCAGCGAAATTCGATTTTCGATGCCAATTTACGCCACTCGAAATTGACATTTTTCCTCCTCTTTTTCAAGATAACCACAAGCTGGCAGACGACGAAGAGACAAGACTCAAAGACACATAATTGCTGAGTAAATAGCTGTCGATTTCTTTAAGTCTTTGACATTTAATCCCTGTGGTTAGACCTGCGACAGAACCTGGTTTGAAAATCCGTGGTTTCCAATCTGCAAAAAGAAAAATAAGTCTTTATAAAATGCCAGTAAATCTTACTGGACCCGACATTTTATTTCAACGTGTGGATGTCTGTATGTCTGTCTCTCTTCTGCAGCTTGTCTGTCAGTCTCTTTTTTTTCTTTTTGTTTTACAGTAAGATTCACCCTGTACAAGGCCCCAGGGTGGGGCCACTCGCGGTAGATGGTTACGTTAAGGTGAAGTTTATATGAATGGGAGAGAAAGATAAGTGTTAACTCTAGACTTCAACAGTTAAAGGTTATAGTGATCGGGAAAACATCCTCTTGGGAGTCTGTTCCACATAGCAGTGGTTCGCGTGAAGAAGATGTTCGGGTAGAAATTTCTTCTATCCGATGGAATACGTAGTCCATATTTGAGGCAGAATAGTCTTTCAAGGCACAGTACCTCCCCGATGGAACATCCGTTCTTCGTGACACCAGTGGTTGTTCTTGTTCTGATGGTCTACGATATATATATATATATATATATATATATATATATATATATATATACGCTACTGTTCAATATATCTCATTTTAACCATATATAATAAGTTTCTCTTATTTAAAGTACAAAACAACTACATTTGGGGCTAATTTTAAAAATTGCCAGGAATTTCCTCAAATTTTTGAGCCGTAGTATATATATATATATATATATATATATATATATATATATATATATATATATATATATATATATACAGTGTGGGGAAACAAATATTCGTACACATACAAATTTTTAATTTATTGTATTTACAACTAATGAATAAACATACTTTTCATATAATTAACTGTACTCAGATTCATAACTACATATGCATAGAAAACAGACATAATATTTAATAGAAATAAATCCCATTTGTCCATTTTAAAGGGTAACAAAATTATTCGGACAATGCAAATTTCAGATTTTAAAACTTTAAATTCAATTATTACTCTAGATTATTCAAGTGAAATATTCTAGACTGTTCCAATAATGGTATCAGTAGGTATTCTTAGCTTAAAAAATACAAATACATCATTCGGTATTTGATATTCGTGCAAGAAGGTTTTCATCATGGCAAGTGGTAAAGAATTGACAAATTCGCAAAAAGAACTGATTGTTAAGCTCTGGAAAGAAAGTAAAAGTTACAGGAAAATCTCAGACAGCATGAATATTCCATTTCCTACCATTAGTTTATTAATTGCAACGTATAAAAACTCAAAACTGTTGAAAACCAAAGAAGAACCGGTCATCCACTGGAGATTTCTTCAAGATCTTCGAGGAAATTAAAGCAGCAAATTAAACAAAATCCAATGATTACTCGTCAAGAGTTGCAAGATGATTCGCTTTCATCACGAATTAGTATCACTAAATGGACGATAAGTCATGACATTCATAGGAACAATCTAAAGTCACGCTCCCCTTGGAAAACTCCACTGCTGTTGAAAAGACACAGAGATGACAGGTTGAAATTCATTCATGATCATAAGGATAAGGAAAAATCGTATAGGAAAAGAATATTGTGGACAGACGAAACCAAAATTGAGTTGTTTGGACGTAATTCTAGAAATCATGTATGGAAGAAAGATGGAGTTGCCTTCAAACAAAAGAACACATTTCCATCAGCGAAATTTGTTCGTGACAACATCAATGTTTGGGGTTGTTTTTCTAGGAAAGGTACCTACAACATATCAGTAATAGATGGTAGATTGTATATTGTAGCATATCAAAATATTTTGGAATCAAATTTAATAATTTTGGTTGAAAATCTTGAACTTTCCCCCGATTGGATCTTCCAACAAGATAATAATACTATACACACTGCAAAATCTACGAAGAAATGGCTTTGCTGAAAATAATGTAAATATCCTGAAATGACCAAGTCAGTCCCCAGATTTAAACCCAATCGAGAATCTGTGGCATTATTTGAAAATTCAAATCCAATCGAGAGCTCCAAGAAACATCCCGTATTTGAAGACCATATGCGCGGTAGAATGGAACAAAATACCAACTAAAATTTGCAAATCATTGAGAACTTCAAGAAGAGATTGATTGCTGTAGAATTGAATAACAGCTATTCTACAAAGTATTAAATGAAGATTATATATTCTTTTTTATATTGTACAAATATTTTTTTAGCCATTAAAATGGATAAATGGGATTTATGTTTATTAAATCAATTTTTTCTGTTTTCTGTGCATATTTAGTTATTATGAATCTGTGTACAGTTAATTATAAGAAAATTATGTTAATGCATTAGTTGGAAATACAATAAATTAAAAATTTTATGAGTACTAATATTCCCCCCCTCTGAATACATATATATATATATATATATATATATATATATATATATATATATATATATATATATAGTAGATATTTATTTTCGTGTTTGCATTTTGAAATTATTTCCGATCTTTGGTTTAGTAATTCCTTTTGTTGAGTGTGGGAGATTAATGCCACTTTTTTGTGTAACAAAATAGACATCTCTTTGATATGTTATTGCAAGCAGGTGCGGTTTTCCTGATTTCCCACTTCATTTTTGGTATGGTGTTTCTGTCTTTTAGTTGCCATATGTATGTTGATAGCATGGTGCTGTTGGAGTATTTTCCTGTTGGGGAATAAGTGGTCGTGGGTGTATTTTCTTTGCTTATGGCACCAATGTAGTGTTGTTTGCGTTCACCTTAGCTTTGTATACTATGTTCGTTTGTAGGCAATTTCCTTGTAGTGGGCATGTTGTTTTGTCTCTGCAGTTGCATTGGGAGGGGTCTTTGATTAAGCTATTGTAAGTTATTATTAATAGTTGTTGATGTGTTAATGGTAAATTTGACCTTAATGATGATGGAAACGAAAGTGTAAAAAGAGGGGGGTAATAATGACAATGATGATGATAATAATAATAATACAGATAATGTAACAATTATAATGACATATAATAAAAAATGACAGTGTTGAAAACCTAACTAAATATACAACTATATATATATATATATATATATATATATATATATTAGTGAGTTCGATTCTCACTGGGTGTTCCATACTTTCGACCTAGTGCCGCGTCTAAGCCACGCTTAGTAAGTTACTATATTTTGACAACATAGTGTTATTCTTATATCTTCTGTATTTGAATGACAACAAATTATTATCTGTTGATCAGGGGTACAACCTCTCCCATTCTGGACACTTTTGTGTTGTTATTTTAGCGAACTAAACATAAATGTTCTTTTGGTTTCTATAACAGTTCAGTCTTCTTTCCCTTGATTCTAGCGAAATTTCTTTAATTGAATAAGATGTAACTATACTTTATTTTAAGAATAATGTTGATAAACAAAGACGCGTATATTTATTTAAGAATCAACATAATAATTGTTTCTTTTTTTTTCAAAAAGATTTAATGTTTTTTTAATCAATTTCTATCAGTTTTATTTCTTTTTAAATATCCATCCTAATCCCTGTTCTGTTTGACACAAGCTCCTTGGGTCATTTGTCGCTTTCCTCTGACATTCTTGCCTTCAGTGTGCCTTATGTGTATCAAAATAACCACGTATACTTTCCTCATTATGTGTCTGAGAAATTACAGTTGTGTCTTCCTGGTGCTAAGTATAAATGTCCTTTTGGATTCCATTATTTAAAGCATCCTCGTTACTCAGATGTTCAGTCAATTATATTCTCAAACATCGTTCTGTAGAACGACATTTCTGTTTCTTCAAGTATCTTCTTCATTTGTGAGGAGATTGTTCAGCATTCACTACCATCTAGGAGGATCGATACTACATACAGTTCAGCCCTCTTTCCCTTGATTCTGGCGAAATTTCTTTAATTGAATAAGATGTAACTATACTCTGTAATTGTTGTGGAGTGGTTTCACAGTGGAGCCTTGTATTTGTACTAAGTCGGTCCTAAAATAGTTTCGACGTACAAAACGTTAGGAACTTAATATAATAGGTATAACGCAGAGTAATCTAGTTTTGGTCACTGATACTTTAGTATCCGACTAACGGTCGTCCGGCATCGACTAGTATTTAGTCACGCCCCCACGAGGGCATCATGTCGCACAAGCCCGGTTTAACATGGGCTCTCGGAGCCTGTGGGCTCGGCTAAAAATATACCCTTTGAACCCGTATTGACGGGTTCAGGGTCGGTTTACCTCCCCAAACGAGACTCTGTCCTTCGGCATAGCCTCGTTCGGGTACCTCCCCGCCCGTAGGGTGAGAGTTCAACCGTTCATCCGGTCGTCCAGCATCGACTGACTGACCAACCGACTGAGCGGTAATTAGTCACTCACCCACGAGGGCATCATGTGGCACAAGGCCGGTTTAACGTGGGATCTCCGAGCACGTGGGATCTCCGAGCCCGTAGGCTCGGCTAAAAATATGCCCTTTGAACCGTATAAACGGGTTCAGGGGCGGTTTATCTCCTCGAAAGAGACTCCGCCCTTCGGCGTAGCCTTGTTCGGGTTCCTCCCCGTCCGAAGGCAGAGAGTTCAACCGGTTAGCCGGTCGTCCGACTTCAGACCGAACCACTGAGCGACTCACTTGTTCTTACTACTCTTACTTATTATTAGTGGGAGAGTCCATTAACTATAGAATAGGTGTGTTCCACTATAACAATTATTTTAAGAATAATATTGATAAACAATGACGTATTTTATTTAAGACTCAACCTAATAGTTGTTTTGTTTCTTTTTTTTTCAAAAAGATTTAATGTTTTTTAATCATTTCTATCCGTTTTATTTCTTTTAACAAACTTCTGTTAAATAAACCTTAAATCATAAATTAAAAAAAATTAAATAATTAATATCCGTACATTATTACTACACAGTTTCTTTCGTCTGGATTTGATACCCGACATGTCTTTATTATTTTTCAGTTTTTAAAACGGTATATAAAAAATAAATATAATTAACAGGACAAAAGAGCTGCTCATTAGCACGATGCATAAAATCCAAAGATGGGACACTGATATTAGAGAAAGAAAAATACTTCAGAGATGGAACGAATATAACAGAGAACACTTTTGACGATGACAGAAATCAATCAGAAATGCCCATAAATGTCAAAGGACCAGTAATATTAAAATCTGAAGTGGAATCAGCAATGACCAAATTGAACAAAAATAAAACAGTCGGGACCAGACAGAATTGTAATTGGATGATTTCGGCATTGGCAAGATAAGAGACATAATAAATGCAATCTACGACAGTGGTGATATAACCGAAAACCTAAGTAGATTTATTATCATAGCACTACTTAAGAAGCCAGGTAAAAACGTCTGTGAATTGCATCGAATATTCACCTTAATGAGCCATATAACAAAACGTATCATCAGAATTAGAGCCGAAGACGGACAAGAACAGCACGGCTTCGTTAAAGACACAGGAACAAGAAATGCGATATTTATTCTCAGAATGATTCCAGTAAGAACAATACAAATGCAGAAGGATGTGTACCTATGTTTTATAGATGATGCAAAAAGTATTTGATAAAGTATGCCCCAAAGGACTGCTGGAACTGCAAGGTAACCATGATATATTTGTGAAGGACATTAGAATAGTCCATAACCTATATTGGTACTAAACCGCCTGCATACGGATAGAAAATGCGTTGAGTAAATAGACAAACACAAAAAGAGGTGTAGGAGAAGGATGTAGCCTATACAGTCAGGCTATTCTGTGAGAAATAGAATTCTTAGCAGGATTCATTATTGGTAGCCACAATCCTAACAGCATAAGATATGCAGATGACACAGTGTTGATATCCGACACGAAAAGGAAACAAAATCTCTGACAGAGGCTAGTGAGGGAAAGCGAGAAAAAAGGACTAAACATTAATTGCAAGAAGGAATGCGTGGTGGTTAGCAAAAAGGAACATCCCAACATGCAAATTATAAATTACTTTTTTTCGTATTTTTCCAACGAAACATGGCCCAGTACACGTTAGTACTTCGTGTGTCCATTACCCGAAGTCGTTCCTTGTAGATTCACCTCAAGTTCTCGAGTGGATTTAAATCAAGAGAGGAATTTTCGTACACTTCCTTGGAGTAAAGTCCATCGCAGACAATGGCCGTAGGACAACTAATCGTCAGTCGAGACAATAGTGTCTGGGCGTGATGAAAATCTGATGCAATCACGGATGACGCAATATTTTTCAAGGCAAAACAAATTTCATAATACACCCCGAAAATAGCTTTATATTACTGTACACCACTGCAAATGACCTAATCTGAAGAAAAAATAGAAATCGATTACACCCTGTCACACCAGTGGGGGTCTAAAACTGACCGTATGCTGAAAGAAAGGAAACTAAAGCGGTTGGTTTAATTAATTTGCACAAGCGTGTAGGTTAACAATTTTTGGGGGCCATTTTTGTTTTGGGGTTGTTTTCTTTTTTTTCTATTTTTTTTTTTTTTGTTCAAGACTTAAAACCTTTATTTCATAACAATTTTTTTCTTAGAAAAAGGGATGCAAATCCATGTGTCGCCCAAAGGTTATCTTTAATTCTGATCTGCGTTGCTTGCTTACGACTATAGAATGACGCAATAAGTAATAGTGACAAAAAGCAATTGATATAAAGATCAATTAAATACCAGTCATAAATCAATAGTATTTTTCATCATTTCACCCCAAGCAAGGCAATAAAGCCGCTACGATGTAATGGGTTACTGACTGCGAACAAGTGTGAAAAAAAGAAAGACAGTATTAAGGAGAGAGAACAATAAAAGAATAAGAATTAAGAAGACAGAAGATAACGCTTGACATTGTATTTTTGAAGATCAAATTTGACTTGGAAAGAAAGAGGACGGAAGAGAGTTCAACAGGCAAGAGGAGCAATAGAAGAAACTCTCAGCATAGAAATTACGGTTATATCTAACCACCATTTCAACTGTAAAATGATGAAACCTAACTGCCAATCTAGTACCACGATTAAATTCGTTAAGTCAAGGGACTAAATAGGAAAGCCCATCAAAACAATTACCATGAAAATATTTATGAAGGAAATGCACAGCGAATCTACATTACAGTGATGAGAAAGTGACTGAAGCCTCAAGTAAGGGAATATAGGCACTAAGATGCAAGCGATCTACTGACTGTGAAAGATTATGAAAGAAAATAAAAAAGGTATTAAAAAAAGAAAACACTAAAAGAATAGGATCAAAGAAGACAAAAGATAACGATTGACACTGACTTAAAATTTTTGAAGGTCAAAGTTGATTGAGAAGCAAGAAGCAGGAAAAGAGTTCTACAAATGAGAAGTGTCAGCGAAGAAACTGTTAGCATAGAACTTGTGTTAACATCTAGCCATTTCAACTGTAAAATAATGAGACTTAGCTGCCAATCTAGTCTTCTTTTTTATGTGACGTGTCCCTTCAGGACGTAAGCGACCATGGCTCTCCAATTCCCCCCTATCCCTTGTAGTTCTTAATGTCTTGTCCTTTTGCTACTTCTCCCAAACCACGTTCCGTCATCCACTTGCTTAAGCCTGCTAGGTATGTCACGCGTTGCTTTCCATTGTCTGTTTTCCCTCTATCCGCCCTGTGAGTATCAGATTCTTCAAGCCCTCCTTTCTCGCTATGTGTCCCAGAAATTTCATCTGCCTCTTCCTGATGTTAAGTATAAGCTTCCTCCTTGTTTGCATCCTCTCCAAAACCTCATCGCTGCTCACATGTTCGGTCTATGGTATCCTTAGCATCCTTCTGTAGAATCTCCGCCAGGAATGTCATGCTTTGCTTTCCCTTGTCTCTTTTTCCTTCTATTCGACCTGTGGGCATCAGATTCTCTAGGCCCTCCTTTCTAATTACGTGTCCCAGAAATTCCAGCTACCTCTTCCTGATGTTAAGTATAAGCTTCCTCGTTTTCATCCTCTCCAAAATGTCATCGTTGCCCACATGTACGGTCCATGGAATCCTTAGCATCCTTCTGAAGAACCATACTTCCGTTGCCCCGAGTTTCTTCTTCATCTTTAAAGAGACCGTCTAACATTCGCTGCCGTAAAGGAGGACAGATATCACGTAGAAGTTCAGTACCCTTTTCTTTGTACTTCGCTTAAATTCGTAAAATCGATGGACCAAATAGTGAACGGCTGAGCTGACATTTTGTTTAACCAAAGAGTTTCGAATACTATTACGTTCATATGAAGAATATTCGGCGCATTTTCAGACGTTACCTAATTCCCTTATATATTTCTTTTCTTTCTTTTTTTTCTTTTTTTTTTTTTTTGTTACCAAAAGGAATCTATCTTCAATATGCAGATGCCTAGATATTTTGAGGAAGCTATCTTTGTTAATTACTGTTCTCTCGCTCCCTGTAGGAATCTGTCAACAGTCATTACTGATGCTAGATTTATTTGTGTGAAACAAAAGGACATTGAACGTCTAGGGAGAACTTTTAAAGTGCAGATAAAACGTTAATTTTCGTCAGTTGAATAATTAGATAAGGGTTTGAGCGGACCACCTATGAGCGTTGAATTTTTTTACTAAAGTCGTAAAGTGTAAAAAGATATTTTTTTAAGATGAACACTTCTCAAAAGTGTCTGTAAAAAATCTTTATTAACCGAAAATATTACTTACACTCCGTTAACCGATGATCAGTCGTCAGATTAAAAGATTAAAAGATTAGAATCATAGAGTCAGATTAAAATCATATTTTTAAATTCAAACAAAAAGGTATCTATCTATATATAAAATTCTGCTACTTCCCTTTGTCTGTCTGTCACGCTCTCTAAAATAGTCATACATTGAACGATCGAAACTAAATTTAAGGGAGAAACGCAAACATGAAAGGAGGTACAAAGTACAATAGGTTTTACTAGGGTGCTTAGCTTAGTAAAATAAATTTTCATTAAATTTTGGGGAAAATTATGTTTTATTGTTTAACATACAAAATACTCCCACTATTTTAAAACAGTTTAATGATTAAAATAAAACAGATACTTATTTAATAAAAATGAAATATTGTTTTTGTATATCTTTTCTTTATGTTTTTATATATACAAGAATCCAGTTTCCAGTTCGCACTGCGTTTGCGAGAACTATAAACAAATAACCAGGCCAAACGCTCTGAAAAGTTGTAATTTGGCACCAAAAAGAAATATTGACATCTATTCCTAAGAATTTCTTCTTCGCTATTAAAAAGGAAAAAGGGATAAAAAGGACTTTTCTTTTTAAAAAAGTAATGTTTAGCATGTAGTCCTATAAAATTAAATTAAATTAAAGAAATAATTAAACCGTGAAGTAAGTTTTTTTTGTCAAAGTATTTTTCCAAAATTCATCGATTGTCTGCGAAATTGAGCGAAATGTAGAGTTTGTAAATCTCGACAAAAAAATGTTAGCGATAAATTCAACAATACTAAATACTGTGAGGATTTCAACACACGCTTACGACTGTCGCAAAAAATTCTACCCAAAACATTTGACAAAAACAACCAAAGGCGAATTTGTTTGACGAAAGAAGCTTTCCAAAATGTAAACAACTATCGGCCTTCTACCATTAATTTTCTTTTTTTTTTTTTTTTTTTTGACAAATTTATAGACGCTCGAATCAACTCTCATTTAGTTAAGCATCTCACCTCGCAGGTTCTCGTATCAGAGAAGCAATATATAGGTTGGTGCAAAAATAATGTCGTTCTTTGACGTATTTTTTAACGTCAAAAACGGCATTATTTTTGCACCAACCTAATAGATTTCGCTACTCTAGTTCAAGTGTTGTGCTTACAGTTATTGCTGAAAGAATCTATCAAGGTTAGATGAGAATGGCGAAGATCAGGCTGTTGTTTGGAGATCACAAAAACATTTGACAGGATTTGGCATTCTGGTCATCTTCACAAGTTGAAATGTTATAGTATTAAATCTTTGTACAGATTCAGTCTTTACATATATGCATGTTTCATTAAAAACGTCAGACAAGGTACTACGGTTTCTTGTGTCCGAACAAGAGCTTTCTTTTCTGGACAAATGGTGCGTAAGAACTGTCCAAATGTTTTATATTTCCAAGCGCTTTCGGCTATACCTTTAGCCATTATCAAGGATGATTCGATTTTTCAGCTTAATTGAGTGTGTGCGTTATATATATGTCTTAATGTGTGGTAGGGATGTTTTTAATTTCTGAACACGGTTAGCACATTGTGGCTTTGTTCGTAGTTAATATTGTTAAGAGTTGGCTTTTTTTTATTATTAAAGCTTACATTATTTTTAGTCTTTTTTGCAGGTGGATGCAGTTAATATATTTGTGTTTTCTACTAGTATGTTTCTAATGGAGTCTGTTAAATTTGTGTGTGTTCAAATGGGTTCTAATGGAGCTGTGATCAGAATATATATATATATATATATATATATATATATATATATATATATATATATATATATATATATAAAATCATGCATCGGATTGCTAAGGCTACCAGTGTTTTCGGCATATTTCGCCATAGCTTGTTTGGAATGAGCGGGGTATTCGACTGGATGCGAAAATTCAATAGAGTTTTTGCCCTTTCCATCCTTTTGTACGGCTCAGAGTCGCGAAATCCATACAGGTAATATATACGCCAGCTGGATGTTTTCAATAAAAGCTGCCTGCGTGCCATCTGTGGAGTTAACTTTCAAGATAGGACATCTAACGTAGACCTGTTTAGCAGGTGTAATATTGGAAAAATCGAGACTTTTCTCATACAGTCTCAGTTACGATGGACTGGTCATATCTTGAGAATGTCTGAATGTACAGCCAGTTAGATCAGGTCTACAGGAATGTAAGACGCCCATGGCTAAGATACAAAGACAAGCTGAAAAGCAACTTGTCAGCAGTTAATATAGTTCATAACAGCCTCCAGCCTTGGAGCGGATAGAATGGAGATCAACGTGTTTTAGTGGACTCAGCAGTTTTCAATCAGCTTGTCTAAATTGTCTTCAAGAAGCGAGAGCAAGATCTAAAAGGTCAGCAAATCCAATTGATCTCATTCCATAATCCTTACTCTTACTCTATAGGCGGCCTCCTTTGTAAATTAATAGCGGGTCTTAAGTGCCACTTAAGATTATTGTACAAAATTTCATAACTGAAGTTGTCAGATCCTCATACGTGGAAAACGACGGGAGAGTCAATTTTTATTATTATTATTATATATATATATATATATATATATATATACAAGTATATATATATATACATATATGTATATATATATATACATATATATAAATATATATGTATATAAATGTTTATACATACATATGTATATATATGCATATATATGTATATATAAATATATATATATATATGTATATATATGTGTATATATATGTATATATATGTGTATATATATGTATATATATATGTATATATATATATGTATATATATATGTATATATATGTATATATGTATATATATATGTGTGTGTGTATGCGTGCATGAATAAAAACAAAAGCAGAATTTATCTTAGCTGAAGGACTTTAGCTAACAAAACGCGTTTGGTAATATAAGTTTTCCTTTCGTCTTTATTCTTATTGTCCCTTTACAGATATACTATCTTTGAAATTTTTATACACGCACGCACGCACACGCACACACACACACGCATATATATATATATATATATATATATATATATATATATATATATATATAGAGAGAGAGAGAGAGAGAGAGAGTGAATGAGTGAGTGAGAAAGAGAGTCCGCCCAAAAAATGTATACACACTTCAGGAAAGGAAAAACTTGTCTTTCGTAGTTTTATCAAATTGCGATAACACTGTTTACTGTAGTACGATATTTTCTCGACAGATGGCATCACCCTGATGGTTACAGCATCAATAAGTGACATCTGCAACATGACGGCCGTATGGTTGTGGTTTGTGGAACGTAAGATTATTTTAAAGTGGTATTTCAAGTTTCAGAATGTTACTGAAGTCCAAAGACAATGGAGCCGTGAGTTTGAAACACACCCTCCAACGCGTTTGGCAATTTCACGGATACATGATACCGTGTGTGATGTGCATAAAGGAAAATCCGGCAGAACTCGTACAGCAACAAGTGCAGTTTCCTCGGCTATGGTGTTGGAACAGTTCACACGTTCGCCACAGCTGACTACCGCACAATGTGCACACGAAACAGGCATAAGCTGTACAAGGGTACAGTGTGTTCATAAAAGAACCAAGTAGAATGTTCGCATACCAAAGTTATTCAATTAATGAAGTAAATTCCTACTTGGAGGAATTTCCAACGCAGGCTTATCATCTCTCAGTTGAGTCTCTGTCTTTGGGCAGAGTGCGCTCAGGGGCTTCTCTGTCAAAGGACAGAGGGGCAACTGGGAAAATTATACTGGGAAACAACTTCCCGAGGCCGCGCCCTCCCATCGCACCAGAGAGAGGGATCGGTGCTTGCAGCGGGGCCAGTGCAACTGGCGGTTGCGGGAGCTGAAGGCAATTTTTGTCCTTGTCCCGGACGTACGAGCTCGATTCCCCACCTAAAAAAGACCTTGTATCACATCTCGTCCAAGTCGGCGAAAGGAGTTAATACTGCATGCAATTAATGAAGACGATCCGAATCGAAGGATCCTGTTTCATGTTTGGAGTCAACACTTGGTAAGTGAGGATGAAGAGCTGGTGAAAAGATAGTGTGGTCTGTTGAGGCACAATTTAAGCTCCATTCAGGGAACAGACGTAAATTTGTTTACTGGGCACCGGAAAATCGTCATATGCATGTGGACAAAGCAGTCAATTTACCAGATGTCAATGCCGGGTGTGGAGTGTCATCTAGAGTTTTAATAGAACCATTTTACTTTAAATGTACTGGTACTGGTCAAGCGTGCCTAGGTACATTCATATTACCAGCCATAAATAAATAAACTTTATAGAAATGATGAATTTTCCTTTCAAGAAGACGGCGCACTGCCACACTAGCAGCAAAACTTGAGAGCTTTTTTTGAATGCGAATTTGCAAGGACACTGCTTAGAACGAAGAGGTTTAGTCCAGTTCCCCACACCCACGTTCTCTTCATTTAACATAGCTTTTGCAACGAAAGAGATCCCAGACCGTGGATATGACTGAAGATTACGGAGAGGGGCGATCAGGCAGCTGATGGCAATCCCGAAAGAGAATTCTGGCGATTGTTTTGAAGTGGAAGGGACTCCGGAATAAGTGCTTTCAGTTCCAATGAGATTAGTCAGAAGAGACTACAGCGTTATTATATATATATATATATATATATATATATAATTATTTATTTAAAAATATGATTCCAACACGCTACATAAGAGGTCTCGTGTTTCAAAAACATTCGAAAACTTCAATGTAATTATTAGGATTCAATTGAATTAAAAAACAGTTGGAAAAAAAACAGGAAAAGAAAAATCATTTGGTATACCCCTCCGTTCAACCAAATGGTTAGTATTAAACTAGGACATAAATTCTTAGCCCTGATTGATAAACACTTCCCCACCAATAGTAGGCTTAGTAATATATTTAATTAGAACACCCTAAAATTGAGTTACAGATGCAATGAAAACATAGAAAGTATAATAAAAAAACACAATAATAACATCCTGAACAAACCCCCATGCCTGAATAGTATTAATAAAAACCCTACACTTAAATCTGACAATAACAGTGAAAAATTGTGTGATTGTAGAAACCCAGAAGACTGCCCATTAGAAAATAAATGCTACATCAAATCTGTGGTATACCAATGTACTATCTCATCCACTGAGAGTCCTAATACTAATATAATATACATTGGGTCCACGAAGAATGATTTTAAAGCTAGATGGAGGCAGCATAAGTGCTCTTTCAACAATATAAATAAAAGAAATCAGACTTCTCTATCTAAATATTTTTGGCATCTGAAGGAAATAAATAGGACACCTAACGTAAAATGGAAAATTATAAACAGAACTAGAACTTGTAAAACTTGGGATGACCCATGCTCTTTGTGCCTCCATGAGAAACTGCACATTATTAAGTTTCTAAATAATAAAAATCTATTGAACAATAGACATGAGTTAACGGTTTTTTGCCGACATCATCAAATTCACGCATTGAATAATTTAG
>OZ010605.1:68564813-68618077 GCA_963932145.1 Acanthosepion lycidas
TTGAGCCTAACTAAGTTAAAGTGAGTGAATGTCTAGAACGACCAGAGAGTGTATTTAGAATTTTAGTAAGACAAATTATATTTGATATAATGAGTTCGATCCTCACAAGGTGCTTTACTCTTGTAACCCTGTGTGATATAGATCGATCGACTGATTTATTTTTTTACGGTTTATCAACACTTTGTGGGTCATTTAAATCCAAAAAACACTTTGGAATGTAAGAATAATTCTTCCCTTTGCATTGTTTTCTTTTTTAGTATAACAATGATTTTTCCAGATACAAGTCCTACAATTTAACCCATATTTAAATAAAGGCAGGGGAATGAATTCATGCTATTTCCAAGGGTATTTGTGCATAAGTCAATGTAATGAGACCAACTGGAATTCGAACTAGGCTCTCCGATTTCTTATTTGAAACCACTATCCATTACCCCACCCTCACATTCTCCTTGTGAAAGAATGAGTTCAGTGAGTGCTAGAGTGTGGATTAAATTTCCTACCAAGAAGACCTATCCTATTATAGAGGGTTCTATCTTCAAGAGGCACAATACTCTCATGACGCTGATGTAGGTTAGTGCATGTCAAGAACTGCTGGAATTTTAATCTGACAGACGATTTATATTATAGGGAGTTATAACCTCACATTTTTTAATCATTTCACCTCAATCTAGGGGCTGATGCCACGAAGAGGCAAGGGGTCACTGGGAGTGGAAAAGAATGAGAATACTTTAGTAAGGAGAAAGGACAATAAAAGAACGGGTTTCAGGGGAAAAGAAGATTGTGATTAACGCTGCATTTAAATTTTTAAAGATTGTAGTTTGGTGGGAAACAAGAAATCGGAAGTGAGAAGTTAGAGAAAAGAAACTGTTAGCATAGAACTTACGGTTGGCTCTAGATATTTCAACAGTAAATGGATTAAACCTAGTTGCCAATCTGGTAATATGTTTAAATTCACGCGGTCAAAGTACCAAGAAATAAAGCTCATAAGATCAAGTGCCGTGTAACTATTTATAGAAAAGAAAGAAGTCACGTCATCGCGGTTGGAATAGGACTGAAGTCGATATGCTACGTCAGGATAAATAACGTTACAGATCCTATCTATATCTCTGAGATGAGGTATTATGATTACTTGCATTATTTACATTATTCGGGCTGTAATCCTCATCTTCATTGCCATATTCACGACGTTTCGGCGTCTATATCTCTGAAATGGGGTATTATGATTATTTGCATTATTTACATTACTCCGACTATCCTCATCTCCACTGCCATATTCACAATATTTCGGCCTCTATATCTCTGAGATGAGGTATTACGATTACTTGCATTATTTACATTATTCGGGCTGTAATCCTCATCTTCATTGCCATATTCACGACGTTTCGGCGTCTATATCTCTGAAATGGGGTATTATGATTATTTGCATTATTTACATTACTCCGACTATCCTCATCTCCATTGCCATATTCACAATATTTCGGCCTCTATATCTCTGAGATGAGGTATTATGATTACTTGCATTATTTACATTATTCGGGCTGTAATCCTCATCTTCATTGCCATATTCACGACGTTTCGGCCTTTATATCTCTGAAATGGGGTATTATGATTATTTGCATTATTTACATTACTCCGACTATCCTCATCTCCATTGCCATATTCACAATATTTCGGCCTCTATATCTCTGAGATGAGGTATTATGATTACTTGCATTATTTACATTATTCGGGCTGTAATCCTCATCTTCATTGCCATATTCACGACGTTTCGGCCTTTATATCTCTGAAATGGGGTATTATGATTATTTGCATTATTTACATTACTCCGACTATCCTCATCTCCATTGCCATATTCACAATATTTCGGCCTCTATATCTCTGAGATGAGGTATTATGATTACTTGCATTATTTACATTATTCGGGCTGTTATCCTCATCTCCATTGCCATATTCACAACATTTCGGTCTTTATATCTCTGACATGAGGTATGATTACTTGCATTATTTATATTATTCGGACTGTTATCCTCATCTTCATTGTCATACTGACAACGTTTCGACGAAATAAAGGGTTCGATCGAAATTCTATTCACCTGAGGAAGACCGGAGTGTACAATGACCGAAACGATGTCAATATGGCAATGAAGATGAGGATAACAATCCGAATACTGTAAATAATGCAAGTAATCATAATACCTCATCTCAGAGATATAGACAGATATTGAAGAAAAAATCCAATCACCTGAAGAAAACCGGAGCGTACAACGGCCGAAATGTTGTGAATATGGCAGTGAAGATGAGGATAATGTAAGTTACAGATCCTTCTTTGGATTTTGTCGAACATCTCGAGATATATAGATGGAGCACCAGAACGGATATGGCAACAGTATTTAATGAACGGACGAATGCTAGATTTGTAAATGTGCAAGATGGAGTTGATGTCCTATTCTTGTGACCACATACTTATAGGCCTTTGCCGGTCATCAATGACCATGGATCCCACCCATCTGTAAAGTAGGTAGAGATTGTTGCGTGTCTAGTTCTAGTTGGACGAAAAGTGGTGGTAAATAAAATGGACACATGTAAATGACGGTTTATCATTGTTAGTAGAGGTCAAAGGAAATGGAATCATTTTCAAGACGCCAATATGTTCATCTGTTTTATATTTGATGATTAACAAGTAATAAAATATACTTGTATACGTGAAAAAATAGCTGAAAAGAAAGAAGAGATTGAAATCTATTAGGGATTGTGGTGTCTGGATGTGTGTGATGCAAGCAATTAATGAATAGAGCACTCTAAATGTCTGGCGTTTGTTTACATTCGTAAAACCAATACGCTAGAATTCGTCTTTCTCTCTGCCGAATGGCTTGCGGGCAGAAACTCCGACTGATACCAAAATCGGGTGGGTTTTGATCCTGGCTTGAAACATTCGGCTGTCTAGTCGCACTGATGAGCTAATATGCAGCGAAACAGGCCTATATACGAATGACATTTTATATATATATATATAGAGAGAGAGATAGATAGATAGATAGATAGATAGATAGATAGATAGATAGATAGATAGATACACGCTTAATTAAATAATATAGACAAGTGTTGTCTATTCATTTTATGTAAATTTTTTTCGTAACATCTGATAAGTTTTATAACATTATCGTTGAACAAAGAAAGAAATTCACAATATTGATCCATAATTTTTTAATACAATCTAAGCTTTCGGCTTACATAAGCCATTATCAAAGATGTCAATTACAACATATTAAGCAATATACGGACAAGACAGTGATGATAGTCTGTCATTGTTTACATAGATGATTTCTAAGCAACGATAAACACGTGCATATAAGACGCTAGAAGCGAAAATCGCATCACATGATGTCATACATGACCACACGTGAGTGAATTGGAGAAGTATGAAGTATGGAAAACCGTTGGTATAAACCAATGGCTTCTGTTACCAATTATAGACATTTAAGAATATTTGTAGAGATGCCATAATTGATTTTGTTTAGGTTGGGTTTCAACTGTTTGATGTATAATGCTTCAAGGATTTTTAGTTTTTGTCTATTGTTTTCATGTCGAAGTATAATTGTGTTTTCGTCAAGTATTTTAAGGAATTGTGTGTGCGGGCAGGCATGTTGTTTTAAATGCCTAAAAATGTTAGAGTTTTCATTCAAATGTAGTGCCAAGCGTCGTGAAAGCGAGTTAGTATTTATTAACCCACCCACGAGGATTAAATGTGGCACAAGGCCGGTTTAATGTGGGTTGCCCGGGAGCCCGTAGGCTCGGCCAAAAATATGACCTTTGAACCCGCCTGGACGGGTTCAGGTCCTGTCTACCTCCCCGAAGGAAACCTTGCCCTTCGGCAAAGCTTCCTCCGAGTTCCTCCCTGCATTAGAGAGTTCGACAGAAGCCAGCCCGCATGATCACAAAGCACAGATACTACTCTTTGATCCTAAAACGGGCCGAGTTTGTGGTGTAACCAATATAAATATTATTTAATTCGTTGGAGATACACTCTCCCAAAGGGCACTTGAATTTATAAACTATGTTGGTTTTTTGCAAATCGCTAACCGGGGGAGAAGAATCATTGCGAAGAACTAAGTTGGATATACTAGATTTAGTGTAGTATATGAGTAATTTACTTTTTTTTGCTAGGATCTGTAGCTGATATATTAGAATTTACTAATTTTTTTAGTATATTTTCATCTTGTTTATAATTAGTATGCATTTGATTACAATATAGGAGATGTTTGAGATCAGTAGAAGCAGTATTATGTACAATTTGCTTAGTATTGAGATTTCTAAGAAAGCATCTTATTTGTTCATCTACTATATAGTTTGGAAAGCTATTATTAATAACTGCCTGTTTTATATTCTTTAGTTCACTGTAAAAAATCTGTTTTGTGGATGAATTAGTTTCTGCACGATGTATTAGATTCTTTATAATTGCTATTTTGTAGTAATATGGGCATTCGCTCTTGTAGTTAAGTGTACATGAATTTATGCTTGTAGGTTTTTTGTATGACGAAATAGTAAATTTGTTATTATTTGTGTTTATGAATATGTGAAGGAAGGGGATTTTATTAGTAGTATTGAGTTCATATGTGAATTTAAGGACAGAATTATTTTGGAAACGTTTTTGAAGTTGAATTATTTCATCTGTATTTTTAACTAACATAAGAATATCATCAACGTATCTTAGGTAGATTGATGGTTTTTTAAAATCTGTAAATATCTTATTTTTGAGGTTCGACATGTAGAAATTGCTAAATGTCGGACCCAGTACTGAACCCATGGAGACACCATCACGTTGTATATATATATTGTTATTATGATCGAAGAAAGGGACTTCAGTAGTACAAGCTAATAGTCGTTTTCTTAATATATTAGAATTAATTTTAAGTGGGGATAAAGATGAGTTACTGTATATATTTCGTATAATTATGTCAATAGTTTCACTAACAGGGACATTGGTAAATAAGTTTTCAACATCAAGTGAAGCTATGATTTCATTGTCGGGTTTTTCACTTTTTAGGATTTGGATTACTTCTAATGTTGACTTAACACGATATTTACTAGGAAGGTAGGGAGTAATAAGTTGGTTAATGTATTTTGTTAGATGATATACAGGAGTTGGAATTTGCGATATGATAGGACGGAGAAGATAGTTAGGTTTATGTGTTTTTATAGTGCCGTATATGTAACCAGGTCTATAATCACCAACAATTTTAGGGAGTTTTAAAGAGTTCTGTTCAGCATTATTAGCATTAATGAGTTTATTAAACTTTGATTTTAGTTGGTTGGTCGGGTTCTTGTTAAGTTTTTTAGATTTTATGTGATCATGAAGTATGTGGTCAAGTTTTTTGTTGTAATCCAATTTGTTTAGGATGACAAAAATGTTGGTCTTATCAGTTTTTTTTACAATAATGTCAGGGTGGTTGCGTAGTTCATGTGCGGCAATTTTCAGTTGTTAAAAAGTATTTTTGAGGAGTTCTGTTTTTATCATGCCGATCCTTGAATGCCTCGGCCTAAAGTAAGTCTTTAAATTCTGGTGTAGTTTCTACTAGTTGTTCATCCTGGAGTTTAACGGTGTTTTGGTATAGGGTCTAAATTTCTATTTTTTTTAAAGTCGATTGTACTTACGGTATATATAGCAGTTAGGTCCAAGGTTAAGTAATTCTTTTTGGTGCTTAGTTGGTTCATAATTGGAAAGGTTAATGTATTTATCAGTTTTGTTAGGAAGAGTGATATTACCTTTGTAAAATGTATTCAGTTTTTTTATAATTTCAAATCGGTGTTGAGCTTCAGATTTATTGGTAATTTCCATGAGTCTATGTGTAATTTCCTCCAGTTGGTCCGGGGTAGTTATATCCTGTAGTTTATCGTAAATATCCTGTTTGTTGCTATTAAGGTCGTTCAATTTTTCTTTTGCTATTTCAATTTGCCTTTTCAAAAGACTACATTTGTAATTCCAAGTATTGATAGTATTATGGGCTGCTGGATCATGTAATTTAAATTGTGTGTATTTAGGCAGCATCTTTTCATTCATACACGTTTAATTAAATAATATAGACAAGTGTTGTCTATTTATTTTATGTCAATTTTTTTCATAACGTCTGATAAGTTTAATAACATTATCGTTGAACGAAGAAAGAAATTCACAATATCGATCCATATTTTTTTAATACAATCTAAGCTTTCGGCTTACATAAACCATTATCAAAGATGTCAATTACAACATATTGAGCAATATACAGACAAGACAGTGATGATAGTCTGTCATTGTTTATATAGATGATTTCTAAGCAACGATAAACACGTGCATATAAGACGCTAGAAGCGAAAATCGCTTCTCATGACGTCATATATGACCACACGTGAGTGAATTGGAGAAGTATGAAGTATGGAAAACCGTTGGTATAAACCAATGGCTTCTGTTACCAATTATAGACATTTAAGAATATTTGTAGAGATGCCATAATTGATTTTGGCTTTCAACTGTTTGATATATATATATATATATATATATATATATATATATATATATATATATATATATATATATATATATATATAATGAACTTTCACATGATTTTCAACGTATGAGAATTCAGAAGCTCACTTCTTGAACCGAACAACCAGACTACTCAGCACATGTGATTTAATTATAGTGGTGAAGGTTAGTGCCGGAGAAGGGGTGTAAATGATAATAGACCGTTAAAATTAGTAAAGCACAATAATAATCGATGAAAAATATATTTAAAAACAAACATGTGAAGATCTAAGAATACTAAGGACAACGAAATATGCCGCCATTTCTTACTGTATGGATCATGCAGATCGATTTTTTATCTGCTTTGGATTAATTTTTTATTCCAATTTTGTTTACTTATGAGACGGCAGATAAAGTTCACTTTTAAACAGTCTTCTTTGTGTCTTCTATTAGTAATACCGTCTTATGGTTTAATATTTTAAAATTTATTTATCAACGATTCTCGCGTCCTGGATAAGACGTTAAACTACATCCGCGTCCTGGGTAAGACATTAAACTACATTCGCGTCCTGGGTAAGACATTAAACTACATCCGCGTCCTGGGTAAGACGATAAACTACGTCCAACCGCAAGGCCTCTGATCAGGAGGTTTTGAGGAGCGTGGAACCACCCCTTAATTGCTGGTGTTCCCAGGTCCAGCCTGACCCGGGGCGGTAGCACCTGTTAGGGTCCCAGATATGGGCAAATAGTTAACTATTACCAGCAATAAATTTTTGAAAAAAATTATTACCAGCAATACAATTTTGAAGGAAATATATTACCAGAAACAGATTTTTGACAAAACAAAATATTACCAGCAATAAATTTTTTTGTCGGCATTAAATAACCCATTGAGGTTGATATGCCGTAAAACAAAATAAACCAAACCAATCTAAACCAAAGAATACATATTCTATTCATATAAATCTATCCTAAAAGTGTTGTCGGCATTATATAACCCATTGAGGTTGATATACCGTTAAACAAGATAAACCAAACCAATTTAAACCAAGGAATACATATTCTATTCATACAAATCTATCCTAAAAATGTTGCCGGCATTAAATAACCCATTGAGGTTGATATGCCGTAAAACAAACCAAACCAAACCAATCTAAACCAAAGAATACATATTCTATTCATACTAATCTATCCTAAAAATGTTGTTGGCATTAAATAACCCATTGAGGTTGATATGCCGTAAAACAAAATAAACCAAAACAATCTAAACCAAAGAATACATACTCTATTCATACCAATCTATCCTAAAAATGTTGTCGACATTAAATAACCCATTGCGGTTCATATACCCTTAAGCAAAATAAATCAAACTAAACCAACGATCCCCTTTGATGAGGACTGATCGAAAATTTGATCGCGTTAGAGCAATCGTATCAGCTTTTTTATTTTGACAATATCATTATCTCCGCTTTTCACCCTATATATTGTCAAAATCTTTCATAATATAATATTATAATACACATAAAGTGGGAGTCGTTTTTTATTGATAAATAAACTGATCCATCCAGAATTAAGAATTACTACTTATGAAATAAAATAAATGGGAAAATATATTTAAATACTAACATGTGAAAATATTCTAATGTCTCTTTTGACAGTTAATATCGGGTTACCTTCCCCTATTTCTCGACACAGCTACTAGGGGACGCTTTCCAGGCGATATCTTTTCTCGTCCTCTTTTTCTCATTTTGCTTCGGCAATTATTTGGAGATTTGTCTTCAGCTGGGCTTGTCAAGCTCTCTGCCTTTGGGCAGAGAGAAACCCAGACGAGGCTATGCTGAAGGGCAGAGTCTCGTCTGGGGTTATAAACAGCTACCCGGCCCCGCTTTTTACGGGGTCTACGGTGAATTTTTGCCCGAGCCTACGGGCTCGGATACCCGACGTTAAATTTGGCCTTGTGCCACATTTGACCGCGTTGAGCGGTTGTCAAATATCCTTTTCCTCATTTTTCCACATAGACGTCAACATGTAAATTTCTCGCGGAAGAACGTGTTCCCTTTTTGGGACACGCATGAACAACACACACACACACACTTACGTACGTACCTTTCACTTCATTTTTTTCTAGGACTTTCTCCTATACCCAAATTACACATACGCAAACAATTCACTAGCTTAAATGTTTTCTCCATTAATGTCCATTGTTTAGTAACAGCAATATTCTATTGCATATTTAACCCTTCATTGTGAATACATTATCATTTGTTTGTACACATATATATTGGTCCTTGTTATTTCTTTACATTTTTAGGTGGACTCATATTCCGAGTCTGCCATGTTGGTTGTGGGCATTTCAGGAGAAACACGTGTTTATCTCTCAACGCGTCCTGCAACAATTAGTACCAACGTCTGTGTTTTTTCCTCCTTAAAGATATAACAGTATAGACAAAAGTATATATATATGATTACACTGAACATGAATTGGGGTGGTCACTGTTCTATTGATATTAAGTAATAAAGAGATGTGCCTAGAATTGCGACATATTTATATAACAGTTGGAAAATCTATTTACAGTTTCGCTTGCAAAACATCTTTAAATAATCGTACGGACTTAATAAAATATATCGTAGTTTTTTGATGTGATAGGTAAAAAAATTGATATACTAGAAATACTCATGAAACCTCCATTTTTTTTTCTTATTTGAATTTTCTGATGTAACAATTTTTAAAGAATCAGTAAGCTCCTTTTTACTTCCACAACTGTAAAATTCCTACATAATTTCCGCTATTGATTCATTAAACAAATTTAACAAAATATTGCAATAGCAATCAGAGGTATGAATGCAACTGGTTGTTTAAAGCAGTAAGAAGGTACAAATGAAAAGATTCAAAAACTGACAAGCATTTCAGTTTCAATGAAGCAGACGTTAAACACATGAAAGTATTATAATCTCTATCTTCCCTTTCTTTCTTTCTTTATTTAATTCATTCTTTCTTTTTCTCACTGAACACAAACAGCGTCTCTAATGTATCTTTTCCGTCTTTCCTCATGTCAAAGCAGAATAGTCCATTATTTATTAGTTACTGGCAGGGTGTAACGTACACGCTTACTAAAAGCCTAACTAATTAACTAAGGAACAAGCATAAGGTAATAATAATTATAATAGACATAAAGTCGGGGTCACTTTTCTACTGATACTAAGTAACAGAGTGTGCAGTCCAGAATTAATACATGTTAATTAAACGGAAAAATATATTTAAAATATAAAATGTGAAAATATTCTAATAATAATAAAGACAACAATATATACCAGAATTTTTGACAGTTGAATTGGCTACATGTAACCGTAAGTTCTATGCTAACAGTTTCTATTCTCGCACTTCTCGATCGTGGAGCTCTCTTCCTGCTCCAACCAACTTTTCAAAAGTTTAAATGCAATGTCAATCATTTTCTCCAGTCTTCTGTAAAATAATAGTTTAGCAGACGATTATTTTTAATGGGAAGTATATCTCTGCACTGACTTCCTCAGGTTGACCTTAGGGGTCAGATACGAGACAAAATAAAGGAAATCGTTTTTGATTGGCTGAGCCAGCGTGAGAACGATAGATAGAGAAAGGGTTTTCAGGGAGTTTCTTAATCGTCGAACAATATAGACGTGTTTCTTTTCGCGTTAGGAAACTACTCCCCTGTGCAAGGAGAGAGCGCCCCCACTGGTTAGTTAGAAGATGATATGTCGATGTTAATAAACTAGATAAGTTAGAATTATCTTTGTTGATATCTTTCATCTCTAGACGCAAAAGCATTTTGCCACCCGGCCAAGAGAAGACAAGAGAAGAGAGAGAGAATAGAACATTGCATTAAATTGGCGACATTGACCTACCATCATGAAAGAGTGAGATATGCAGTATCCTCGATTACTTTTCTTATATTGTTCTCGCTCCTTAATAATGTTTCCCTTTTCTTTTTTCTTTCTTTTTTTTCACATTCAGTAATCCCTAGCATCTTAGGGGATTTACTGCCTTCCATGGAAAGAAAATGAATCAGATCAGACCGAGAACCGGCCTATTTTATTGGCTAGGAAAAATATCCCAGCGTGCATTTGTGTGCGTCTGCTTATAAAAAGTGTGACAGAAATTGTTTTGCAATCATTCCTACCGATTGAAACCAACAAATTCAGATAGTACACAAATATTTGTCTTATTTGCACATTAATTAAAAAATTAGAAATTGCAGTTTTACACTGAACGGTAACAAATGGTAAATGTAACTCTAACAGATATTGAAGCAGAGCAGACACAATTTTTTTTCCGTAATGAACAAAAATGTTGTGGTGATGCCGGTAATTATGCATAACAAATTTAAAGACGGTACATGAAACTTGAACTGAAATAATAAAAAACAAAACAAAATCGCGTTTATTATTCTTCTGTTACAAATTAGGTTAGATGAAAAATGAAGTACTACCGTTCTGTGTGAACTGGAGCGGCCAACTCCTCATTTCCCAACTATGATGGTTTTCGAAATCGTTCTCCGCTGTTTTGACTTATTTTAAACTTTACACTTTCCCCACAGACTCAAAGTTTCAAGCCTATCGCTACTCTGTCGCTGTGATGGTATTTTACAGAAAAGGTATAATATCAGCAACGCCGCCATTTTGAAAAATAAGGTATAATATCAGCAACGCCGCCATTTTGAAAAATAAGGTATAATATTGACAACGCAACCATTTTGTAAATAAAGGTATAATATTGACAACGCCGCTATTTTGAAAAATAAGGTATAATATTAGCAACGCAGCCATTTTGAAAAATTAGGTATAATATTGGCAACGCCGTCATTTTGAAAAATAAGGTATATTAGCAACGCCGCCATTTTGAAAAATAAAGTATAATACTAACAACACCGTCATTTTGAAAAATAAGGTATAATATTGACAACACCGCCATTTTGATAAATACAGTATAATTTTGGCAACACCACCATTTTGATAAATAAGGTATAATATTGGCAACGCCAGCATTTTAAAAAATATGATATAATATTGGCAACACTGCTATTTTGAAAATCTCAACCAAGTTCGCATTTTCCAGACTCTTTTGTCAATTCATTTCGTTGTCACCGCCACCACAAGATGCTTTATCTCATTCGATCTGATTTGTTTTGCCATGATCTCCTTTGTTCATTTATAACGTTTCTCTTGTCGTACGTTTATAGTTCTTCTCAGATGAAAGAACTCTGTCTTCTAACTCGTATTGTCTTAAAGATAACATCGCGTCAAAGGCTTTGAGAACACCTTGACGCATGCGCTCTGTGTAGATTCAGACTTCCTGTATCTCGTCAATACTGCTTTGGATAACATGAGATACGTTTTTATAGCCATTAAAACACAAAAGCCAATGACTCTTAAAGAAACAGAACACAAATGAAACACAGTTTGAGGGCATTTTTGAAATAAACTTATAAATTATTAAGTATCACGCTTATTTAAACGGCTGGCGTGTTAACATGGCAAATCATTCAAAATTAATTTCCGAATGGGAGTTTTTTAAGAAAATCGCACAAAAAAAAACTTAAAATTTAGCGCTGATCTGTTTTTCAGACAACTGATGCTAATAAATCCAGACACAATAGAAAACATGTCTCATGACGTATTATCTAATTTACTGACCAGTGAAAATACTCATTACGTCCATGGTTATGCATATATCTCTGTTCATGGCTTCTGCTATCATTTCTAAACTGGATCCTCACAATGCATATAGACTTGATGGTTACTCTACAACAGTCCTTGAGAACTCTATCCTGTTCTCTTTAAATGCCTTACCGCTTCTTGCTTTTCTGCTTTTTGGAAATCCTCTTCTTTAGTTCCAGACTTTAAGGACTCGAGTGAACCATCTGATCCTTCTCATTATCGCTCTATTAGCCTTCGATCTCTTTTGGGCAAGGGTACTAGAGACACTAATTAACTCTGAAATTGTTAAACATTTCACATCACAGGATCTTTCAGGTAAACAATATGGCTTTCGCTTCTCTAGGTGAACTGCTGATGTGTTAACGATTATTGTTGAAAGAATCTACTAAGCTTAAATAAAAATGGTGAAGCTTGGGCTGTTGCTTTGGATATCTCGAAAGCATTTGACAGGGTTTTACATACTGATCGTCTTCACAAGTTGATGGTATTTTTGGAAGAATTTTTTAACTGATTGAGTCTTTCTTATCAAATCACGAAATGAAAGTTGTCTTGAATGGCAACTCTTCTAGATCTTTTTACATAAATGCAGGTGTTTTCCATGGCTCTATCCTTGGATCTACGTTATTTCTAATTTTAATAAATGACCTTCCTCGTTCTCAACTCCGTATCTACGCTGATGACACAACTATTCATTCTTGTCTTAATAGCAAGGCTGATCGGTTTGATAAGGTCAGATTGGCAGCTGATCTGGAAAATGACCTACAATCTCTTGTTAAATGGAACAAGTAATGGCTTGTTAATTTTAACGCCTCAAAAACGAAAGTACTCTCTTTTAAGCACCTGGGAGAACCCTTTTGCCCCTCGGACTAACGTTTTCAGCTGACACGAAGTGGAAAGTGTATATTGAATCGATTGCTAAGTCTTCAGCTAAGAAAGTGCGTTCATTATGTCGTGCTAAATGATTTTTTTCGACAGAATCTTTCACATATTTATAAGTCTACCATTCTTCCTTGTTTTGAATACTACTACTCCATATGGTCTGGTGCTCATTCTATATATATATAGATACTTGATAAAATCGAAAGAAGAATCTGCAATGTCATTGTCCCTGACCTGGCATCTCGTTTTCACTAACTTTCTCACCGCCGTATATAGCTTCCTTGTGTTTTTTGTTTTTTCTATCAATACTTTCATGGTAGTTTTTCTGATAAACTTTCATCTATGGTACTGAAACTTTATGAATTTAAGTGCAGTACAAGATTGGCGACAAGGTCTCATTATTTTATAGATAGAACCGTAAGTTCTATGCTAATAGTTTCTTCGCCAGTATTTCTCTGTATAGCTATCTTCCGGATTCTTGCTTCCCAGTCAAGTTTGATCTTCAAAAAATTAAATGCAGTGTCAATCGTTATATACTGTTTTCTTAATTCTTGTTCTTTTATTGTCCTCTCTCCTTAATAATAGTTTTTCTTATATTCTCTAACACTCAGTAACCCCCCTTGCGTCTTAGTGGCTTTATTGCTTTTGATCTTCAAAAATTTAAATGCAATGTCAATAAATTCTCTTCTGTCTCCTTAATTCTTGTTCTTTTATTGTCCTCTCTCATTAATAGTAGTTTTTCTCATATTCTCTAACAATCACTAACACCTTGTGTCCTAGTGGCTTTATTGCCTTTGACCTTCAAGAATTTAAATTCAATGTCAATCGTTATCATCTGTCTTCTTAATTCTTGTTCTTTTATTGTCCTCTCTCTTTGATTATATATTTTTTCCTATTCTCTAACACTCAGTAACCCCCCCTTGCGTCTTAGTGGCTTTATTGACTTGCTTAAGATGAAATGATTAAAAAAACTGAATCCGGTAATTATACATAACAAATTTAACGGCAGAATATGAAACTATTTTTCCATGTGCAGCGGAAAGACAACCATTTTCACAAGGTTTAGCTGGTGGTTATAACAACAGAGGTAGACTGCGTTCAGATATGTGTATCTCTGAATAAGAATATTTCACTATAGTATACGATTTTGGTAAATACTACTGTCCCAAAGGAACAACCCTCCAGAAAAAAAAATTACAAAATGGAGATACTAAAATCAAGCAAGTACGATTTAAATGCCTGAGAAGTAATTTAACAGCGGATGGAAAGTGTTACACTGAAATCAGAAGGCGCATTGGAATAATGAAATATGCCTTTCAAAAGCTAAGCAAAGTATTAAGAAACGATGTTTTAGAGAAAATGGAAACAAAAAGGACACTTGATTTCTAGGCACATAATGATGAAAGAAGGTTGGGAAAATTTGATACTTACGGGACATAAAAGGAACGAGATACAAAGTAACAAATAACTTACTTGGTTTGGTTTAGTTTGTTTTGTTTTACCGTATATCAACCTCAATGGGTCATTTAATGCCGACAACTTTTTTTTCATGGAAATATTTTTGTTCTATCAAAAATCCATTTCTGTTAATATTTTTTTCTCAAAAATGTGTAGTTGGTAATATTTTTTCTCAAAAATGTATAGCTGGTAATATTTTTTCCAAAACGTATAGCTGGTAATATTATTTTTTCAAAAACGTACAGTTGGCAACATTATTTTATCAAAAACGTATTATCAGAGGTTTTGCTGTTGGACGTAGTTTATCGTCATACCCAGGACGCGGATGTAGTTTATCGTCTTACCCAGGACGCGCATACAGTTTATCGTCTTACCCAGGACGCGCATACAGTTTATCGTCTTACCCAGGACGCGGATGTTGTTTATCGTCATACCCAGGACGCTAGTGAACTTGGGTAAATGGATATTAGAATAGGGTTTAGAAAAGATAATAAAAAGACAGAATGTATTAGGTTGGTGCAAAAATAATGACGTAATAATGTCGTTTTTTGACGTATTTTTTAACGTCAAAAAACGACATTATTACGTCATTATTTTTGCACCAATCTAATATTAAGTCCTACAAAGAAATAGGAAATTGTAGAGAGTCGTGATCGCCGATGTCCCGAAGGACGCGGCACCTAGAAGAAGAATAACATAGAGCATCTTTAGCAATGGATCGTTATATAGGATGATTGAAATGTAACTTCCTGTTTTATGTATGAGTGGCCAGCCAGGAGTCTTCACTTAACTTTCGGTGACTTTATTTCTTTGAGATCGATTAAGGAGAAAGTTTACTATGTTGCGGAAGCTATGCTGAGTATGTATCAGAAAGTGATTTTTTGTGAAGGTCAAGTGATCGTAATGCATTTAACCACAACAAATAAATCAAACAAAAATAAATAGACAATTCAACTTCAAGAAATTACTGAAAACAACGTCATTAGAGATTTCAACAATAACATGAATTTTTATATATATATATATATATATATATATATATATATATATATATATATATATATATATAAGGTAGGTGTAAAAATAATGTCGTTTTCTCACATATGTTACTATGTGAGAAAACGACATTATTTTTGCACCAACCTAATATATATATATATATATATATATATATATATATATATATACATTAAGAAATGGACAAAGTCCGACAATTTTATTTATTAAAGACATTTTTATGTTTAACGTTCTTTTTATAGATACAAGTATTTAAGTAAATGCTCTGTTAAACATTTAATTGATAGGCTAAAGTTGATTGAATGTACAATTACTGTTTTGTAGTGGTAATGTCACTTTTTAGTAAATTGTAAGTTAAGTTTCTTCACGCGGCAATAGTTGTGCGAGTTGTGTTGAGTTGTTGAGAGGTTGGTAGTGGTTACTGAGCCAGTGTGTTGGCACGCGTGGGGTCTGCTGGTATCTCTCGAAACTCAGTGTCTGACTGACTTGGATTAAGTCGAGCGAATCTTTTTACAGATTTTCGAGTTTGCAAATAGGATCTAGGGATCTCCGCGGGAAAAAGGTCTGTCTCAACTTTGCTACATTTTAGTGTCCTTTTAACCAATGGGGGACTGAGTTTAGAAAAGTAAAGTGATGATTGGTTTATTTGAGGAAGAGTGCATCTTCCAGTAGGGGGTGGCAGGCAAATGTGGAGGATTCCATAACTATACCAAACCAAGATTTTGGAAGAACTTGAAGGGCGAATACAAGAAGTTATGTCTTCCACGCCACAAGATTCCTGGTGAACTCAGATGACGCGATTCCTGGCCGGCTCTAGATGGAAGCGAAATCTGGTGCCCATATCAAATTTTAAATAAAACCTCATGCTGAAGCCATTTCCCTCATATCCATTTCTTGCAAAAATTATAGTTAATAAATAAATTACAAGTATTTTAAAATGGGAGTTACTTTTCAATCACCCTGTATATGAGTTCCGCTTTTGTGAATCTGAATTCCAACAGACGTTCATGAATCCCCATAGAGAGGAAAACATTTATTGTGACATACATGGCATCTGAAAGAGACAGTTGGACTTTCTAGGGAAAGGTGGATTGGAAAATTTGATACTCATGGGACTGATTAAAGGCAAGACGGACAGAGGAAAACGACCAAAATCTATCTTTATACTTCTTCAAAGCTTTATTCCTGGCCTGTTTAGTGAGCTTGTTATGGACGTGTTCTTTAACGCATATATCTTTTGTATTATTAATGATTCAAGAAAACAACGAAACTCCAAATGTGAATCAACAAGTATATATTGAAATAACATACAAGAACAAAATATACAATAATTTGTATTCAGTATATAGATTAAGGGAAAAGAAGTTGCTTCCCTTTTACTGTATTTAGATTTGTAATTGATTGTTCGAAAGAAAGTTTTCTTGAGAGAGAAATGTCCAGGAATCAATGTTAGAACAAGTCTGCTGTTAGAATAGATAACACAAAAGTACAATTGATCAGAAAGTGTGTTGTGTTAGAGAAGTCAACAGAGTCCTGGTTGATTGAACTTGGCTGAGTCACAGAGAGATATGTATATATGTATTACAAAATTCTGTGTCTGTGTGTGCGTTTGAAATGTTGTGAGTAAAGTCATAGGCGAAATTGACAGGCGAAATTTAGTGGACTCTACTGGCGGCTTATGAAAAAGTCGCATCTAAAATATGTGATTGGTTAAAATTTGACCAATCGCTAAATTTGTAGTGACGAAACAAGTACGCAAGTTCAAAACCGAAAAATTCAAAGCAACGACTGCGATGGCTAAATTGTCCTATAGAAAAGCAGTATTGATTTATTAGCCAATCGCAGATGAATAAAATGTGGGCGTGGAAAAACATAGCAGTCGCTACAAGCTCCTTGGTCTGTATGCTCGGTAATGATCTTTAAGAACGCTCTGGGACTTTTACAGATTAGGTCTATTTAAATGGAGGGTGAAGAATCAAGGATTGTAACTCTTGTTCTATTTTTTTCTTTACTAGAAAGAAATCGTCATAACCAGGTGAACTCTATCTTACGAATCATGTGACTTCTGAAGGCAATTGATTACACTGGATTTTACTTCGCGCGCGAACTTTGTAAAGAGCATGATTATCTACAAAATAAAAAAATGCTGGGAACGAGCATTTTGTTTTATTTTGTAAATAATCGTTCTCTTTTCAAACTTCATGCAAATTTTGCGCATTAATTATTATTCGTTTTATTTTTCATTTAAAAGAAAAGCTTTATTTTATTGTTTAATTTGTTTGTTTATTTTTTTTGTTGTTGTTTAAAAAGAAAGCTTTACTATAAAAAGAAGAGAAAAAGATAGTTGAAAAAAACTTGTCATTGCTTTTCGACATAATTTTAGTAATTTACCGGTTGTTACATCAGTAAACGCAAAAATAGACCTAAATTTATGCTTGCACTAGGAAAATGATCCGCAGTGAATCTAATTACACAAAGCCGGTAATAGTGGGACGAATACCGCGATTAAATCCGATTTTTTTTTTCTGGTCGATAACTTCAAAACGGTAGCATGTACATTTATTCGGAAATTTGACGATTTCGAAAAATATTAATAGATATTTAGCATCCCGCTACCACAGTTTTTTATCAATATCAATTTTCGTACAAAAAGTGGATCACAGAGCGTATTCATCTTAATGTATATTTTCAGAAAATCTCAACTTCTAATTGGTCACTTAATATTTAATAACATCGACCTAGTTCTTGACCTGACCAAAATATAATTCCGCCAAAATCTATCAAGCTTCTGTAAGCCTATCACGTGACCAAAGTTAGCAATAAAATATGAAACGTTTTTCATCTTCGACAGTGCGCCGATCGGAATCCTTTGAACTCGTCACACAGTTCCAGGCTTTATGTTAAAGTTCCTTAACATGGTTCCAGCCTGAGAAAACACTCATTCACACAGCAATATTTTATGACGAACAATCAACTCAAGTTTTCCACATTCAACTTAATACACGAATCTTTTTTCATACGCTTTCAAGTTCAACGTTAATTATTGCAATTAACATAAACACAGCTTGTTAAGAACCAAAAACACACTTTCTCGTTATAGTACAGACCATTCAACAAATTATAATCTATCAAACCAGAACTTTGATAACTTTTCATCTAAACATAAAAGGACGTTTGAACTTTTTAAAACAACCTTTTTACTCCAGTTGTTTGTACCTCTTTGTTATATAAATATTTTATTCATTGTTGTGCAAAAAATGTTGTTTCTTTATGTTTTCTTTATTCTATGTTTGTTGAATACTGAAATTTAAATGTAAGGGGAAATTGTTAATTTCATCACGCAGCCAAATTTACTCAACAATTTTTGATCAATATAATTTAACCCATTAACACAACCTCCACAGATATTTAGCTTGAGGATTGAAAAGCAAATTTGCCATCCCACTTTGTTGTTTCATCCAGTTTTTTGTAGAATTCGTATTCATATTTCAGTTTTCTTTAAACGAACAACATTTTAAATATTTAAAATATATTTTTTGGCATATTTAAAAATATTTTCAAATGAATATGATTTTAAAAAATTTTTTTGGCATATTAAAAAAATATTTTTAAGTTAATCTGATTTAAAGTTCAAGTTCATCCCAAAAGTTCTATTCCTATGAAATGCTGTAAAAAACTTAAACAATAAAACGTTAAAAAAAACATGAATTTGTTTGTAAAAACCAGACCAATGATGACACGAACAAACTGGAATATTCAACTGAATCATAATAAAAAATTAACTTTCATTTCGATGGAATGTTGAAATCAACTTCAATGTTTTATAACCTGAACCGTCAGTGACCCAACGAGTCACGGGTAGTCTCGTTAGAAATAAAAATAGGCAGACTTTCAACAAAATCGTCGTAGACGGAAATAATTTATGACAGGGACAATGATCACGTTACACCGACGGTGCTTGTGAGTAAGGTAAGACATTATTTTCAACGCACGTGTTTGTTTAAATAACAGTAACACATTTTATTCATTTCTTTAAGTGATATGTTTAAAATTTAATTCTAACTATAGGACAAGATTTATTCATAATATTCTACTATTTTTTCTTTTCTCTCACTGAAATGATTTAAATTAAAGCAGCGCGCGACTGTTACGTATTTTACAGAAAATGCACCACTAAAAAAAAAGAAACATTAGCTTCCATACCGAACAAATAAACAAAAAATATTGGATTATGCTAATTATCCGAAATATTTATTAATTATCATAATATTAGAAGTTGTACTGCCAACAACGATATAACTCGTGATTGCCAGATTTTATTATGACACCGACTACGAGTTATTGTGCTAGGCATTTTCTGGTACAGTTTCATCATCAAGGTCGTAAGTGTTTATTTCGTAGTGATACTTTATTAGTGTGAAAACAATGCTAAGACTTCAGCTGAAACTATAAATCAACTCATAAAAAAAATCATTGCCTAAGTAGTTCGCTATTGTATTCTTGGCGTTTGAAGTCCGATTTCGAATTTGACCTCGGGCACTCAACGTGTTACTGTTACTGTTAGTGTTCTGTTATGATTTACTTTTTTTTTTTTTTTTTTTTTTTAAATTAGAACAGAAAATTAATAATATTTCTGTTTCCTTACTACAATTTTTTTTCCAAGACTTTTAGATAGTCTTCTTAATTAACTTATTTAACTTAATTAACTTAGTCTATTTTTTTAATATTTTTTTTGTTTCATTAAGTCTAAGATAACTTTCTTTCTGTGATAGTTTTTTTTGCTTGTTTAATCTTGTTGCCTACTGATCGGTAATTAAAATCTCCCCTAACATAATTCTTCCAAAACTAATATCTTCGGACCGGACTAGCTGTCTTACATTCCAGCTACATAAATACTTTAAGTACTCAGTAGATAATCTTTGGAAAATTCGACGTGTTTTTTTTTGTTTTTTAAGTACCTCCATGAGATCGCTAAAAAAGAAAAGAGCATAGCATGACGAAAAAGACTCCCAACTTGACAAAAACAAAACTTTATCGTCTAAATGTTTATGCTATTATTAAGAGGAAAGATCAAAGTATTTGGGGGGTATTTTTTACATTTTTTTAATCGTTCCTAGCGCGTCCAAAATTTTCGTTAAAAATCTTTTCTGTTTTTTTTTTGAGTCAGCAAAATTGACAGATAATCAATCATGTCAACCATTTTATAAATGAAAATTTCAGTTTTAAATTCTTTTAAAAATCAATAATAATTTTTTCAAAACTTATTTTAAGAAAATCAGAAATTATGTTTTTTAAAATATTTTGAAATAAGCATTACTTAGTTTCTGCACCGAAAAGATGTAGTTTGAAAATAAAACAAAGCAGGTCATAATAACATTTTGCATCACTTGACAGGTGATGAATGACAATTTCATGATGTATTATGTGAGGATAATTCATTCTACGGAAGGAGAGAAGTGAAACTATTTAGATTTAAGTGAACAAATTATTTATCTCGTTATTTTTAAGGAAAACTTTCAGCGCTCTGTTTTTTGGGTTTTTTTTTTACTTAGCTTTCACCTTTACGTTTACAATGCTTTATGGAAAATATATTCTAAAGAAATTAAAATAAGACTGTTGAGATTGAGAGTGAGATTAAATTTCATAAGAAAGGTATCTAATTAATTTATAGGTACCTTATGAAATTTTATAAGTGTACATAAAATACTATAATTTTATGTACATTTATTGCATTTTACTGTGTTATTTGTATTTCCATTCATTTTATTATTAATTTTGATATTTCATTTATGAAAAAAAGTCATAACTGAGATTAAATATAAAAATAAGATCATATAAATTTCATAAGATGATACTGATACTTGTAGGTACACTTTTCAATTTAAATTGAAAAATCAAATTAACTTCTCCACACGTTTCGGAAAAATAAAGGCCTTAACAGTGGAGAACAGTGCTTAACTCAAATAACACAACTTAATTTTTTTCTTGCTGGTCTTCCATACTTTGTAATTACAGCCGTATTATAAACACAAAATTACATTTCTTAATTACTGCGGATCTTCTGATTAGTCAAAACGATACAATTTACAACACACTAAAATAAGATCGATCTCATAAGGAGACTTAGGAAACCTGATAAGGCTTTTAGCTAATTTTATAATATTTTAACAACTTAAATGTAAAAATCTATTATAACCAAGAAATAAATAATTGTATTAAAAATTCATTTTTCATTGAAAAATTTTTTGCTTTCAGAAAATATTGTCCATATTGATAAAAACAACTAAAAGTAAATAAAAGCATTTGAAATTAAATAATATCTTTGGTTTATTGAGTTTTGTATGTTACAATTCAGAGATGATTTTCAGGTAGGGTTGGGTCCAATTAAAAAAAATAATAATACATGATTTGCTTTTGTCAAAGCCTTGTGCTTTTAACTGACATAATGACTAAACTGAATGCGACTGAATTTCTAGAGTTTTCATAAAATTAGTTGTGGGCGTGGGGGGGGGGGTGATAATAAATATAAAAAAATATTTTTTCCATGACTTTAAAAAAAGAAAACATATTTATAATAATTTCAAGCATTTCTGAAAGTTTCATCAACATCTGACAATTATTTTTATTTTTGCAAGATTTTCCAAATTAATGTCTGTCATAGAAAAAAAAGGTACTAAAAATTTATGTTATTTTACTAGTTCCGGTGATACAAAGAGAAACTTAATCAAAATTCAAAATGTTCTAAAAAGAAGGAAATTTTTTTTTTAAAATAATTAAAAAAAATATTATTTACATTATGCGGGCTATTGTCCTCATCTTTGTCGCCATATTTATCACAACGTTTCGGCCTTCTTCAGTTGGTTGGAATTTCGAACTGAACCCTTTATTTCGATCACTGGGGTAGACTGTTCTAGCTCCACGTGCCATGTTTGATGGATGTCTGTTATCAGTTATCTCCTGCTTATTTTCCCTCTGAAAGTTCTCCACTGACTTAACCGGGTATTGAACTCACACTCTTTGGGTCTGTTACTGGATCTAACCAACACCTTTATCCACTGTGCCATGTGTCCTTGAGGACATCTGGGTATGAATTTCTGGGTATTATAAACTTAATGTTTTCAGCAACCATTTTTACCAGTGCTCATATTGCAATTTTGCTGTTATCATAGACAGGGAACACCACTGGAAAATTCGTAAACTTAAGGAATCAGCACATATGCTAGGCCACAAAAATCTCCTGAGCCGACCAAGCATAGAAATAAATACAATATGGGAACCAGTAATAAGGAGTGCCAGAGAAAAGCAATGATAACAACAAAAATTGCAATATGAGCTCTGGTAGAAACATGCAATGATAACAGCAAAAACCTATTTTTAATGGTTCTCTCTTTAAATCGGTGGTTCCCAGTGGTGGTGTGACAAGAGGATAGCAGGTGAGACATAATGATTGAAAGACAAAGATTTAGAAACAGTTTTAAAAAATTCATATGCCAAAAATAAATATGATTTCAGTCTTTAAAATATCATTTTGGATTACTTGTAATTGCATGCATGAGTCCCAGCATAAATAGTTATAAATAATTATTGACTGATTTTATTATTGTGATATATATCAAATATTATTAAGAATATAGTAATTAGGCTCTGCAAATTGGAGGAGAGAGTTATCATTGATGATACTTTGAATTCGAATTCATGGTTATATCCCTTTAAAACTCTGTTTTTTTTTATTTTTGAATGTACTTTTTATCACATAAAATTTGTTAAAGCACAATCAAATTTTCATTCCAAAAATGCTGCCCAGAGAAAAAAAGATTGTGAACTACTCCTTTAAATTAATTGCGAATGAATCAGTGGCAGGCCTGTTGAATCATGACTCTCCACAGCATCCTTTATAGCTCTAAGCAATATTTGTCTTTTTATTATCCCTCTCACTCCATGTTCTGTCATCCATTTCCATAAGCTTATTGGGTAGGTGATCATGGCTCTCCACACCATCCTATCCTTTATAGCTCTTAGCAATATGTCTTTTTTTATTATTCCTCTCACTCCCTATTCTGTTATCCATTTCCATAAGATTATTAAGTAGGTGATTATGGCACTCCACTCCATCCTATCCTTTATAGCTCTTAGCAATATGTGTTTTTATTATCCCTCTCACTCCCTATTCTGTCATCCATTTCCATAAGATTATTAGGTAGCTTAATTGTTGTACCTCTCTGCCTGTCATTATGTCCTAACGGTGTTATATTTTCTGATTTTAAATAATATACAGAAGGTTGATAAGCCTTAAAAAACAGTATTATTCTAAGTATAAATCTATTTTTTTGTTTCTATTTTCTTTAAAACTTCATCACTTTTTACCCATTCTACCATAGAATTCTCAGCAGAAGCTTATCTGTTTACTAAGTCTCTTCTTTGGCATAAGAATACAGGATGTGGAATTAATAAATGCTAAACACTTGAGATACCTCGGTGTATGAATCGGCTATAAGAAATTAAGCATAGGAGAAAAAGCAACTAAACACAGACTAGGTTTGCCAGAAGTAGTTTTGCCCAAGACTGCAAATTGCTACAACACCAAAACATCAACCTGAAAACTTGAGTCGTCTTCTTAAATAGCCTTGTCAAATTGAGACTCATCTGGATGACATGCATGGCACAAAACCCATTCAGAAATATCTAGACTATCAGCTGTATAGACCCATTTCCAGAGATAATAAAGTAAAGGAAGCTGTGTAGAAACATAACCAATGTTAAGGGGACAGGGCATAAAAATATAATTTATTTAATTCTATCAATTCTTGCATTCTTCTTCCCAACAAATCTGAAAATGCCATCACAACATGATTTTCATATATTATAATGGCCATAATAAAAGGTCATCCTCCTTTGAACATTGTAAACCGGTTCTACAGAATCACAAAGAATTGTACCAAATAATATAAACCACATCCCTTGAGAACAACTAACATGAGCGTATGAAGCACTTCATATACCTTGACATATGGATCAACTATAATAAATTAAGTAGGAGAGAAAAAGAAATTAAATAGAGAATAAGCTATGCCTGATATAGCTTCACTTTGAGCAATTAAAACCTGAGCGTCTTGGCAAAGATCATCCTGTTTTGAACATTGTGGACCGTACCAAATAAGAGAAACCACATTCCTTGAGGACTACCAACAGCAACAACAACTAAAATGAATAGCACTTGAAAATAATGACATAATATGTTAACATTCCATAGCACATCAAATAGAAGGTTGAAAAAGAAAGAACAATAACAGCTACTAGATTTGAAAAGTTTTCATTAGGTACCTCCAAAGAAAAGTAATGCCTAATCATTTATGATTACTAATATTAGTAAATATAGTTTTTCCTTAATAACAATGTCACCTAACTGCTACAAATTAATACAGAATTTTCATAGATTTAAAAATTTATAAATTTTTATAATTAAAATTTTTTAAAAATGAAAGCAATTCTTGTAAAAATTCAATATTTATAGGGAAAAATTCATAAAAGCAACTAGTTTTTCTGATTAAATAATAACTTATTTTTATTGCATTTTTTTTTATTTTACAAATCAGAAACAGATTTTCTGGAACCGAAGCTCTGTTTTGCAAAAAAGAATTTTAATGATTTAAATTCTCCAAGTGCTTATAACTAATGTAAACATTAAGTGCTACAAAAATGAATATATTGAAATTTCAAAAAAATAAAATAAGTTTGGGTGGAGAGTAAGAGATGTTAAAAAATAATACATTTTTATCAATATTTTCTAAAAAAGTAAACATTTAAAAAATAATTTAATTCATTAGTGAATAAGTCCGGAAAGTTTCATTATATCTGACAGTTATCTGATTTGGGCAAGAATTTCCAAATCAATGTGTTTTTCACCACAATAAGATGCTAAAATTACCCATACTCGTTTATTTACTAATTTACTGACACAAGTAAAACAAAATTTTTAACTGAAATCTTGAAAGTTCTGAAAAGGATTAAAAAAATTATAATTTAATAATAAAAAAAAAATACTTTGTTTTTTCTACTTAATAATAGCATAAAGATTTTGATGATAAAATTTTGTTTATACTAAGTTTGGGTTTGTTTTTCATAATGTATTCACATTTTTTAGCAAATCTTTGGAGGTACCTAATTATAATCAATAATTTAATGCAAGAAATCAGTTGCAGAAGCTATCCCTCCAAACAGAAATTTACTGGAATAGGAAATAGAATTTTGTGAGATTAAAAGTTGAATTCTTCATCAGGATATTCTACAATAACAATAGCACACACCCCACTACAGTTTTTTTTTAAAGACAGTATTGTCTCTTACTTTATTTACTTATAATCAATTCAAGCCAAAGCTAGGTAATACTACCACTAAGATGCAAGGGACTGCTAAGAGTGAAAGAGAATGAAAAAACTTTAGAAGGAACTGGAATCCTAAACAGGAAACAAGGAATAAACCTCTACCCCTATTCAAAAGACCAAGGAGGAGTGTCAATTGGGCGATAGGTTAGCCTATCTACTCCTACTGAGGAAAAAAATAGTAAATAAAATTTCAGAGTTTAGGTGGAGACATTTAAAAATATAAAGTTGAAGTAGATTTTAGAAGGAACCAGAAACCCAATCCTAAACAGGAAACAGAATAAATTTCAATTCCTGTTCAAAAGATTGGAAAGGAATGGGAACCAGACAACAGGTGAACCGATCTACTCCTATTGAAGAAAAAAATAAATAGTAAATAAAATTTCTGGGTTTAGGTAGAGATATTTTAAAGTATACTTTTGTAGGAACTGGAAACTGAATCCTAAACAGAGAACAAGGGATAAACCTCTACTCCTGTTCAAAAAACAGCAGTAGTGGGAACAAGATGATAAGCAAACATCTATAGTTCTTTGTAAATTTATTAGTTATTAGGTTGGTGCAAAAATAATATAAGGTATTCAGAAATTGTAGAATGTAGTAAGTTCAGAAATCAAACCAGTATCATTCCTCTATAGAGGTACTATGTTAAATTTGAAAATAAATTTCTGATCAATATTTTAAAAAAAAAAAAAAGCAAAGCATTTTAACCACAGTATTTTGTTTAATTTAAAAGGAAAAGTTAATCAGTTGACACATGAAAAATAAAATTATTTTTAAGGCTTGATTTTTGTAAACCTAGAATGGGGCTTCTCTCGGCTTTTCACTGACCATTAACATCATTCCCACATTGTTTTTTTTATTTATTTTTTTTCATTAACAGCAACATGCCCAAAGACTGGAAAAGACTAGTTGCAAATTCATAAATAACAGAAGATGAAATAACAGCCAGTAATTAAAAGCACAAATCTCACTAATTTGATGTTTTTATTTAATGACATTCACTGTCAGACCTAGTATGCTCTCTGCGCGTAAATAGTTGTCACAGAGGCCTTCTTCAGAATCTGTCTATATTTCTGAGATGAGGTATTATAATTATTTACACAGTTCAGACTATTATCCTCATCTTTATTGCCATATTCACAGACTATATTTCTGAGATGAGGTATTATTACTATTTACACAGTTCAGACTGTTATCCTCATCTTTATTGCCATATTCACAGTCTATATTTCTGAGATAGGGTATTACAACTGTTTACACAGTTCAGACTATTATCCTCATCTTTATTGTCATATTCACAACATTTCAGCCATTGTACATGTGATGTATGCTGGAATCTTGAACCAAACACTTTATTTTGTCCACTAGGGTAGATTGTTCTAGTTCCACATGCCATGCCTTTTCTGGATATCTCAGTTTCAGTTAATTCCTTTTAGTAACTCAATTCTCCAAGATTTTTTTTTTCCACCTCTACTGTGGCCAGGTATTGAACTCAAAACACTTTTGGGTCAAGTCACTGGATTATTTCAACCAACACTTATCCACTGGTCCATGTGTCCTTGGGGACAAAATTCCAACATACATCGCCTGAAGATGGCCGGAGACTACTACGGCCAAAGCATCATGACTATGACAATAACAACGAGGACAACAGCCCAAACAATGTAATTAAGTCTCTTCCTCTCTTCATACTTCTGCCAAGCGAGTGCTACTGACATGACTGGTTGGACTGACAGCTCTTCTCTCTGTCCTACCCGAACCAAGACTCTACTGATATAAGGCTGCAGCATCTGGTTTCCAATGATGGGGTACACTTAACCCCATGTTTTCATTCATTTGTTTATTCATTTCTTTTCTTTTGTCCAAGTGGATTGCCACTTTGAACACAAGATTTAAAAGACTTTATCTTCCAGACAATAAAAACTCCCGACTTTTTGACTCTGATAACATCATTTAAGACCCACTTAGCGTTGTCTGTGTTCAGCCAGTCATATATTTGTCAACAACAATGTGGTTCTACAGAAGGATGCTGAGAATACCTTGGACTGAACATGTGATCAATGACAATGTTCTGGGGAAATTAGAAACAAAAAGGACACATGTATTTAGAATCAAAAAGAGATGATTGAAATTCCTAGCGCATATAAAGAGGAAAGTGGGCTTAGAGAATTTGACACTCTCAGGATATATTGAAGTTAAGAAGTACAGCAGAATACGGCAAATAACCAACCTAAGAAACTTGTTTAAATGGTTGGCAGAACAGGGATTAGGAGATATAACAAAATGACGAAACATACTTAGTGCTACAAAGGAAAGGAAGTTGTAGAGAGGCTTGATCGCCTATCACCTGAAGGGACATGATGCATAATAGTAGTAGTCAGCAACATTAAAATGAAAAAAAAAAAAAGCATTAACTCTGTTTATTATTGTTGGTTTGTTTTTTTCTTGGGTCAGTATCTGAGGCGGCACAGTGTAGTAATGGATAGTGGCTTGGATTGAGGAATTGGAGAGCCAAGTTTGAATTCCAATTGAATCCATTGCATTCACTTACATGCTAATACCCTTAAGAAAGGTATGAATACACTTCTTCTCCCCCAGCTATGGGTAAATAGCAGGACAGATCAGGTTCTATAACCTTAGATGGCAACTGGTCTGTTGCAGAAAGAAATGGTAACCTACTGGGGAAAAAATCTGCCTCGTCAGTCATGTATCGAAAGATACCTGATTTGCCTAAGCATGTATCATGCATGGCACATAATTGATCTAATTGAGATCAAACAGCAATATCAGGAGGTTGTCCTGATTATAAATTGGATGCCACATTAAAGTATGTTGACTTCATCTTGAAAGGGAGATTGATGAATGTAAAGAAGAAAACTGATTCAGCTACCATTCGTTCTTTTTTTTTTTTTTTTTTTAAACATCCTGAGAGCAGTCATATGTATAAAGAATGAAGATCTGGAAGAGTTCCAGAAATACAACTGTTCGAGGCAGATGATAAAATGAAAGAAATATATAAAAAAAAAAAAAATAATATAAAATGATTACCTGGAAAGCATGTGGCTATATATATTAGGTTGGTGCAAAAATAATGATGTAATAATGTTGTTTTTTGACGTTAACAAATACGTCAAAAAACGACATTATTTGTCATTATTTTTTCACCAACCTAATATGTTTAATCATTGCTCCCAAAGCAAGGTAATAATGCCATTAAAACAGCAAAAGTTATTGAGAGTAAAAGGGAATGAGAAGACTTAACTGAGGAGAAAGGACAATAAAAGAACAGGTGTCAGGAAGACAAGATGGCAACCGATGTTGCATTTAAATTTTTAAAGATCTTGGGGGGGGGAAGAAGCAATAACGTGGAAGGGAATGCCGCAAATGAGTTATGTGGGGAAATAAACTGTTATACCTTACAGATGCATTTAGCCATTTTAACTGTAAGATTATGAGACCAAGTAGCCAATCAAGTAGTACACTTACATTCATGTAGACAAGGAGCAAATTTCAATTTCATCTTTTAATGATCATTATCTTAAAGGGATGATCTAGCTTTTATCTTACTCTTAAATATGTATTAAATAATTAAGTTCTACTTTTTACCCAAATCCACTAAAATATTTTAAAAAAAAATACTAATCTCAGTAAACAAATATTGAAACTGGAAAAAAAATCTGCCTCATCAAAAGATACATGATCGCCTAAGCATGTATCTCACATGGCATTTAATCACTTGAAACTCATTGGTAATTATTAGTCCTATTCTACCTTATAATACTGCTAATTAAAATACTTAAAGTATTGCTTGTTACTATTTTTACTTGTACTTTTTCGGTGAAAAGTCCATCAACCAAATGTCTGTCCACGAGATATATAGCAGGAGCAACAATATTTAATGAATGGTAGATTTATAAATGTACCAGATAGATTCTGGCAAGGAAAAATTGTCTAGTACCACATAGTGAAGCAACTTTCCTAACAACGGAGATAGCAATTGATTCAACATAATCACTCCATTTCGTGTCAGTGGAAAACACAAGACCAAGAAAGCGCAATGAGTTGCTCTCCTGGAGATTGGCATCAGAGTTATAAAAACAAAAATATAAGCAACATTGAAACTGGTCAGTACCTAGATGGGTGACTGCTTGGGAATAGCACATGCTGTAAGCTTCCATGTGCAGGTGAAGTAATGGATAACGGCTTAGAATTTGAGATTGGAGAGCCAATTTCTAATTCCAATCGGGTTCGTTATATTCACACGCAAATACCCTTGGGAAGGGTATGAATCCACCTTCTTCACCCCCTCAGCTATGGGTTAATTAGTAGGTCTGGTATCAGTAAATTATCATTATCTCCAAAGAATTCTTACAATCTAAAATTGTTTTCTGGTTTTAAATAATCCAAAAAAGCTTGATAAGCCATAAATCAATCACAGAAAGTGGAATTGGTGAGCCAGTTCAAATTCTTGCTAAGTCTGTTCACTTTCTTAGGAAAGGCATGAATCCATCACTTTTCCCTCCAGCTATGTGTCAAGTAGCAGAGTGAACTGGACTCTCTAGCCTAGAGTAGGAACAAATATAAGAGAAGCAAAATTTTGCATTTGAAACTCAAGAAACCAATGGAAACCACTTTATGATCATTCCCAAGAATGCATAGCAATTCACAGGTAATAAAGAAAAGGAAGTTGTTTGGAGCCATGATCCCTTAAATCTTTAAGCAGGATGGGAAGAAGTGACATTCTTGCCTTCTTCAAAAGTATTAGTGCAAAAGTGATCACAACAGAATAGTCCAGAACTTGGGCTCAGTTCACTAATTCCATTTTATGTCAACCACTGTTGAATTTGATTTAAATGACACCAACAAATTCTGATTGTCTTCATGTTATTTCCCAGGCAAATGTTCAAATGAGCACTCCATTCATTAGTTCAGACATTTACAGCGAGGACCTACCATGCAACATACACAGGTTTGAATCATCCTCATTCCCTTTGAATTCCATATGATTACACCTGTTCCCATACGATCACCAAAGTTAAGCAATGTTGAGCCTGAACTCTATCTAGATGGGTGACCACTTGGGAATACCAGGTGCTGTAAGCTTAGATGTGTGGTTGGTGTAATTGATAATGGCTTTGAATTGTTAATTGAAGAGCCAAATCCCAATTCCAATTGGTTTCATTATATTCACACGATCATGAATCCCTTGACTTATCACGGTTGTAGGGGCACCACATCAGTAGAAGTGATGTTTCTTGGGCAAGATAGCCTGACGGAGCCCAACCCTCTCCAGGCCAGTTTACAATTGAGTTACCTTCTAGATCGGTTGCCACCCAAGGCTATAGAACCCAGTCTGTCCTACTATTTACCCATAACTGAGGGGAGAAGTGGATTCATACCATTCCCAAGGGTATTAGCAGGTAATTGAATATAATGGATCCAACTGGAATTTGAACTTGACTCTCTGATTCCTCAATCTGAGCTGCTATCCATTACTCCACTGTGTCTTCTTTCATTATAGTCTTTTTTTCTTTTTATGTGCCATGTCCTTTCAGTAGGCAACCATGGCTCTCTACCTCCCTGTATCCCTTGCAGCTTTCAACAAGTTCCTTCCATCTGTTTCCTCTCTGAGACCACATTCTGTCATCCACCTGCCCAAGTCCACTAGGTATGTCACGAGTAAGTATCAGATTATCCAGGCCCTCCTTCCTCAGCAGGGTTTAGGGTTAGTGTCTTCAGCTGCCTCTTCCTGATATTAAGTATAAGCCTCCTCCATGTTTGCATCTGCTCTAAGACCTCATTGTTGCTCACACGCTCGGTCCATAATACCCTTAGCATCCTTCTATAGAACCACATCTCTGTCGCCTCGAATCTCTTCTTCATCTTTGAGGAAATCTTCCAACATTCACTGCTGTAAAGGACAGATTTCGTGTAACAGTTCAGTATTCTTTTCTTTGTTACTGAAGAAAACCTCCTGTCTTGCAATACTCTGCCCAGCTTTTGGAATGTGTCCTTGGCTATTCCGATGTAAATAACCTTGAAAAACATATGAATCTACCTCTTCTCTCCACAGTTAGGGATTTATTAGTAGAACTTGTATCTTTTCTTTCTATGTGCCATGTTCTTTCAGGGCATAGGCAATCATGGCTCTCCACCACCCTCTATCCCTTGCAGCTCTCAACAAGTTCCTTCCACCCCCAGACCACGTTCTGTCATCCACTTGCTTAAAGCCGCTAGTTATGCCATGCATTGATTTCTCTTGTCTCTATTCGACCCGTGAGTATCAGATTCTCCAGGCCCTCCTTTCTCATTATGTGTCCCAGAAACTTCAGCTGCCTCTTCCTGATGTTAAGTATAAGCCTCCTCCTTGTTTGCAACCTAAGATCTCATCGTTGCTCACACGCTTGGTCCATGACATCCTTAGTATCTTTCTGTAGAAATACATCTCCGTCGCCTCAAGTCACTTCATCTTTGAGGAAATCGTCCAACATTCTTAATCATTATTATCTCAAAAAAAATTCTTGCAATCTAAAAATATTTTCTGGTTTTAAATAACCTGCAAAGGCTCCATAAACTGTAAAAAACAATCAATCAATCAAAATTTCTAAAAGGCATCTTTCACAGTTCAAATGTATCTTTGGATCACTGCATTGCATTTTCCATTTTCTAATATAACTACATCACTGTTGTCTCGAGTTTATTCTTTTGTAAGGAAATTGTCCAGTACTTACTGGCATATATCGGGGGTTTATATTACATCGCAGTTCAGCACTCTTTTATTTGTTTCTAACAAATATTTTGTTACAGAATGCTAAGGCCAGGACTAGAATGGTCAGCAATTGGCCAAAGTGTCTCATGGATGTGATATTCTGACAGTAATGGATTGCATTTGTCTGGATTTGGGACATGAGTCCAAAATGGCACAAATTCAACAGAGGGCTATATGAATTTTGAAGTGTTGATATGCTTCCATGCCAAGATTTGAGAGACCAACAAAACCACCAGCAGAAGGACACTGAGCCAATGTGTGACATTTGTCCCCATGACATCATTTCTCTTACTGTCTCTTAGAATCAAAGCTGTTACATCTGTTACCTTCTTCTAATAGAAACAAATTAGAAAATGAAGTCGTCCTTTTCATTGATACAATTTTATGTGGGGACCCAGAGACAACACAAAATGCAACAATTTTCCTATTTCTTAATACTTTGTTTAGTTTCTGGAAGGCATTTTTCACTATTCTAATGCATCTCTGCAATAAAAGTAATAAAAGACATCCCCCGCAAAGTAAAAATCGTAGATGACACCCTACTCTATGACTCTGACATTGACGGAGCCTTTTTTCACACCTTCGATTTCCTCCTCCATTGTGCAAAAAACGGCATCGTACTAAATAGAGAAAAATTCCAATTTTGCCAAGACACAGTGCAGTTTGGTGGCCTCCAGATAACATCCTCTGGTGTAACCCCTTCTAAATCCATGCTGGAGGCAATATTAAGCTTCCCAATACCAAAAACGCTCACCGATGCCAGATCATGGTTTGGTCTGGTCAACCAAGTCGCTTGGGCATACTCACTGAGCCCAGTCATGCTTCCATTTCGTGATCTCGTAAAACGAGACTCTCACTTTACATGGAATAAAAGCCTCGAGGATGCATTTCAGCAGTCAAAGAATGTAATAGTTGACTTAGTCCGAAAAGGCATCGCAACATTTCAAAAAGAACGAATAACCTGCCTTGCCCCAGATTGGAGCAAAGATGGAATGGGCTTCCTACTTCTACAGAAGTATTGCTCATGCACAACTGACAAAGCTCCAGTTTGCTGCCCTGAATGTTGGCGCCTGATATTTGCTGGTAGCAGATTCTGCATTGATGCTGAACGCAGATATGCACCTATTGAAGGCGAGGCAGCAGCAATTGCGTGGGCATTGGAAAAGTGTCGCATTTTTGTAATGGGTTGCCAGAATCTCATAGTGGTTACAGATCATGAACCACTAAAAGGATTATTCGGAGATAGAGACCTTAGTAAAATCCAAAACCCCCGATTATTCAGGTTAAAGGAGAAAACACTCAGGTACAGATTCACTATTCAGTACTGCCCTGGGAAATGGCACAGAGCCTCTGATGCTGTCTCACGTAACCCAGCAGACATATCACAGGGACTCCTAAATGTATTCACTGCTGAACCCTCTCAATCAGACATCATAGAGTCTGACAACATGGATGACTGGGTCAAATCAACAACCCTATTAGCAACATTCGGTGCAAACGACAACCTGGAGCTCATCTCACCAGACGTTATCCGTGCGGCGGGACGCAGCGACCCGCAATACAAAAAATTAATTGAAGTAATACAAAATGGATTCCAAAGGACGCGCATCCTCACTGCACCTGAAATCCGCGAATACTGGGAAGTGAGGCACCGCCTAAGTGTTGACGACGGATTAGTGCTCTTAGATCAAAGAATCGTTATCCCCACCTCACAACGCGCAAAAGTATTACATAGCCTACATTCTGCACACCAAGGCGAAGTTGGCATGAAGGCACGTGCCAATGAATCTGTTTATTGGCCCGGGATGAATGCTTCAATTCGTAACATTAGAGCAGGTTGTACGTTCTGCTCAAAAATTGCCCCGAGTCAACCAAAAGAGCCAATCAATTTGACACCATCTCCTGATTGGCCATTTCAGCAAATCGTCATGGACATCTTCCATGTTGGGAACCATGGTTACTTAGCATGCGCTGACAGGTTAACAGGCTGGCTGAATCTATACCACTTGAGCCACGGAGAAGCGACTGCCTCAAGAATTATTTCGATTTGCCGAGACATATTTCAAATCTACGGCGCTCCTGAGGAACTCAGCAGTGATGGTGGGCCACCCTTCACATCTCTTCCATTCAAGCAATTTTTAAAAGACTGGGCTGTTAAACACAGGTTATCATCTGCTGGTTACCCACAATCCAATGGTCGTGCAGAGCTCGCTGTCAAAACGGCCAAGAGAATCGTAAATGGCAACACAGGAGCACAAGGATCATTGGACAATAACCGTGCAGCAAGAGCCATCCTCCAATACAGGAATACGCCCATTCAAAACATTGGGCTATCCCCTGCTCAACTACTACTCCACCGCCGACTACGTGACTACATACCACCCCACCCCACACTCTATAAGCCACACGCGAATTGGATAACCGCAGCCCAAAATCGTGAGTTAAGTCTGTCCCGGCGGAACGCTCGTCTCATAGAGCAATACAACAGAACAGCACACACCTTAAATCCCCTTCAAAAAGGACAAATAGTGGCACTACAACGACCAACAACCCGCCGATGGGACACAACAGGTCAGGTCATTGAAACCCTCCCCAACCACCAATACCGTATCAGAGTTGACGGATCAGGTAAAATTACCTTACGAAATCGCCGATTTCTCAGGAAACTGGATACACCAACAATCCCAGTTCCAAGACCTAGTGCGTTACCCGAGACCCCTACACCAGTGACACAAACATTCGACGCTGGAATAACATCAAACACTGCTCAGCCGTCTACAATAACACGGACAAAACCCCCTCGGGCATTGTCCAGACTACTTCCACACAACCAGCCAGGTTTAAAGGAACTCATCCCTCCCCAAAGGCCACTACCCACACGCGATGGGGGGAAAGGAGATGTAGAATAACAAGACAATAAACAGCACTTACCGGCGTAAGAGTCCCAGCTAGCGTCCAGCTGGCAGACAAAAATAAAGCAGGTTGTAACTTAATACAAACCCTGCAAACTAACTGATGAATCAAGCTGGTATTTATATAGAAATATCTCCACTCAGGTACCAGCAGCCAATCACAGCCCAAGCAATGGACTATCCCACTTTAGCACAATGAGATGCTCCATTGCACCATAAATAGCTCTCTTCCTCAAGGTTGAATTACTTTTCTTTTACCTCAGCTTGCTCCACAACTGAGTGTTTATCTTGACCACGTGATTGTTCGACAAAAGCTGTTACATCTGTTACCTTCTTCTAATAGAAACAAATTAGAAAATGAAGTCGTCCTTTTCACTGATATGTGGGGACCCAGAGACAACACAAAATGCAACAATTTTCCTATTTCTTAATACTTTGTTTAGTTTCTGGAAGGCATTTTTCACTATTCTAATGCATCTCTGCATCTTTGTGTCACACTTTCTATCATCTATTATAACTATGTCACAAGTCTCTTTACGTCTAATGAATTTGTCCAGCATTCACCATCATATAAGATATATATGATATAGTAGTTCAAAGCACTTTTCTGTGTTTCTTAATTTTCCTATTTCTTAATAGTTTTAGTTTCCGAAAGGCATTTTTAACAATTACAATGCACCTTTGTATCCCTACATTGTAGAAGTCAAGTGACTTACCTGCCAATATGGCTACCTTCTTCTGTTTCCTTGTAATTATTTATTGTACTATGTACAAATGTGGCACAAGGCCGAAATGGGGAAAGGGGGAAAGGATGGTAATCTTTTGTCTTAACTTTAAACTTAGCTAGCCGCAATCACTGACCCAAACATACAATTTTCCTTTCACCAAAACAACACATCCATTACATACCATTCTTACTGCATCCACCAAAATGCCTCAGAGACTCTATGAAGTTCTAACTAGTCCCCATATATACAATTCATTGTCTGTGGGAGGAGGGGAATAAAATAACATCTAAAAACCCCAATGAATATTTACAATGAAGAAAAATCTATATACAAGAAACTAAACAAAAATATTGTTAGTAGAAAAACACCCACAGCCTTAACTGTGGTAGAAACATCAGTTAACTGGACGAAATCAATGCGGGACTTGAAAAAAATATATATAAAACATTCGTACAATCCATGCACTCGCTACAAACACACACTCAATCAGACACAACAAATACGAAAGACACACTCTAAACGAAAGGCACCCCGCACCCACCAGAGAACTGATATCACTAACCACCTAACGATGGGAGGGATGGGGAATTAAACAAAAGAAAAAAATAGGGTCAGAAATAAAAGGGGGCCAATGAGCATACACACCCTAGCTAAGTTAAACTGAAAAAAAAGAAAAAGGTAACTAAAACAAAACCGACCTAAACTAACCTATACATGGGAGGGGTTGCCAATGTTCACCCCAGCAATCCCAAAATTCTTAAAGCCTAACCGGCATCAAAAAGCCACTCCAAGTCAGCACTTTTCACTCTGCAGAGACGCGCAAGACTCACCCACCTTTCGCTAAATTCCAATGGATGGAGTCGCTTCCTTTCCGTCCTGATCTTGACTTTAAGCTGATGCTTAAAGAACAAGATCAGTTGGGAAGAGGTAAACTTCTCGTCCCCATGAAATTCCTTCTGCCGCGTCGTCCATATCACGACTCGCATAACCCCCAGTAAGCAAAGGAACACATAGTGCTCAGCCTTAGTCAACGGCGGTACTATATTGCTACAGACGGAACTGGCCTCGAGGACAAAGAACTTTCCGCGCAGCATGCGAACCATGAGATCTTCAACGAACTTGCACAACGGAGCTACGACACTACAATGAAAGAAGGCGTGACCTAGGGTCTCCACCTCCCCACTGCAGCGATTGCAGTTTGGCGACTTTGCCAAACCCGCTGCGCGAAGTCTTTTGGCGACCCAGAGTGCCCCTCGAATCACCAGCCAGGTGAGTGATGCCTCAGGGTTAGTGAGACATTTCAATCCGGGCGCCCAAGGCCATATGCAGCGAGCCTCCCGCTTCGTCAGACCGAGTTCGCCTATCAGATCATCTTGAACGTTCCCCCTAACTAACACCTGATATAATGCCTTACGAGACAACGGCTGGACGTCGGAGAGGCCATCCTTCGCCCGTAAGAGTCGCTTGAGGGCCATCCGACATTCACGATAGAAAGAGCCCTCGCCTTGAGGATTACGGCCGGCCTCCTCCTCACACGAGCGCACATTTCTCAAGGATGGAAAATGTTTATGGACGTCTTCCTTCCAGAATTCGCCATTCTCATCCAGTTGCATACACATCCGGTCTAGATAAGTAATGCGAAGCGTATGTCGACGAGTCTCAACGCAAGGCACCCCCAGACCGCCATCAGAGGGATGGGGGTAACAGATCTCGCGACTAACCATGGCGGCCCTGCCTCCCCACAAGAAGGAGAACAAGAGCCTTACTAAAGCCAATAAAGTGTTAGACGGGAGTGGAAGCACGGAGAGTCGGTAAAGGAGAATCGGGTAGATGTGCGAGGGACATACTTCCGCCCTCCCCTTCAAGGAAAGATTCCTCCGAGTCCACAGACGTACTGCGAGCTCGGCCTTCTCTTGCACCTCCGACCAATTCATTTCCAGCAGGAGGTCGGGACCGAACTAGACGCCGAGTATCTTGACCGGCCCGTCCGTCCAGAGGAAAGGTCCGGGAAGAGAAACTCCCCTCCACGAACCCAACCGCAAGCCGACAGACTTATCGCGGTTGATCTTGGCCCCTGTCACCATCTCATAACCCTTGATTTCTTTGCCGACTTCGTTAATTTCGGCCTTACTCGACACCAGAACCGAAACGTCATCAGCATAGGCGGAGTACCTGGCCGTGGTGGTAGCACCAGGTAAGGAAATTCCGCGAAGGACCGGATTCGTCTTCAACTTACGCAGGAAAGGTTCCAACGCAAGAACGTAAAGCAATGGAGACTGCGAACAACCTTGACGAATGGAGCGAGACAAAATGAAAGGTTTCGACCTTACCCCATTCACTTCTACCAGCGCACCGGGGGACGCATACAGCAGTCGGGTCCAAGTGCGAAAGTCCGGCCCGAAACCGGCGGCCGAAAGGACAGCCTCCAGAAACCGATGGTCAACCCTATCGAAAGCCTTGGACTGATCTAAATTGATCAGCGCGGCATCACTGTCGACTTTCTCGATGATCAAGCGTACCAAATGAAGGTTGTCCTGAATAGTCCTGCCCTTCACAGCACAAGTCTGCTCGGGGCCAATCAGACTAGAGAGGACAACCTGCAAACGGTCAGCTAAGACCTTGGCTAAAATCTTCAACTCTGTATTTAACATCGTCAAAGGCCGATAATTATCTACCCCATCCCCACCGTCTTTCTTCTTGCGAAGCAACTTGATCACACCCCTGGTGAAGCATTGAGGAATAGACTCCTGCCTCATCCAGTTGTTGAAAATCAGTGCCAGCAAGGGGACAAAGACGGGCAACTGCCTCAAGTACATTTCATAGGGAACACTATCTAATCCCGGAGTCTTGTCCAAGCCAACCTGCTTCAGCGCATCCCAGATCTCAGACTCTGTTATGGGACCCTCGCACCCAGCCCCCTTAAGGCGGGGAAAGTCGGCTAAATAGGCGTCAAACTGAGCAGGGCTCAGACCGGGCTCCCTGGTAAAAAGCTCCTGAAAGTAGTCACGAAAAGCCTCGCAAATGCCCGCGTCTGTAGTCACAGTCCGCTTGTCCGGCAATGTGATGCTCGCGATATGCCGGCTAGATGCCTTACGAGCTTCCTCTGAACGCAATGAAGCGGCCATATTCGTAACCTCGCAGGACATTCTTTTTATCCTAGCCCTAACTACTAGATCTTGATCCTTCTTGATAAGCAAGGAGGCCAGCTCCGCTTTGCTAAGGCTACGTCCCCACTATCACGGGATTTTATCGCCCTATCTACCTTGGCCTCAAGAGACTTTTGCGCTGCTAGCCCTGCTAGATTGAGTCGTCGACTAAAATCAGCAGCAAAAGACCTAAGTTTGGATTTCAAAGAGCCCCACCACTTATTCCCAACAACAGCCCCCGACAATTCCCGCTGTAACATTAGTAAAAGCTGGTCCCAGAAATCTAGCTCACCAAATAATGATGAGTTTAATTTCCAGTAACCAGCCATCTTAACCCTAGGCTTATCTAAGTTTACCCGAACCCGGACAAGCCTATGATCCGAGTAAACTATAAAATGGAAACTTGGACATTCTAAGAGCCCTACTTCGACTCTCTTAACTAGAACTTGGTCGATGTAGCTTGCGCTAACCACCGTATCCGAGCTGCCGCCCCTAGTCCAAGTCCATGCTACCTCCCGGGGGTGCTCATTTCGGCACTTATCGACGAGATCAAACCCGTCGATAAAGGCCCGAAACGATTTCACATCCGGATTGTAAGTACCCGCTTTTTGCCCTATACGATCTATATCGGGATCAAGGACGGTATTCCAATCACCCGCTAGAACTACCGAACGAGAAGTCGTCAAAAACGCCTCGATCCGCCGAAACAAACCAGGCTGCTGCGTGTGGTCGTTGGGCGCATAAACCCCAATGAGACGAAGAGCCTTATCCTTTATGGTAATATCCAGCACGCAAAGCCTGCCCGCCGGATCCGCGAAGACAAGAGCACACACCGCATCCAGAGACTTGCTCACCAGCCAGGAAACACCCCTCGAGCGTCCATCAAAACATGCTGAATAGAGGACGAACCTCTTAGACAGAATGTCCTCATGATCGCGAGCTAAAAAACGGGTCTCCTGTACACAACATACATCCACCCCGAGGCGCTGAAGATCGCGATCGAGTCTCTCCCTTCGAGACTCCGACCTCAGGCCCCGGACATTTAGAATTGCTAACCAGAGAGCCATTATCAGACCTAATTAGGGTTGGGACACTGGTTTGAACATGGTCGGGGTAAGGATACCGACAGCCTCTCCCATCGACCCGTGTCCCATCTCATTGTTGATGGAGCCGTCTTGCGAGAGACCGCCTATATCCCAGGGAAAAGTCAGTTTCAATGCTCTGTAAAGGGAGGGGTGAACTAAAACTGGGACCCTCCCTGCACAAAATTTTTTCAAGTGATTTAGTTTATCACTTTCAGTGATGGCAATTGGAGGAGACATTTTACATGAGCTAATCGCCTCCTCCAACATGGCCCATGCCTGACGAGCTCCGGTTCCTGTTCTTATTACCGTGAGAACTCTCCGGGCATTCGGAAAATTATGAGGGTCTTCCACATCCTTTTCTGCATATTGCCTTATTGAGAGGAGGTACTTTAAATCTTTGATTCTGTTCCCGTAGTCTCTAGCCTTTTGTTTTGCAGTTTTCTTTTTTTTTCTTTTGTGTCCTGTGTAGGACTTCTCTGCCTTTTTGGTGCGGGAGGGGGCATTTCAGTGTTTTTAATGAGGGAAGGACTGGGAGTATGAAGAGGGGTATAATGGGATGTATGTTTGTACGGGCTGGGATCTCTACTGAGGAGAACAACTTTAACGAGTGATGGTAAAGGGGTGGAATGTTTCCGTGGGGGAGGATGTTTTGGGGTCGCAGGTGGGGACAAGGTAGATGATGTTGTGGGTGTCACTTTTTTCGGTTGAGATAGCCTCTCCTTATCTAGTTTTTCTTTAAACTGCTTTATTTTTTCTGTCTTTGAATGTCACATCAGAGACCGGGGCATCGCCCTTAACGTTAACAGTAGGAGTGGGGCTGTACGTGTCTTTCGCCCTTGGGGCTTCATTGGACTGAGGCCCCGCTGTCTGGCGCTTCCCTCTGGCCTTACCAGCAACCAGCCATACCCCCTCCCCCTTCTCCAAAACTGCACTAGCAGCGGGCGAAGGCTCTTTGGGGAATGTGGCCTTCGTGCCAACCGGAGGTTTATCCGACCCGGTCCCGGAAGCTGGCATGCCCATTACAGGCGAGGCGGGAGATAACGACGCGGTCAGAGGGGGATCTTGGTCGACTGGCGCTTGACTTCCAGAGGCCTTCTTCTCTGGGCAAGAAGAGGAGAGGTGACCAGTCTCTCCACACTTCCAACATACCGGTCTGCGGCCGGTCACAATGAGCGGCAGCTTCAAGCGCCCTACTACTAGACAGTTGGGGATGGAGCGGAAGGCCTGTTCGTTCAACATTATATCGAAACTCCACCCCCCTTTCAGGCTATCGCAAGAAGCACCGAGAATCTCGCCATACTGCGATAGGAACGCAGCCAGGTGCTCCCCGATAACTCGAGGAGGGACCTCCTATATTGCCACACTGGTCCTTCTTCGCCCTTCATACTCTGTGCGCAAAATGACATCTTTTGTAATCAAGTCCCGACTTGAAGCAGCGACAAAGTCTTCTGGTGTGGGTAGCAATCCGTCCTTAACAATTCTAAGGGGCTTAAACCACAGGGACTCCAGTGATTTTAACACTGTGTCTTTCGTCGAGCGACAAATTATGCGCGAACGCTTGTCCACGACAAAGACTGACACAATTCTTTTTCAATCTTACTTAATTCTTGGGCGTCTTCCAAGAGTCCACCTTCCACGACAAGGTGAGCGTAACTCTTGGTCCGCTCCAAGAACTCCGCAACATTGATTATGCAACTCGATGGGAACGACCAACAAGAGGGCAATTCCCCGGCCTCTGCATTCTTATTTTTCTTCAGTTCGTTTTCACCATTCTCAGCTTCCTTGTTTTCCAAATTTTCACTCTTTTTAGACTCTGACGTCTCCGCAGCTTTTTTTAGAGTATTCACCATTTCTTCATTCGATGGAACTAGAAAAGGGTACTCATTAGTATCATTTTTATCCGGTGGTTTATTTTTTTGATGGAGAACAAATGTTTTTTTGCTGTTTTTTTTAAATCAGGAATTACCGGTTTCTTTTTTTTAATCAGAAAAGACGGCACTGATCTTGGTTTTTTTTTTCCATTTTTAAAGAAGGAAAGGGAAGGGGAGGGGTGGAAGGAGAAAAGAGAAGGGGAGGGGTGGTAGGAAAATGTTAAAAAAAAAGTGGGGGTAAAAAGTAAATAAAATTTCGCTTATCAGCGAGACATCAAATTTAACTAGTAAATAAAGGTCGACAGACGAAAGTAAAACAGAAGGATGTAAAAAAAAATAGGGGGTTAAAAAGTAAATAAAGTTTTGCTTATCAGCGAAACAACAAATTTAAATAGACAAAGACGAAAATTAAACAAAGACGTATAAAAAAAATTTAAAAAGACGAAAAAATTTCGCCTAAGAAATTAACAAATTTAAGCAGATAAAACGAAAACGCAAAGCAAATGGACGTAAGACAGACGAGAAAAAGTGAACAAGGTTCACAAAAACGAAGAAAGAACAAAAATTAAAAGGACAACAGACAAGAAAGCAACAAATTACACAATAAAACGAAAAATTATAAACGGAAAATTAAGAAAAGACGCTATACAAAATAAAATACAAAACTAAAAATGTGACAATTTACAATATGGCTGCTGATAAAAAAACGGTCAAGCCAAAAACAAAAACGTTAAATAAGTAAAAAAAGGACAGAAATTACAAATTAAACACAAACTTTAAAAACAAATATTATACACACGTAATTAACAGATAAAATGCAAAGCTTTAACGAATATTTAAATGCGTGACGTCAGCCGATCCCGGGTCTTATCCTGGTTGCGGCGCCAATTGTGATGATCTAACCTTTAAGTGATTCGGATGGGAATCTGGTTAGATTCGATATCAGCCTCGTCATTCCCAACTCGCTTCCAACGTCTGGTTACCGAAGTAACTACTTTGATCTCCAGTCTGCCTACCCACGTTGTGAATTGATCTTAGGCAGACGAAATCAGTCAGCGTTGGGGCCGTACTGCAAGCTTGAGTTCGAATGAGGGTGGTATCGCACAAGTACAGGCAAAAGAAAAGAAAATAATAAGTCGAAAATGGTATCAAAAAAAGGATAACAATACTTTATATCTGGTTGCTGGATACATAGGACTGCGTCTATCTCCCAACCCGCTATATGGATTTTGACACGTGGTTTTTAGGCGAGTCTTAACATCTTAAGTCGTCTGTCCCCTAATAAACTGGCTCTTAGTGTGTCTTCAGGCGAAATTCACAAAGCTTAAATTGGTGGTGCGAGTCTAAGTCGTTCAACAAAAAAAAATAAATTGTTCTTGGTCAGAAGATGAGTTCGTAATTTGCACGAATCTTGGTCCTCTTCTTAGTAGCGGGGCTTCAGAGCTCTCAACGGGAACTCACTCAAACTCAACTGAGAACTAACTCAAAACTAACTGATTTTTGCTCGCTGCGAATTTGCTTATATGGACGCCGATTCAAAACCGGGGGTGGGCTCGTCGGGGTCTGAGGTTCCTTGATAAGTCTAAATCCATAAACCACTTCTTTTGTTTTCGGTCAGGAAAAATTCATTATTTCCATTTTTGGAAGTCTTCTCTTACTCCCACCTTCTCTTATTTTCATATGGACACCTCCCCATGCCCCAGAGGGGCGTCAACGGTCCTCCCCACTTCTTCGTAGTAATCCCTCATACTTAAACTCTCTGCAGCTGCCTCCTTGCGTCACATGATCACCTCCGCCTGGCTGGTTAGCGTTCAACCAATGGTCGATCAACAGTGTGGGCGTGACTAGACTAGCCTTGTTCTTAAAAAAATATGTATTTTGTTCAAAGAAAAAAAATTATCTTTTTCTTTTGTTTCTCTCCTCTTCTCTGGCCGCTAAGAGGACAATACGACCCGTAGAGTGATAATCTCAGTTCTTATCCTAACGTCACGGCATATGGAATTCTTCAATCAGATTTTCGCCAGCACCAAGAGGTCAGCACTAGTCAACCAGACACACTCATTCTTCGGTGCCAACGAAATATTGTTTCGCTGTCATATTCAAATTCCAACACAGCCCAGATGTGTTTTCTCTCAATGACACCTCCTTTCGACAAAGACCCAACCTAGAGATGACTCTCTTTGTGTGTGGTCAACAGATGACCTATTAAATTGTTTGCCATCATGACACAAGTAAACCTTTATCTATTTAAAACTCTGTAACCACCTGGTGTTTGTCAATTAGCTTTATGACAATGGCCATAAGAATTTTCACCATTCTTCATTTATCAAAATAACATTTTCAAATGTCTCTTCTCGTAGGTGACTTTATCTTTAAAATTTCCTCGCAGGGAATTTCACCACTCCCGACAATCTGCTTGCCACAAAGACACAGTTAATTTTTTATCTATCTAAACAAAACAATGTATCAACCTGGACCCTGCCAGCCAGCCACAAGACAATGGCCGACAGAACCCTCACCAGTGTCTTCCATTATCAAAATAACATTTTCAAATGTTATTTATCGTGGGTGGCCTCCCGTTATCATATAAGTTAAGTCTCGCCTCTCTTCCTCTCTCTTTTCCTTCTCTTTTTCCTTTCCTTCTTTTTGCGCCCCTAAATGGTGTCACAAATGAAAAAAACAGAAATAATTAACACGTAATAAATAAATAAAGGAAAAAAAGGTCGGACGAGAAACGTTAAAGACGAAAAATAAACAGATAAACTCCGGGGTGTGGGCACGGCAAGAAAATAGATTTAAAAAGGAAAAATAAAACGTAAAAGAAAATCAAAACGTTAAAATAAAAAAGGAATAAATAATAGCAAAAAATGAAGTAAAGGTAAAAAAAAGAGGGTAAGGTACTGAAACGGAAAAAATCAAAAATTTAAACAATAGTCAAAAAAGGAACTATTAGAAAAATGGAAAATTTAACAAAAAGTCAAGAAGCAACGTTAGAAAAACGGTAAAAATAAATCAAAACTTAGCTAAATTAAGGCAGTCAAAAGTTCAAAATAAAAATCCTCTGAGAGACAGAATAAATGTCAAACACGGTCAGACAAGAAAAAAGGAGTAAAAACTTCTGTTTCCTTGTAAAGCAAGCCAGCTGATTTTACCCCATTTTATAGGAGAGTGCCTAATACACCAGTTAGGTTGGTCCATTTTGCTAGAATGGACCTGCCCAATACATTTGCATGAGGGGTCTTTATTCACCCATATATTTCTCCATGAAATGACTCAAGTCAGTTTAGCTTTGGTTACCCTCACAAGAGGTAAAAGAAAAAAAAAAGAAAGAAGGCACAGAAGCCTATTTACAACACAGGAGATGTTTGCCGTATTTCCCCTGCCCAGGCCGAGAGAGCCAGGGATTATGGAAACCACATTAAGGATCTTAAATATTTGCTATCAATAAGGCAGTTTGCTGATCAAGACATTGAGGTGCCTCAAAATTTCTCTCTGGCCCAAAGGGTTCTGACAGTGATCAGAACTGGAGCCGGAGCAAAACAGATTTGGGCAATGCTTGAGGAGGCCATCAGTTCATATAAAATGACATTACCAATCGCAATCAATTTTGTGCAAGGAGGGTCCCAGTTCTAGTTCACCCCTCCCTATATAGAGCACTTAAATTGACCATCCCCTGGGATATCGGCGGAATCTTCCAAGACTGTACCATCAAAACTGAGATGGGCTATGGGAGAGGCGGTCGGTATCCTTACCCCATCTATGTTCAAACTAGTACTTCAACCCTAACCGGTCTTCACTATAGCTCTCTGGTTAGCTAGTCTAAATGTCCAGGGCCTGAGGTCCGAGTCTCGCAGGGCGAGGCTCTCTCGTGACCTTCAGCGCCTCGGGGTGAATGTATGTTGTGTGCAAGAGACCCGGTCTTCTTCTCATGACTGTGAGGACATACTGTCTAGGGCGTTTGCCCTTTATTCAGCATGTTTTGATGGTCGTTCGAGGGGTGTCTCTTGGCTAGTGAGCAGGTCTTTGAAGGCTGCATGTACCCTTGTCTTCGCGGATCCAGCGGGCAGACTTTGCGTACTGGATGTTACCATAAAGGATAAGGTTCTACATCTCATTGGGGTTTATGCGCCCAATAACCATGCCAAGCAGCCTGCTTTGTTTCGGCAGATCGTGCCGTACTTGACAACATCTCATCGGGTAGTTTTAGCGGGGGATTGGAATGCCGTCGATGTAGGGCTCTTAGGGTGTCCAAGCTTCCACTATATAGTTTTGTCTGGGTTTGTGTAAACTTAGATAAGCCTAAGGTTAGAATGGCTGGTTACTGTAAATTTAACTGTTCATTATTTGGTGAGCAGGGTTTCCGGGACCAGCTGCTACTAATGATTCAGAGGGAATTGACGTGGGCGGTTGTGGGAAACGCCTGATGGGATAAATTGAAATCCAAAATTAGAACGTTTGCTGCTGATTTTAGTCGTCAACTCAATCTAGATAGATTAGCGGCGCAAATGTCTTTAGAAGAAAAAGTTGATACGGCCGTGAAATCCCGTGTTAGTGGGGAAATAGCCTTAGCTAAGGCAGAGTTGTCCTCCTTGCTTATCAAGAAGGATCAAGCTCTGGTAGTTAGGGCTAGGTTAAAAAGAATGTCTTCTGAGGCGACGAATATGGCCGCTGAACTGCGTGCAGAGGAAAATCGGAACGTGGCTAGGCGACATATAGCATGCGTCACATTGCCGGATAAGCGGACCGTGACTACAAACGCAGGCATATGCGAGGCCTTTCGAGATTACTTTCAGGATTGGATTTAAATCAGGTGAAATTTTGAACCCGTCTATAGTACTTTGATTTGGTCACTGGTAAGGCTTGCAAGTGTGTTTGTGCAATGTTAGAATTTTCATACGCTTCCTTGGAGTAATGTCCATCACAAACAATGGCCTTAGGACAACTAATTGACAGTCAAGACAATATTGTCTGGGCTTGATAAAAATCCACTGCAATCACAGATGACTCAATAATTTTTCAAGACCAAACAAATTTCATCATACATCATGAAAAAAGATTCATGTTGCTGCACACCACTGCAAATGACTTAATCTTAGGAAAAAATAGAAATCAATTACATCCTGTCACTCCATTGGCTCTAAAACTGACCCTATGTTGAAAGAAAGGAAACTAAAGCAGTTTTTTTAATTAATTTGCACAAGGGTGTATGCCTCAAGTTTATTTATCTGATAAAATTGTCCAGGATTCATTGTCATATAAGAAGATATATATGACATAGTAGTTCAATGCACTTTTGTTTCTCAATTTTCCTCTCTCTTAATACTTTGTTTAGTTTCTGGAAAGCATTTTCTGTGTCAAATAATCATGACATCTATTTTGTTCTGGACTTTCTTTGTAGATTGAAGAAACAGAAAATGGAAGAGAAAGCAACTGAAAACAAAGATCAACATTTACAATTGTTCTGCAAAATGTAATTAATGCGCATTGACTTTTATTTTTATCATAATTTCCTCTTGTTACTAAAGGATCTTAGAGAAATGCACATTTGTTGATCAATGTTTTGTCCTTGGGCAATTATTTTTCCAAGCAAGATTCCATACAGAATGTTAACATTTAAGTTTTGTTGACATTTAGGAAAATTTTGCTTTTTGTATTGAGCGATCAGTTGAATTAACAGCCAACGGAATTCCTCTTTCAGAAAATCTAAAATTGAATGAAAAAAGCACAACAAATAAAATAAAGAATTTAATTGACATTACATGAATTTTTAAGAATCTACAACTATTTACAGAAGTGACAATTAAATTTTGCTTGCTTTTGTCTTAGCATTTATTGATTTTGCTCAAAAAATTTTATAGTTGATTTTCTCTTTTTCTGTTTTTGAGAGAAGTTCTTTCTTTTTTTTTTTTTTTTTTTTTTTTTTTTTAGTGAAATATGATACGGAAAACAAATTTTCCTTGTAATAATCATCATCAAATTGGATTACAAAAGAATTAAATCAATAAAATTAGCTAATTAGATCTTAGTCTCTTGATGAAAACTTAAATAAAAAATGCATATTGAAGTCATGTACTAATATATAATGTATGTGGGTGTACAAGGGATGCTGAAAAGTTCTCAGCTCAACAAGGAAGGGATTGCAAAAAATATTGTTTAGTCATTTGATCAGATTTTTAGGAAGTAATTTGACTGAGAATTTTTCTTCACCCTTCGTATATATATATATTTTATATATAAATACGTTGGTATATAATCCTAGTGGATCCTAGTAATATAAAATATTAAAACTGACCCACACAAAGGGCTCACTATTTACATTATTCGGACTATTGTCCTCATCTTTTTCACCATACTTATTACAATGTTTCAGCTGTTGTATGCTCCAGCCTTCTTCAGGTGGTTGGAATGTCGAACTAAACCATTTATTTTGCTCAATGGGGTAGACTGTTCTAGTTCGACGTGCCATATTTTTTATGGATATCAGTTATCTCCTGTTAATTCCCCTCTCCAAGTTTTCCACTGCCTTAACCAGGTATTGAACTCACACTGTTTGGGTCCTGTCACTGGATCTAACCAACACCTTTATCCACTGTGCCATGTGTCCTCAAGCTCAGTGTATTATTACAGAGCCAATAATCAGTACAAAATAAAATCCCATATCACCTCATATGAGAAATAGACTTATTTCAACCGAGATTTATCAGTTTTATTCAACCCTGGTATAGACTGAGTTCATGTTGGAATTAGAAATTTAACTGTGACAGCTACAAAAAACCCCTGAAAAACTAATACAGAATTTATCCATTTCAATGTTTCAGTCAGACGAAAAGTGGTCAGAGAAGGATGGAAGCTACTAGTCTTAAAGGGAAGAGGTTTTATAAAATTAAACCCAGATATTACCCTTATATTAACCTTATAACATTAAATTGGGGTTACTGAAGAAGGAAATGTTAATTTGAAACTAAGAGAGGAATAAATAGGGATTTATTTAAAAAAAAAATCTTAATTTATATAGATAAAGTTATGTTTAAAAATACAAAATCTTACCTAAAAGTACTCTTCCAAAGACAAATTATATTAAAAAATAAGATATATTTAAATAGATGAAAAATAAGTCATATTTAAATAATTCATATTAAAATTAAGTAAAATTATATTTTAAAAAAGTTTATATTCAATATAAAATCAATAGGTTATATTAAAGAATAAAAAATAGAAATATAATATGATAAAATAAATTATACATCTAGAAAAAAATATTTAAATATTAGATTTATTTAAATAAATAAAAAATATTAACTTTGAATATAAGTTAAATAAAAAACAAGTTATATTTAAAAAAACATAAAAATACAAAGTTATATTTTAAAAATATATAGATAAAGAGGTGTAAGTGATAAAAGGAAAGAGTTCTTAGAATAGGGGACAATTATAAGACATCATTAATATGTTGAAAAAATGGAAATATAGACATTAGAATTAGTTATACATTTGACATTTGAAGAGTTAGAGAAATATAGTAGCTAGTAAAGTAATATCTATATTATGGAAATTTGAATTTGTTTTGATGTCATTCAATTAATAACATTTTAATACTAATTCATTCATCTGATTAAATAGTTGGCTTTGATTATTGTATTTTATTATTCTACTTTTGTCTTCTAAACATAAGTTATACTTATCTCTAACATTATTAGGAATATGTGCAGAAGCGATAATTTTCCAATCTATCTTTCTCCTCCAATTCCTAAAATTTATTTGAAAGAGTTGGCTGGTGTGTTTTAATTTAGGGTTGGTAAAAAAGTGCTGCTGGGGATAAAATCTTTGTTTCAATTCTCCCGAACATATTCCAATGCAAACATTATGATTTTTAATATTTTCTTTGGGGGAAGTTGTTGCTTGATGTGTGTGTGTGTGTGTGTGTGTATATTTATTTATCTATATATATATATATATATGTATGTATATGTGTGTGTGTGTGTATGTATATGTGTGTGTATGTATATATATATATGTGTATATATATATATGTGTATATATATATATATATATATCTGTATATATATAAATATATATCTGTATATATATAAATATATATCTATATATATCTGTATATATATATATATATATATATATCTATATATATATATATATCTGTATATATATATATCTGTATATATATATATCTGTATATATATATATATATCTGTATATATATATATATATATATATATCTGTATATATATATATATATCTGTATATATATATATATATCTGTATATATATATATATATATCTGTATATATATATATATATATCTGTATATATATATATATATATCTGTATATATATATATATATATCTGTATATATATATATATATATATCTGTATATATATATATATATCTGTATATATATATATATATATCTGTATATATATATATATATATCTGTATATATATATATATATATATATCTGTATATATATATATATCTGTATATATATATATATATATATCTGTATATATATATATATATATCTGTATATATATATCTGTATATATATATATATATCTGTATATATATATATATATCTGTATATATATATATATATATATCTGTATATATATATATATATATATCTGTATATATATATATATATATATCTGTATATATATATATATATCTGTATATATATATATATATCTGTATATATATATATATATATCTGTATATATATATATATATATATATATCTGTATATATATATATATATATATCTGTATATATATATATATATCTGTATATATATATATATATATCTGTATATATATATATATATCTGTATATATATATATATATATATCTGTATATATATATATATATATATCTGTATATATATATATATATATCTGTATATATATATATATATATCTGTATATATATATATATATATATCTGTATATATATATATATATATATATCTGTATATATATATATATATCTGTATATATATATATATATATATATCTGTATATATATATATATCTGTATATATATATATATATATATCTGTATATATATATATCTGTATATATATATATATATATATATATCTGTATATATATATATCTGTATATATATATATATATATATATATCTGTATATATATATATCTGTATATATATATATATATATATATATCTGTATATATATATATCTGTATATATATATATATATATATATATCTGTAAATATATATATATATATATATATATCTGTATATATATATATATATATATTATATATATATATATATATATCTGTATATATATATATATATATATATCTGTATATATATATATATATATATATCTGTATATATATATATATATATATATATATCTGTATATATATATATATATATATATATCTGTATATATATATATATATATATATCTGTATATATATATATATATATATCTGTATATATATATATCTGTATATATATATATATATATCTGTATATATATATATCTGTATATATATATATAATATATATATCTGTATATATATATATATATATCTGTATATATATATATCTGTATATATATATATCTGTATATATATATATCTGTATATATATATATCTGTATATATATATATATATATATATCTGTATATATATATATATATATATATCTGTATATATATATATATATATATCTGTATATATATATATATATATATCTGTATATATATATATATATATATATATCTGTATATATATATATATATATATATATATCTATATATATTATATATATATTTGTATATATATATATATATATATCTGTATATATATATATATATATCTGTATATATATATATATATATCTGTATATATATATATATATATATCTGTATATATATATATAATATATATATCTGTATATATATATATATATATATATCTGTATATATATATATATATATATATCTGTATATATATATATATATATATATCTGTATATATATATATATCTGTATATATATATATATATATATCTGTATATATAATATATATATATCTGTATATATATATATATATATATATCTGTATATATATATATATATATCTGTATATATATATATATATATATCTGTATATATATATATATATATATCTGTATATATATATATATATATATCTGTATATATATATATATATATATATATCTGTATATATATATATATATATATATCTGTATATATATATATATATATATATCTGTATATATATATATATATATATATATATCTGTATATATATATATATATATATATCTGTATATATATATATATATATATATATCTGTATATATATATAATATATATATATCTGTATATATATATATATATATATATCTGTATATATATATATATATATATATATCTGTATATATATATATATATATATATATATATCTGTATATATATTATATATATATATATATATATATCTGTATATATATATATATATATATTAATCTGTATATATATATATATATATATATATATCTGTATATATATATATATATATATCTGTATATATATATATATATATATATATATATCTGTATATATATATATATATATATATATATATATATATCTGTATATATATATATATATATATCTGTATATATATATATATATATATATCTGTATATATATATATATATATCTGTATATATATATATATATATATATATATATATATATATATATATCTGTATATATATATATATATATATATCTGTA
>OZ010605.1:68630777-68973277 GCA_963932145.1 Acanthosepion lycidas
TTCTTTCTTTCTCTCACTGAAACCAAGTAGCATCTTTGAGGTGTATTTTCTGTCATTCCATGAGATCAAAAAGGAATAGTCCATTATTTATAAGGTATTGGCAGAAAATTTTAAACACTTCTATCTTTCCTTCTTTCTTTCATTTTCTCATTGAGACCAAGTAGTGTTTTTCCCCCCTTTTCATGCAATCAAAACAGAATAGTCTATTATTTATGCGGTATTGGCTGGGCAAAACGGTCGTGCAAACTAATGAAAGGCGGGACAAGCACCATTATAATAAGATTATTTCTCAATAATGTGACAAAAGAAATTGACAACCAATTCCATAAAAGAAATAAGTATATTTAACTGTTTGATTTACTGATTTGACCTACAACTATGCTTCCAAGAATTATTGTCTTTTTATGGTTGAATAGCTCTCATATTAAATTTATAACGATCATAATAAATATGCAGTTGATATTTCTTGTTTTTCTTGTCAGTGATTGCATCAAGAGACAGTCCATTATGTCTCTTTATGATTATTAATACCATTAGTTTTTTCATATGCAGCTGTTTTGTTGACTTTGTGAAATCACTGGTGATGAACAATTCATGTCTTTGCTCAGACTGCTTGCATAAAATACTACCTAGTCAGCAAAGCTTAGTTGGTTAACTGTATCTCCTATAAAGAGACTGTCCTGCTGAAGGACCAACTATCAACTAAATACATATAGAGTCAAATATAAATGACCAAAATTCTTGCTATCCCTGAATGAAGTAAATGCTTATAGACTGAGATACTGAAAAAAAAACTATTTACCTATTGCCAAGCCAAGTAAATGCTTACAGATTTAAATATAAACCAATATTTATCTATCTGCCAAACCAAGAAAATGTTTACATTCAAATATAAAAAAAAACATTTACTTATCCCCAGAACCAAGTAAATGCTTATTGAGTCAAACATAAGTAAATATTTATATATTCTCAAAATCAAGTAAATATTTATAGGCTTAAATATAAACAACTAATATTTACATATTCCCTGAACCAAGTAAATGTTTATAGGCTGAAATATATAAGAAAAACAAAGAAATTGATTTTGATATAAAATAGCCCAAGAAGACTTGACATATCCTAAAATCAATCAATCAACCAAATCAAATCGTTGCATAAAATGGTTGTATTCTACAATTTTCCTTTACAGTTGATTTCTCTTTGGGTATTTTCTAACTAGCTCAGTCATCTCAGTTAAAGACTTCTTGATACAGCATGTCTAAAAAATATTAAATGAATGTATTAATGCAATGCAATAAAACAAGAAAATTGTAGTTCAAATCATTCACACATAATGAAAATACATTATATCAAAAATGAAAATAGTTGATGAATAAAACACAAAATGATTATCAATGAATATCAAAATTATTCAGAAAAGGTTTGTAATAATATTTCAGATAGGGAGACATTTTTTTTAATTTTATTTTTAATTTTTTTTTTAACTATTAGGTTGGTGCAAAAATAATGACGTAATAATGTCGTCTTTTGACGTATTTTTTAATGTCAAAAAACGACATTATTACGTCATTATTTTTGCACCAACCTAATATAATAATTACTTGATGATAAGAACTGTTGTTTGACAATTATCCAGACAATTTCCTGTTGTATCATGGGGACATCTATTGACCATAACATTTATCATTGATTTTTCTCTTCCTCTGAGGAAACTGGGTGGTTATAGCTCAGTGGTTTCATCTTTCTAATTGAAGCCACAATCTGTTTTGTATTTCTCTTGTGCTAGTTTTAAAATAAGCAAGTGAACTAAACTTGCACAGGAGTTACTGTCTTAGCAGATAATGGTGTTCATGATTAATTCACATAACTCTTTTATAGACAAGAATATATAAGAATATATTTTGATAGAGTATTAAAAAAATAATTGGATGGATAAGCTTGGTGGTTTTAGATTTGCATTGATAAATTTTTTGAATGATGGAGCTGCTTTAGGTGTGTTAGAGATAGAATGACAAGATGGCGTGGGAATAGAACTGGAACTAGTTTTAGAAATGAGTTAGATAAAATGGTCTGGAATAATGCCAATGCCATTATAAAACAATACAGAGGAATTGTAGACCAATGGCATGATGTTATCTTATTGATTTTGGCAGGAACCTTTCAGAGTAAATTGACCCAAAGAATCTTTTAGTTCTTAGATTCTGGTAACATCACTCAGCATTGATTGTTATTGACCATTTAATTTCTCCTATTTGAAATATTTGTGACGAATTTTTGGTATACAATTGCAATGATAATCCTACTTAATGACATCAAGTTTGGTACAAAGCAACAATATTAGAGTTCCACCACCAACCAGAGATCAAATCACTAGCAACCACTAGCTAGACTAATGTGTTTATTATTGCTCTATAGCAGGCGCCCCAAAATTGGCATTGTTTCCTATAGACCATTCATGTTGATAAGAAACACTTTAGCACATTTATTTTAATTAAATTTCACCTGACACAAGCTTTGAGAGCCACTTAAGGTAGAGAGTTACAGTAAAAATGGTAATGATGAATGAGGTGTGTGGTACGAATGTAAGAGAAGGTGATATAAAGTGATGATTATGAGGAGAGATAATGATTGACTCTAGGTGGGAAGAAGTTAAGATTGTAGTGTTCAAGGAAATGATTGAGTGGAAGTCTGTTCCACAAAGTGCCTCTTCTAGGGCAAAGCTGTCTGAGTAGAACCATTACTGTGAAGCAAGATTATTCATGTAAATAAATATAGGCGGCCTTTGTTGGGTTATTTAAGACTTTGGTTATGATAATGTCTTAAAATAGTTTTTGTTTGGCTTATTCTACTGGGGGTAGTACATCCAGGCAGTGATAAAACAACATTTCTAGATAGTGGGCTGTTAAGGCCCAGACATCCAATAGAATCCACAGCCATATTTCTGTGACCAAGTTTCACCTCAATGACTGTTGTAACCTGGGGAAGGTTACTGAATAGAATAATTGCATGAAGGTTGGTAATGAACGATAATACTTAGGAGAAGAACAACGCATATAAAATTTGCCAGTGGCGTATAGAAGAAGTAGACAACTGCTAGAAGTGAGTCAATTGAATTCTACAATGTTCTGCAGACCAACATATACAATATTTACTACTGCATTTATGTGAATGGGGGACATACCCATTATCGTCCGTAGGTATGGTACAACATTGACTGTAGTCTCTAGAGAGAGATGAGCTTGAGCTAGGTCTGCATTACTCAAGACATGCTATACATGACTGAGACATTTCAAGGGAGTTGGTCAGGTGCTCACCTGTGCAATGACCTTATGACTACACCTGGCCATAGGTTTGACAATGATGATGATTGCCTTATTTAAACCTTTTTGTCAATTTAGTCAGATTTTCTTTTTTTCTTTTCATAGAGAACCAATACAAATCTAAATAAATAAATGTAAATTCTGTCTGTTTTTCTTAAATCTCTCCGCCCACACTTGCTCTACGTAGACATATTATGCCTTTTTGGAATCAGGATGATCTGGGGATTGGAAATCTGCTCTTCATCTTGTGCTTGAATATCCAGCAATGGGATTTGTGTCCTGATCAGGAGGAGAGAGTTAAAAATTCAAATTTATAAACGACTGAAAAAATTAGTGATTTTAAGTTTTTAATTTATATTGAGTTTAAAGTAACACAAACAAACTTTGTGTATTTACAAATTTTTGATTTAAATTCAGTTTAAAATATCTCCAAAACTTTGAATTGGGGAAAGCAATTTTATTTTTTCAAAATACTGAGGAATCTGAATTAAAGTGAGAGGTTTCATAACATGAGGTTTTGAAGTTCCATAGAGTTTGTGATTTGAAGAACTCAATTTTCAGCCTGAATTGGAATTTTAGCCCAAATCAAACTTTTGGCTGGAATTGGACTAATCATCCAAATCGGAGTTAAAATGAGGTTTTGAAGTTCCATAGAGTGAATTGAAGAATTCAAATTTATTTCTTCAAAATTATCATTGCTATTTTCTAAGCAGGACCAGAGGACCCTTTAATTTTAGACTGAAGGCCTAATTAGCCGTCCATAGGAGCTAGCTTAAAAGTCTATACAGAGAGTGTCTTTTAAATGAGTAGTAAATAAAGCAGATTTTTGTACATTTCTCATATTCTTTCATATAAAATTGTAGAACATAAAAATAGCAATAGTTTTAATTATATTATGATTCTGGTTATTTCTTAGTTGGCATGTATGTTGCATCCTTGCCAATACCTTATAAATAATGGACTATTCCATTTTGATGGTGAGGAAAGACAGAAAAGACATACCAGAGATGATTTCTTGACTGTGTTTTGAAAATGAAACATTATATAAATACATACATACAATAATCTATTTCTAGTTAACAGTTAATATATTTCAACCTTGAAAATGACTAAATATATAGCCAAAAGTGACTGGGGGAAAAAACAACATCTGGACAGTTTTTAATATAATTTATCTACTGAAAAGAAAAAAATTATAAGATCACTTGAGAAATTATCTAAAAAAACTTAATCAAATCATCTTGTCTGTCATATTTAATGAAACCTGTCGTAAAGAAGGATTGCTGTCTAAATACAATATATATATATATATATATATATATATATATATATATATATATATATATATATATTTTCTTTCAAACATTTTTCATTATATGCAGCTGACAAGGAAGATTTAATTAATTTTTTATTAAGTCTTTTCAGCATCCTTATGTTTTCCATTTTGTAGGAGTAAGGGAGTAGCAAAAAAAAGAAAAGATTTTATTGTCTCAAGTGCTTCCAGCCACTTCTGTAGTCATTTTCAAGGGTGTTTTGAGATATATATGTGTGTGTGTGTGTGTGATGTATCTAAGCAATGAAATAACTTAATGCAACATACCATTAATCTGTGTCTCTTTGCTTTTAATAATTTTCTATCTTGATCTCTGATGAAGCTTTAATAAAGTGAAACATGTTAGATTAAGATCTGTTTCCTACTTGTTTGTTTTCCTATCATATATGTGCGTGTGTGCATGCATAGCATAGTATAGTGGTTATCTGCTCATAAAGTAGGAGCAGCATGCGGAGTTAAAATTCTGCCTAAGGTTGTAGCATTCACTTTTGCACAAATGTAGAGGTATTAATCCATTTCTTTTATTCCAAGAGGGGCAGGCTGGAGTTTCCAATTTTATTTAAATTGGAATCAATTGGTGACTGAAACATACTAAGCATAATTCTGTTTGCATATTTTTAAACATATCAGTCATCTTATTTGGCAGGATAGAAGTTACTCTATTTACATTATTTGGACTATTGTCCTTATCTTTGTTGCCATATTTATCATGTTTCAGCTGTTGTACGTTCTGGCCTTCTTCAGGTGAATTTGCCAATTACACTTCATCATGGCCAATTACTCTACATGGTATGCAAATACAGATGATGGTAGCATATAATGTAATTTTTGAAAATAAAGAATAAAGTCTAGCTTTGAATTGCTGTAACCTGTTAGGCATTGTAGCTCAATCAGGAAGGCTGGCTTTCCATGGAGAAAAGATGTGAGTTTGCCAGAGGCTATTCTTTCTTTCAAATGTTTTACTAATGACTATAGAATGAGAGATTTTTAATAAAAAGCAACTGAAATTAAGATGTAGCCATTAAAAATTAATATTTCATTTAAGAAATTTGAATAACATTTCATCTAATACAATTTGTGTAATAAAATGCAAGTGAAATTAAAATGAAAGAAATAGTCATGAAAAATTAATAATATTTAATCTTAGAAGTTAGAATGTTATAAGGAAACATTCAGCATTCATTGACTAAGCAGCCAGTGCTGTTTCCAGTTGAAATTTATAAAATTGTTTTCTTGAAACAGTTTTTCAGGAAAATATGTTTCTCAAGTCTACTATCATCACTTTCAAGTATTGATGGGTGTTTCCTTCCTAACCTTTTATTTGAACTAGTGAAGCAAAACTTCCTCTAGCGCAGCATATGCTGTGTTCAATTTCTTAAATTTGTTATAACTGATCCATATACTGAATATGATTAGTGTAATTAAAACAAAAGAAATATTAATAATATTCATATTTGTAAAGCGTTGTTTTTCTCTTCAGGTCGTATATTAAAATTGAATTTATTTGGGTACTGACAACAACTATTTGCTTCTCAAACTGGTTGGTTGGCTTTGTTTAGTGGCCTATCAACCTCTATGGGTTATTTAATGGCACAATCTAAATATTTTGTACACAATTTTATTTATTTATTTTTTTTGAGATTTTTATTGATACAAGTTCTACTAATTAACCCATAACTGGGGGTGGGAGAAGAGGTGGATTCATACAAAGGTATTTGCACATAAGTGAATATAGGAAGCTGACAGGAATTTGAACTGTACTTTCTTATTTCCAATTCTGAGTTGTTATCCAGTAAGTCACCTACACATCCAAGCTTACAGCACTTGTAAGTAGTCACGCGTCTAAGTAATGATCAGTACAAATGTTGCTTAACTTTGGGAATCATACAGGAACCAATGTTTTAACTTGATGTGGCTATAACCCATTTTCAGCTTGATTCTAAGACTCAAACTCAAGGCCTTGTGATTCATGATTCATTTTTTCAGGAAGTAGCTGCATTGCACAATCATTAGGAAATATCACAGATATAAATAAGTGCAGTACTAGATTGGCAGTTAGGTCTCATTATTTTAGTGTTGAAATTGCTAAATGTAACCATAAGTTCTGTGCTAGCATTCTTCTCTTGCACTTTTTACTTGTGGAGATATCTTCAAAAATTTTAGCTAATTATCATTTTCTGTCTATTTTATTCTTGTTCTTTTATTATCCCCAATAATGTTTTCCCCTCAGATTCTCTCAATAAACTTTTGTGTCTTCAACACCTTCCTTGGGGTGTTATGATTAAAAAAAAAAAAAAAAAAACATTGCAAATATAACTTTTATTTAACCTATCATTTGAATGATGTTTGACAATCCGTACATGATGTTGTCATGAGACCAATTCTATTTGAAATAAAAGAAGTACAGAGTTTTAATATATTTTTCAACATTTGGTTTCCTTGTATTTGCTTTGCTGTTTTTCTTGTATTCTTTTAATGATTAATATTGACTTTTAATTAAGATTTGTTTGTTATCAAACAACAGTTTATTGTCCTTCCACTTGCTATGATTTGCTACCCTAAGGCCTTTTAAAAGACAGCAAGGATCTATTTACAAGGCTTGTATTTGCATAATTCACGCCTGGATGAATATGATTTATTACTTTGCCATTTGAATTTATGGATTGGGTTTTATAGAAATAAATGAGTTTTGTTGAGTACTCTTTACCTTGTTGAACGTTTTATTTAGATTTCTCTAATTATTAACCGTTGTGTATATATATATATATATATATATATATATAAATAAAATGTAGAGGGTGCAATGAATAAATTATGCAAAAATGGAAATGACACTGACATCTCATTTTTAACATATACTTTTACCATAATTGCACAAAAATATCTTGAAGTACTAAAAAGTAAATTTGTTCAATAAAATCACCTGCCTCCAGATGACTTCAGAATCTCCTGCAACTCCTCTGGACAATCTCTTTGTTTAAATTAGTGAATCCTGCCATAATCCTTGCCTTCAGTTCATCTTTGGTGTTACAAAAAGTTGTGTTGGTCTCTCTCTCAACTGCACCCCACACATAATAATCAAGGGGTTGCAATCTGGGGAATTAGGTGGCCAGATTTAAGGGGTGATGTGGTTGCAGAAATTGTCTTACAGCCATGACTGGGTTCCCCTACTTGTGTGGCATGATGTAGAGTCCTATTGCCAAACATAAGATCTTCCAGCAGCCACCCTCTTGACCCTGGTAGCACTATCTCCTCAAGGCACTTGATGTAGGCCTCTGTGTTCAGTATTAGGCCCCGTGGGAAGATGAATGGAGGAATAACGTTGCCATTACTAGTTATCACTCCAAAAACCTTCATAATCACAATTAGACTTCTCCAACTGTTTGTGATTCCTCTTTACTATCCTCAAATTTACTCACAAACACTCTGAAATGTTCGTATTAGAGTTTCCAGCACAAATGCCAAGCAATGCAGCATGCCATTTCCAAATTTCTGGTGGAGTGAATTGTGTCATGGTGTTCTTTTTTACCACAGATGGTGCCCAACTGACCCTACTATAGTGTGCAGTCGACAAAAACAAACAACATGCATGTGTGAAATGAAAAATATAAAATGGTGACAATCTACCCATTGCACTCTGTATAATGTATGTAAAACAATACTAATATGTTACTGCTTTCTGTGACTTAGATACTCAGTCTCTTAGTTAATAAAGAACTGAGTATCTTGTCACTCATACCAACTGAGAATTGTGACACAACTGCATCAGCATCCGAGTGACCACATGAAACTTTTAATCCTGGAAGGCAGCAAGATATGAGCATAGTTTTACTTGTGTGTATATATATATATATATAAATTAACTGATTTAAAATATGGTTTCTTCGCTACACAGGAATTACCAGGTTTCAAAAACCAAAACATGTTAATTCCTGTGTAATGAAGAAACCATATTTTAAATCAGTTAATTTATAATAATTATACTCTGTAAATTTACATTGAGCACTGTTTTGTAAAAATAAAAATATCAGTAAGAACACCGGATTATATAGCTTACTGTTCCTTCTTTTTATTATATATATATATATATATATATATATAGTAGGCCAATGAAAGGAATTCAAGAGATAAAAAAACAACAATAATAATAATATTGATAAGATTATAATATTTATTGTATATTAGTAGACCTTTTGACAAATTAGAACCATGATGAGAAAAGATGTGAAGTCAAAAATTTTGGGGCATATCTAAACTGCATCTAGAGATTATATGCAAGTTATGAATTGGTATAAAGAGTTGCGTCTTTAATGTTAATAGTCCTATTATGATGTTGTTTAGATTCTACTCAATATTATTAACTTAGATATATAGTGATGGAGAAAACTATTGGTTTTGGTTGGAAATAATTTTACTAAGTTAACAAAACAGACTAATTTGACTGTCAGTAGTTTATTTGCAACTATTTATTTTGATACTTTTACATTATTATATCTTGTAAAACTAATGTAAAAAAATAATAGGAAAAGATTTTAGAACAAATTCATCAATTTCTTAAAGGAAAAACAAAAAAAGCATCTTATTTTAAAAATAAAAGATATATTAACAAAAAATAATAAGAACCTCCTAAAATTTATTGCACAAATGCTCCTTTCTTTTCAATAACTCTTAGCAGCCTATTGTCAACATCTGATGTTAAATTTGCAATTTTAGCAGCTGGTAAGTTGTTTGCAGCAACTTTAACTGCCTCCCAGAGGTCACACTTGCTGTTGAATTGCCTTTCATTAGAATAAATCTTAGGTTGGTGCAAAAATATCGTTTTCTCACATATGTTACTATGTGAGAAAACGATATTATTTTTGCACCAACCTAATATCTCTCTTGAGGATGCTCCACAGGTTATCAATGGGATTCAAGTCACAGCTATTTGAAGGCCAGTCCATAAGAGAATCTTCAACAAATCCCTTTTCTTTCAACCAGGATTTAGTAAATTTTGATGCATGACTTGGTGCGTTGTCTTGCATAAAGATCATAGATCTACGCGTGGCTAAAGACTGGTTATCAAGCCATTCAAAGAAATATTGCTTGAGAAAATCACAGTAACTTTTGGAATTCATTTTAACCCCGTCTTTCAGTTTAAATGGACCCACGAGCCCATTACCAATCCCAGCCCATATCATGATCCCACCACCGCCTAGTTGGCATTTAAAAAATTTTCTTGAGTCATGTTGCTTGCAAACCCATCCTCAAGCCCATCTATCGGGCCCATCCTTGATTTGTCTGTAAAAAGCACTTTACTGAAATCAGTTTTCATGTATTTTTTTGCCCACTGCAATCTTCTTTCCTTATGTTTTTTTGTTAAAATGGGTTTCTTTATTTGATTTTTTACATCAACAAACTTCCTTAATGCTTTACACTTTGTTTCCCTTGACACCGTAGGTGCTCCAGCAGCCTCAAATATGAACGTACTTGACATATTTGGGTTTCTTATTAATTCTCTTTGGATATGTGATAGATCTCGCTTTGTTAAATTCCTGAATTCAGCCTAAGACTTTTTTTCCTTGGTTGAATTCCCATCTGACATATTTTCTTGATTGTTTGATGATCCCTTTTCAAATCCTTAGAAATTTGAAGCGAAGACTTTCCTTTGCTAATTTCTTTGATTATATAGTTCTTTTCATTCATTTAGTTCTTTTTTACGAACCATAATACTAATTGATACTAGTTCTTGCAAATAATCTCTTGACACTGCAAATTGCTATAATTACTGAAAAAATACTAAATATCAATCTGAAATTGAAAATTGGGACTTAATTGCTTTCATGCTTACTCTCTATACATAATAGTACAAATTATTTCATTGGATAACACATATCTATGAATTTTACATAAAATATTTGACAATACCTCTTTTGCATATAATCTCTAGACGCAGTTTATCTCCTTTATCAGCAATAAATAAAATGAAGTTTGACTTTTGTCCATTATGTTTGTATTGTTACTAGTATGTCTCATATGGAGTCTGGCAAGTTTGTGTGTGTGTTTAAATGTGTTCTAAACGTGTTACCTCTGCTGTAGTCAATTATTGAATTCACAATTCTTTAGGTCAAATGACTTTTTGGATTACTCAACCAGTTTATATCCCCTGAAGAAAATTGGAGTATACAATAGCTGAAATGTTGTGATTATAGCAGTAAAGATGACGATAACAGTCTGAAAATAGTGTAAGTACCTCATCTCAGAAATATAGACAGAAACCTGTAAAAGGTTGATAAGCCATAAAAAAAAAACTAAACAAAACAACAAAAAAAAAACAAATCAATTAATCTTACTTTCCAGTTTCAATAGAGTTCAAAATCATTCATGTGGTCTTGTAGGGAATGATTTATTCTCTACTCTGTGCTCTCTTTCCCATAGATGCAACATTGTAGTACTATCATTACTCTGTTACTCAGTTCAGACCTTTGCTAGGACACACCATGCTTCTTCCACGGAATTGAATCATCTTCATTTCTCCTGTGTTTCAAATGTAAGAAAGAAGTTCTACCCAGAAACTTTTTCCCTTGAAGAAGTGCCACCTTGTGGAACATGCTCCTGCATGTGTACTTCCCATTTAACTTGATCTCTTTGAGTTATTTAAGTCCAAATGTAAGAAGGAAGTTCCACTCAGAGACGTTTTTTCCACAAGAACTTGTGGTATAGACTCTGCAATGGGTGCTTCCCTGAACACTAACCTTCTCAAGTCAGAGGTCAATCATTATCTATCCCCCTTATCCTCATTTCCTATCACCTTCACTTTCATTCATATCACACACCTCGACACATTTATCATTACCATTTCAACTGTAAACTTTTACATTGAGCGGCTCTCGAGCCTTGTATTGAGTGAAATTGTTTAAAAAAAGTTTCTTTTAGACTGGCATTTTTATCTTTGTTGTTTTTACCTCAGAAATACCTGGATTAATGACTAAAAGTATTTCTGAGCTCTTTTGTGAAAATCATCTTTTCATTTCTTTCTTTTTTTTTTTCTTTGTTGTGTTTTGCAGGTGTCAACTACAGCACTATATGGCATCACAGACATTGGCAGAAAGTGCTTGCTAATGCTGCTGGATGTAGTTTTTCTATGCTTCCCTCACCACTTCCCAAAGAAGGCACTATTCTTGGAGGCACCATCACATTGAAAGGCAACAATCTTTCTTTGGCCTGCTTCCATGGTTTCAATTTCCGTTCCAAGTCTTGGGCAATCTTCTCCATCAGTGAACCCGATATCATTTTTGCAACTGAAGCACAAATCAGTGCTGAAGGAGGTAGGATATACATTAGTCACAGGCTTTATTTTTTGTTTTTGTACCTTTCTTGCAAGTATTTATTGGATTTGATATATTCTTCTGGATATTTTGATAAATTAAGCACATTAGATCAATTGTTAATGGGTCATGAATAGCAGAAATCTTTCTTCAGTTATATAATTGAGAACAGTTTGTTTTCTATACATGGCAAAAGTGTTTCATGAAGAATCCTCAGATTTGGTATGTATATTTATTGGACCAAAAGAAAGATCTTAAAAAAAAAAAAAAAAAAAAAAGTAAACAAAAAGGTTTGTTCCTTTTAGGGAAGATGAAGGGGCCTAACAATAAACTCTGTTATGTTGTTGCAAGGATTTAAATTTCCTAGCATCAAAAAAATTAAAATTAACAAATTAAATTATTTATATTTAATTAAACATTCCTAATTAGACACTATTTAGATTGTTCGGACTATCGTCCTCAACTTTGTTGCCATATTTATCACAAAGTTTTGACCATTGTATGCTCCAGCCTTCTTCAGGTGGTCGGAATGTCAAACTGAACCCTTTATTTCACTCACTGGGGTAGACTGTGAGCGAAATAAAATACATTCCAACCACCTGAAGAAGGCTGGAGCATATAATGGCTGAAATGTTGTGATAAATATGGCAACTAAGAACAATATAAACAGATATTACTAATTAGGTTTATTGACCGTTCTTCAAGCTGGTGATATAAATTAATTACATATACCATTATTGTTTAGTTTGGACAAACAATTCAGATGAAAAATGAAAATAAATAAATCTCTTGTGTTTCACTTAAATATATTTCTTTAGAAAACTCTGTGTAATCTTTTGATAGCACATTATTAGCATCATAATCTAAAAAAATAAATTCATAAATCTGTTTTCTGTTAAATAGATTTAGTAACAATTACCATTTGTAACTGTTTGGTATAAGATTATAATTTCTCTTTTATTATTAATATATTATTAATTTTCTATATATACTTTTATAGTAATTGTACTGATGAACTTTCCTTTATGATATGTAGACTTTATGAATTTAAGTGCAGTGCAGTAATCCCTTGATCAGTGTGGCTAATTTGTACATTGGTAAATATAAAAAAATCAATTTTCAATTACAATGGTTAAACTGAAGAATGTTTTAGTGCACTAACCGAGTATTATGTATGCGCTAATTGAATTTTGATATGTAAAAATTTTAGTGCACTAATTGAAAACACATTAATCAAATTATACCTGTACTAAATTGATGGCAACATTTTGTCATTTTACAGTTGAAATGGTTAGATGTTATCATAAGTTCTATGCTAACAGTTCTTTCTATCACACTTCTTTCTTCTTTCTTCTGGCTTCTTGCCTCCAAGTTAACTTTGACCTTCAAAAAATTAAATACAATGTCAGTTGTTATCTTCTTTCTTCTTGTTTTTTTTTTTTTTTATTTTATTTTATTTTTTTTTTTTATATTTTGTAATACCCTTTGCATCTTATTAGCTTTATTGCCTTGCTTGGGGTGAAATGTTTAAAAATTATCTAGAAGAGAACAATTCCACAATTTTTCTCTCAAAATATTTCCTCTTTTTTCTTTTTGCATTTTTTCAGAAACAATTGGAAATTATTTAGTTTTTCTTTAATGTAATATTGTTATTATAGTGATTTACTAAGTGTAGCTTAGATGTAGTATAAAGCTACAAGTATCGACCATCCAGTGAGGATCACAGTCATAATTGATCTAGCAAGACAAGCTTACTAACGATTACCATACATTGATTTGGGCAAATATTGCCATTATAACCAACTGTGAATCAAATTTTGATGTCTCACCCTATGTAGATGGGTACTTCAGCTATGTATTAAACTAACATCTTTTTGGCAAAAGTATAGACTGAATTAAATTTTTCAGCCCAGAGTTAACATTATGTAAATCTTTGATTATACTTGATTCTAGTTAGTTTTTCCTTCTGATGTTTAAATAACACATTAAGTTTTGTCCACCTTTATTCTATTGTCTTTTGACTTGTTCTCATCACTTGACGCTCTTGATTTATTTTTGAAAAAAATCTCCAAAGATTTGCTTCTTGGATAAAACTGTAAAAAATATCTGTCTGTAATTTGGAGGAAGAGTGGCATAAAGAATTAGTTTGACAATCTGAACAACTTTTACAAATGTAGAAGAATTAAAAACAATGAAAAAATTTGGGGAGGATTTTTGATATAATAAGTTTTAGAGTGTGTGGCCATGGTTAAATGTAGAACTGCTCAAGTTTGCAGTAAGCAATAAAAAGATAAGAACAGGGCAAAAGATAATAAAGCAAGCAAGCAATATGTGCAAGACAAATTAGCAGTAATATGGCAAATAATTCACAAACACAGAATTGGGGTTGATACACAAGAGCTAATTCAGGTAAGTGAATGTTGTGTTCTGGCTTCAAGACAAGACAGACTGGAACTGAGTCAAATGAAACTAAGAACAGGCCTATTTTATTTAAAAGATTTTTTTTTATTTTTGTCAAATCAAAATTATTGAAAGCATTAAAATCCTGCTATGAAAACCTAATATTGAAACCATTTGACATTAGATTTAGGAGGGTGCCCAAAATATGTTCTGACCATGTCCTTTTGTGTTACAGTGGATAATTGGTTAATCAAGCTGCCAAATAGTAGTCCTAAATTCAATGATCAAGGTGTGAGACCTGGTTGAACAGGAACAAGTAAGACAATTAAAAGCTAAAACAATAGTCAGCTTAACACAAGATATTCACTATCAACTGAAATATTGAACTCCAGAAGATGACTAGAGGGTACTTAACTGAAATGCTCTGTCTTAATAGCAGTTGTAAAATTCAAAGATGAGAACAATAGTTCAAATAAATTGAACAAATAAAAACAAAAATTATTATGTTGTGAGAGCTGTTATATGGAACTAGCTGGTAAAATTAAAAAAAAAAAAAAAAACAATACTCACATCTCCCACCCCAAATGGTTAGTCCATGAATTTCCTTAATATTCATAGAAAGAGACTTTTGTAGAATATAAATAGGTTTGTGGAGAAATGTTTCTTCCTTGTAGATTGAAGATAAGCAATCATTTATTTTATCCCAAAACTTTAGTCTTTCTGTCATTTGAATACAGAAGAGACTTTGTTCATCATCTCAAATGTTGTTGGAAATTGAACTGAAAGTTTTATACAGACTTTTGTGCTTGCATGAGGGGATTTTTGCCAAGTCTTTCTTTTTCGTTTTTTGTTTGGCTTACTCAAATCAAAACTATTTTTGTCTTTGAAATGAATGCACTATTGATCTAAACTTTAAAAGTTTAATCTATACAACTGAAAATTTAAATTACTTCTTCTACACTAGTCACTCACCCTCTTGTGCATATTGTGGTGAATGCACATTAGTACAGATGCAAAAGAGTCCTTAGATTGCATGCAGACATGTTTTCAACATCAGTCATATCCGGATTTTTCTCATTAGCAGCAGAACAGTTTGGCATGACTATATACAGGCCTCTCGGCAGCTGGTCAAAATCTGGGTCTTTGTAAGCTGTCTCATGCCAATAAAAGCAGGGGGAAATTTAGCAGTTGGCAAGACACAGTATCTTTTGATGTCAGTTCCATGGACGTTTTTGCTCCTCAAGTTGCTGTGGTTTCTGATGCAGTATTATTTTTGTCAGCTCCTGTCACTTTCCACCCTCTGCCTATTACCCCACCCCCCATAGTTGCTGGGAAAGTAATTGTTTAGGTGTTTTCCCACAATCTTAACCCACTCTTTGCTTACAATACAACACGTATTCACTTTTATATTTTACTGAGAATTTGTTTATATCCAAATTTACTATCACAATATCTTGGCATTTGTATGCTCTGGTCTTATTTCGTTGATCTGAATAGTTTTCAAGGAATTTTTAACTCAACCCTTTATTTAATCTACAATGGTTCATTGTTCTTATGCTGCTATCTCTAGGGATATTTCATCTTACTTTTTCAGTATTGCGCATCTATTGGTAGATTTATTTACTTTTAGTCTGAATCTGTCATACCCAGCCCATGGATTGAACTCACAATTACTATGTCAACAAATTCATGAACCATTAATCTTTAATCCTCTAAGCTGTGGGACAATCTTGAATCTAGGATTGGAGGCCTTAAACCTAACATACTTATTGTGTTCCTTCTGTTGCTATGTTTAATCTCCTTCACTAGTGTTTCTTTTTCTTAACTTCTGCTTGCTTAGAAACTTTCTCAAAGGAAAAAATAATTTAAAAAGAAACAAACTTGTTATATCAAAAAGTCCAGATGTTCACTGAAGATGATTGATCATTCATGTTATCTCCATTTCAAAGACTGACACAACCTACTTGTATTCAAATGTTTTAAAAAGGTCAGTTGTACATTATTTACCAATGATTCATGTTATTCATAAGTTTCTATTACATTCAGAAATCTCTCTATCCTATGCAGAAAACATTTCTTGAAAATACTTGTTTGCAAATTGGACTCCTGGCTGACAATTTCTCTGTGAAATCTTTGGAACACAAAATTATGGATAAATTTGCCATGTGCTTTTTTTGTTTCTTTGTTTTTTAAATGGCTTAAACCAAAACTGTTTTCATTCTTGAAATTAGTGAAGTTTGGACTGAATATTAACAAATCTATTTTATATAACTGAAAACTTACTGTATTTGTTGACATCAAAGACAGTTTTTTTTTTTTCCTGAAATTATTCTCGAAAAATTGCCATGTGAAGGTTATGGTTTTTGTAGGCCTATACTAAGCCCAGAGGAAGGTTATCTATGCCAGATAGTAAATTGAATTACTGTATGTTATACAGATTTTCAAGACTTATTTCAGGAAAAATACTGCATTCTTGATGCCAGCAAATACACTAAGTTGCAGTTTCCTTGTCTTTTTTTTTTTTGTCTTCTGGTCATGAAGATTGTGAAAGCATTTTCTAGTGTTAGCATTTAAATTTCTCTCATTTAAAAAAAGCAAGATTTGGGATGTTTACTGTTTTTTTTCCAGGCCCTTCACTCTGTAAATGATTGGTCCATATACTTTTTCATTAAAACCATGTTTCCCATGAATAGATGTTGAGGTTATTCCTTATTTTCTTACTGGCTTCCATAAATCTCTCGCTGAAGTTCATTTTCTGACAGAATTTCTGAAATGAGTTATCATTACATTTCAGTAATCTGTTTAAAAGATTTTTGTTTTTCTTTCAACTCACCCATTTGTGTATTATGTTATGGCATACTTATTACATAAAAGCCAGAAATTTTCAAGTAGCTGGTTCTTTTTTTCTTAGTGGAATTATGGACTTGCTAGATGTCCCTGGTTACAAAACTCATTATAATTCTGCTTGTCCCCTTACTCAGCATGCATGTACCTTACATCCTGCCAAATATCTCGTAAATAATGGACTATTCCATTTTTGATTGTCTTGAAAAATGGGGAAAAAAATAAGACCTCAGAGACACTAAATGAAAGAAAGGAAGATAGAAGTCTTTAACTTCTCCTGTCAATACTTATTCTGGTTTGATCACATGGAAAGATGGGAAAGATATATATCGAAGACACTACCTGGTTTCATGGAGAAAATAAAAAAATGAAGGGGAAATAATAGTGTTTAACATATGTTTCAGTGAAATGGAAAAAGTTGTCAATTTCAAATCTTTTCATTTGTACCCACTTACACATTTAAATAATGACCAGCATTCATATTTATAATTGTTATTGCAATGTTTCATTAAAGATGTTAAGCTCAAATATCTAACTATGTAATAGAGGAATTTCTACAGATTTTTTATTTTTGTAGAATTTGTCATAACCTTATTCAATCATTAATTTAATTATTTAGATTCATCAGAAAATTCAAATAGGAAAACTGAACTTTTCACTGGTATTTTTAGTAGTATTAATTCTTCACTGTAGTTGTTAAACATTTATAGTATTATTATACTATACAGTACTTATTATATTATACTACTCTTACCTTTCTTTTTATTTTACTTCTGCTTTTATATATGCACACATTGTTCAACAGGAAGGAAGAAAGAATTCAGTGGCACTTTGTAGGCTTCCTGGTTTTGTTGTACAATAAGATATAATTATTATAATCTGAGCGGATGCTGGAAAATTCTCAGCTGGACCAATTATCACATTTATTTATTTTTTTTTTTTTTCAGGGTACCTTGGTCATGCTGAGAACTTTTCAGCAACTCCTCATATACTTAAACAGTTAGAATATATATTTTTTGGTAAATTTTACTTCAAGAAATTTTGTAGTATTTTATTAGAAATAGTGTATTTTTCTTGTCTGAATTTATTTTTTTATCATTTGATTTTGCCTGACATCATTCCAGAAGAAAAATATAAGGAACACGAGAGGCTGAAGAACGAAAACAAATGTGGAGGAAAAAAAAGAAAATCAATGAATATGAGGAAATTAATCTTGGAAATAAAATCCACATGTAGTAGCATATTTTTCTTTAAAACTCATTTAATGGTTAGTGTGGAAACTAATTAGGCTTGGTAGAATTTACTAATTTTAGTGAAACACTTTAATCCTTGATGGACACATAAAAGATTTGGGGAGAAAGAAAATAAATAAGCAGGTCTCTTACTCTCTATTTTTATTATATTTGTTCATTATTCTAATTTATAATTAAGTTACTTGTAATTGAATTAACTCTAAAAAAAAGGTTTATAAGTTGTTTTATCCCAGGTAATGCCAAGTAACCTTGCATTTTATTTTTAATAATCTCTATTTCTTTTCATTCATTTTTTTAACAGGAACTTGTGTGGTCCAAGATCTGACAGTACATGTTGGTCATGATACAACACAGCATATCAGTGAGAAGAATATGGCCACTATTTGTAAACTTTCACGTGGTCACTATATGCCCCCACCATTCACAAGTGTCCAAGAATGGTTCCACTATGCTTTCGCCTGTGCAGATATAAAAGGTAAGCTTTTTCTTTTTCTGCAATACTATTTCCCTATGTCTGAGTACACATCCTTTTTAAAGTGATGAAAGACTGCTTTCTTTCAGATAAAAGAGGGGAAAAAACATTTTGATAATATAACAGTAAAACTTGTCATATACATTGCTAATTGGCACTGTACTTTTTCGGCTGTGATTTTATTATAAAAGCAAAGTGTTTCTGCTGAGTGATTCGTTGTAAAAAAATTATTGTTTTTCTTGGAAAATGATTTGTCTTTCTACTGACACCTTGGCAATATCATATGTACTTGTTTAGATTCAGACACACACACACACACATATATATATATATATATATATATATATATATATATATACGCACACACACACACACACTTGTTTATGAATTTTTTGTGTGTGTGTGTATATATATATATATATATATAGTTTCAAATTTGCTATAAATATTGGAGAAGGATGATCAATATTGAGTATAGAGTTTATGTAGATATAAAGAATATAAACCTAAAAATCAACATTGCATGGTAGCCATAAGCAATCATCAGATCTATACAAGAGCTGATCAAAAAGTATTGGGTCTGGTACTATAAAAGAAAAACTACAACGCATATCAATGCAGCATTTAATCTCCTTTGAAGTAGTCCCGTTCTGAAGCCACACACTTTATCCACCACTGTTTCCATTAATGGAAGCATTCCTGGAACTCCTTATTTGGGATAATAAGCAGCTCTCTTGTCATATTCTCTTGGATTTCTTCAATGTCTTGAAATCTTCTTTCAAGTGGGATTTGGATTTTGAAGAGGAAAAAGCCACATGGGGTGAAAACAGGGTAATATGGTAGTTGTTGGACCTAGGAAATGTTGTGCTTGGCCAAAAACTGCTGCACAGGCCATGGTCATTGATTGAACCTCTGTGGTGTGGTGAGATGACCACACTTGACACACTTTCCTTCCAAGCACTGCTATAAACGACAGAAGTGAGTGAGAATGTTATAAATTTGTGTGCACACACAACAGAGTTCAAGGTCAATCTGTGCCAAGCAACTTTGCTCTGTGTACTTTAGTTCTGTTACAATAACACCAGACCTGAATTTTTTGATCTGACCTTGCATCTTGAGACACTTGCTCACACAGATATATATATATATATATATATTTATATATATTATAAATTAACTTATTTAAAATGTTTTTTTTCTTTACACAGTAATAACCATGTTTCAAAATCTGAAGCTAAAAACTTCAAATTTAATTATATAATTAAATTAAAAGCATTAGTTCCATTTCATCTTCAAGCGAATATTGGAATAACTTATTTTTAAATTTTCTGAGTTTTAAATGCACACATAAATTCATAATTTCCTGTTTCCAAGGATACAGAGAAATCCAATCATTCAGACAAGGGTAGTAGCGCGTTCATTTTTATTAACTATTGTTGTATCAGTTATGAGTTTGAAGGGTTAGGGAGGGTAAGGGAGCATTTTTCAATCAATTCTGACATCTGTTAAATGCATGTTGTCTGGATTTTTCTTTTTAACGGGAAAAAGTTTTTTGGCATTTTTTCATATGTGTATACTTAAAGATTCTTTCTAGGGGTGTTTGGGTTAGAATATGTTTTATTTAACTACAATTTTAAAATATTTTACTATTAATTACTAATAGACTATATTTCTTTTTAAAATAAGTAAATGTAATAGAATTACTTAAATTATTTAAGATAAAAAAAAAATTAATTACTTTTTCATATAAAATATAAGTATGTATATTATCAGCTCTCATTTTTTAATTTTATTTTTAAATATTATTTAAGGTGAATTTTTTGACAAGGACGGCAAAAAATAGCAATTTCATTTCTCTGATTCAGTAAATATATTCATTTTATGACTGTGTACATGAGGTGTATATAACTAATGTATAAATTTTTCTGTGTTTTATATGTTTATCTGAAACTGATACTAAAAAAAGCTGAAATGTACTGCAGTCTCAGATTCTCACTTTGAGATGTGCAAGTTATATGCTGTAAGATATATTTAGTCAATACTATTTTCTTTATCCTTTTGATCTGTCATTCTCTCTTCCTCTCATATGTATATTTATATAACACATACACAGGTGTTCATTTGAAAGTACTGTCTCCTATTTTATTATGTTAGCCCATAATGTTAGAGGTACTGTAGTAGAGGTTGATTCTTCCTGCCAATAACCTACAATTTTTTTGCCTTGTTAGAGATAGCAATTGAACAGTCTGGCAAAATAACATCTGACATGAAAGTGGGCATGGAGCAGAAGTATGTCACTGAATTTCTCCTTGTTTAAAAAATTGTATTTGCTGGAATTCATTAATGTTTGTTAAACATTTACAGACCACATAGTTAGGCTGGTAAACAATTTAAGCAGTGACAACAATGATGTCTGTAACAAACCACATTCTAGGTGCTCATACACTGCCTCCCAACTGATTACATGAAGAACACCTTGAAAATCATGGTGAACAATTGGAAAAATATTGTTTTGTAGCTAATAACTTACTCAGTCTAATGGTGCTATTGTATTTCATGTATCTGTTGTAGTTTCTGTGGGGAAAAAATAGGAGGCTTTAATTTTGAACGATACCTCATGTATATTTATGTATATAGCAGGGAGTTGCCCTTATTTATTTGTGAACTAAGATTGTTTTTTATCTTTTTCCAGTAACTGTGACTAGACAACAGTTGTTTGACTAATGTCTCTTTGTTTGTCTATTTTGGCTTATGGTTATATCATGTCAAAACATTGGTTCTCATATGATCACTGAAGTTAAGTAACATCATACCTGGTCAGTACCAAGATGGGTAACCACTTGGGAATACCAGGTGCTGTAAGCATGGATATGTGGGTTATGTAATGGTTAATGGCTCAGAATTGAAAATCAAATAACCGAGTTTTCATTCCATTTGAATTTGTTATATTCATTTATGTGCAAATAACCTATGGAAAGGTATAATGGAGGACTTTTGTCAGTAAATCATTATTCCCCCCACCCAATTCTTACAGTCTAAAATTATTTGGGGGCTTTAAGTAATCTGCAAAATGTGGATAAGCCATAAAAAAAAGAAAGAAATCGGTCAATCAATGAAAATCCTTCTATTGAATGTTTTCATGTCTTTCTACTCATCTGAAAATATATTTGGTTTTTAACAAATCCTTGTTTTGAAATTATTCTTTTTTTTTGGTTTCATTGTGACTTTATAAGGAAAGTCATAAAATAATCTCAAGTGCTTTATACACTCTAAACATAACGATTTTCACAGCCACTAAAAACTCACACAAAAAAAAGTAAAAATAAAAAAATTTTTAATAGCCTTATTTCAATTTTTTAGTTTATTTTGTTTGTTTAACTTTTTGCCTTTTTCATTGAATTTTTTCCTTTACTTCTTTTGAGGATAACAAATTTTTAAAATAAAAAAAATATGAAAATTAAGTAAAAAAAAAATTTGATTTTCTGTTCTCTGTCAAAAACTAATCTTAAATTTAATCTTTAATTTTCAGTTTTAGGAAATAATTATACTTTTCTTTTTTCTTACTTAATTCTTCAAATAACTTTAAGGTTGTGATATTCATCACATGTCTAAGTGCCATTTATACAATGCATGTGCAATCTTAATGACAGTTTTTTCTCTGCTGTAATTATAGGATTATTGATTTACCTTTAAGAAATAAGAAATGTAAGCTCTTTGGATTTGGATTATACTGATCATAAAGTATTAAGAAACTAAAAAACTTCATCAGAAACAAAGAAATGAATGCTGAACTGTTACCTAATATCAATTCTACTATATGGCAGTGAATGCCGGACAATCTCCTCACAGATGAAGAAGAAACTTGAAGCAAGAGAAATGTGGTTTTGCAGAAGGATACTGAAAATACCATGGACTAAAGATGTGCGAAACAATGAAGTTTTAGAGAAAATGGAAACAAAAAAAAAGAGGCAGTTGGAATTTCTAAGGTACATAATGAGGAAAGACAGCTTGAAAAATCTGATACTCACAGGAAAGATGAAGAGGAAAACAATGCATAACCTACTTTGTGAGCTTGAGTAAATGGATGGTGAAATAAAGTTTAGGCGAGATAAAAAAAAAAAAAAAATTTTTTTTTTTTTTTTTTTTTTTTTTAATCATTTCACCCTAAGCAAAGTGATAATGCCACAAAGATGCAAGGGGCTCCTGGGAGTGAAAGAGAATGAAAAGACGTTAGAAACCCAATCCTAAACAGGAGACAAGAGAGAAATCTCTACTCCTATTGAGAAAAAATAAATAAAAAGTAAATAAAATTTCAGAGTTTAAGTGACAACATTAGAAGTATAGTTTAAGTAGACTTTAGAATGAAATTAAGATCTACAAAGGACAGGAAATTGTGGAGAGCCATGATTGGCAACATCTTGAAGAGGCACAGCACATAGAGGAAGAAAGCTCTTATTCTTGATAATCACATTGAATTAAAATCAGTATTCCAATTTTTATTCTAATTTTTCATATCTTTATTATTGTAAATTTTAATTTGGTTTTTATTCAGATAAATCATCTACATTGGTCCAATTATATTTAGTATCACTTTGACATAGTGTAATGGTTAGCAAGCTCGTCTCACTAGATTAATCACAAGTGATTTGGGAGTTTGATCCTCACTGAGTGCTCGATACTTTCAGCCTTGTACAAACATCTAAGCTATGCTTAGAAAATCCCTATATTTTGTATCATTTTGCTTTCTAACATTTTGTCTTAGTTTATCCTCCGTGTCTCTGCTATAGTAAATCATTTTTTCGGTTTTTAATTGACGTGTTTATTTTGGATGTAATCTTTTATTCGGGACATAATCATATATTATTACAATTTTTTTACATTTTTATAATGCTTTACAAAAATTGGTTTTAGAATTTAAAATCTTTTTACTGCATAGTCATTTGAAGTGTGAATATTTAAAATTTTATTTCTTTCTTTTCCTCCATTTCAATCTCATTATAAATAATTTCTATTTTCTTTTCCTTTATCATTGTAGTTTTCTTTTTATCAATTCCTTAATGAAGAATATCTTGATTGCTATCATGAGATGCAAATGTTACAGATTTTATTTATTGAAGACTATCATTAAGTGTAAATCATTAATCTTTGCTACTCGATGATTTAGCATTTGTTGATATTTGAAGCAATTATTGTCTAAAGAATGATTTAGAAAATTTTGGTTCTCACTCTTTAGCACTAATAGAAATTCAAGCCCGTTTCTCAGAAATTAGCATAACCTTTAACCCCAAATTTAACGACAGAGTGACAAAGAGAAATTCTCACCTGATAGCTGTCTTTGTTTTTGACAGTCTCAGTAAGACATACGCTACAGTTCAAATGTTTGACCCCCCACCAGAATCAACATAGGATGAACTTGATATACAAGTGAAAAAGAAAAAAAAATGAAAAAGAGTCATTGAAAAAAGAATGGAATCATCAAATTTATACTTTGAGAAACTTTTGCAATGAATGACAAACATTTGTGCTGCAGTAATCAAGGCTAAAGGAGGATATTTTGATGAGAGCAAAATTTAATCATAAAATGCTTTTTTTTCTTTTTGTCATAATAAAATTTCTAATAAAACAATCATGTCTAACTTTTTTTTTAATCATGTATAATAATTTTCTCTTATTTAAAGTACAAAACAATTACTTTTGGGGCTAATTTAAAAAATTACCAGTGGTTTCCTCAAACTTTGGAATGGTAGTGTGTGTGTGTATATATATATATATATATATATATATAGTAATATAGTAATGTTAGCCATATGTAAAGATTGTGTTTTTTCTTTTCTGTGCCAAGCCCTTTCAAGATGTGGAGGTTTATGACTTTCCACAACTTCCTTTGTTGACTCATTACCATACCTCTTTCTTTCTCTTTGTTCTTCCACCCATTCCCACAAACTCATTAAATAGATTAATACTGTTTGTATTTAATTCTCTCATTCCTCATTATGTGTTCCAGACATTTAAACTCTTTCTGATTGTAAGTATATGTCCCCTTGTTGTTCCTATTTCTCATTGCCCCTTTGTTCTGTCTATGTTATTCATAGCATTCATAGGTGTAACCACATCTCAATTGTTTCAAGTCTCTTTTTCATCTGTGTGTATTTAACACCATGTTGAAGATTAAATATTACATAGCAGGACATCTTTTTTCCTGTTTCAAATTGTAATTTCCCATTTTAATAAGTTGCTTAATAAGAGAGATGCAATTTTTGTGCTTTGGTGTTACAAAAATGGAAATATTTTCAAAAAATAGTGAGGTGATTTATGAAGTCAATGAGTATATATAGTTTTACTGTTTTATTTGTCAAAATAGCTTGTGTTAAAATCAGTTTGAAGTGCTAAATATTTTTGTACCAAGCTTCTAAAATTCGCATTCAAACAATGGACTCGTATCTTTCCCAAGCGTATATGAGCTGTGGTGAACATAATGAATTGCTCCAGGCAATTATCCCAACTGTGTCACAGTGTGTCTATTGCAATATGAGATGTCAGCAAATTCCAGACAAGCTTTGCCCAGAGGTAACTTGGTCTATAGTTTTTCTGTTCAATCCATCAAAGTAGTCCATGTTAAAATCAATTTGAAGTGCTAGATTGTTTTGTGTTAAGCCTCCAAAACTGGACTTCAAAAAAAAGACTCGTATCTTTCCCAAGGATATTTGGACTGTGGTGAATATAATAGACTTGGCCAGAACTTGTAGACAATTACACTAACTGAGCTACAGACCAATATTTGACCTGAGTCATAGACCTTTATCGTACCTGAGCCATGGACAACTACCCTACCTGAGGCATGGGTCAATACTCAGTTGAAAAAATGCTGACATGATTCCTGAAATCAATCTGTATATAGTTCTTATATTCTGTCAGTCGAAGCAGCACAAGTTAAAACCAACTTGAATCAATGTGCACATCAGTCATTAGAAAATATTTCCATGACTCTTTTATTAAAGCTAAAAATAGTATTAAAATAAGATATTTGAATAAATATTTTTTAATCTGGAAAATTACAAGTTATGAAATGGAAATTGTAACTTTGTCATAGACCATGCCTACTAAAAATGGCTTAGATTCTCAAAAGTCTGCTTTTGTTTTCTCTAGAAAATAACTAGCATCAAAATGAAAGTGCCAAAAATGTCCATTATCTAAATTTGAACTTGAAAATGTCCAATTCTCATTCTTAGTGAACCACACAGTGAGGAACAAACTCACAAATTATGGCTTGCAAGATTAGCATGTAAACAATTACACTGGGATGGTTTCATTCAAGGTTTCATATTGAAACTATTTGGCTATTCTGATAACAAATATTCACCTAAATTTGGCAACCATATGCAAAGCCTCCCTTGGAGAATTTTTGAGAATTTTCCCATTAACTCTAGCAGCTATTGGCTCTTTTCTTTCATTAACTACCATGAAACGAAATTGAATCAGCAAATCATGATGCTGAATATATGAATGTATGCCTATTGCAATATCAGATGTCAGCAAATTCCAGACAAGCTCTGTCCAGAGTTAACTTGGTCTATAGTTTTTTTTGTTCTGTCAGTGAAAGTAGTCTGCATTAAAAATCAGTTTGAATTACTATATTGTTTTGTGTTAATCCATTCAAAACTGGTCTTTAAAAATGGACTCGTATCTTTCCCAAGGATATTTGGACTGAGGTGAGCATAATGAACTTGGTCAAAATTCATCTCAGACAATTACCCCAACTGATCTACAGTCTATTGTGTGTCTATTGCAATATTAGATGTCAGCAAATTCCAGACAAGATCTATCCAGAAAAAGCTTGGTCTTGAAGATTTCATTAGTGCTGAAGTTCATGTAAAAAATTATTCAGTATAATTATTATTATAATGATTTTGCTTACAGTACCTGTGAAAATTTCATGGTTTTCCTAATTGAATTGTCTGATGCCTCATAATTCTTAAGTTAATGATTGAATAAGCTCCTTGTGAGTTCTGTGACTATAAAATTCCCATGGAAATTCCCCTATTGCATCATTAAATATTTGAGCTTAACAACTTTAACAAAATATTACAATAACAATAAATATGAATGCAGGTCATTATTTAAAGAAGTAAGAGGGTACAAAGATATTAATTTTCCATTTTTCTTTAACAGATATTAAACCCACGAGTGTTATTACCTCCTATATCTTCCCTTTCTTATCTACATATCCATTTTCTTTTTCTCAGTAATACCAAACAGCATCACTAATATATCTTCTTTTGTGTTTCTTCATAATCAAAATAGATTGGTCCATTATTTATCTGAGGTAATGGCAGGATGTAATGCAAATGTAAACTAACTAATGGAGAAATGAGCAGAATTATAATATGCATTTGGCATTTTTGTGTATTTGTTTCTATGAGACAGCAAAAATAGCACATTGTATCACGTTTTTGTTAGCACAATACCCTTACTTTAATTATAAAGTAATTTTCTGTTCAATCAGGCCACTAGTTTCAGAGTAATTTTGAATTAATTAGGTATAAATTAATTTAAAAAAATGTCTTTCTAAGAGGTAATTCCAAGTCTGTTAACTAATAATTACTGTATTTCTTCCGCCCTTTTTTTGTTTGCACTCCATAATGTCATACCAGTAAGGGTATTTTAATAATAATGCTAATACAGATTAGTAATAATTAGCATTTGTAAATAATTATGTAAAGAAAAAGTGAATTGACAGTGAATGCTGAAAGCACCATTTGAGTGAGTCTTTTTTAAATGAAAAACTTTAAAGTTTAATCATACTTATTATAAAACCCAGGTTGTGGTGTGTGTGTGTGTGTGTGTGTCTGTACATTTATATATTGGATCGGATTTCCTACATTTTTCAACCGATTTCAACAAAACTTCACAGGACTACGTAAAAGTACCTTGCGGTGGTTCTGACAGCGCCAAAAATTGGAAACACACAATTGTTTTTGCACGAAATCAATTTGAAAACACGATTAAGAGGCATCATGAGAATGAAAGGGGGACAACTCATACCGAGTTATACTTATATAAAATCCAGGTTGTTTGTGTGTGTGTGTTTATATAGGGGATCGGATTTCCTACATTTTTCAACCGATTTCAACAAAACTTCACTTTTTTGGGGGGGGGAGGTAGTGTTTCTTATTGTCTTGCACACTTTTTTCTTTATTTTTACATTCAAAATGCTTTAAAAATTCCATTTACAAGACAATTGTTTATAATAAAATTCTATTCAATCAGTAGTCTCATAACGATTGAAAACAATGTTTTTGTTTGAGTTTGGGTTTGACCAGTTCGTAAAAAAAAAAAAAAAAAATCTAAGGTATGCGTGTCCATCAACCATAAACAATAATCTTTGTCAATTTTATTTTTCAGTCTTTATGATGGTCGATACTTGATCTATCTCTTACTGTTACATCCTCGGGCAACGTCAGGCTCTACTGCTAGTGCCCAATAAAAATTAACACATTTAGTTTTCATAGTCCAGTTTTCTACAATCTCTCATATATATATATATATATATATATATATATATATATATGGCATGTGCCGTCATTAATTACACAGGGTAGCAGCTTTTGACTTTTATGCAGTAAATCTACAAAAAAATATTTTGCATTTCATGCATAATATAGTAACCTTCATAATTTTGTTGGGCTAGAGGCATATTGTGCTCGAGAAGGAAAATGTAGCTACTGGTCTATTATATTCAGGGTAGGCACTGCCTACCTTGCCTACCTAGACAGCATGCCCCTGATATATATATCCTTGTCAAAATAGATTTCATCTGGTCAGAATGGTAATTTGAAATTTTTTTTTTCATTGATATATGCAACTTATTTCAGTCTGTGTCTTAAGAATGATCATATAAATAAATCCTCTTTCAAAGATAATCATTAAAAAACTTGTTTTGATCAGGTAATATCAGGTAACCATGCTTGTACCTGAGTTAATAGAATATGTATATTATTAAATAGAGGTGTGGGTTCTACTACTTGTCTCTTTCAAGTTTCAAGCTTTCATCCTCCTATACTAGACTATATTATCTCTGTTTTGTGTTTATTTTTTTTAAAAAAGAGGAAATTCGTGATGGTGAAAAAGAAAACTAATTTTAATTATGTTATTTTTTTTCTTAATCTTTTCATGTCAAAATATACAGCCACAGACAAAAAAATAAAAATTTATAAATATACAAAAGCCTCAAATTCTTAAGAGAAAACTAAAAAGAAAATCTTGAAATAAAATCAAAATTAACAAAAGAAAATAAAAAGAAAAGAAAACCTCAGTAATAGTTTTTGAGATAACGTGTGAGTGTGTGTGTGCGTGATAGAGAAAGAATCATGCTTATGGATATAAGTATACACTTAAGATTGACAGAGGTGTGTTGGCAAATCAATAAGTCCATAACTTAATGAAGAAAAAAGACTTAAGCAACAAATATTTATCGTTCAATAAAATCTCATTCTTTGTCAATGCACTTAAACTAATATCTTCATTTATCACAGACACTGAACCTTTTACAGTAAGAAATTCATCTTAAAATTCAGCTAATATATCAGCCTACTAACTTACTGATCCACACTCGTACATTTATGTACATGAGTATGTATGCTTTTGTGTCTGTCGCTGGTCTCTGCCCTTCTCTCTCTCTCTCTCTCTCTATATATATATATATATATATATATATATATATAGGCAGCAACCTTTCTTTCAAACATCTTTCAGTGAATATGGCCAACAAAGAAAAGTGAATTAATTTTTTTATTAAGTTTTGTCAGGATCTTAACATTTTTCTGTTTTGTACGAGTTAAGGAATATAAAAATTGTTTGTAATTTTTATTGCTCCAAATGTTTTCAGCCACTTCTGTAGCCATTTTCAAGGGTGTTTTGTTTAAGTTGTTGTTATATTTTACTCATGTTTTGATTTCTACATTGTAAATTATATTTATGTTGTTTTTTGAAAAAGGAGTGTTCATTCTAAGCTCTCATTTGCTGTACATGAATGGAATTTGCATGAGCATCTTTCTGTTTTTTATTAAAAAAAACAAACTTTTAACACTCCATTTCCACCATTAAATAACGTAAGTTTGATGATAGGGAAGAATTGTTTAATATATAGAGTTTTTTGAATAGCAAGATGATTCTGATAATGTAATCTATATGTCATTCTTGTATTTTTGACCAGAATTTTCCTTAAGGGTTCTTATAGATTATGGATTAATAAGTTTTTTTTTTTTTTTTTTGTTTTTTTTTATAGCACTATGGTTATAATGTCTACTCAAGTAGGTGGTAGTGTGTCTGATATAGGTATTTGATTTGTGACAAGAATCAGTCTTGTACTATGCATTGAAAATGAAACACTATATTAGCCACCACTAATTTACATTCAATGGGGGTTATTTTGATTAGTGATCACAAGGTTTGCAGTCTCCCATTATAAATATTTGGAGGGCATATTTCTTTTTATTAATATTTCTTGATTACATGCAAGCTGATAGACATAAAACATACAGTTTAAAATAAAAATTTCTATTTCAAATATGAGTATCTAATCTGATAATGTTTGAAGTAATAAAAAGGTTTGATTAAAAATATATCTATTGAGTGGTGTTTGATGTATAGTAACAGAACAGTAATTTATATTTGTAATAAATATCTATTTTTTCCTCACCAGTAACATAACTCTGAGTTTCATGCACAATACAATCGTTAGGTGCTGACTGAAAACTTTTCAATCAGCACCTGATGTTTGTATTGTGATACTGGTGAAGAAAAAAAAATATATATATATATATATATATATATATATATATATATATATATATAATATAGTAATGATATAATATGGTAATTTGTATGGAATTTCCAGGAGCATATAGATCCAGGGAGAGCTCTGTCAAAAGACAGAGCAAAATTATTATTACTTAAATATCAAACATTTAAAAAAATCCTATAGGTAATAATTTTTATTTCATGAGAGCTCTAAAAAAGCAGGCTCTCAATCTTCAAGACCTACAAACAAATCCTGTTTGTAAGGTCTTGCAGATTGAGAGCTGCTTTTTTATTTTAGAGCTTTCATGAAATAAAAATTATTATCTATGGGATTTTAAGTGTTTGATATTCTTTAATTAATAATATACGCACACTTACATCAGCACCAACTGGTAGTATTCTGTTTCGTACATAAACACAATCTTCAGATCATGATGATTGCATTCAAGCATAAAACAGACAACTGGCGTTTTTGAGTTGATCTCAGTGTCCACTTTTATATTTGCGTATACTCTATCTCTGATATTGACCTCTTTTACCCATGCATATAGCATACCTTAAGCTATATTTTTATCATATACACACACACACACACATATATATATAAAAACACAGTAAAATCATCTCATATGGGGAATAACCTTATTTCAACTAACAAAATTCGTCAGTCTTATTCAACCCTCATATAGACTGAGTCTGAGTACAAATGGATAAATTCTGTATTAGTTTTTCAATGTTTTTTTTTTGTTTTTTTTTTCATAACAGTTAAATTTCTAATTCCAACACAAACTCAGTCTATACTTGTGTTGAATAAGACTGATGAATTTCTTCAGTTGAAATAAGCTTATTCCTCATATGGGGAGATTTTGGATATTATTGTGTATGAACTCTTTTTGCGGATCACTTTTAATATTTTATATTACTAGGATCCACTTAGATTATATACCAAAAGATTTATTACCTTTACTCTCTCTCTCTCTCTCTCTCTCTATATATATATATATATATATATATATAGAGAGAGAGAGAGAGGATATAATTTTTGCTATAAAGAACTGCAATCTGAAAGTGGATGAATTTTTATGTTTTAAGTTTCCTTTGACAGAATATACAGTCTCATAAAAAATAAATAAAATATGCCCACATATATTTGCAAGAAAGCTCTCAAAATCTAAAGAAAGAAATCAAAGGGAAACCTTAAAATAAATTCAAAATTAAAAGTAAAAAAAGAGAAGGAAACCTCAGTAATACTTTTTCAGATAACATTATATACATTGTGCGTGTTGAAAGAGAAAGAATCATGTTTATGCATATAGGTATACGTATCCAAGTTGTACTGAGAGAGGTGTGTGGGCAAATCAATAAGCGCATAGCCTCATGAGGAAAAAGAAACATTATACAACAAATATTTATTGTTCAATATAATCTCCTTCTTTGTCAAGACAAACTAAGAAGACTTCTTCATTTATCACCTACACTGAACATTATACAGTGACAATTTCAGATTAGAATTCAGATAACTATATGTCATGCTACAAACTTATTGATCCATATTCATATATGTTTATGCATGTATGACTACTTTTGTGGATCTTCCCCTCACCATTCTCTTTTTCTGTTTTATATATATATATATATATATATATATATATATATATATATATATATATATATATATCATCCACAGACAAACTATTTTGCTGTATCAGTATGGCTAGACTTCTGATTGCCTCAAGCCAGGATTGAAGCCCAACCAATTTGGCATCAGTCAGAGATTTTTCCCCTGAGCTATCAGTTCCTGGTAAAGAGGAAGGTGAATTTTTTAGGCAGCATATCGTCATTCAAATATGTTTCATTGAATAATATAGACATATTGTGTCTATTTATTGTTTACAGTTCTCTAACCAGTTTCTTGATATTAAGATGAAATTCATCAAGGAATGTGCCATAGTTTTGTCAACCCAAGTACTTTTGATATTTTTCAAGATCATCTTCAGGGGTAAATTACAAAGATAAACTTATTGTAACTGTGATAAAATCTGCATTCCTTTCTGATTGTGATTTTTAAAAACATGCATAAACACACTCTGTAATTTACCCCTGAAGATGATCTTGGAAAAGATCAAAAGTACTTGGGTTAGAAAAAAACTATGGCATCTTCTTTGATGAATTTCATCATAATATCAAGAAACTGCTTAGACAATTGGAAAGGATCATTATAAAAATAAATAGACACAATATGTATATATTATTCAGTGAAATATGTTTGAATGAAAATATGCTGAATATATATATATATATATTTTTTTTTTTTTTTTTTCAACTTTCTTGTTGTATTTGATGTCTGTGGGTCAAGCAGCTCAGCTCCGAGGAACCAACAGCCAGACACCAGCACATATGATTTGATTATAGTCGTGAAGGTTTTGTGCATATCCATCCACACTTTTTGAAGGGCCAAATAGAGAGACCTGGTGCACTACATGCCACAAGTTCCCCAAACGACCCTCCACACGTTTTGAATCCAGAGTTGTCCTTCTCCTAGACCAGTTGCCATCCAAGGCTACAGAAGCCAGTATGTCCTGCTATTTACCCATAGCTGGAGAGAGAAGACGAGAATTCATATAAGCATGTAAGTGAATGTAATGGATTTGACTGAAATTCGAGCTCAGCTCTCTGATTCCTCAATCCAAGCCGCTATCCATTACTCCACTGTACCTCCTACACACACACACACATATATACACACATATATATATATATATATATATACACACACACACACACACATATATATATATATATATATATATATGCACACAGACACATGTATTGGATATGATTTTTCTTTTTTTTTTCTATACAGAGCACATTTATGATTAGAGGGTGCTGAAAAATACTCAACAAGATGTTATTTCTAATATAGACAAAATGACGAAGCATTTAATTTTTTTTTTTTTTTTTTTGTATTTTTTTCTGATGGGACACATCTGTGATGAGAGGGTGCTGGAAAGTTCTCAGTCTGACCTAAATTCCAAAATAGAGTAAATGATGAAGCATTAGATTTTTCTTTTTTTTTTTTTTTTGAGCGGAAGGACATATTGAGCTGATAACTTTTCAGCACTCCCTTGAAGAACGCCTCTGTATTCATATTACATTTTATCTATCCTTGTTGCATGTGCTCGCAAGTAAGTGCCCATGATTTTGTTACTGATGAAGTTGATTATATTCTTCTGTCTGCATAGTAGGTTGTTTGTGTGTGTTTGAACATCTATATAATTGCCTGTGTTTTATACAGCGTGATGTTGGCTGAGAAAACAGGTTCAGATGTTGGTGTGTTTATTGAGTAAACTGCCCTTCCCTGGATAGCTGCTGGCTGGATTACTTCTCTTGTTTTATTCTTTATTGTAAGCAAATAATATTGATTTTCCTGAAAACTGAGATGCCCTAGAGGAAAGATTGCAGCATCTACATTTAGTTGTATCATTTATTTTGGGAAAAAAAAAGCATGTACCTAATAACTATTCATAAAACATGACATGCATGAGAAGGGTAAGTCAAACCTAGCTAAAACCAGAGATGAAAAAGTTTGATGACTCTGCATTCAGTCCCATTGCCAGTAATCTTATCTCCAGCAACTAAGCATAAAAAAAAAATGATTTATTCAGATTGAATGGACTACTATCCAGTGATATCTATATCTCTGAGATATGATTACTTACATTATTTACATTATTTGGACTGTTATCCTCATCTTCATTGCTATATTCACCACGTTTTGGCTGTTGTACGCACCGGCCTTCTTCACGTGATTGGTATTTTGAAAAGAAACCCTTTATTTCATCTGCTGGGGTAGATTTTTCTAGTTCCACATGCCATGCCTCTTCTGAATGTCTCAGTTATTTCCCTTTAACTCAACTCTCAGAGTTTTGGTTCACCACTGCTGTAGCCTGGCATTGAACTCACAACTCTTTGGGTCTAGTCACTGGATCTAACCAGCGCCTTTATCCACTGGGCCATGTGTCCTTAAGAACAATGTACCCAGGTGAATGAAATAAAGGGTTCAGTTCAAAATTCCAATTACCTGAAGAAGGCCGGAGTGTACATAGCAATGTAGATGAGGATAACAGTCTGAATAATGTAAATAATGTAAGTACTATTCAGCTAAAAACAATTATTACTATATCTTTTGTCACTTATTTCTCATGGATGATGAAACATCTATTTTATCTGTAAATGTTTCTTACATTATGTGTATACCCAAACTTGTTTTTTTTTTCTAATTGCACATATTAATTTTAAATTCACAACAGACCTCAAATGGAACACACACACACACACACACACACACATATATATATATATATATATATGTATATATATATATATATATATATATATATATATATATATATGATCCATTGTTAAAGATGCTTGAAAAATGTTTGGCTTTTTGTACTACTCCAGAAAGTACCTGATGCCACTTGCCATGTTCCGTTTTTGCAAGAGTCAGATCAGAACAGAAATAGAGTATCTGTGTTGTCGCTACTCAATCCTCACTGTCCATTCTTGATAGAGTGCAAAAGCATTTACACAGCTTTGTGGGTGATTTAATGATTTTTCAATCCTACAGCCACTTTTCCCTCAGGCAAATCATTGTAGAACTATCACTACTCCATCACTATTTCTATGGCAAATGTTCAAATCATGTATTATTTCTTAGTTCTGTTTGATCATGCCATGTACACATAGTTCAATCACACTCATACCCTACATGTTCCATTCGGGAGAAGTTCCATTCAGAGAACTTCTTCTAGAGAAATTATTTCTTTGTGGGCAAACTTTTGAGAAGATGCTTCCGCAATCACTAAGACCTTTCACTTTTTGAGTTTTGGGTTGCCCATTAGGTATCCTACATACCTTCATAATGTGCACTTCTTATGCACATACAACAACCTCATTCAGTAACTCTCTATCTTGAGTGGCTCTTGGGCCTTGTATTGAGTGGATGTTAATCAAAAAATTTGAAGATAATGAACGAAATACGTTGTAAATAATATTTTTAAAGAATATTTCTAGCAGTTTTTAGTGATTATTTTCAGTTGACTTGCTAAATTTGTTTGAGGCTTTAACAAATTGTAGCTTTCCAACCATTTTGTGTTCATGCCTATATCATTATGTAACTCGCAGAAAATTTGCTGTAGCTACTTTTTCAGCAAATGGAAATCAGCTTCTTTGCTGTGTGCCATACAAGCGAATCAATCTCTCGCCTTTCCTTTCATGACTCATTTAAACTTTATAATAATAGCTGCTCATTAATCATTTTGTTCCCTGCATGCCTATTTTTATGTAGGTGTATAATTATTATTTATTTATTTATTTTTTTTTTTTTTTTCATCTCTACTGATTTAATTTTAACTTGGCTGACATGTAAGGTGAAACAGAATAAATACAAAATTTAATAATGGTGGGGAAGGGAATACGAAGGGTGACTGCTTTCTGGGTGATGTATGCATTCAGATGCAGACACAAGAATGTGTGAATTTGTTCTCATAGGTCACACTGTTGAGGAATGTGTGTAACATTATATTGAATGGTGTGTGTATTTGGTTAATGTGAATAAAATGTCAATGACTGTCAACAGCTGATGGAAATATTATTGTATATGTTGGTTTTGAGAAGATTTTTTTAAATATAAATATTAGATTTTGATCTGTTTTGAATTTTTTATCTCATTTATAAATCAATTTTAACTGAGCAATGGAGTTAGTTTCTAAGTAAAAATATTAGAATGGAATTTAGCATATGGATTTAGCGATGAAAATGATAGTTGGAAAACCAGAAATACTGTCAGTCAGTGGAAACCTGAAAAAAAAAGGACATTTAAGGCAAACAGTTGTTGCAATAAAGTGCTCAATATCAGAAATAGAGCTTTAACAGGATTAATATGAATATGAATTTTGTCACCTGATTGATGTTATATTTACTACCCCAACTCTAGAGTTTCAAGGACAGATCTTTTAGTAATTGCTCTGTCCACTCTTCAGAAACTATCAGCAACCTCCTGAAGAGTAGGCAGAGCAATTACTAAAAGGTCCATCTATGAAACTCTGGAGTCGGGATGCTAAATATAATGTCAATCACCTAAGTGATAAATTTCATATTTGTATTAATCCTATATATATATATATATATATATATATATATATGTATATAATTGGACAATTTTATTTCTTCAGACATCATTATAATGGGTACTATTTGAAGTAGACATCCCATTTTTATTTATTTAGCGGCCAGTATTACATATATTGGCCTGTGCATTTGATAATTCTTATACAAGAAAATGCCCTCCCCAGCAACCTGCATCCCTCTTTATAGGTGAAACCATTGTTTAATCCAGCATGCCTAACCACTTGGCCATGAAGAACTTCATAGTGAGTAAGGGAAAATAGAATCTTGCTTGTGACTAAGTAACCACTTTAATGATGTTTGAAGTAATAAAATATACACTCGATGAACAGCTTGAGCCGCTATTCAAGTTTCATACTCTTGCAACATTCAGGTGACTAAAAGTATTCACCTGAAGATTGTGAGTGCCACTCAAACTGTTCTTCATTGAGTGTTAACAATGTGAAGCATTTTTGTCCTGTCTAGATAGTCTAGGGGTTGAGCACTTAAATTTATTGTGTGGGTAGGTGTTTGCCTTTTGGCCTTTTTTTTTTCTTTCTTGTTTGTTTTTTTTTGTCTAATGTATTAAATCTTTTGTCAAGTTGTCTGTTGGTCACATCAACATTGTTAGTTTTTTTAGTTATATATATATATATATAAAGGAATTTTTCATGTAACTTTATTATTATTACAGATGTTATTTTCTAGTGGGTACACATATTTGAGTTGCTATCCCCTGTTATTTTATTTTCTTAAATAGTTAATTACAATTTATTTAGATTGAGAAATTCTATTAAAGAAATGCTCAAATGTACCCATTAAAAATAAGATTTATAGTAATAAGAAACAAGCCTGTTGTTTTTTTTTTTTTGGTGGGGGGTTTGTAAGCATTTCAACCCAACCAACGCGGGAGTGTCACTAGCATGCAAGGGGTTACAGACAATTGAAAACAAGAGTAAAGAGTCTGTAGAATATTGGTTAGCTTGCAAGTGGTCTGTCACACAAGTAGACTAGTGTAGCCACCAAGCTAAAACTGATTCTGAGTCACTTAATGGAGAGATATATGGGTGAATAGAGACCACTTATGCAAATGTGTTTGGCTGGTCCATTCTAGCAAGATGGACCAACCCACCTGCAACATTAGGCACTCTCCTATAAGAATGAGGTAAAATTAGCTGGCTTGCTTTTTCAAGAAGACAGCCATGTTAGCAGGTAGGTCACTTGACTTCTACAGAGTCATGATAGAGGAAAGGATGAAGAGAAGGATCAAGGCATCAGAAGATGTTGATTGACATTGCTTTTGAATATTTGAAGATTATAGCTATCAGGGAAGCAAGAGGAAGGGAGTTCCACAGGCAGGAAGTATGAGACATGAAACTATTGGAATAGAAGAGACGACTACATTTAATCATTTTGACAGTGATGTGGTGATACTGAGATGCCAACCTAGTAGCACATTTAAATTCATGCAATTTTGGGACCAGTGAAAGTAGCTCCTCAGACTTTTCATTTGCATCACAACTCTTCACCATTTTAACAACATGGAAAATGGGACTTCAAATGTATATTGGAATAGTAAAAGATGCTTTTCAAAAGCTAAGCAAAGTATTATAAAACAGAATTTTTGTAATATCATTTTTCCTGTATGGTAATGGATATGGGACAATTTCCTAACAGATGAATAATAAGAGAATTGACAAAACAGAAATGTAGTTCTACAGAAAGATGCCAAGAATACCATCAACTGAACATGTGAGTAATGAGGAAATTTTAAGGAAACAAAAGGGCACTTTTACTTATAATCAGAAAGAGATAATTGAAATTTTTAGAGTACATAATGAGGAAAAAGGGCTTGGCGAATTTTATATTCACTGGATATATTGAAGACAAGAGCGAGCAAAGCAGTGAACAACATACCTAGCAAGCTTGAGTAATTGGTTGGCAGAACAGGGATTAGGAGAGATAACAAAAAAAAAAAAACCTTACTGAGAGCCACAAAGGACAGGAAATTATGGAGAGCCATGATTGACCATGGCACATAGAAGATCTACCTGGAGTGGTTCTCAAGTCATGTATTGTGGGAACTTTAGTATTAAAACAACTTGTGAAGAAACTTAGAGGAAAATGTTGCACTTGATTGATGGACCTCTGATTATTACATTGTCTGGTTTCTAATCTTGGAAGAACTGGCCACAGGAAAACATTAGTTTTCATATATATACTCAGGGATTTTACAGCCTGCTGTTGGGTTCTAGCAAGAAAAAAAAAATCACCTAACAATTTAGTCCTTTGGTAGTACCCTCCAAGCATACCCCCTCCCCAAAAAAAGAAATTCAGTGTACTTTCATAATTTATAGAGGATATGTTAAAAAATATTATTTGTATAGACATGTTCTTCTATCCAGAATAGATGAGCAGTCCCAGCTATTTAAATTTTGATGTGCCGCTATATACCCCACATTTATTCCAGCCCCCCCCCTTTATTTTATTTTATTCACCACTTTTTCCAACCTGTCTGTTTATTTCAACCTCATCTCGCTCTCTCCCCTTTTTTGTTCTGAAAATAAATTAATTTTGAATAAATTTTCCAACCTATCCTTTTATTTGAGACTTAAGACCATCCTTTTTTATGCTGTATATTAAACTTCTAGAACAATCTAAATTATAATTATCCATCTTATGCTTATCAATATTGCTTTATAGATAGTTTTTAGAAAACAATATTCAACTTTTTATTTGATATTTACTAAGTCCTAGCTTAGTATGGTACAAGGTCCACAACTATGAATCATTTAGTGAGTTGCTTTAAATGTACAACTTGCTCACAACTACATGTTAAGGTGTGTAGGCTTAGCTCAAGCTGTAACTGGTAACCACTGAGAATTGACACTCACTACAGTAGTAATGGTCTACATGAAAAATTTGCTATGTATTACTCCACCATAGGGTCACCTTAGAATTGCTTACTGGACAAGTCTAATCTATGTTTAAAAGTATACAACATTCACTCAGGAATAAGTGAACTTCTTTGTGCTGTGTCCTTTCAAACTATGAGTGATCATGGTTCTCCACAACTTCTTTATAATTCTTAGCAGCATTTGTCTTTTGGCCATACCTCCCACCCTCAGTTTTGCCATCCATTCACACAAGCTGCCTGTCTTGTTTGTTATTGATATGTCCTGTAAGTGTCAATTTCTCCAAGCCCTCCTTCCTCATATTTCCAAGAAATTTCCACTGTCTTTTTCTTATTCTAAGTGTCCCTTTTGTTTCCATTTTCCTTAAGATTTTTTTTTTTTTTTTTGCTTATTCGCTCCACTCATGGTATTCTCAGTATCCTTCTGTAGAACTACATTTGTTGCTTCTCAACTTCTTTTCATCTTTGAGCAAATTATTCAGCATTCACTGCCATACAGAAGGATTGATATTGTCTAGCAGTTCAGGACTTTTTTTTTCTGTTTCTAATGAAATTTTCCTGTTTCTTAATATTAGGTTGGTGCAAAAATAATGACGGTTTTTTGACGTATTTTTTAACCAACCTAATACTTTGCTTAGCTTTTCAAATGCACCTTTTACTATTTCAATGCGTGTTCAGATTTTGATGTCACATTTTCCACTGTCTGTTAAAACCCTTTCTGCATATTTAAACTTCTGTACTTGTTTGGTTTTGATATCTGCAGTTCTTAGCTTGTTTCTTGGACCTTTTGTCTTTGGCTAATACAAAACTGAAAAAATAACTGGTGCACCAAGACAAGGCTCTCATTAAACCATTTCAATTTTTTTTATTACCATACTTGGTAGCCTGTAAGGTATTACATTTTGTTTCTTCATCTTCATGTAAAAAAGGTATAAAAAATCCAATTATTACACTGTAATCTAGTGCCTTGATATTTGAATATCGTGGATATAAACATTGATGTCTTCAGCTCTACGATCAGTGGATGGGGGAGTTATGTAATGGACATTAGTCTTAAAACTCCTTTTCTGTGACATATGTCTTAGAGGAAAGAACCACATTTTGTATTGTCTTTTAATGAAGAGAGCATGCTTTTAAAAAATTGAACAATGAAATTGTCTTGTTAAATTGTGAGGAACTCGTAGCAAGAAAATAGAATGTCTGTTGGAATGCTTTCTTTGATTTCTACCTTTTTTTTTTCTTTTTGTGTGTGTGTGTGTGTATCCTGTTCTTCGTCTGCCACCTATCGTTTGTTCTTTCTGCTTTTATCAAGATTAATTCTTTGAGAACTACAAGATGAATAACACGTTGAATTGATTCCTTGTTGATCATGTGAAATGAAGTCCTTGCTCTCTTTGTGAACAATCCAATTGCAGAGAAGAAAAGCAAAAGTCATTGTCATTCAATTTGCATCACTTTTCAGTGCAGTATTCTGTTTGACTCTATAGATTTCATTAAAAAGAGAAACAAATTTCTATTAACAAAAATCTAATAGACATGTAGAAACTCAATGTTAAAATTCAATCAATCGCTGCTGTTCTTTTTGTAACTCAATCTCAACTGTTCCATTCTCTGGTCTTCATAAGGTGACTAAAATGATGTTAATTTTATCTTGTTTCTCTGTAATGACTATTTGTCATTTAACTAGCACAAAGGAAATTAAGTTTCAAGTGAAGACTAAAAGACAAATTGATGTATATATTTGTTTCCAATTCCAAGATGGATGATTTCCTTGAATATTCTGTGCAGCAAATAAATTTGCATTTCTTCTATTGAAACCATTTGCCATCAAATAAAATTACTTTTTAATTGTACATTTTTTTATATGAAATACAAAGATGTGGAATTGTTATCAGCAATTTGGTGATCTTATAAAAAAAATGGCACCATGTTTAGCTTTTCTCTAGATGCCATATTCACATGAAGAGGTTTGGAGATTCAAGCAGATGAAATGGGATCGTAACAACAACAAAAAAAAAAAACAAAAAAAACAATAAACATGAGGATTACAAATTTTTTTTAATTAGGAAATTATTGAGTTTAGATGTTTGTTTATATATATATATATATATATATATATATATATATATATATATATATATAAAAACATGATTTTTAAACAGTATATTCACAATTTTGATCTTGATGTCCAATAAACTTTTTCCAAAATTGGGAAAAATACAACAAAAATTATACAAAGATCTTGGCTGAATTTCATAGAATTTGTTTAAATGAAATCCTGCTGTCTAAATATACATTATATATACTTAATATTACTGTTATATTACATTGAACACTAATAGCACTAGCAATGTGTGATCATATATATATATATATATATATATATATATATATATATATATATATATATGTGTGTGTGTATTTCGGCAGTATGTTTCATTGAGAGACATGTTCTGTCTACTTATTCTCAGTAGGATCCTTTCATATTCATGGATAAGCTTTTTTGTGTGCTTATTGAAAGACAAGGAAAATCTGTGTTGATACATATCGTATTTATTTACTGAGTGCTTTTGACATAGCACAATGTTGTCATCATCAGGGTATTGTTAATTAAAAGGATTATTGTAGTGTTCATTGTTGTGAAAGATGAAGATAGTTGTGATCATCTGAAAATTAAATTTCTTATATGTGGAGTAAGAAGTGCTGTGTCATGGTGTGTGTACAGAAAAACCTTGAATAGTGTTTCATACACACACCATGATGCAGGACTAAATTTGGTTTTGTAAAATCACTTCAATCACTAAAATAAATTCAATTAAAAAATAAAAATTTTCAGTATGATGATCTTCCCCAAATGTAGCAAATTTATTACTCTTATGAATCTTGTATGGTTAACAAGCTTTACTATTTAAGAGCTGATTATTATTCAAGAAAAGAGGGCTTGGAAAATTTCAGACTCACAGGACAGATTGAATGTAAGAGGAACAAAGGAAAACAGCGAGTAATCTAACAAGCTTGTGTTAATGATTAACAGAACAGGGATTACTCATCATTGGGAACATGTCAGAGCTGTAAGAGCAAGAACACTGCTAGTTTTTAATCAGATGTTTACCCATTGCTGAACTTGATACATTAAAACACCTGCCTTTCCCTTGCAAATATTGGCTGGTACATGTTGGTTGATCTGTGTCTCCAACTTTTGATTTGTTCTGTCTACATAGTCACATAGCTTCACAGTGACATCTGAATTTGTAAATTATAGAACTGATATGATGGGTAGGCAGAACATCCTTCTGGATCAGTCTCAACATAGGTCAGGAACCAAAAAGAGTACATGCAGTGGCAAAAAAAAATGACATTTTACACCAATTGAAATATATTTTCTAAAGTAAAACTAATTATAATGGTCTATTATTGTGAAATCACTTTCAATGCATTTCAAATCACTTTCAATGCATTTTTATAGTAAAATCTCTTATAATACTTATTCATAATATATTAAAATTATTCTGCATTTTAATTATGGTGATATTGTAAATCCAGCTTAGATGTGGCAGGGGGCTTGAAAGTATTGTGCACTCAGTGAGGATTGAGCACACTACTCAGTTGTAATTGTTCTAGCAAAACAAGCTTGTTAAACTAGGTACCTCCATGAGATCGCTAAAAAAGGAGTATAGCATGATGAAAAAGACGCCAAACTTGACGAAAACAAAATTTTATTGTCTAAATGTTTGTCATTATTAAGAGGAAAGATCAAAGTATTTTGGGGGTATTTTTTTTCCATTTTTTAATCGTTCCTAGCACGTCTGAAATTTTCGTTAAAAATCTAGTTTTTTTTTGAGTCAGCAAAATTGACCATTTTTTTCCATTTTAAAAAAAAAAAAGGAAATCTCACTTTGAAATTCTTTTAAATATCAATTATCATTTTTTCAAAACTTATTTTAAGAAAATCAGAAATTATAATGTTTATTTAAAATATTTTGAACCAAACTTAACTCCATTAAGTCCATGAGGCTAATTTATTCTACGGAAGGAGAAAAGTGAAATAATTTACATTTAAGTGAACAAATTATTTACCTCGTTATTTTTAAAGAAAACTTTCAGCGGTCTAATTTTTTTTTTTTGTACTTAGCTTTCACCTTTATGTTTATGATGCTTTATGGAAAATATATTATAAAGAAATTAAAATAAGACTGTTAAGAGTGACATTAAATTTCATATTTCCTAAGAAATGTATCTAATTAATTTATAGGTACCTTTCTTATGAAATTTTATCAGAACTGTATATAAAATACTATAATTTTATGTACATTTATTACATTTTACTGTTATTTGTATTTGCATTCATTTTATTATTAATTTTGATATTTCATTTATAGAAAAATGTCATAACTGAGATTAATATAAAAATAAGATCATATAAATTTCATGAGATGATACTGATATGTGTAGGTACCCTTTTCAGTTGATACTGATATGTGTAGGTACCCTTTTCAGTTGATACTGATATGTGTAGGTACCCTTTTCAGTTGATACTGATATGTGTAGGTACCCTTTTCAGTTGAAATCAGTTGAAAAATCAAATTAACTTCTCCACACGTGTTTCGCAAAAGTAAAGGCCTTAACAGTGGAGAACAATGCTTAACTCAAATAACGCAACTTAATTATATTCTGGTTGGTCTTCCGTACTTTATAATTACAGCCCGGTTATAAGCACAAAATTACATTTCTTAATTACTGTGGATCTTCTGATTAGTCAAAATGATACAATTTACAACGCGCTAAAAAAAGATCTATCTCATAAGGACACTTAGGAAAGCCGATGGGGCCTTTAACTAATTTTCTAATATTTTAACAACTTAAATGTAAAATCTATTATAATTAAAGAAATAACAAATAATTGTATTAAAAATTAATTTTTCATCGAAAAAAATTTTTTGCTTTCAGAAAATATTGTCCATATTCATAAAAACAACTAAAAGCAAATAAAAGCATTTGAAATTAAATAATATCTTTGTTTTATTGAGTTTTGTATGTTACAATTCAGAGCTGATTTTCAGGTACGTTGGCTCCAATTAAAAACAAAAAAAAAACATGATTTGCATTCCTCAAAGACTTGTGCTTTTAACTATTGTAATCACTAAACCCGATGCGATTGAATTTCTAGTGTTTTCATAAAATTAGTTATGGGAGGGGGGTAATAAATATTTAAAAAAAAATATTTTCTACCATGACTTTAATAAAAAAAAATTATTTATAATAATTTCGATCATCTGTGAATAGTTCCTGAAAGTTTCATTAACATCCGACAATTATTTCTATTTTTGCACGATTTTTCAAATTAATATGTCATACCAAAAAAACGTGCTAAAAATTGTCTATGTTATTTACTAGTTCTGCTGATACAAATAGAAACAAGGTTTTTTTAATCAAAATTTAGAATGTTCTAAAAAGAAGAAAAAAATTTTTTAAAATAATTTAAAAAAAACTTTCCTCTTAATAATAACATAAGCATTTAGACAATAAAATTTTGTTTTCGGCAAGGTTGGCGTCTTTTTCATCAAGCTATGCTCTTTTTTTAGTGATTTCATGGAGGTACCTATATTAAACATTACACCACATCTAGGTACCCTTGGAGTTTAATTATGATTTTGTTATTAATGTTTAGTTAACAAGCATACTTTGTTTAGTCTATTTGCAAACTAATTATAATATTTTAGCATTGGATAATACATTAACTGTGGTTAGTCCTGGATATGAGGATAAACTACATCTGGCAGCAAGGCCTCTGTTTAGGAGATTGGAGGTTTTGAGTAATGTGGAACCACCTCTTAATTGCTGTTGTTCTCAGGCTCACCCTGACCTGGGGTGGTAGCACCTTTTAGGGTCCCAGCTATGGGCTAATAGCGAATGCCCAAATAAAACAAAATACTATGAAAATATAAAAATACATTTTTATAGTAGAATTACCAACAATACATTTCATCTGTAGTCGAAGGCATGCAATTCAAAATATATTTAGTTGAAGGCATGTCATTGTGTTAAAAATATTTAGATTTGACCATTAAATAATCCATAGAAGTTGATATGCAGTTAAACAAGATATTATTATTATTGATTTTATTTAATTGTGGTTATGCATGTATTTGTATTGTTTCTTAATTTGTTTATTATTTGTTTATTACTATTGTATTATGTATTTTCATGGTTGTTGGCTATCTTATTTGTTTAGTTTAAAGTATATTACATTATCTGCATTGTATATAGTTTTTTTAACGATCCTTTGTTGCCACCATTATGATGTCAATGTATACTAGCTTTATACTTTCTCTACGCCAACGTAGCAGAGACTTCGTAATTGCAGAAACCAATTATAATATGCCATTGAATAATACTGGTATCAAATGTCTTTGAATAATACTTGTACTAATAGTACTTAGTATAATGAATATGATAGAGAAGAAATGGAGATCCATGTAGCATAGGAATGTTGGATGTAAAATATGCTGTAGAAATGTTCATCATTCACAGTTGAGCCATAGACTGAAGTTTCTTTGTAAATTGTAATTAATGGATTAAAATCAGTTTGTATACTTCATTAATTTTGTGAAAGATTATTAGGTTTCTCAGAATTGTCTGGTATATTGAAGTCATTCATTACATTACTGGTTTTACTATAATGCTTCTGTTGATCCAGTCTACAGCCTTCTTAAAGCCTGCAATTAAAGAGAAGTCTCTGTTGTGAACAGACAAGAAATGGGGATTAATATATACTAACCAGCTTGGCTCCTTCCCAGCAATGCGAGCCACACTGTACCATTCTCAGTTTGCCCAAGTTTATATTTGTATAGAGAGATATTTTTTGCTTATCAGGGAGAGAGTAAAAAAATCTTGATGGAATTGTGGTAAGAACGAAAGTAACACAATAGGCCAAATTACCATTGGAATGATGACGACAAATCTCCAAATTACACACAGTTTATCTTGTTGTATTTTTCTTCTTCTTCTTCTTCATGGCTCCGTTTCTTCACTCTCTGAGTATTTCTGATAAGCAATCACATCTTGAATAGAATTTTAAGATACATTCTCTTGTGTACTATCATTTATGCACATTCAACAGCTTGTTCATTTTTTTTTCTTTCAATGTTCTTCTAAGATTCAAAAAGCTGAAGAGGGTGGGTAGACAGGAAAAAATGTGTACACTTGATTCAAAGCATTCTAAGAATTTGTGGAAAATACTTGGAAAAAGAATGTTTTAGAAATTAATTTTTTTTAATGTCAAGTTAACATTGTTATCTTTATTTAAAGATGATAAAGTTTGAACTGGAATTTTACCAAATATGCAGATATTTGTACATAAGCATGTATGAATAATGTGCACACACACACACACGTCATTTCTCTGTATGTATGTGTGAGAATAAAGACAAAAGAAAAACTTAGCCAACGTGTTTCACCCTCTGATGGATTTTTATCAATTTGCCATAATAAAGTCCATCAGATGACAAAATGCATTGACTAAATTTTCCTTTTGTCTTCATTCATATTTTTCTTTTACAGATATATATTTTAGTTATATTTGAATTTTTTTACACACACACATACATATATATATATATATATATATATATATATATATATATATTCACACACATACGTATAGATATTTGTAAATATAAAATGAAATCAAAATTGAATGACAAAAGCCAGTTTCATGCTTGAATACAATATCCAGGTCTTGTGTGTAGGATGGTAACTTGACCATATATTCTGGTCAATGGGAAATTGTGATTAGCAAAGATCATGTATTTCTGGTTTAATGTGTTAGCATAATGTTTCTTAGGTGGGAATGGTTATATTTGAGTTTATTCTAAAAGCTATGAATGTGGTTATTTTATAGCTATTTGTATTGGGTTGTTAACTTTTAACTCATCATTTATTACTAATTATTTAGTGTATTTTGTATTTATTCATTATGCTGTTTATTATTATTATTATTGGTTTTATTTAGTTGTGGTTATGCATGTATTTGTATTGTTTCTTAATTTGTTTAATATTTGTTTATTACTATTGTATTATGTATTTTCATGGTTGTTGGCTATCTTATTTGTTTAGTTTAAAGTACATTACATTATCTGCATTGTATATAGTTTTTATGTCAACAAAATCATCCACCATTATTATGTCAATATATACTAGCTTGATACTTTCTCTGTGCCAACATAGTAGAGACTTCGTAATCTCAGATACCAATTATAATATGCCATTGAATAATACTGGTATCAAATGTCTTTGAATAATACTTGTACTAATAGTACTTAGTATAATGAATATGATAGAGAAGAAATGGAGATCCATGTAGTATAGGAGGATAGACTAGAGAAAGTGAAACACAACTAAACATCACATGACTTCCTTTATATACATGATTTCTCTATGGTCACATGTTCTACCTAGTTTAATGAAATTGCCTGTGTTTACTGGCAATTTACGTTCAAGCACCAATGTCAGCAGTGACACTTTATTCCTGTATAACAGTAGTACATATAATTGTATATTTCTTAGTAATGTTTTACATGGTGTTTGTTCTTAGTTTTTAAATTTTAAGTAATGCAGTAAAGATTTCATGTTTGCATTTTGAGATAAGTTTTGATTGTTTATTTAGTAATTTGTGTTGGGTTGGGAAGGTGATTATAGTTATTTTCTCCTCCAGCCAAAGTTTACAATTTTTTTAATTTATTTTTGTAGGCATATGTGGTTATCTTCATTTTACATGATGTTGTTAGTATATTTTGACTTTCATTTCTGAGTTCCCATATGTGTTTAGAATGGGTTGTGCTATTTGTATATTTACTATTGCTAAAAGATACTTTCTATGTTTCTTCAATTACTCTTATAAATTGTTTTTTTTTTTGTTAACTTCTATTTTTACAGTGGCTTAGTATTTTATATGGCTTTGTAGGCAATTGCCATTTAAGAGCCATTTATCCTTTGTTCTGCAATTACAGGTGGGCTTGGTTTCTTTGGGTGATTTGTTATTTTTCTGTTGTAATTTTTTATTGTGTCATGTTTTCAGTGCAATTGCACCTGATTTTTACTATGTTCCTGTTGAATATCTTGTAGAGAGTGCTTTATGGTTGGGGACATTTTAGAGGATGTGTTTATTGAATATTTTTCCTATGTTTGTTTTTATATTTGTCTTGTACAATGTAATGTTTCTTTTTCTGTTGACATTTTTGTATTGTGTGGTGTGTATGTGACTGTTACCAAAAATACACTATCATTTAGAGCTGTTTCTTAATCTTTTTTGGCTTTGTTGAAGATGGTTCCATTAGAAGAATTATCAGATAACTTATGGTTAATTATATGCACACACACGCGGGTATATATACATATATAGGTGCATCTAAAGAAAAGTACTACCTAAAATTTTAAATGCATTTTTAAAAATGAAAATCTTTCTTGAACCTTTTATTTTAGTTTTCATTTTAAGTCAATAGATGAAATATAATATTTCCAATAAACAAAACACTTTCCTGTATTTCAAACCGAATTGAAATGATATTTTTTTTAAATTGTTAAAAATAGCTACAATCATCTAAATTTGCAAATCTGTCGACACAATTCTCTTTATCAAAAAAAATATTTCAGAAATAAAATATACTTTTCTGAAACTTTATTTGTGGGAGATTTTTTTTTTTTCTTAAGACTATAGTGTCCATAATATATCTTAATAGAATTAAAAGTTTTTCTAATTAAAACAAACTCAGATGAGGTTATTAGTCTATACAAATGATCTCTTCATATAGAAACTACTGATCATTACTTCATAACACATGAAACATGTCATGCTATGTTTTTAACTTTACTACTCTGTGATAATGCTGGATTTGCAGTGTGTTTATTGTATTTTTTTTAAATTTTACAATTCAGAACATATTTTCTGTAACTGAGGGTCCTGTTTTACAAAAAAATATTAATGATTTAAATTCTCCATGGACTTGTGCTTATAACTAATATAAAACATTAACTACTACCAAAAATAATTTCTTGAAATTTACTAAAATTAAGTAGTGGGGATAACAGATATAAAATAAAAATATTTTTGCCAATATTTTGTAAAATAAAAAAAGAAATGTTTCTAAAATAACTTTATTTGTATGTGAATAAGTCCTGAAAACTTCATTAAGATCTGATAATTATTTGATTTTTGCAAGAATTTCCAAATGTATTTCTCACCCCAAAAAGACTTTAAAATTTCCCATACTAATTTTGATCATCCACTAATGCAAAAGAAACAAATTTTTTAACCAAGAATTTGCAAGTTCTAAAAAGGATTACAAAATATAATTTAATAATAATAAAATTATTTGGTTTTTTTCTCTTAGCAATAACAAAGAAACTTTATTTTTATCAAATTTGGGTCATTTTTTTCATCATGTATGCTCATATTTTAGTGAATCATAGAATTATATACACACACACACACACAATCTCTCATATAAAGACACATACTCTATGTATATATATGTAAAATATTTTGTAGAATATATCATTCTCTATATTTCTGTTTTTCTTTTTCTTGTTTTCTTTTTCTCATTATTGAATATATGTCTATATCTTTCTCAACCTATGGGTGTTCCTTGTTGTACGTTGGTCTTCCTCAGATTCATGAGGAGGAATGAGCCATTATCCTACCACACAGGCCCAATTCTATGACTCATTTTCGTTCATGATCACCCAAGTGTAAATTAATACAATGAGCCTGAATGGAATTTGAACTTGGCTCCCCCATTTCTCATTCCTAGACATTATCCATTACACCACCGACACATCCAAGTACACAGCACCTGATATTCCAAAGTGGTTACCCATCTAAGTACTGAACAGGCTCAGTGTTGCTTAACTTCAATAACTGAACAAGAACTGGAGTCTCAATATGCTATGCCCATAAACTATGTCCATATAAATTTATGTAAATATTTAGGCATTTATATATTGTGTGCACTTTTTAGAATTTTTTATACTGAATTGAAAGTGTGTAAAAATTTTGTATTAAAATTCATATGTTCAAAAGCATTTTGTACATTTGTCACTTAACTGACTATGATTTAAGTGTTTTTAAATTTGTGGATTTTCTAGGACAGCTATAATATAAATGACAAAAAAATGTCCAAACCTGATACTATCCACAGTACTAAAAGAATATTCCCAACATTAAAACACTGCCATTTGCCAGGCATTAACTCACTTGTTCTAAAATAATAACAATACCAGATGACAAATTCAGACAAAAAGTTATAAATTCTTTTATATTATCCACGTATATTTGTTCTTTTTAAATGGCAAAATAGAAGATATTTGCCAAAACAAATACTAGGTGTGTCAATCAAAGTAAAACAACCTATAATATCAAGTAACAACAAATACAATGTAGAAATCTATGTACTGTGTTTTATATATGTATTTATATGCAAAAACTGAATATAGCACCTATAAGGGAAAAAAAAAAACAAACCCTATAAGCAAAAGAATCTCTATTTACTGGTAGAAGAAAAACTGTATCCAAAATTGCTACTACTCACCTCTTGACTTTCTGCTGTTTTGACTACCAATTTAGTTGTGTCAGCCTGTGATTAATATCTGTCTATATATCAGAGATGAGATATTGTAACTATTTACACTATATACATTATTCGGAGAGTTGTACTCATCTTTATTGCCATATTCATGATATTTCAGCCCTTGTATGCTCCAGCCTTCTTCATTTATTTAGTCTTCAGGGAGGACTAAATAAAGGATTCAGTGCAAAATTCCAAAGTATATTACCTGAAGAAGGTTGAAGTGTACAATGGATGAAATGTTGTGAATATGGCAAAAGAAGAGGGCAACAATTCGAATGATGTAAATAGTGTAAATAGCTTCCGATTAGCTAAAATTTTGGTGACTCAACACTATAACTGATCAAGAAGCATGTGATAGACATCCCTAATCACTAATCTGAAACTTGCATGTGATACACATCCCTAATCACTAATCTGAAACTTTCATGTGATGACAGGCATGTGATAGACATCCCTAATCACCAATCCGAAACTTGCATGCAATACACATCCCTAATCACCAATCTGAAACTTGCATGTGATGACAGGCATGCGATACACTTCCCTAATCACCGATCTGAAACTTGCATGTGATACAGATCCCTAATCACCAAGGGATTTTTTCAGTATGACCATCAGCTGAATCCTGTTTTTAGCCTCCTGGCAAACGTAATATTAGTATATAAGTAAAGATAGATTTAAGGATATATATCGATATTTAAAATCTGTACCTTTGATCCTTATATGCGTGCAAATCCTGTCTATAATTACATAATATTATCATGTAAATTTTTGTTCTTTCTTTTTGCAGATCTTGATTCATTTCCGGCAATCCAACGTGAAAAAGCTGAAAGCCCAACTGAGCAGAAAAAGTCTCGCAAGACCCAAGACTATAATCATGACCGTGAAATTATCTTTGCTTTTCCTCCCATGCAGATGCACTTCAAGACGAAACATTTCCAAGGAGAACATGAGCCAACTATGGAAGGTGAAGACGGTCATTTTATCTTGTAAAAAATGCAATTTTTCATCAATGGAGATTTAACATTTAACAGTATGGTGCATAGAAAGAAAGAGGAATTATGTTATGATGTCCTTAAGATTGGGAAATTATTTTTTTTGTCCTTTCTTCAATCCTCCTTATACTTAGTTTTTTTCTCCCATTTTCACTCCCTGTGAACTAGTGGCATTCCTGCTTTGCTTGGGGTGTAATGATTAAAAAAAAAAATTGTAAATAGAAATAATTTCTAGACAAGTTTTCTCACAAGAATCTATCTTAGACATATATAAATTTGTCTATGCATTGAATATTGCTGTCACAGCTGGCCTGGTGATTCTGCTATATTTTTTTAGAGATTCTTGATAAAATCCTTAGAAGAATCTGTAATGTTATAGAATTTTATTACTAAGTAATAGAATGATCTTCTCACTGATTGGATTGAAATCTGTATTGTTTGAATCTATTGTTTTAATCATATTAAAAAAACCTGTTGACATTCTGATAGATTATGATATTTTTGGCTCATAACCAAGATCAGTGAATCTACACCTCTTATGATTTCATGAAAGTGTATTACATTCGAATATACACTCTTCTGTTTCCCTAAAGCCTAGGGATTTACTTGTTGATATCAGAAGTAATTTTTTATAATAGCACACTGGCTAATTGGTACAGATCCAACATTAATAAACTAATGGAAATGACACCAAAAATATGGCTTATTTATAAGGTATTTTACAAGTATGTTGTCTTTCAGAAGTATTGAAAGCCAGTAAAAATATGTTCATGGTCTTTCTATCCATTGCTGGTTGATTTTAACCAGTTAAACTTGAATGTATTATCCCAAGTAATTAGCCCCTTTAAATAAATTACCCTATTTTAAATATTCTTTTACAGAATGTTCTGAGTTAACTTGTTTATAAAATAACTTTTGATGTTGAAGCAAAACCATCCTGTAATATTTTAGGAGGAAAAAGAGTCTATTTTAGCTTCGTATGCCAGGCAGCACAAATTTTGCAAGATCAGTGCTTGCAACCAGCATTATAATTTCAGTTCTGTCTGAAGTAAATATAAAAAAAAAAAAAAAAAAAAAGGATTTAAGGATTTTAGTTATAGAAATAAATGTAAACTATCTTTATATTATGTTTTTATGCATTACGGAGGAAATCTGGTAAATTATGATTGGTTGATTTTGTTTAGCAGCATAATTGTCAGTTATTTAATGCCAAAGTCTAAATATTTTGCATTCAACTTTTCTTTTTTTTAAATTAAAATCACCCCATGAAAGGCAGTAGAACCACTAAGACACAAGGAGTTAATGCATGTGAGAGAATTCGAAAACAGAAGCTTTATTGAGAAGTGAGAACAATAGAAGAGTAATCAGTAAGACTTTAGATAATGATTGACATTGCATTTAAATCTTGTAAGATCAAAGTTGACTGGAAAACAATAAGCCGGAAGAGAGTTCCACAAGCGAGAAATGCGAGAAAACAAACAGCATAGAACTTACGGTTACATCTAACCAATTCAACTGTAAACTGATGGGACTTCGTTGCCAATCTAGTACTGCACTTAAATTCAAAAAATCTAGACACCATAGTAAAGAGCTCACCTGAACAATTACCATGAAAATTTATAGAAAAGGCAGAGGAAAGCAACTCTATGGAAATGGGAAAATGACTGAAGGCAAGATGCCAGGTCAGGACTAATAATATTGCTGATTCTTTGGATTTTATTAAGAATCTCTAAATATACAGCAGGAACACTGGTCCATGTCTAGCATCAATATTTAAGGCATGAGTGAATGGTAGACTTATAAATATATAAGATAGATTCAAGAGAGAAAAATTGTCTAGCATGATACAGTCAACCAAATTTCTTAGCAACTGACCCTAGCAATGGATTCAATATAGTCTTTCCACTTCATGTCAGTTGAGAACACTAGCCAGAGAAGATAAAACGATTCATTCTCTTGGAGGTTAGCATCAGCCATACAGATGGAAGACAGAAAAGGATCTCTTGGATGATTAATAGAAAGCAGTTTAGTTTTTGAGGCATTAAAATTAACAAGCCATCTTTAGCCCCAGTTGACAACAGACTGTAGGTCTTTTTTGAGAGCAACTGCCAATTTGACCATATCAAACTGATCAGAGCTATTATTGAGACAGGAGTAAATGGTTGTGTCATCAGTATAGATATTAAGTTGAGGGCTGATGAGGTTATTGATGAGAATTAAGAACAAAGTAGGACCAAGGATAAAGCCCTTGGGAGATACCTGCATTAGTAAGAACCCTGTTGAATGCTTTCAAGATATACAAAGCAACACCATTCTTATCTAGAGCTTGATAGACTCTTAAAACAAAATGTCTAAATGATCATCTGTATATAATTGTTTTCTCAGATTAAAAATGGCTTCAAATAAATCTTACAGATGATGATCCTTTATCAGGTCCTATAAACTAGTGCTAAGATATCACTAAAGCCGCATCACTGGCATACTGCCAATAACGGCAGCAGTGACCACAATGGGTAACACATTTAAGTAGGAGAGACAATAATAATATAATAGAGCTGTTAACTTTTGACACTGCCATATACAAAAAAAGTTGGAAGGAAATTCTCATGAATACTTCAAAGAAATATATCAGTGGGTGGATGGGAGAAGTGTAATTTAATGCAAAACTCTTCTTAGAAAATTTTTTTTATAAATTTCAGCTGTTTAGCCAATGAATGTCAAATGTTTCCTGTATGGAAATGGCTACTGTCAACATTACCAATACTAAGAAAGATGTGTCAGTTAATTGTGTGTGCATGTCTGTGTATGTGTGCACTTGTTAACAATAGGACCTGGGAGACGAAGGTGATTGTTGCCTGATTAAGTTTAGGAACCAACTACACTATTTGCTAACATTAGAGAGGAATGTTGATCTTTTGCTGTGCCTTTTAATACAAATGCATTGAACCAACAAGTTAATGTGTCATTGTTTTATTTCTTTCAAGGCAAAGACTTTACATTGGATACAATTACATGCATTGGGCTAAATGTATGTTGGTTTGTTGGACAAAGCCATCATTGTTAGTGACTTTAGAGATCTGCATGTTAAACACTGAACCTCCTACAAATGTGTCCGAGATGTTCCAAGTCATGTTTTTTTTAGCCATGTATATATAAAGATGTATAGGTCTGTGGCTGAATTGTTAGAAAATTTGCTTTCTGACTATAAGACACTGGTTCGAACCTCACTCCTGTCAATTTATCGGGAAGGTGACTTTTTGACGTTATCTGTCTTCGGGAGGTGATCTCAGCATGCAACACTTTTGAAAAGTGTCTGAAAAGCATACCATGGGTTGCCCTAAGCATTGTGTATGAAATTGAGTAGATAGATCTATTTGAAAGCCATTGGTGGTTGTGTTAACACAAAGTCACAAGTCATCATGACTGAGGGTTTGATTGTACTGGCATTGTTCAAACTGCAGGTAATGCCAGATTATGCACTCCAAGAAACTGTAATTAAGGTCTGTTCAGCATAGTTACAGTATAAATCATCTCAATGTATTGAAAAAACACAAATGTGCTTGAGCAACAGGGGTTGGCTAGCTGCCCTTACAGATGGGTGTGCTTGAAAAATGAGTCGCCAACCATAATATCTGAAGGTAGTTGACATTCCCCCATTTTGGCAAAGGTCACAATTCCAGAGATTGTGTTGAGGGTTTAGCTCATTCATTTGATTGATGGCATGTAAGATCTACATTTGCCACAAACGTGTTTCATGTCGAATGTAAATGCATTGTAGTTTACTATTACAATGTACATTTTAGATAAAAGTTATTTTCTGTGCTCTGTTAATGGTTTTAATGACTCATTACTACACACAAGACATCTCTAAACCATTCTATTTATTTAAGCACCTGCAAGGATTTCTGAATGTTTTTTTGGTAGCTAAACATCCTCCACTTGTCTTATTCTTGATCACTTTCTTCTATACTTATTATCTCTTCTTGTATTATTTCTCTTTTGGGGGTAACTGTATCTCTCTTGTCATTTATTGTTGATTTTATACTAATGGCTGAAATGAGCCACAGGCAGCGAATTAAATGCTCTTTTGGCACCACTGATTTGCCTCTGTTTGTAAACAGGGATTAAGAAAGAAAACCTGCTGAGTAGGCTCGTATTCCCACCTTTGACTGCAAAGAAGGATTCTCGGAGGCTGTGTTTGCTGAAGATATCTTTTGGGATCTAAATTCTCTGGGTTGTGATTAGATCATACCTTCTGGTGGTTCTTGATTGGCTTCGTCTTCTAAGGTTTTCCTTTATCATCACAAGGCTTTACATTTTCTGTGTAGTAATTTTTCTTGATCAGATTCCATATTGACAAACTCTTACATAAGACAGGTCAACAGTCAGGCTTAGAAGTTGGTTCCAGTTCTAATTATTTTCTAAAATGAAGGTTTTACATTTACTGTTCATAATTCACTGGCACAGTGCATATCAATGCATAAAAATACATTGGATATAAGATCAGTTTTCTATAAAAAAAAAAATCATATTAAGAATAAATTCAGTCATTTTGATATGTGTACTAAAACAAAGAATCCTTTGTTAATATGGATATCTCATTGTTAAAACATAATTTCTAAATGTATCATTGTATTTCTTTTTGTAAATTTTTGTTCTATTGCCTATCAATACTTTTTTTTAAAGATTTTTTTGAGAAAAGAAAATAGTAAACTTTGAATAAATTTACAATGTCCTTTGAGCGGTTAACAGCAATCACATGGTGGAGGCCTTTCTGAATAAAGCAAGTCATAGAAAATGATAAGCATGGTATGTTTGATATAAAATTAGGACAAAAATGTATTATGGAGAAATTTGATATTTGCCTTCACTCAAAAGTTGACAGTAGTAGTGTTGTCTTTGAAGGCTTATTGCAGTTCTCCAGATTTAACTAAATATGTCCTCTCATGAAGAAAATGAAGACATGATTAAATAAAAGCATTTTTCTTGTGTCCCAAAAAGATTTAATTGAATACTGTAATCAAATCATTATTTAATTTATTAATCCAATCAACAGTGGAGAAAGTATCAAGTGAAATGTTTATTTATCTGAAACAAGGGCTTTGAGTCAAGCTTTCAGAATAAACAGGCTTTGCTCCTGGATGCAGACTATTTTGTCATGGATTCAAATTCAATTATAAAATACAATGTGACATTTCTTTATGTATTTCTAAATAATTCTGTTCAAAGTTTATGCAGTTATATATATATATATATATATATATATATATATATAGATAGATAATATTAGTGGTAAATATACACATACATGGAATATTAGTGTTTAAGCCTTTTTATTATAAATATATATATATATTTTCTAAGAAAAACATAGCCATGTATATAATATTAGACAGATATTAGTTGATAACACAATAATACTCGTGCATATGCACAGCAAAAAGAACCTTCAGATATTGGGAGGACATCTAGATTAAAATGAACAACCTGCACCCAAAAATAAAGCAAACATTAGAACAGCTCATGATCAGATATAATAGACATTCATTGTCTGTTATATTTAACAATACACACACACAAACACACACACATATATATATATATATATATATATACATATATATATATACATATATATATAGGCAATATATCTTCATTCAAGCATGTTTTAGACATATTATATCTATTTATTTTAAAATAATCCTTTCTAGTTGTCTAATTAGCTTCTTGATGTTAAGTTGAAATTCACCAAGGGAGGTGCTGTAGTTCTTGTTAACCTATGTACTTTTGATCTCTGAGATCCTCCTCATGGGTGAAGTGCAAAGACAAACTTAATGTAACTGTGATTGTTGTGATAGTGATTTTGTAAACACATGTGAATGCAGTCTATTATAATTAATTTAAAATTAACATATTGTAGCTACAATATTTTTTTTGTAAACAAGCATCCACAATGTAAGGGAGCGAACTGGAGATGTTAAAAATGCAACATTGTGTTAAATGTTAGTCGAATTCATTTTAAAACATTACTTCTACACTTGTAATAAATTTTGCATACATACGTCAAAATCAACATATATATTATATGTATGACTATCTGACAACATCATTCAATTTTTATGTTTGTGCTGTATGTAACACTTCAGTCCTAATAGTGATCTGCATACAAGTCCACATATTGTGCAGCAGTGAGGACATTGTGACATGGCAACAGGAATATTTGCTGATGCCTTTCGCTGTTGTCTTTTGTCTCTTAGCTGGTCAATACAACCGATTCCACTCTACTACAGATAACTCCAATTATGTCTATCCAGGACAACTTACTTGAAGTTAGTATGAAGCACATTGACAGCTGAAAGGTTACTCTTTTAGCTTGTATGTGTTTATATATATATATATATATATATATAAATGATAGAAATTATTAGGAGGATTTGAAATAATCATAATTAAGTAATTCATAGAGTCTAGAAAAAACATCAACAGAATGAAGAAAGCATTGGACGGCCGTTTATCTTATGTTTTGGACTCATCAGCAGTGCGCATCCACTACTGAGAATTGAAACTTGGACCATTATGATACGAGACAAATGCCATACGAACGGGCCTTAGTGACAAAGAGGTAATGAATTAGACTTGGTATAGCGCTGCTCAATCACATATTCCATGGTGGAACTCATCTGAGTTTCCATTACCCATAGGACTGTGCCCCTGCGAGCCACGACTACTATCACCAAGCTGGTCCATCCAGAGCATTAGAAGCTGGTTCAAGCAAGGGTATACAAGTGATAGAAATTATTAGGAGGATTTGAGATAATCATAATTAAGTAATTCATCGGGTCTAGAAGAAACCTCAACAGAATGCAGAAAGCACTGGATGGCTGTTTTGTCCTATATTTGGGACTCCTCAGCAGTGCGCATCCACTACTGAGAATTGAAACCTGGAGCATTATGATATGAGACAAATGTCATACCAACGGGCCTTGGTGACAAGAAGTGGCAAATTAGACTCAATGAATTACTTAATTATGAGGTTTCTTCTAGACTCAATGAATTACTTATTGAGTTGTAATGCATGCTAGATCAGACAAATGGTGCTTTCCCCTACGAAGTGGGGCTCAAGTTTGATCTCTGCTAGAGAACTCATTTTCTTTACTAGGATTTCTTGAATTTGCAGGCTGCTAGATGTAATATACACTGTTTAATAAATAAAATTTTGGTTCTGATTTCAAATGCAAAGTGTCCACTGTAACAATGTTTGAAGTAATATAAATATTGGATAAAGAATAAATCCAAATTAGTTCCCAAATTTTTTTTTCTCTGGGACGCATTTTCAGAATGAAAATTTGCATGCACCTTACCAAATTTTATATGATAAAATGTACATTTAAAAATAAAAAACGGAGAGAGAATTAAAAGGAGATAATCACAGATTTGAAGTCAGAACATTATCATTGATAACTCTCTCCTCAAATTTGTAAACCCTAGTTACTATATTCTTAATACTTGATATAATATGAAAATATCACAAGGATAAAATGATTCAATAATTATTTATGACTATACTGGGGTCTCATGCATGCAATTATAAGTAATCTATAAAAATATTTTAAATTTTGAAATTGTATTTATTTTGGGCATATGAATTTTTAAAAAAATGTTTCTAAATCTTTGATTGTCTTTCAATCATTCCACCTTATCTGCTATCCTCTTCTGCCACACTGTTTGGGAACCACAATTGTAGGCTGTCTATATGGATGATTTGATTAGATTGGTGAAAATTTAAGACCCAGCCACACTTTTTTGCTGAAAAACTGATAACAGGGAAATAGTTCACAGTTCTTAAACAACAAAGTTCACTCCAGAACTCAAATGAAATTCATATATGCAATCCATTACTAAAGATGCTGGAAAAATGGTCAGTTCCTTGTATCACTCCAGAAAGTAACTGACTCCTCCTGCTAGATAGTTCTTGATGTTTACAAGAGCCAGATCAGATAAAAATAGAGTATTGTTGCTATATCTTGGCTGGAGCTGCCCAATACACTCTTTCCAGTCATAGTTCAAAAGTATTTGCTTGTCTTTGTGAACATTTAGTATATAAAAAAAGATCAGAGTCCTAAATAATGAAAGGTGCAAATATTTTGTGGATGTTGGAATGTAGTGCATCTATCTGATTCTCCTGTCGGCATGTTTCCTTTTGTTTAGGAATTTAATGCTTTATCACCTAACCTGTTTGTCATGTGAATATTTTATAGAGAGAAAATGTTATTCTATTGACAAATAACAATCGTTAATTAACCATAACTCAGTCCTTTGCTGGACAAACATAAAAGAGGAAAATAAATCAAATGTATCTTTGTTCTGTTTCAGATTCCAAACCAATTGTTGAATGCAGTTTTATAACAGAGTTTGAAGATCACATTTCTGTGGCGATGGATGCAGAAGTTATTTGGTTTTTACACGATTTGGTTTCATCATACATCAAAGAGAAAGATAAATGTGAGTTGGATTTACTTTGTCACTTATTTTTTTTCTATTTTCTGTTTCAGTTCTCCTAGATTTTCTCCCTTTATACAGAATGTTTTGCTTATTGATTTATGAAAGAAAATTCAAATGAAAACTTTCTTTTTGACACCAGTGTGTTCTGCTTTCAGTGCAAGAATGAACTTCAAGCAATCTTTATTAGCTTTTCTGTTTGTTTATCAAAGTATGCAGCAATAATCTCTCCTTCTCGTTTCCCTTCAGAAGGTGGATGCTCATGGCTCTCCACAGCTTTTTCTCTTTTGTTGCTCTCTACAATCTCCTTTTTTTTCACTTGTCATATTCCTTCAGAACGTAGGTGATCAAGGTTCTCCACAGCTTTCTCTTTTTTGTTGCACTCAAAAATCTCCTTTTCTCAGTTATGTTCCTTCAGAATGTAGATGATTGTAGTTCTCTACAGCTTTCTTTCTTTTGTTGCTCTCAGAAATCTCCATTTATTTATTTATTTTTTTTTTTTTTAAATTGTTATGTCCCTTCAGGATTTAGGTGATCAAGGTTCTCCACAGCTTTTTCTCTTTTATTGCTATCAAAAATCTTGTTTTCTTCAATAGTTATGTTCCTTCAGGACTTAGTTGTGGAGAACCATAATCACCTTTCTTGCTTCTGTTGCTTTCAAAAATCTCCTTTTTTTTTTTTTTTACAATTATTATTTATCAGAATGTAGGTAATTATGGTTCTCCACAACCTTCTCTCTTTTATTGCTCTTTACAATCTCCTTTTTGTTTTCAATAGTCATGTTCGTTCAGAGTGTAGGTGATCATGGTTATCCTCACCTTTCTCTCTTTTGTTGCTCTCAAAAATCTTTTTTCATTTATGTTTCTTAAAGACATAGGTGATTATGGTTATCCGCAGCTTTCTATCTTTTGCTGTTCTCCGCAATCTCATTTGTTTTCAATTGCAATGTTCATTCATAATGTACATAGATGTTCATGGTTCTCCACAGCTTTATCCCTTTTGCTGCTCTCCATAATCTCTTTTTGAATAATTGCCTCATTCATTTTCTAATTATATCAGATTAAGGGCTTTGAAAGAATGCCATCATTTCTTATAAATTTTTATAAGGCTAAATTTTTTCTGTGTCTCCCCGCCTTACATCAGTGAACAAAACAACCCATAATATTACACAATGAATTTACTAACAAATCTCATTTACAACATGGCTTACAGCTATGTCACACTGAAACACTGGTTCCATATGATCAACAAAATTAAGCAATGTCAAGCCTGGTCAACACCAGCATGAGTGACTGCTTGGGAACACCAGGTGCTGTAAGCTTGGATGTGCGTGTGGTTTAATGGATAACGTCTGAGAATTGATAATTGAAGAACTGAGATCCAATTCCAGTTGGGTTTATTATATTCACTTACATGCAATTACCTTAGGAAAAGATATGAATCCACCTCTTCTCCCTCCCAACTATGGGTTAATTAGTAAGACTTGTATCACTAAACTATTATTAACCCAAGAAAAAATTCATTCAATCTAAAAATATTTTCTGACTTTAAATAGCCAGCAAAGGATTAATAAACTTTAGAAAATGAATGAATCAAAGCATTTACAACATGACTACATTTTAAAACACATATTTTATTAAATATTTCATCGATGTTATTTATTTTTAATTTAATTTTTGAAAATTGCCATAGATCAGTAGTATTTCTGTTAATTTTTTTTATTAGTATTTTTATAGAAATAATTTATGTCTGCCTTGTCAAAATTCAGTTGTAAGTGACAAACAGTATCATTCTTTATATTTAAGGAAAATATAAAATAAATATAATTTTGGCATCTAAAAATAATTTTTAAGTAGGCATAAATAATTTTAAAAAATATATAAAATTTTTTTTAGATTTTTATAATTTTAGGCAGGCAATGTTATGATCTTATTTCCTGCAGTGTTCATAGCAACTATTTCACATTACTACAATTAATATTATAACTAATTATTATTAATACAAACATTAGAAAATTATTCAGATGTATGAAATTCACGTGAACTTCATATGATGAACTTTAGAAAATAGATATTTTGCTGAAAATGTTGTTTATACAGAAATCTCTAGAGAAATAAGAGAACTTCTATGACAACTTTTCTCTTTTCATAGGACGGATATACGGTTAGTCTTTTAAAATTATAAACTAAAACTTTTGGTCAGTCACTAAGTTTCCTAGCAAATAATTGATTGACTCATGGAGAATATCTGTTGATTATTGTGATATTTTGTCCTTATAATGTCGATTATTCTTTGTTCCTTTCGAATTGGTACTTCAAGGTTTCTTAAACATGTGAAAAAATGGTAAGTTTGTTGGATTCATTTTTATGATTATTTATATAACCACTAGGAAATTATTCAAATGTTTCTCTCATTGTCAGTTCTATGTAGTTATGTCCCAAGTAGGAAATTCAAATGGACTTGGCATAATAACAAAAAACTTTAGACAATAGAATATTTTGCTGAAAATGTTGTTTATGCAGAAATTTTAGAGAGGTGAGCAAACTTTTATAACAATTTTTTCTAGGATAGTTATTTGGCTAGTCTGTTAAATATATTTTTTATGAACACAATTTGAGTCAAGAACGTTTTTTTAAAAGTCATAATAAATATTAGTTAAAAGCTTGTTTTGACCTGGTCAAATGATATTGGCAAAATTCTTGTGCTTGAAAGTCAGTGATTTGAAAATTATAAACTAATCTTTGTCGAATATCACAATAAAATGAAAAATATTTGTAAGATGGATGTTTGGTGGTTAGTATTCTTAAAATCAGGCTCTTTTTTTTTTTTGATTTGCATAGGATGCAAATAATCAGGTACCAATTCTTAGAGAACTTTTCTTTTTTCTTTACTTTTGCATAGATACAACACGCTTTGCCTCAAGTACAAAAAGCAGCAGTGGCATCAAGTCCCCAGAGGTGGAGAGGAAAAAGCTTACCGACCCTACAGCAGCTCTCAAACAAGATTGGCGCCAGTTTGAATGCAAGACTTGGCACTTGGAACCCACAGTTCGGTAGGTAGATGCATGGCTATACAAACAAAACTTTTTGGATGTTTGCTGGGGTTGAATGTAATATTTGATGAAAAATCTCATAGCAAAGTATGTGTTTCACATCAATTGACTAATTGAATTTATCCACTTACTTACCTGTTCGACCTCATATCTCTCTCATTCTGTTCATATCTATCTTGCTAGCCATCCATATCTATCTCAGTCTGTCAGTATCATTTTTGCTTCCCATCCATCTCTCTCTCTCTCTCTCTCTCTCTAGTTTAAAGCTATGCTATATTTATGGATTAAAGTACTCAATATCAGGGATATAACATATGTAAAAAAAAATATAAGAATGAACATGGAGGTCAGCACTGAACAGTGACAGTCTGTTTCGTGCTTAAATGTCATCTTCAAGCTGTATGCAATTTTTTTTTTTTGTTTTTTTTTTTTTTTAAGCATTTCACCCCAAGCAAGGCGGGAGCCACTAGGACACAAGGGGTTACAGAAAATTTAGAGCAAGATCAGATAGGAGTGATAGAAGAAAGGATGAGGGTAGTGGATAGATCAAGCCAACTGGAGATGTCGATTGACATAACACTTGAATAGCTGGAGATTATAGCTCACAGGTGCTTGATTCTGGGAAGTGTTTGTGTAAGAGTTTGAAGACAAAACACTTCCCAGAATCAAGCACCTTACACAAGATATTCAACAAAAACACAGTAAAAATCAGCTACAGCTGCACCAAGAGCATGGCACAAATAATAAAAAAGCACAATAGGAAAATTATCAACAAACCACACGAACAAATTAAACCCACATGCAACTGCAGAATAAAGAACGAATGTCCCTTAAACGGAAATTGTTTACAAAACAACGTAATATACCAAGCCACGATAAAATCACCAGATAATGAAGAAAAAGTATACATAGGAGTAACTGAAGGACCCGGGAAACAAAGAAATTATACACACAAAACATCTTTCACAAATAGTAAATATGCAAACAGTACAATGCTTTCTAAGTATATCTGGGAAATTAAAAACAAAACGAACATCGCACCAAAAATATCTTGGAAGATAAGGAAAAAATCATCAGCCTACAATAACCAATCAAAAACTTGCAAACTTTGCTTGGAGGAAAAAATAGCTATCATTACTTTTCCCGACCAAAATAAATTATTAAACAAAAGATCCGAACTCATCTCAAAATGCAGACATGAAAATAAATTTTTACTACGTAACCTAAAAAATTAAAAACGGAAAAAATAAAATAAAAACAAATAAATATACTAATAAGCAAAAATAACAAAATAACAAAAAAAAAAAAATAGAAATAAAACATAAAAAAATACTATGTTACTTAAAAATCGAAAACCGAAAAGAGAAAATATACAAGTAAAATAAATTAACCTAAATTCATCCAAGTAAATAAATAAACAAACCAATCCGAAATAAAGATAATCAATTAAAAACTGTTCCCGCCAAAATAATACTTAGAATGAACTACAACAATCAACCCCAAAACTGAACAAATAGCTTTAATTAAATTCCCAAACCAAAACAAAACTGTTAAATAAGTGATATAAACAAATTTTTACTACGTTAATAAATAAATAAATAAAATAAGAAACAAAAATAAAAACAAGCAATATAATTTGACCTAAATAGATAAACAAACGACTTCCGGTGAAATAACCGCCATAACAGAATACCCACAATGCACCACTAACCCGTATATATATAAATAGCCGAGAAAAATAACAGCACACGTGGCCTGACGATTGCATATAGCATGAAACAGACTGTCGCCTCTAAGTGTTGACTTCTATGTTCACTTTTATATATATATATATATATATATATATATTTGAAGTTTGTAGTTCAAAAACAATAATCAAATCTTGCTAACCAGATGCTTCCTCTGTAGCTAAATGGTATAGTACATAACTCACATTGACTTAACAATATTTTCATTCAACCTCTAAATCAAAATGCAGCATTGTAGGGTATGTCATATTAAATCGGGTTACCTTAAATAAATAAATCCTTAGGTCTTCTTCCTTTTCCCTCCCCATTGGCCACCATTACATAAATTTGAATCCTTCCTTCTCTTTCTCCCTCTTAATGAATATGATATTTGTATCTCTCGAATTTAACCGGGAGTAATTTTTTTCGTTCATTTTTATAGCTTTTATGAAATAAAGATTATTACCTATGATGTTTTAAGTGTTTGATATTCATTAATTAATATATATATATATATATATATATATATATAATGTATTAGGTTGGTTCAAAAGTAATGATGTAATAACGTCAAAAAACGACATTATTACGTCATTATTTTTGCACCAACCTAATATATATATATATATATATATATATATATATATATATATATATATATATGATGTAATGTCAATTCCTTTTAATTACCACCACTTTTTACATTGAATTAGTTTTCGTCAGCCATTCATTGATGTTTCCTTAAGTAAGTTTAGAGTCCTGCAAGAGATTTGCATTCCATCTCACATATGCTGCATGTGAGTTTACCACTAAAAGCATGCTTATTTGGGTGTGTCCCATTGAAATGGTGAGTGAGTCTACTTAATAACTTACAAGCCTCGGCACTGATATTGCATATCAAGCCTCACTGAACATAGTAATTGTACAGTGTTGTGGCTTGTGTGGTGCCAGCTATGGTTGATAAGACCAGCCTTAGATAAGCTTACCTTATCAGAGATCTCATCATTAAATATCCTCTCAATTCCAACAATCTCTTTTCCTTAGAGTACATTACATATCCAAATGACAAATTTATCTACTCTCAAAGTCCTTTATACCAGGGAACCAATATTATAAATTTACATATCCCTGAAGGAAGTGTGTTCCTGACAAATCCAAATTCATAAGTAATTATATTAAATATGTTACAATATACTTAACAGCAACATTCACATCTCTCTGACCATAGCTCAATTAGGCCTCATTTAAATAAACATAGAGACCTACCAAACTCTATCCATAACATATTCATTGATAATAAAAATATAATAGCATAATCTACATCTAAAAAAAGGCTAAAAATAATGGAAGCATTATTTTTACAGAAGAAAAAGGTCAAAACTCAATATTATCAACTACTAGCAGTAGAGCCCGGTGTTGCCCGGGGATGTAACACTAAGAGATAGATCAAGTATCGACCATCATAAAGACTGAAAAATAAAATTGACAAAGATTATTGTTTAAGGTTGACGGATATGCATGTCTTAATTAGTTTTTTTTTTTTTTACGAATTGGTGAAACCCAAACTCAAACAAAAACATTGTTTTCAATCGTTATGAGTCTACCAATTGAATAGAATTTTATTATAAACAATTGCCTTGTAAATGAAATTTTTAAAGCATTCTGAATGTAAAAATAAAGAAAAAAGTGTGCAAGACAATAAGAAACACAAAAAAAGTGAAGTTTTGTTGAAATCGGTTGAAAAATGTAGGAAATCCAATCCCCTATATAAACACACACACACACACACACAAACAACCAACCTGGGTTTTATAATAAGTATAACTCGATATTAATAAGTATAACTCGATATGAGTTGTCCCCCTTTCATTAATGCCTCTTAATCGTGTTTTCAAATTGATTTCGTGCAAAAACAATTGTGTTTTTCCAATTTTTGGCACTGTCAAGAACCACCGCAAGGTAATTTTACGTAGTCCTGTGAAGTTTTGTTGAAATCGGTTGAAAAATGTAGGAAATCCGATCCAATATATAAATGTGCAAACACACACACACACACAATCTGCTTTTTATAATAAGTAAGATGAACATGGCCACAACAGGGATAATAAATCATTTCTATAACTCTAGATACATAAAACATATTCTCTTAAAAGTAAAATGTAATTCATCCTTGATAATGACTAAAAGTATAGCCATATGCACTTGGATATATAAAACATTTGAACAATTTTTATATGATTTATGTTTTGAAAAGAAAAAAATTATAAGAACACGTGAAAAATTATTTAAAATTTTAACCATTGCACCTTGTCAGTTGTTTTTAATGAAACTTGCATAAAAGAGGAATTGCTGCCCAAAATACACAATTTTATGTATGTATCTATGTGTGTGTGTATCTCTATCTATAAAAGGCAGGATGTGTGTGTGTGTGTGTGCGTAACGAATGCACTGTCACAATTTTTGACAGATTTGCACCAAAATTTACATGCCCATGCTCCAAGTTAGCGGGAAGGCCAAGACCAACTTTGCATTTCCCAACTCCCATCAATAGTGGAAATAATCGATTTTTTTTCATGCTTCTATGGCAGTTTTCATGTAGTTTGCGGCCATTTTGTACTGGCCAGAGTGAGAGCCTATAGCTGGCTGCCACGAGTAGGCAGGAAGGGTTGGGTGTGAAAAAGTATTTGTTGTTAACATTCTTTTTTCATTCGGTTTTTCCAGTTACGAGTCCTTTTTTTAAAGCTGATTGTTTTGTGTTCATTTTGTTTAGTTCTTTTTTCGTAACAAATATAATGTTTAGTATAGAGCTTAGAAAAAATTTGCAGTGTGAGATAGGCAAGAAGTAAGGCATGTAGCAACATCAGCACGGCAAAGGGCACTCCCTTAAAGGCAAGGAAGGGCAAAAATATTTTAAGTCAAGTGATAGCAATTGCTGTATGAGTTGTATGATTTTTGAATCAAGCACGGGCAACATCGGGGGCACACACACACAGGGTACGAGGGGTAAATTGTTGCCATTTTATATTTTTAATTTCTTTCATGCACATTGTTTTTGATTTTGTCGATTGCACAATAGGGTCAGTTGAGCACCGTGTCAGGGAAAAAGAGTACCATGATGCAATTCACTCTGCCAGAAATTTTGAAATAGCATGCTGTACTGCTTGGCATTGACACCAGAAGCTCTAATTCAGTGTTAGAGGACTGTGCAAAGGATACTGTGTCCCCAAAAGATCTACCAAGAGTGATGAAAATCAAATAACCAGTCAACATCATGGTGTTTGGGGTAATCACTAGTGATGGCGACATATCCCCATTCCTCTTCCTACAGTGCCACAGACTCAACACAGAGACCTACATCAAGTGCCTTGAGGAGGCAGTGCAGTCCTGGGTTAAGAGGGTGGCTGCTGGAAGACCTTATGTCTGGCAACAGGACACTGCACCATACCATACAATCAGGAGAGCCCAGTCATGGCTGTCAATTTCTGCAACCACATCACCCCTTACATCTGGCCACCTAACGCTCCAGACTCCAACCCCAATTATTATGTGTGGAGTGCAGTTGAGTAAAAGAACAGCAAAACTCCTTGTAACACCAAAGATGAACTGAAGGCAAGGATTATGGTAGCATTGCATTCACCAATTTAAACTAAGATACTGTCCAGAAGAATTGTTAGGGATTCTGAAGTCATCTGGATGCCGTGGTTGAAGCCAATGGTGATTTTATTGAATAAATTTACTCTTTGGAATTTGAAGATATTTTTGTTTAATTTTGGTAAATACACATGTTAAAATGAGAATTCAGTATTATTTTCATTTTTGTGTAGTTCAGACGACAATTTATCCATCGCATCTTGTATTTGTTTGTGTGTGTGTAACAGATTCAACATTATCTTCTTTTTGGCCATAAATTCTATGTCCAAGTAGAATCAGATTTTTGAAAAATTTGAATTTCATCACTCATCTTTTCTTAACCAATTAGGAATTAAATAGATCAACTTTCTAACCAATCAGAAAAGTGGCAATATTGCTGTTTAATCAAGAAGCTGTCTCTTCAAAATTAGTTAAAGTAATTTTATAAAAATCAAAAATTACCTTTTATTCTTTAGTAAGCAATTAGTTTACTTTTGAGATTCTTCTTCTTCTATGTGCTGTGCCATAATTCCCTTTGCTTTGTCACTCTTAGTAAAATTTGTCTTTTTGTATCTCCCCACTAAACCTTGTTCCATTATCCATTTACACAAACTTTTTAGGTAGGTTATGCACTCTTTTTCTCTGTCCCTATTAATTTCATTATATCCTGTGAGTGTCAAATTTTCCAAGCCCTCTTTCCTCATTATATGCCCTAGAAATTTCAACTCTCTCTTTTTGATGTATCTATTTTGTTTCCATTTTTATGCAGTCTGTCTTGCAGTTGATGTTTAGTCCTTTCTTCTCACTTTCCTTTGCTAACTTCTGTAGGCGTTTTTATAGTTTTCTTTCTGCATTTGCTATCAACACTGTATCATCTGCATATCTTATGTTAAGATTGTGTCTGCCAATATTAAATCCTTGTACGACTTCCAGTTCTCTCAGAATTGCCTCACTGTATAGGCTGAATAAGTCCAGTGAGAAGTTGTTTCCTTGTCTTACACTTCTTTCTATTTTTGTATATCTACTGAACTCATTTTGTATCCATATGCAAGTGGTTTGCTGCCAGTATAAGTTCTGGATTATTCTAATATCCTTCCCAAATATTTCAAGGTTACTTAGCAGTTCCAATAATTCTTTGTTGATGTACTTTATCAAATACTTTTTGCATAATCTATAAAACACAAATGCACATCCTTCTGCATTTGTATTGTTCTTTCTGGTACCATTCTGAGCATAAGTATTGCATTCCTTCTTCCAGTGATTTTAACGAACTGGCACTGTTTCTGTCCTGTTTTCAGTCTGTTCATCTGTTTAAATTGGAGTTAGATTGTTATGGTTAGTTTAATATTTAAACAATATTCATTTAAAAAAAAACAAAAAAAAAAAAACTATTGAATATTACTTGCTTATTTTTGGCTAGACTTTGAATTAAGACACTTTGTGTCCTCCATAAGCCTTGATAAACCAATGGCATACTTGATTTTGTATATAAATATGTGCAACAAAATAAATCCTACATTGCCTTGATAAAGTTCTTCCAACGATGAAATGTGTTGATACACTTTATCTCAAAATAATTTATATATATATATATATATATATATATATAACTCTTCATCAGAACTGAGCACTCTGGCTGCTGGACTAGCATTTATATCCATCATGTATATAATACATTAAAAGATTCTCTTTTCTGCAGTGTCCTGATAGCTTACAAGTAGAGTTTCTGACTGATGCCAAGTCAGTCGAGTTTCAATCTAGGCTTGAAGCCATTGGATGTCTAACCACACTGATAAGCTGATAGAGCAAAATAGTGTGTGTGTGTGTATATATATATATATATATATATATATATATATATATATATATATATATGAAAATTTCTCCGAATTAATCGGTCGAGAGACAATATATATATATATATATATGTGTGTGTGTGTGAACACAACTGAATATATATATATATATATACACAACTGAATAAATATATATATATATATATATATATATATATATATATATATATGTGTGTGTGTGTGTGTGAACACAACTGAATTTTTAACTTTTGAACATTTGTTTACTAAACAAAATCCATTTTTTTAAAACAAAATTCATGTTTTTTTTTTCCCACTTTTCTTATCAGTAGGTTTCTGTTTGAAATTGCTTTTTAAAGTAATTTTGGAAATCTAAAAAAACAAAAAAAACAAAAAACTTTCATCTTTCTCTCTCCATCAGTTTGCATGCTACATATTCATATCTAAGTGTCACTAGTTATAATAATCTACTTATATATTCACCTATGTCTGCTTGGTGGTTGAGATAATTGTGTATTTCTAAGTACTACCAATAACTGGCCTTCAGTTTCAGTTAAGAGCCTGAAATTTCAAATGCTGATTTTCCAAGTATGTCCTTCCTCTTTTGGAAGATTGAAGCAACATAATCCTTTTGCTTCCAATTGACTTTGTGTGAGTGAAATCTAAACAATAAATATCTTTTAACTGCTGTATGTAGGTTCATCAATGTCAGTAACCTCATAGTAAAAATCATTTTACCCTGTAAATATTTTATTATTCTTTATTAATCCCAACAATAAAACATTATACAGTGAAAATTTCAGATCAGAATTCAGCTAATAACTCTCAAACTATGAACTTATTGATTTACTTTTGGATAATCCATTTATACATTTGTTAATCTTTTTATTTTTTCTCAGCTTATCTCTGGTTTTATTTTCTATTTTCTCTCATTGTATCTCTCCTTTTATTCTTGCCTCTCTCTTTAAACTTCTTTCTTTCTTATATCTTCTATACGTTTTACCCTCTCTCTCTTTTCATACTATTCAACTCTACTCCTCTCTCTAATTTTTTCTCTCTCATACTTACTCTATCTTTTTCTCTTACACTATCTTCTGTTGTACCTGTTCTCGCTATCTTTTTCTCTCTCTTACCCAACCTCGCTTTCTTTTTCTCTCTCTTACTCACCCTCGCTTTCTTTTTCTCTCTCTTACCCACCCTCGCTTTCTTTTTCTCTCTCTTACTCACCCTCACTTTCTTTTTCTCTCTCTTACTCACCCTCGCTTTCTTTTTCTCTCTCTTACTCACCCTCGCTTTCTTTTTCTCTCTCATACCCACCCTCGCTTTCTTTTTCTCTCTCATACCTGCTCTTACTTTTATTCCATTTTCTCCCCCCTTTATTCTTTTTATTCTGCTTTTATCGCTTTCTCTTCTAGTCTTTTATCTCTTTTTTTTGTCACTTTTCTCTTTCTTTGTACTTCATCTACTTTTCTCAATCTTTTACTCAACCTATATTTGTCAAACTAGGATTACTACTTTCCCTTTTGGTAACATTTGACACATTTTCCAGGGTCATATGGAAAACAAAAATCTCTTTATCCATTTTTATTATAATATCAAAATAGTTCCATGAAGTAATGTAAGAGGATAATGATTAGAGATTACAAATTGAAACAAATTCTTTCTTCCATTAAAACACATCTTCTCTCTTTTTTTTTTTTGTTGCTTTTCTTTCTTTTTTCCAAAATCAATTCCAGTCATATGTTTGTAAATTTTATTAAATAATAACTAGCAGCTTCCTTATTTTCATTTATCTCTCTTTCTTGTCTATTCAGATTATTCAGCGATATAAGTTTATACATCTATTTTTATCTTCTCATATTCATCTTGCTACTATTAGGCTTTACTAATCTCTTTGCATCCCAGTTCAAGCAATGAAAAACTATTTCATCCCAGTCATGAATACAAGAATGCAAACATTACTATACTGAAAAGCATTACATTCCAGCCAACTTGGAGTGCAATCATTTTTCTAGACTTGCTTACAATCTGCTAGTTGTAGCCGTAGTAGTCATAGTAGTTGTCTCCTCCCTATTTTTTTTTCTCTCTCTCTCTCTCTCTATCTACTAACTTGCACTTGCAAGAGAAATCAATGGTGAAAGCCAAAAGATACTCTCCTGCCTGTTGAATGTTTTGTGAAGCTGTCTTCCTTCAGTGACTGCTCTACAAGTGGGGTGTCACCACCACCACTACCACCACCCTCCCAACCATCCCATCTCTTGTATTTGTCCATCATTCATTGCTTTCTTCTATCTTTTGATCTGTTTTGTCTTCTCTTCACCAACAATTTATTTGTTTCACACTACACATAATTTACTACCTTTCCTCATCTCTTCTAGGTTTTTTTTCTTATTCTTTGTCAGTAAATATTTACAATGAAGACAAGATACAAGTACAGGGTGCGTCTGGTATTTGAGAACAAATTTTAATTTGAGCTAATCACATGACTTAGAGATTTAGTACACTTGTTCTTGCATACATATACAAAACTTAATTCTATTCAATATAACCACCATCAGATTTGGTTATGGCTTCTAAAATGATTACATGCATTAATCAGGTGTTCTTTATTTTTGTTAGCTATGATGTCTGTGATAAAAGCCTTCAGCATGTCCTTGGTATTGATACTTTCTGGTCTCTCTCTCTCTCTCAACCATGCTCCAGATGTAATAATCCAGAGTCTAAATCAAGAGAGTAAGGAGGCCAATTATTAGGGGTAACAACATGATCTTACTGGCTGTGTGAGAGAGACCAGAGTCTTGTACTTCCCCACAAGCTATTTTCTTGATTCAGCTTGATAACAATGACAGTTGTCTCAATGAAAGTGAGGGCATTGACCCTAAGTTCTTGTGGGAAAATGGTAGGGTGGCATGATGTGGCAATCATTAATCACAATCCCAAGGCCATCACAGATGAGGGAAACTTACTGTGCATAACAGTTTAGACATCCGTGGGGCTGGCACACAACAAATCATCATGCCTACTGTTCATTTTTTGATCTTGAACTAAGTTCTTATCTGAAGAAAACCAGATCTTGTTGGTCTGCTTGGATTGCTTGACTTCATTTAGCAAGCATTTCGACCACATCACACAGTTCTCCTAGGTAATACTTCAGGAACTGCTCAATCGTCATAATGTAGGATTTGTATCTGGCATCATGCACCACATGTTTGTGTCTTGACTCTGACACATGGAGGTGGTCAGAAATGATCTTCATTGATTTTCTGGGGTTCTCATTGATGATGCCCTGGACTTACTGGATGAACTCGAAATTCCTGATAATGGTTGACATTTTTCTTTTTTTTTTGTTGTCTATAACACATACTTGTCAGAGGCCTAGGGTTGTTTTCATCTTAAAAATGAAGGACCTGGTGATGGTGATATTTAAGGACCTAGCAACCTTTCAGAAGGCTTCAATCTGTATTGTTGGTGGCTAAAACAACAACAATGGCACCTCTTTTCATCTTCAGCATTAGAGCTGAAACTTTGATGACGCAGCTGAAAGAAAGAATAATTTTAGTTAAAGTTGATCACTTATGGTACTTTCCAATGATACGTTCTCAAATATCTGATGCACATTGTATGTATATATGTATGATAGTTGTGTATTAACAAGTGTATTTATTTATTCATGGCCATGTATGTGCATGCATAGGGATATAGGTGTGCTACAAATCCTTATCAACCTGATGAGTTTAATTTAGGAAATCTATGGTTATACAATATTACAGAATCAATCAACAAAATTAATAATTTTTACCTCATACCTATTTTCCATGTATGTTTAACTGGCAATGTATTTTCATGGATGTGTCTGAAGATGCATATCTGTAATATATATTGAGCCCCCAAAAATAGGAGTCAGCTAAAATTAAAATCTGTTCTCAAATACTCACCGCACCCAGTATTTGCATTTTGTCTTCATTCTAAATATTTACTGACAATGAATAAGAAAAAAACCTAGAAGGGAAGAGTAAAGGCAGTAAATTTTGTGAAGTGTGAAATAAATTGTTGAAGAGAAGACAAAACAAATCAAAAGACAGAAGAAAGTAAAGAATGATGGATAAATAAGAGTCTACTGTAGTCGGGATCATTGGGCCAATGCGAACGATCCTTTCCTTAGCAGCATAGTATGTGCCTCGCCATGGCTACATACAGTTTTGAATTCAGAGTTTTCTTCTCCTTGACTGGTTCCCAACCAAGGCTATAAAACCTAGTTTGTTTTACTATTTACCCATAGCTGGAGGGTGAAGAGTAGGATCATATCTTTCCCAAGGTTATTAGTACATAAGGTAATGTAATGGACTCAAATGGAATTTGGAACTGCTCTACAATTCCTCAAATTGAGTTACAATCCATTCCTCTATTAAATTTGTTAATAGTGTATTTTCTCACTTTCTGATATTCTTTATCTTTTTTCTTTTTACATTTATTCACAAAGGGCACATGCAATTACATATACCTGCACATCTCTTATGGCCAAATCATGTTGAAGTACCAGTTAAGCAATGTCAAACCTGGTTTGTACCTAAGTGGGTGACTGCTTAAGAATATCAGGTGCTGTAAGTTTTGATGTGTGGGTGGTGAAATGGATGCCTCAAAATTGGAATTTGGTTAGATGAGTTCCAATTCCAGTCAGGTTCATTATATTCACTTATGTGCAAATACCCTTGAGGAAAGGTATGAATCCAGCTATAGGTTAATTAGTAGGACTTGCATCAGCCAAATCATTATTATTGACAAAAATTTCTTACAATCTAAAAATATTTTCTGGCTTTAAATAACCTGCAAAAGGATGATAAACCAAAAGGTTGAAAACAAACTAATTAATCGATGGGGAATAATGGGGATCAAATGAGAAATGGTAGATTACTATCTCCCATTTCTCATTTGATCCCCAAAGTTAAGCAGCATTGAATCTTTTCAGAATTTAGATGAGGGACTGCTTGGGAATGGTGAGTACTGTAAGCAACCTCCTGCAATCTGAAATATGTTTGACTATAAATTACCCACAAAAGGTTGATAAGCTATCAAAGACAAATCACTCTCTCTCTCATATATATATATATATATATATTTATACACACACACACTACTTTAGTATAATACAACTTCATGTTTCTGAAGCTTTGTTTTATTATTTATTATGCTGACTGCATTTGTGAACTGGGTGTTTCAGATAAGGGTCTTTTTTAAGCTAAGTAAGAATTTCTGAATATGTGCACTTGTGTACAATACAACCCTCCACTTTTGCCTTTAATTTTTGTTCAAAATACAGTGTATGTATGTATGTATGTGTGTGTGTGTATATATATATATATATATATATACACACACATATGAATCATTCATACGAAAAGAAAATAGTTTCCATGCCTGATGATAACTGGAGAACCTGTTGAAAATACTCACATATTTAAGAAAGACCTAATACTGTTTATAATTTTAAAAAAACAAGGATCGTAACATTCAGCAAGTGGTTAGTGGGTTAATGCATTTTTAAAATTTAGTTAGTGAAGGGATTTTTGCCATTTTATATCATTAACTTTACTAATTTACTTTTTGTACGAATGATTCATTGTAATATAAATTAAACTGCATCTCATATTTGACATATATATATATATATATATATATATATATATATATATATATCAACGCTGCATGGTGACTGGCAATTTCATCCCTTGTCTCTAATATTGATCTCTCTTCCTTCATAAATATTGCAAATTTTGAATTACACACATATCTCACTCTTCCCTCATTAATATACCAGATTTTATACAATTATCCATATATATATATATATATATATATATATATATATATATATATATATATATATATATATATATATATATATGTGTGTGTGTATGCATAGTTATATGTATTAAGTACACATGAACCAATGCTCTTTTATGTAATAGTCCTAGGTATGACAATAAACTACACCTGGCAACATGGCTTCTGATTGGAAAATTGGAGGTTTTGAGGAGCATGGAACCACCTCTTAATTGCTGCTGTTTTCAGGTCCACTCTGACCCGGAGTGGCTGCACCCATTAGGGCAAATAGTGAACCCTGTTCAAACAAAAACAAAACACTATGAAAGTATAAAAATAGATTTTTATATTAAAAATACCAACAATACATATTTGTAGTGAAATTATCAAGAATATCTATTTGTAGTAAAGTTAGCAACAATACATTTTCAGTTGAAGGCATACAATTGCATTCAAAATATTTAAAGGTTAATATGCAGCTAAACAAAATCAACTATCCAAACCAAAATATAATTTCAACAAAATTACAGCATAAAACACACATATCATTGCCTCTAGTAATTATGTCCACACAAGCATGTATATATTCAAAAGTTGAGTATCATCTACCATGTACTCAACTGTGAAAGCAGAATAACATATATCATATTTTATTGCTTTAAAGCTTCCAAGAAAATTAAACTTTGGCATCAAATAAACCATAAGGATTTGATATGTTAATCAAATCAATCTTTTGTGTAAATTTCTAATTGCCCAATGATTTGGCAGTAATTTCATGGATATAGGCATTTAAACCGGGTTGTAGTGATCTACTTCATTTCATTTCATGCATTAGTTTGGAAAAAAAAAAAAAAAAAAGATTCTTGCCTGCATATGGTTGGTGCCTGACAGGTGGGTCTAAGTATTTGAAAAACTGCTGATCTACTTGAATTTGTACACACAATCATCTCTAGTGGCATTGTTCAGAAAAAGAAAACAATTCCAGTGAGTGGAAGTTCGGTGGGTGAAAATTCTATGTTTATGAAAGAGATTGGAGAAGAATGGCCAAATTTGTTCAAGCTGGAAGCATGGCAACAGTTATTCAAATAACTAGTCTTTACAATCGAGGTGTACACAAACATCTCTGAATGCATAAAAACTCAAAACTTGAAGCAGATGAGCTACAGCAGTAGAAAACCACCTGTGGTGCCTATCTTGTCAGATGAGAACAAGCAACTGAGTATAAAATTTGCTAAGTATTACAAACATTTGACAATAGAAGGTTGAAAAAATGTTGCCTGGTCTGATAATTCTTGATTTCTGCTAAAATATTCAGATGATAGAGCCAGTATTTGGCATTGCATGAAAGTATGGATCCATACTGTCTTGTATCAATGGTTCAGACTAGTGATTGTGGTGTAAATGGTAAGTGAGTGGCTGCTGACGTGACTGTGGCTTTGAACTGGTTGAGCACCCTCCTTATTCTCTTGATTTGACTATCATCTGTTCCCCAACATGAAAATCACTTGGCTGGGAACCAGTGTCACAATGATGATGACATCATATCTGCTGTTGATGACTCTTTTGATCAAGAGGATGAACAGTCAGATGCCAATTTACCTGCAAAGAAAAAAATGCAGTAATTGATAAGAAGAGTTGAAATTAATGCATGCAAGATTTCACAGTTCTAGCATCACACCTTTATAGTCAGCCTATATCTAAGCATATGTTTCATTACTTGTATGCTTATGAACATGTAAGAATGTATAGTAACACATACATATTTATTTCCACATGTTTATATATATATTCAGCCAGCCTCATTGCAAGCACCTATGCTGACTTTTACTGTCCCATAATAATTGTTACATATTTGCCTACACTTTTCATATGATATTGTAACAACAGTAATGGGACAAAAGTAGCAAAAAATATTACCTTAGTCCCATAATAATTGTTATATTTATACACACATTTCAACAACTGAATATAACAACTTTTATAAGACAGGAATAATATTTACTGAGCCTTTTTAGTAAATACCAAGGCCAAATGAAGAGGAATGGAGATAGGACAACCATATTACGGTAGTCTTCTTTGGATGGCATGTCTGTCTTGAAAACATTCTTGAAAATCCTGATTTTTAATCAAGCTTGACATTGAACTTTATTTCATGCTTAGCATCATGACATAAAGCTAATTGTATGAATTGGAAGACTGTGTTGCACCATCTTCACAATAGGGAAGATGTACTTGTCTTGTAAATCTGCTTTTGAAATATTGGATTTTCCCTTGGTTCAAACACGAATCACTGGCATCATTGTGAAAATACACCAGTGTTAGGAGGGCATGCTACAGTCTTTTAAGATGGAATAATCTTTTCCCTCTTTGCTCTCATCCCACTAATAGACCTTCAACTGAACAGGGTAAACAAAACAAAACAAAAAAAAAAAAAGAGAGAGGTTTTGAATTATATGTTGGCATATATTTGTTTCTTCTTAAAATCTTGCCATGTTTTGCCTCGTCATAACATCATCTTTTTTCTGCTGTGGCCTTGTTGGAGCGAAAATAGAAAAGAGAATAAAGATATTATCAACTTACAATGTCTCTTACCTGGCAAATGTACAAAGACTTTTAAATGCTTTCTTCCCATCTGTATTTGTCTTTTGCTCTCAGTTTAGCTTTTATTGCAGCTTGAAATTGTTTCTTTTCGGTTCATCTTGGTATATTTTCAAATCTTTTCATTTTCATTTCTTTCAGACTGGTCCATTGGGCGAGCAGTCAGATTGATCCAATTGGAGTGGACTACATTCTACAGAAACTTGGATTCTCTCATGCCCGTGTCACGATCCCAAAATGGATGCAGCGTGGATTCATGGACCCCATGGACAAAGTGCTGTCTGTCCTTGTCAACAAGCTGATGCTTGTGTTACGAGAGAAGCCAACAACTGGCGACGAAGATACCTGAGGCTGTTGAAAGACAGTCTTGTTAATAACCAGCAGCAACAATAAACACTTCCTCCAAAACAAAACAAAAGAAGCAGCATAGTTCTTTAAAACAGCCTTATTGTTATTGTGATGATCCCCCACATTTGTTTTATTTTTACTTTTTTTTTTTTTTATTGTTACACTTCCCAGCTAAGGCCAAGCTGTTAAGGTTGTGCAATACTGGCCTGGTCTGGCTAAGCTATACTGGACTGGTCAGTCGGTGGATAGCCTGGTCAGTTTTGGGATTCTGAATTATGAAAACTGATGTCAAAGAGATAGGAAAAAAGTAATGGGAAGAATGTCGATAAATAAAATCCTGGAAGGAATTGAAAAATATAATTTTTTTATATTTTCTGGCACTTTGTGTTGGGAAGAAAGATTCTTTAATTTAAAAGAAGAGTAAAATTGTACAAAGACCAAACATGGGAAAAGTGAATATTCAAGAAAAAAAAAAAAAAAAAATTGATTGTGGTGGGGGGAAACCCCTCTTAAAAGAAAAAAGAAACAAAATACAAACAAAATGACCATCCCAAATGACAGTAGTAAAAAAAAAAAAAAAAAAAAAAAAAGAGTTAGACATTATATGTTAACTCAGTGTATAAATTTATGAAATGATTTGTATATATGTTTTATATAAGTAAAAAACCAAAAAAAAAAAAAAAATAAAAGACATTTTTTGCCACATTTGCCAAAAATATCATTAGGGAATCTCTATGGAATTTGTGGTTGTTAAGATATTTAAGAAAATGAAATATTACAGAAAAATGACATTCATGAATGAAACTAGGAAAAAAAAAAAAAAAAAAAATGAAAATGCTGATTACGAATCAAAGAATGAACACAACTGTGTGAAAGAAATTAGTTGAGAGAATGACGATGAGAAAAAAAAAAAAAGCAAAGAGAAATTCTTGATTCTTGTTATTTATTTTTTCTGCATTTTTATTATTTATTTTCAAGAGCTTTTTTTTTTAATATCTTTTTTTTTTGTCTTTTCCATTTGATACTCGTTATTCTTTGAGATATATGTGTGTGTGTGTACAAGGTTTTATGGTAGATTTTATGGACCTTGCTCTGTTGCTTTGTGTGGTAGATGGTATTAATGTAATGTAAGTAGCTGAACACATTCTCTGAAGTGAAGGAGCGAGACAAGAGAGAGTGTAAAGAGAGAACTGAGTAAGACAATGACAGAAATAGAATGAATACGATAAGAATGGGGGAAGGCAGAGGTAACGAAGGCGATAAAGACAAAGAAAACATGAAGAATGAGGAGGAGGGAGAATGGAGAGAAGTGGAGTGAAATTTGGAGAAAAGAAAGAAAGGAAGCAGCATAGAGCGAGTGGGAAAGGAGGAAGATAGAGATACATTGGCATAGGGAGGGATAACAATAAAGAAGCCAGTTAAGTGAGTGAAATGGTGAAGGCAAGAAACAGGGAGAGAAAGATAAAAGTTAACAAGTAGATTAGAAAAAAGAAAATTCTAATTAGATGTATATTTCTAATCTATGAAAATGTTGCCGCCATTATTATTAGCATCAATATTATTATTATTATTACTTTTATTATTACAATCTATTTTTGTTGCTAATGAAAGAAAGTACAAAGAAAAATAACAAATGTTTGCAGTATCATGAAAACCCAATTATTGCCAAGATGTATTTAAAAGTACAGTTTCTAATATTCTGTTTGTGTATATCTTCAAAGATTCAAAGTCTGGCAGAATAAAAATGAAACAAAAAAAAAAGGGAGGATATATAAAAGGCCAGTTATTCTCACCTCACGCCTGAATTATTCTGGCATAAAACAAAAGAAATTGTCACTGTCTGGTCTGTGTGTGTCTGTGTGCGTCTCAATGACAATCAGCTTTTGTCACTTGGTTGATAAAAGACAGAAAACAACAATCTCTTGGAAGAAAAAAGTTTTCAAGTCACTTCTTGACTGTAGATTCAAAATGAGCTTCTTATTTTGGATAATGCTTTATTTTTTATTTATTTTTTTTTATTTTTTAAATGTACCTTTGTCTGAACCATGTACTTGTAAATTCTCTGAAGTGTTGATAATTTTTTGTCCTTTGTCACTTACCTTGAGTCTCATATTGTAAATTTGAAATCTGTCAAAATCAACTTGACTGTTTTTTTTAATTTTATTTTCATTGCTTTTACTGAAAAAAATAAAAAAATAAAACACTCAAGTTGATCCGAAGTAGACATGACACTAAACCTTAAGTTTTAGATTTTTAAGAAAATCTTTTATTTTTCGTTTGTAGCAAAAATTCTTGTTTGGGTTTTGGGTTTTCTGCTGGAAATCAGATTAGAATCAAAGAATTGTATTTTGCTATCCATTCCTTAATTCCATCATTCCTTTAAAAAGAAAATAATAATGCTGGCAATTAATTTAGATTTTAAAATCAATTTGTCTACAAATGAACTTTTGACTCTCAATAAAATTGTGACAATAAATGATGAATAACTATTTTCTGTAGATTAAAAGAAATTGTGGGTAATTATTAGGTTGGTGCAAAAATAATGACGTAATAAAGTCGTTTTTTAACGTATTTTTAACATCAAAAAAAGACATTATTACGTCATTATTTTTGCACCAACCTAATAGAAGCAACTATAGAATTTTAAAACTGCCCACAAGCTATACTTAATTTACACACACAGATGCATACATACATACATATCTATATATATATATATATATATATATATATATATATATATATATATATATATATATATATATTTTTAAAGATAACTGACAAGGTACTTAAGTTAATTTTTTTGTTATATTTTTCTTGTCTGCAAATAAAAGGTTTCTCCTTTTGGAAACTTATAAATATAGACATTGTCCGAATGATTGGTCCTTCTGAGTGCTTTCTGCTAATCTGTTCAACATTTTCAAGGATTTTGGTTGTGTTATGGCAGAGTTGTTTTGATAATGCCAAAAAGATAATCGTAAAGTGCACAGAATGAACAATCTTACCATTTGGTCAATTTCTACAAAACACAAAGCCCCTAAAAAAAGAAAACTCTTGTTTGTATACAAGAAAAATTCAATTAAAAAAAAAAATTCCGTACAAAATGTAGATAAAGAAAAATTATCTTTGCTAGCATATTTAGTCCTGTGATGGACTTTATCAAGACAAATGTGCTTTGATAAAATTCATCAGAAGATGAAACTCATTGCTAAAGACAAGTTTTTCTTTATTTGTGTGTGTGTGTGTGTGTGTGTGTGTGTATATATATATATATATATATATATATATATATATATATATGAATGAAAAACCAGCATCACATTTTTTTCTTTGTTTTAATATCATAGTCTTTGTTAAAAATCAGCTTTTCTTGTAAAGCCAGTGGCATAGATTTTGTGATTTAGTTGTAATAATTAAGTTTTTAATTTACAGAAACACCAAGATTCCCAAGTTTCTATCATCCATGTCACCAATATCATCTTTTAATGTTGTGATTTCTGTCTAAACTCCAAACTTGTCTGATGCTTTCTGCAGACAATCTTTCAATTTCTAGCCGATAGATTTCATCCCAACCTTGAACTACTGGTCTAGAATTTCAAGAAATCAGTCAACATTGCAGCTTCCACAATAATCTGGGACAATCACAGGTGTACAATTTTTATTTTGTTAATATTAATTTTAGTTTTGTTACAGAAAATTGTCAAGTCTTTTTCTTAATTGATTGAATGACAATTCAGTTTTACTTATGAGTTTTGAGTGAAGAATTGTTTGGTATGGTCTACCAATGTTGGCTTTTGTAAATAAAAATTGGCTGATCTAGCTAATAAATTGTATTACCTCTGTCCCATAATTATTGTAACGTTTAGTGCATGAAATATGTGACAACTGTTATGGGGCAGAGGTAAACCTTGTGAAAATTTATTTTTTTTCATTATCTCTTGATTTAACATAAATACTAACCTTATAATCTGGTATTATAAAAATAAAATTCTAGTTTTACAGGTCTCTAAAAATGAGGTATTAATTATAGGTTTCCACTTAGCATTCCATTTTGAGGATAATCGACATTAATAAGTTAAATAATTTTTCTTTTAGGACATAAAATTTCAATGGCCTTGATTGAGCAATTTAATTAAGTTGATTCATTGTCAAATTGAATTACACTTTGGTATAACTAAGTTCAGTTTGGATTCCTATAAGTATTTACTAAATTTTGCCTGGCACAAGGCCACAAATCTGGGGTATCTAATGAAAATTAAACCTATTACTGTAGTAAATGTCTGCTTGACTAGCTCATCAACCATTACTCACACTTCTGGTTAACCTACTAGATATATGTATTGAGCAATTGTGGATGAAAGATCGTAAAAATTTGGGTGTTAAGCCACCATTTATAAGTTTTGTACAGAAAATGATAATTGCCAATATTAACCATTTCCTTATAAGGAAATTTTTGTCATTCATTGACTGAGCAGTTAGTACTACTGTCAGTTAAAATTTATAAAATCTTTCTATTAAAACAAATAGGATTTTTAAATCCACTGTTATTGCTCTTTCCAGTATTGATGTTGGTTTCCTTCCTAACCTTTTGTTTGTTATAGTGTGGAACGTCAACATCTTGATTATGGCATTATTTTCTATCTTAGTTACATGTGCTATTCATTTTAGTTGTTGCTGTTGTTGAAAGTCCTCAACTGATGTGGTTTTTGTTATTTGGTACTGTTCTTTGAGGTTCTGTAGAACCATTCCACTAGGTTTTAAGAAGGTTGGTCAATGCTGACAAAGTCATCTGAGAAAGGTGCTTGTACACAGTTGGCACTTTAGACATTTCTGAAAGGGTTAAGCACCATGCATGGCATCCAATATGAAAATCTTGATCTGATAAGGCTATTTAAGTACATGACTCAAGTTCTTAGGTTCACGTTTGGGTTTTATAGTATATTATGGTGTGGGACTAAAACGAACCCTAGTATAGCTTTTGTTTTATTTTCTTATCTCCGATACTAAGTTTATTATAACTAATCTAAACACTGAGATATTTAAAGTGTTTAGCATTTGTTCATTCCACCCACGGAATTTTTAACGATTGATTCAGTGTATGTGACATCCAGTGACATGCAAAGGTTTGGCGATATCGGGGGGACAATTCCTTGATTATATATGTATAATATGTGTGTGTGTGTGTGTAATATATATATATATATATATATATATATATATATATATATATATATAATGTGTGTGTGTGTGTAATTTTTATATACATTATTCATATTTTATATATATTTTTATATATGCGCGCTACTTATTGGAAACCACTCAATATCAGTGATAGAGCAGACATATTTAGTTGTACTGATGTGAGTTTGTAAAATATATATATATATATATATATATATATATATATATATAGGTAGTAATCCGTCGGTATAATCCATGCGAGTCCTATTAACACAACATAGAATCTGAAATATTTTAAAACTGATTCACAAAAAAGACTCAAATAGGTGTGTCTATAGGGACTTGTATTGAGAAAGGAAGACATTATAAATATGTAAAAAGAGATGAAACATGAAATAAACACTTTATTCAAATTCAATATAAAGTAAATTCTTATTTCGCTCTTTGATTAGATGCCGTCTCGATAAGGATACCAAGGGGGGAGGGGTGTCACTACTTACATTTCAATTTCAGATCATAGTTTCTGTTTTTGGAAAGGTTTATCTTGAATTGCACTTCTAGGAATACTTGGAAGAATCCATAATTATTAGACTTCTTCAAACATTTCCGATAAATTGTCACTGATTGAAGGAGATAAAGTAAAATATAACAGTGGGCATGAAGAAGACGAGAGAATCATTGAAATTTTGAAACATAAATTCATATTGAAGCATAGTGACAAAAACAATTTTATCAAAGTGAGAGGAAAGAATGAAAACAAAAAGGGGGAGAGAGAAAGAAATGAAAGATAAGAAGACAAACGAAAGTCTGTAGATTCTAATGAAATATATCCTAGCACTTTAGTAGATCTTGTTGAAGATTGATATGTGTGTATGTATATATATATATATATATATAATATATATATATATATATATATATATATATATATATAATTTTCTTTACAATTGGAATTAAGATACTTTTAGTTAATGACCATTTTCACCTACGAATTTTAATTTTAAAATTCGCATGAAAAGGGTCATTAACTAAAGATATCTTAATTCTAAGTAAAGAAAATTTTGCTGTGTTTAATTAAAATAAACCATGAACACGCTTTTGTGAGCCAATTTTAACATGTTTCAAATTGTATGTTTTGTTAATAGGACTCTTCTGGATTATACCAACGGATTACTACATATACATACATACATACATATATATATATATATATATATATATATGCTGGATTGAACCTTGGTTTCAGGTGTTTGTCCGATGATCGCAAAGCTGTGAAACAGTGTCACAAACTCACATCAGTCCAACTAAATATCTGCTCTATCATTGATATTGAGTGCTTCCCAATAAGTACCGCGCATATATAAAATATGAATAATATATATATATATATATATATATATATATATATATATGCACACACAGGTTGTATTAGTCCTCTAGTTTTAACACCATTTTCATATTTTAAATATTTCCTGTGGTTTTACACAGGGATATCGTTTTTTTTTATTGTTAAAGTATTAAATACACTGCTTTTTTTTTCTCTTTTACGCATGACAAGTCTCAGTTTAGTCCTAAAACTAAGCGTATTTTAAGTATGAAATTCTTATTTTTATGCAACTTATTGAAAATTCTCATTATAATTCTATTCTAAACAAGAAACGATGCTTCAACTTTGAAATTTGCTAAGCATGACCAAGCTCAGTGAAAATTAACGAATATGAATAAAATAATAATAAAAACGTGCATTATCTCTTGAACCTTACTATTAAAATGTTATGGGATTGTTTTCCTATAAATTATGAAAACCGGTTATAAATTTATAAAGATTCTATAGATTTGCTTTTCTGATAATCTCTTGTAAATTTTGAGCGATTTAGTATTTTGACTTTTGTTGGAAAAACAGTAAATAGTTTTAACTGATTCCAAAATAAGATCTACAAGAAATATATATGTGTGTGTGTGTGTGTGTGTGTGTGTGTGTAGTTGTATAGATATGATTTTCTGACCTTGTGTTTCACGCTTTTGCGATCATCAGACAGTATTTCTGATGATCGCAAAAGCGTGAAACCCGGGGTCACAAACTCATATCCATACAACTGAATATTAGTTCTATCACTGATATTGAGCACTTTTCAATAAATACTGCGCATATAAAATTATAAGAGCCATATATATAATATATATATATATAATGACTCTCCAAGCCTTTCACTGAACGGCCTATGATTTCTCCATGTTGCATTTTGATGATGAAAGACAAACTCCAAGTCAAGAAATACGAATGTGAATCGTGTTTCCCTATATTATGTGTAGATGTTTTATTTGGGGCTTCGCTTCTCATCCGGGTGAGTGATTGTAAACACCTGAGATTGTGATAAAACCATCTCTTCCCTTCCTACGTAGGTATACATAGTATCACAATACATATATGCATACACATCTCTTTTCTTGATTTATGCCAATTCGTATTCTCATCTTTATTGTTTTGGTGGCGTACATTTAATCCAATACCTTCTTTGGTTCTCATTACATGCTATTTGTTGAAATCATATTTCAGAGAAAAATTATCCTTTCTTGCTCATAACTTAAAAACCCCACAAAAAACACTGATATTAAAGAGGTCATTACTCGATAGTGACTAATTGACAACTTCCAGATCTTTTTCAGTTCAGTGACATTGGGCGTTAAGCAACATTTCCAGTATTTTACCTCTTATACATCAAACCTTAATTTCGTACCATCCCCTTCTTGAAATCTGCGCCTTGTCTTCATTTTTTCCTCCACATTTTACTGTAACTAATACTTACTTTCTAGTGATACTATTTAGTCTCTGGTGAATCTCTATTGTTCTCTTCTTGGTCTACACACATCAGCAAATAAATAAAATGGTTTTATTGAAGTGTTAAACATAGTTAAGACTTAAGCAATCTCTACTTATCAGTGATTTTGCTTTCGACTTGGTTCTTTTGCATTAATATATTAGAATTGATTATAATTTTTTAATTGCATTTCTAGTTTCAGACGTTAGGACCAGGGTTTTGGAATAAGGTTGTTTTACGCAAGACACGAACGTACACTCCAGATCTTGGTAACTATTAGCTAATTATCGCCGGCACTTGTATTTGATGTAAAAGTGTAAGGTTGAAACGGAAGGAGCAGACTGGACGCGACCAACTGCCGAAGACCCCCAACGACAGAATAGGCAAAGATCTACATGATCTCAAAACCCTAACTGTCGAATGAGGGTAGCGCCAGTTAGGCTGGCGTAATCAAGACGGACCTTGACAGATCAAGTATCCGACACCCAGATACATCCAGATTTGCCAGATCTTGCTTGTCTCAATCTCCTTTTGAGCCGCGAGGGAGGCGCTTCTAGGTAAGTGTGTAGGCTTCTCCGTTGCGCAGAGTTGACCACCAAAATCAAATTCACGTGAATGGCCTCGTCAAACTGTCTTTGAGTCACAACCATTTCCGCCGCCGCCGCCATTAGGGTGGGGAGGAGAGAGGATGATGATCCCAAGGCGAGCGAATGGCAACATAGACATAGAAGTGCTGGCACGATTAAATGATTCCCTTTAATCATGTCCCCCCCCCCCGGCATGGAGCTTATTTAATTCAGCACGCTTATTATTTTTCCTGGCATGATCATTTTGCTCCAAGAATAAAACAAAAAAATCCCTGCAGGGACGTTTATTGGAACCATTAGAATTTTCTACCCTTATTTGACTATTTCACACTGCATTTTTATTGGTTACAAAAATAGTAGCGAATCAAAAATGTAAAAAAAAAGACATTGGATCTTTCTGTTACTATTAGGTTGGTGCAAAAATAATGTCGGTTTTTGACGTTACAAAATACGTCAAAAACCGGCATTATTTTTGCATCAACCTAATATTTCTTTTACTGTTTTCCCTCTGCAGAAGCGATGAAGGTTATCAGCGTGGAGTTTCCTTCTCTTTTGTAATAACGTTCACTCCAATTATATGTCAAATAGCAGGGTAGGGTAGGGTGGACTAGCTAAGGGAGGAGAATGACCAGCAACTTTGAATTCAAAAGCGAAGAAAAAGCAACGTGAAGCTAGTCCACTATTTTACAAAATCGTCATGACAATTCACATATAATAAAAGAAAGAAATCGCGGAGAGAAGTGATCGCCTACGTCCTCAAGAGACATCGTATTAAAAAATATATCTCTGGTGTTATCTATCAATGCTTTCGCCAAAGACGTATTTTTGAATGTTGAACTTCTTGACACGCATGTCAAATTGCCTCAGGACAATGATTTTTATACAGTGTTCAGACAGTATGTTTTTACTTGTAAAATCTGAGATATGCCAGTGATGAAAATTTTTCTTTCTGCTATGTTGACAAGAATGAAAGTAAAACATGATATTACCAGGTAAATGAATTCTTTTCATGGTTGCTAAAAGTAATCGAAAAGTTGGTTGCTGTATTGATCAAATTGTTTTTGCTGATATAACACTATCTCGGCCGATCGGTTATTCAGCCTCCTTCAGGTATCCACATCTTAAAGAATAAAGTTTCTTTCTTACCTGCTTCCTGTTAAAGTTGACAAGCATCGAAAAGGAATGACAAAACTTGACCAAGAAAGACTTGGAACAATCAAGAAATGTAAAATTCTCGAATATGTTTTTCAATTATATATATATATATATATATATATATATATATATATATAGTTTTAAGATGTGCTATATTTATAGGATAAAGTACTCAATATCAGAGCGCGTATGTAAATATGAAAGTGAACGTTGAACTCGACACTCAGAGGCGACAGGCTGTTTCATGCTAAACGCAATCGTCAAGCATGAAACCGCCTGTTCCTCTGAGTATTCACTTCAATATTCACTATATATATATATATATATATATATATATATATATATATATATATGCACATTCATGAATCGTTTCACCAATCAATGAATTTATTCTATTTCTACATAGTTATGTTGAATATCGATTTCTGATTGATCGGTAAATCAAATCTAGGCTTTTGGTGTTTTGATTCTTAAGCGTGAATAAATATCAGATTCAAAGAATATATGAACACACCGCAAATTCCCCATCTAAAAAATTATCAAAGAAACGATATGAAACCTCCACGGGAAACAAATAGGTCGGAATCACCTGACATTGCATTTAAAGGTTCCTAAAATCGCACCACTGATGCCCTTCCCTTGTGTTGTGGATATAGTCATTGGTTAAACCATTTTATACAGTCATCAAGAATTCTGCCAAACCTAAATTCGAATTTATACTATTTATTTATTAGACGCAAGATTAAAAAATTGAAGCACCCATTTTAAAAATGTATAGACTGGTAAATTAAAATTAAGCTACCCAAGAACTGGTTACAACTATAATTTGCTTACACACACACACACACACACACACACACACACACACACACACACACACACACAATAAAAATATAGTTTTAAAGTATGGTACATTTATGGGTAAAAGTAGTGAATATCAAGGATGGAGCGGATGGAAATATATGAAAGTGGTCGCTGAGATCAATATCGACCGGTGGCAGTCTGTCATATATGGATTTTTTTATTTATTTATTAATCCGAAAGATTTTATTACGTAAACATTATTTTTTAGTGGATACCCATGTTTGAGTAGATGCTCCGTTTATTTATTAAGCAGCATTTTAATTTATTTTCGTCCACCGGCCTGAATATTCGAGAAATTTTAGTAAAGAAAAAAAATATGTATTTTTAATACAATCTAAGCTTTCGGCTTACTTAAGCCATTATCAAAGATGTCAATTACAACATATTAAACAATATACGGACAAGACAGTGATGATAGTCTGTCATTGTTTACATAGATGATTTCTAAGCAACGATAAACACGCGCATATAAGACGCTAGAAGCGAAAATCGCACCGCATCTCATGACGTCACACATGATCACACGAGAGTGAATTGTAGAAGTATGAATCGAAAGCCGTTGGTATAAAAATTAATTGTTCAAATATATATTAAAAATATGGATCACTATTGTGAATTTCTTTCTTCTTTCAACGATAATGTTATTAAACTTATCAGAAGTTACGAAAAAAATTTACATAAAATAAATAGACAACACTTGTCTATATTATTTAATGAAACGTGTATGAATATATATATATATATATATATATATATATATAAGGAAAACGTATCTTAGCCTACGTGTTTCCTCCTATAAGGTCCCACAGAGGAGGAAGCGCGTCGGCTAAATTAAGTTTTCCTTTTGTCTTTATTCATATATAATATATATATATATATATATATATATATATATATATATAACAATTTCCAAGAGGATAGAATCCCGGTAGAACTCAGTGTCCAGGACAAAGTAAGAATATAATAAAAAGGCTTAAACACTAATATTCCATGGTTATAATTTATTACATTACGAATTGTTATTACGATCCAATTCATCAGACTTACAAATTTTTAAGTCTGATGAATTGGATCGTAATTACAATTCCAATCTAATAAATTATAACCATGGAATATTCGTGTTTAAGTATTTTTATTATACATATGGTATGCTATATTTATGCGTAAAAGTGCTCAGCCCGGTATAGAGCGCATGTAAATATAAAATAGACATTGAGGTCAACACTATATTTTTAATAAAACATACAGAAGAAATGACCCAATTCATTTATTTACGTGGTGTCTACAAATATTGCCCGGTTCTTCTATTTTTCTTTATTTCATTTGTAGTTTTTAAACATTTTTGCTTACAGTTAACACCAGCAATTACTTCTAAGCAAATTATATGTATTAGTAATGGTGTAAAACGTTTAATCTTTATAAAGCAAGATAGGTTGAAAGATTACAAAGAAAATTTTCGGCGATCACCGTCGGTAACAGAATGGTAGACTAGAAGTAGATTATTCAATTACTTTTTTTTAATCGTTTGCTTTAGTGATGCAACTCAACAAAACACTTTTTTTTCTTAATTCATAAAAATTCGAGTGTGTGTATTCTAGTCTTACTTAGTTTGACTTCTACAGGGTGTCCAGTAAAAAAAAAAAAAAAAAAAAAAATAAACAGTAAATACAGAAAGACGTGAGACAACCGTTGAAAACTGACGTGACTGAAAAAATTCTAGAAGTATTTCTGCACATGTCGTCAATATTCGCGTCGGATGTTCTTCTTTGAAAAGTACGATAACTTGACGCTCAAAATCAGTGAGTTGTTTAACCATACGAGAAGAACAGAACGAAAGACGAAAGTTGTCTGCAAATAAACTTTAAATGACTAATCGCAAAAGTCGAATGATTATTCAAGGTCATGAATATTCAAGAAATTTATTCAAGGTCAGTTCTTCCTGAAAGATAAAACAGTGATAATAGACTTGCCATTTTTCTACTGAGCACCTTGTAGGACATAGAACATGGACATTTCTTTCGTATACAAAACTCTCCGTGATCAGTGAATAATTCATGTACTTGTTAAACCCGTAAACCTGTGTTTCATAGTCGTGATTTCCAAGGGTTGGCTCCAGAAGACGTTGATCATATTGTTAGACTTGCTTGATTTAGGTTCGATTCAGCATTTATCGATTTAAACGTTGGTGTAGAAGTCGTTGTCGTCTTCATGTCCACTGCATCCAATACACATGAATTCTTGTAAAATCCGTTGATGCGGTCATCAGTTTCTTTCAGTCATAAAATCGATGCTATTAACATCTTCGGCAAGTTTTTCACGTTTCTTGTCAGCTTCTTGTTAGTTGAATTGTCAGCTTGTTAAATCCATGGGTTTTAAATATGGTTTCTGTCTGCTAGATTTGATTGGGGTATTTCGGGTGCCTCATCAAACGCAGTTTATTTTTCTTGATCAAGTATCTTACATCCCATGCCTTCGTGGTTAGTTTATTTGTATTCTTGTAAAATTCGGGATGTTCCATTGGTAATATGTATGTTTGTGATAACTTTATTTTCTTTTATTTTCAAAGACGAGATGGAGACAAAAAAGAAAGGAAAAAAATTCTTTGCAAATTTTAATAGAGAGTTTCATGCCCGATTTCACGGCAATGTATATTTTAATGGGGAATTCATAGCACTAATAATTTGGGCCGGGAACAGCAGAAGGTAAGAAATTTCTCACTTTTCTTCCCTCCCTAAAAAAAAAAAAAAAATTGAAATGGCAAAATAAATTTTTTTTTTTACATTCATGTATTTTTGGCGTTTTATACCTCATACGAAATTTCAGGGTGCGAAATAACGAATCAGTAAACTTTCACAAAACCGAATTTAGGAAATTGACTGAAACACACTGCTTGCTTTACTCACTGGCTACCGGAGATCAGTCACTTTGAAGTACTCTATTGCATGAAACGATGATAGCTCCTAACTGCAGACATCAGGTGTCTTATGTCTGTTTACCAGATTACCTCTCAATTTCATGGACAGGAAAAAATCTGATGTTTGCAGTTTTTAACGAGTCTCTCGGTTTTTGGCTTTTAACACATAAGTATTTCAAATAATTATCATTTAATATCTTTCGATTAATTTTCATTCAAACAATTTACAATTCGAATAAATGTTTTTGAATAATTGTTTTCGAGCAATTTTCTCGATACTATGAAAACCGTAAGTGACAAACCTAAGATCATGTACCAATGCGAACTCTTCTTTCTGTCGACGTGTTAGTGTAACCTTATCGACTTACATTTCCAATTAAAAACCTACAAAATTGAAATGGCAAAATAATTTTTTTTTTTTTACATTCATGTATTTTTGGCGTTTTATACCTCATACGAAATTTCAGGGTGCGAAATAACGAATCGGTAACAAATTATTCGACATACAAATATCGTTAATAAAAAAATTAGTAAGAAAAAGATCCCTATAACCTTAAGTTTAAAGGATGCCACTAATTTTACAGTATTCTTAATTTTACCTGATTTCTATTTAAAAAAATACTTTAATCTTGAATTGTAGTAAAGTTTAAAATACAAAAAAAAAAAAAAAAAAAAAAAAAAAATCAAGCCTGTTTGTTGGATCAAATGGTAGCGAGTTGGTCTCGAATGTCAGTTATCGGTGATCAAATCCAAATAGAGGCTAACTTTTCGAATGTTGATTTTTAAGGTAACTTTTGAAACATTTATGATAGACTTTCATTATATATTAGCCTTCAGTACGTGTACTTACTTGTAAAATACGCAAAACGTATGCGCTATAGACGCCCTTCTCTCCCCTATTTGATCTGAGAAAACTTTATACTGAGCAAGTGTAGATTTCAATTATTTTTTTAAAGCCGACCTAAGATCTTGTACAAACAGGCTCTCCTTTTCTGGCTACATATTTGTGTAAACTCATCATATTATCATTAGCATTGAAAACCGCATGTCACAAAGCTAAGATCATATACAAATGTGAGCTCGTTTTCTGGCTACATATATGCATAACCTTATCTTACCATTAGCAATGAAAATGGATTATGTGAACATTGTTCGAAAACAGTTGTTCGAATTGTAAATTTTTTTGAATGAAAATTAATCGAAAGGATAATTATATTAAATGATAATTATTCGAAATGCAAAATTCTATATTGCAATAAAAAATTAAAAGAGGAAATGTACAAATGATAATTATTCGAAATACAAATATCGTTAATAAAACAATTTAGTAAGAAAAAAATCCTTATAACCTTAAGTTTAAAGCATGCCACTAATTTTTTAAGTTTTCCATTTACGTCGTGATATTTTTGGCACTCTTGATATTTAGCAATCTGCTCTTACTTTTGCGATATGAATTTCTTGCAAGTCCTGTATTCTTTTAAAAGAGTAAGAATTTCCATATTGTTGGATGATGGGGTGACACTTGCTGCAAAAAGCCCTTATGCCATCCTTCAAGGGCGTTATTACTTCTAGGTGAATTATCATTGACTCTCTCAAACCAAGACCATATACGTATTTTAAACATAAGTATTTCGAATAATTATCATTTAGTCTATAATTGTCTTTTCGATTAATTTTCATTCAATTTACAATTCGAATAAATGTTTTTCGAATAATTGTTTTCGAACAATTTTCTCGATACGATGAAAACCGTGAGTGACAAACCTAAGATCATGTACCAATGCGAACTATTCTTTCTGTGTACATGTTAGTGTAATCTTATCGACTTACATTTCCAATTAAAAACCTATGTGACAAAGCTAAGGTTATGTACAAATGCGATTTCCCATGCATTGCTTTTTTAACGTTCTCATTTAAATACAAGCAACTTTTTTAAAATAGAAAAAAATAATTCTGGAAACTGAAAAAAATAAGATGAAAATCTTACACTTCTAAGATATCGTTTACACCCTGCCAGTTTCTTTATTTCGCACCAGGATTTTATGATTGTTTTTTTTTTTTACGTTTATATAATTTAATGACTATTATTGTTATTAGGTTGGTGCAAAAATAATGACGTAATAATGTCGTTTTTTGACGTCAAAAAACGACATTATTACGTCATTATTTTTGCACCAACCTAATAATATTTCGATGTTTATTCACATCCTCCTTGGTGTGTTATCAATGAAAAACACAAACTTAATCTCTCATTACGTGGTGGCTACATTTTATTTCACTCTAGACTTTACGAATCACCGTCGAGCAGTGGGTGTGCGGCTTTGGTGCTTTCTCCAAACAAAGACTCTTCACTCTCAAGTGGCAGTTTAAAAGTCTCTCTCTCCTCTAGTGCTCATATAATCTTTCTGTCGTACGGGTTTCCCCACGTGTGCACACTATAAGCGCAGCGGGGCCGATCACATGTTTACATATCGAGTCATCCATTAACACCGGGTAAAACGCGGGCTTGCACCTGGATGTTAGGAAGTTATCTCTCGAAGTCCCTGATTTCTATGAAGGAAGGTGAGTGAAACGTCCATTCGTACATCATTGGCGAATGCCTACTGGTATCATCAAATGTCTCGGCAGTCTATGTCGTTGGGCTCTGGCTGATGTTTCAGGTGCAATGTCTAGACAAATGCTTTTCATTCCTTCTAACAAGGCCTGGGTAGGCAGTTATGGTGTCACCGATGCTGTAGGGTCACCACCTCTGCGTCGCTGAGATGGTGCAGTTTATTACAAGTTACTGCAAATAAAAACTTACTTGCTTCTTGTCTTGTGTTGTGAATATATTTAGCAAGCGAAAGAATGGAGTCCAAAGTAAGGGCGATAACCGGGAATATTCATAGTCCCTCATATGGTCGCAGAAGTTGCCTGGATATGATACAGCCACGAACTACTTCAGAGATACTGGTTATGGATTTTTTTCTCGCGGTGAACTCCCGAAACCTTTCCTATGAGTGGGTATATAGCCTCAAGGCAGTTGAAGTTTTAAATTAACATTTCTCTGACATAATCGAGCAATATTCCTAGGTTCATGATCCAAGTCTGACTAATATATCCATGATGGCTGTCGGTTCGCTAAGCGAGTATGACCATCGCTGACAAGTTTGGCCTACGGATTTAATTCTCATGTGAATGAAAATGGCTCTTGAAGCTTGGAATTGTTTTGTTCCGGGCTTCGCCTGTTTTGCGAATTCTTTTCAGGTTGTTTGTGGTTTCTTTGCGACGAGTGAGACCGGTGAAGTTATTTCGTCAGAATTGAGCGCTCTGGCTGATGGTTTAGCGTTTATATACATCACGTATATAATACGTTAAAAGATCTTCTGACGTGCGCCGATAGCTTAGGTGTAGAGTCTCTGAGTGATGTCAAATCGGAAGAGTTTGGATTCCGGCTTGAAGCAATCGGATGTCTATCCAGACTGATGAGCTGTGTATATATATATATATATTAAGCTTTTCACCCCAAGCAAGGCGGGAGTGCCACTAGCACGCAAGTTCTTACAGAGAGTGGGCGCAAGAGTAAAGAGGCGTGAAAGAGGAAAGGATGAAGAGAAGGACGGGGAATAGATCAAGGCATCTGGAGATGTCGATTGACATTGCATTTTAATGGTTGGAGATTATAGCTATCAGAGAAGCAAATAAGAGAAAGGGAGTTCCTCAAACGGCGAGACATGAATCTATTGGAGTAGAAGAGACGGCTATATTTAACCGTTTCCACAGTGAAAGGGTGGCAGTGAGATGCCGACCTAGTAGCACGTTTAAATTCATGCAGTTTGGGAACTATTAAAAATAGCTCGTCGGAGAAAGTATTTTTAGTAAATACATAGGAAGGCGACGGTACATCTGTGAGAGAGCGAATGCAAACGAGATGCCAGATCAGGGACAATCACATTGCATATCCGTCTCTGGATTTTGTTGAGGACCCTAAGACGAACAGCGGTATATATATATATATATATATATATATATATATATATATATATATATATATATGTTTTCGAGCAGCATTTTTCGTTCGTCCTTAACCAAACTTGTATAAACAAGTTACGTTAAGACCAACGACGAAAGTGTTTTTTAAAGGAATTTTTAAAAAATTGATGTCTTCTATATTTTGAACCAATATACTTAATAATTATTAATAATAATAACAATAATAATAATAAATCTCAAAAATGTCACATGGGAACATCAACAATCCCTGTTGTAGTTGAAGCCCTAGGACTGGTTGGAAAAGATTGCAGTAGACTAATTGAAGGGACTCCTGGAAGTCCATGCCTCAAAGAGTTACAAAAAATTGTTCTCACAAGTACAGCCCACACTTTACGAAGGGCTTTATCTATGTAATATTTTTTTTTGTGTTGGTGGAAAGTGTCATGATGCCATTTCTAACCTTAGACCCGGAAAGAAATCTGTACACGCCAGAAATCAAAGGAAATAATAATAATTATTTCTACGAAGTGCCTCGGGAAGATCCGTTGGCACAATACTTAAAAATGATGATACTGACAAAACACACACAAAAAAGTAGGCATTTTACTAATGGCTCATGAAACCGAAAGTATTTTGACATTTTAGAATTTATATTTAATCTTTTAACAGAAACTAGGAAAATGTAACAAAGATATTTGTCTGAAAAAGATTAGATGCGCGAGGAGACATTGAAAAGGTTTGGGAAATGGGTCGGCTTTTGAAAGCTTTTCAGCACCTCCACCATCATATATGAAAACCGGAAGTAGATTAAATGTACATAATAATTGTGCCCCCCGTCTTCTCTTTTTATTTATTTAATTTTTTTTTTGTTCTTGTAATAATCTCATCTTACCTTTTGTTAGACAATTCGGGAAAACTCCTGCGGAACCTACGTGTTAGAAATCCTGTGATTATGTTTTTTCTTTTTTTTTATCAGAGGATAGACCCCCTCCCCCATATTGACTAAACCAAAATTATCATCAGCACCTCCTTTCCGAAGAAAAAAAAAAAAAAAACTAACATCATCTAAAGCAGTGGTTCTCAATCTTTTTTGTTTTTTACCTATAGATCACTTTTATGCTTCTTTTTTTTTTTTTTTGGTTGACCTCCATAACCATTTGACGAAAAAAAAAACTTTTTTTTTTTTTTTTACTAATATTAACTTTTGGAATTATATTATAGAAAAAATAAATGTCTATGCTTTGTTTTGAAGTAAAACTAATTTAATGAAAATAAACTTGTATTTAACAACTAAATTCTTTGGAACTTTTATGTATACTAGTAAAACAACTCATAATAAAGCATTTTAGATTAATTAAGTAAGTAATAAATTTAAAAAGAAGTGCCGATTTATTCAATGAGATCCCCGTGATTGATGCTACTCTGTTTTGTTTTATATTCGGCTCCATTCATGTCAATGATAGTCGAAGATCACCCCCCCTCTTCACAATGCTGAGTCTATTAATAATATTAATCGATTTATATTAATGCCTTAATATTTCATTATTATTAATATTTAAAATTAATATTATTATTTATTATTAATATATTAAATTAATTTATATAATAAATTATAATCTTTATATTAGGTTGGTGCAAAAATAATTTCGTTTTCTCACATAGTAACATATGTTAGAAAACGAAATTATTTTTGCACCAACCTAATACAATTTTCTTTATTTACATAAACCTTCCTTTATATATCCTTCTCAGTTTTTATTCAACTTTTACAATCAAATCATTCGGTAGATTAAAAGGAACGCTAAATTATATTGCTTGATCTCGTTTTCTGCTAGTTTTAGAGACGATTTTCCATTTTTAGTGTTTATGGCGTAGATTACTTTAGAAATTCCAATTCCCAGTTGTAACAACTCTTCCGAAATGGACCACTAAAATATTACCGTACCCCCTCTAATTTGCTATTTTTTGTGTGGGACCCAGTAATGTTACATGAACCCCCAGGATCCATATGGATTCCGGTTGAAAAACACCGATCTAAAATTCAAGAATTTCTAAATGAATAATTATACTCTCTACTTGTGAATAAATTAACATCACGAATGTAAATTTCAAGATAAATGACTTTAAAAAATTGGCAGGATCACATGTCAAAAGCCAGTCTGAAACAAACTCCTTAGAAAGCGGTAATGGTCTTCGAGCTTGTGGCGGACTTCACCACATTAATTTGACTTTAGATTAGGAAACATGGCTGACGCAGAAAAGGATAAGCAAAAGACATTGTTACACATAAAATATGTATTTAACAAGATGTACAATATCAAACAACGATGTGAAAGAAAGCATGCATTTAAGTAAGAAAATGTTGAATTAACCAAGAGTTGTCTCTCTTTATCTGTTATTCTAGTATTTCAAAGTTCACTGGAATAATGTTCATGAGAGTCTCTTATAATGACTGTTCTTAAAAGATTTGCAGTGTTAGAAAAGATTATGTGAGTATATACAATGTATGCGATTGGTGTCTGTGAGTGAGAAGGTTAGCGCATGGTTTCATCTGTTGTGGATTCGTTTGGCAGTGGATTCAACTGTCGTGGATTCGTTTTTCTCGCTAAATAGCTAAGAAAAATTCTTGCTTAAATAAGTGACTATAGACTCTAGATCGCTGGGCGGGAAGAATTATTCTTCACGTGCAGACGATCTGATTGGTTGCCATAGACCAATCAGCGAGCGAGCTTCTTGGGAGACTTAAGAAATCTTCTGTGATCCGTTTCTTCCAAAAGTGCACAAAACTGACTACATAAAAATAGAGCGATTACAAAATTGTCGCATTGCTGCGATTTGTAAATTGTCTATAATAACGTAGTGGTGATTAATTAACCAATGAATGCTTGGCGTTGTATGTGATTTGTATTTTTGTATGTATGTATGTATGTATGTTCGTGCATAATAGATTCGCACAAGCTTAATTCATTCGACTTTTGGAGGGATATTTTTACAATATTGATTTCTATAGGAACTGGTGTTTAAATGGTCGAATTAATATGTTTCTCACCAAGGCTAGATGGTCAATGTTCAATGGTTGAACTTCGAACGCTGGACCCTCCGACCCTCAGTAAAACAGCGCAACAGGATTAATTGCTTTGTCTGGTACTGAGAAAGTTGGTTCACGACAGTTTTTCTCTCCAAATTCCATCTTGCACGTTTATAAATCCAACGTTTGTTCATACATTGAATGTTGCTGCCACATCTGGTTTGGTGACCCTGCTGTATATCTCGAGATTCTTGACAAGATAAAAAAAGGTCTGCAATATTATCGGTACTGACCAGGCATCTCTGATTCAGTCCCTTTCGCAATGACGTGACGTAGGCGTCCATGTGTCTTTTCTATAAATATTTTCATGGCAATTGTTCAGATGAGCTTTCATCTTTGGTACCTCAGCCATATAGATGTAAGCGTGCTACTAGACTGGAAAGTAGGTCTCACCATTTTACTGTAACCGTAAGTTCTATGTTAATTTTTTCTTCTCTCGCACTTCCCAACTCTGGAACTCTCTTCTGGCTGTTTGCTTTTTCTGTCAATTACTGTCTGCAAAAATTTAAATGCAATGTCCATCTCCATCTTCTGTTTTCCTGAATATTGTTCTTTCATTGTCCTTTCTCCTGACTAAAGTCTTCTCATTCTCTTTCACTCTCAGTAACCCCTTGCATCTTGGTGGCATTGTCTTCATCTTCTGTCTTCCTGAAACCTGTTATTTTATTTTCCTTTCTTCTCACTAAATCTTCTCATTTTCTTTCACTCGCAGTAATCCCTTACATCTTAGTAGCCTTATCGTCTTGATTGGCGTGAAGTGATTAAAATAATAAAAACAAAGATAGAGTTAGTAATTCTTTATGTGGTAAATAAGAGAGTTTTACTTTCATATGTTTCGACGACGAACTGGCATCATCATCAGAAAAAATAATTGCTTTTCACAAGGACAAATATCTAGCTTATATCTATTTGTGTAGAAGAGAAATCGATCATTTAGTGCGGATTTAATTAGAGTGATGGTTAAGAAGTTACTCTCTCAAATCATTTCTTACTAAGTATTCCATTATGGCGGTTTTATTTAACCACAGTAAAAACACACACACACACAAGAGAAACAAACAGACAAAAAAATAAAGTTCTGTAGATAAATATTGAAAAATTGACGATGGAATCCCAAGTAAATGGAATAAGTACCTTGGAGTTTATCTCGAAAGCTATTGCTAATGCATTAAATTCAATTAACACGAGACGTTGTATTAAAAAGGTTTAACAATTATTGCGTGATTTACGATTTTTGGATCAGGACTTGGACAAATAATTCTGCAGTCCATTAGTCAATAGGTATGAAAAACCAAAGATTAGACAAAGATAGATGAGAGGAAATTTACGCAAAAACTTTCTATCTATCTATCTATCTATCTATCTATCTATCTATCTATCTATCTATCTATCTATCTATCTATTACAGTTTGTTACTATCTATCTATCTATCTATTACAGTTTGTTACTATCTATCTATCTATCTATTACAGTTTGTTACTATCTATCTATCTATCTATTACAGTTTGTTACTATCTATCTATCTATCTATCTATCTATCTATTACAGTTTGTTACTATCTATCTATCTATCTATCTATCTATCTATTTATCTATCTATGTTCATCTTTCTCAGTATATACCGGGTGTAACAGCAAATTTTCCAATTCTTGTAACAACATGGGATAATTGTCTACCTTACAAAATGTCTAATTTCTAAAAAAAAACAATAAACTAATCGAGTTTCTTTTTTCCGGGTTTTCAGATAAGACGTTTAGCCATCTTAACATCATTTGACGTAAGAATCACTGAAAAACCCGTTGAATTATTCAGCTAAAAATAGAACAGATTAAAATTGTTTTGTGTCAGACTCACTATCAAATGGGCAATGGTTAAAGGAAAAAGACCATTCAGGCCTTCAGTAATGTTACCAACATTCATTAGTCAGAAGTTATTCTTCTTATTTTATTTGTCGTGTCCCTTCTGGACGTAGACGATCATGCCTCTCCACATCTTCCTGTCCCTTGTAGATCTTAATAAGTTTTGTCTTTTTGTTATTTTTCTCTTACCCCGTTCTGCCATCTATTTAATCAAGCTCATCAAGTATATTACGTGCTGCTTTCCTCTGTCCCTTTTTCCTTCAATCTGTCTTGTGAGGATCAGATTTTCCAAGCCCTCCTTCCTCATTATGTACCCCAGAAATTTCAACTACCTCTTTCTGGTGTTAAGTATAAGTTTCCTTTTTGTTTCCATTCTATCCAAAACCTAGTCGTTACTTGTTCGTCTCATTGCATCTTCAGTATCTTTCTGTAGAAGCACATTTCTGTTGCTTCAAGTCTCTTCCTCTTTCTGTCATACAGGAGGACAGATATCACGTAAAAGTTCACAACTCTTTTCTTTGTTTCCAAAGAAATATTTTGTCTCTCTTAATACTCTGCTTAGCTTTTGACGGCTAATTGATTTCAAAATGTCCCACGTCGCTTTGTTTCTTCTTAATAAAATTTTCCCGTCACTGGTCTACCATGTTACTGCAAATACTTGGAAAATTCTATTCCAATATCGTGTCCTGCTGAAAGCTGTTACTTTCATTGTTACCCTTGCGAAGTCATACACGAAAACACTGGCACGTATCTATGTATTAGTAATTCAATGATGACATCCATTATAAACGTAATTACACCTTCTTTACGATGTGTTTTTAGAACAGATTAAATCAATAGGTGGAGGACTTAATCTATCTCGCACATTTTATACGAGGAGTGCTAAAAAGTTATCGGTTAGGTTTGGTTTAGTTTGGTTTGTTTTACAGCATATCAACCTCAATAGATTAGTTAATGCCGACAAGATTTTTATTGCTGGCAATATTTTTTCTTCAAAATTCTATTGTTGGTAATAATGTATTGCTGGTAATAATTCTTCCTCAAAAAATTTATTGCTGGTATTATAACCTATTTTTACACCTTGATAGTGTTTTGACTAGAGTTTGGGGGTTAACTATTTGACATACCTGTGACCCTAACTGGTGTTACTACCCCGGGTCAGGGTGAACCTGGGAACACCAGCAATTAAGAGGTGATTCCACGCTCCTTAAAATCTCCTGATCAGTGTCCTTGCTGTTGGTAGTAGTTTATCATCTTACCCAGGACGGAAAGTTATCAGTTTAACCCAATTCCCAAAATTGAACTACTGATTTTGGAAGGTGGCTCAAGTCAAGAACTTGAATTCTTGGAGAAACTTTTCAATATTCTAGCACTTCAGATATTTCTAACTAAAAAAGAAACGTCATTTGGCGCGGGACAGTCTGATGGTAGATGGTTGGGAGCACATGCCGCACATCGAAGAGCTTCAGTCATAATTAGTGTCTCATTTTTCAAAATCAACGAACGATCTCTTTGCCTAGAAAAGATTTTTTTTCGAGCCCAACATGTCATTCAAACAAGTCAGTTTCTCATAGGCTGTTACTTAGTAACAGTCTCTCCATATTATCAGTAATTTGTCATCACGAATTCCTTTTGAATCCCATAAAAAATTCCCACAGTCCATCACCACGGAAATATTGAAAACTATTCTGTGACTATCTTGTCGAAAAAGGACTTTCTCTTTAGTAAAATCAGGAGGCGCAACTCCTCCTGAAATTTTGTAGTTTTCAGCTTATTAGAACATTCACGCTGATCTATTGTCAAAAAATAGATCATATGCTCTACCATAAGTGTTCACTGTACCATAACATCAGCCTTTTGATGCATGCCGAATAAACTACTGCATAACCTCAAAATATATGCAGAATTTATTACCAAGGTTAGAATTCTCTAGATCCGTCTCTTAATAATTCTGCCTCTCATGAACAAGTTGATTATCAGTGGGAAACCACAAGTCTTTGCAAGAGCCACCTGTACCACAACATCGTTCTAGAAAAGGCCCCGAAATTATAAAGAATCTATTGCATTCTATAGATTTCAATGTTAAATATGGAAAAGCTAGTGGGTTGCAAAACAATATTTAGCAAAGAGATCGGTGCATAAAGTAAAGCACTTGTTAATAAACTATTTTCGCAGACCATTGTAATTGTAGAAAGTTCCATTTTCAGTCTGTGCGCTAATGTTGTGACCTTGTGCCAGACTAAGCTAAGTAAATGCATATAAAATGTAGCTACCTATTTTTGATTACAGTCATATTCATTTTGGGAGATCATTGCCGAGGAGTTTAAAGTAATTGTTACGTGTGAATTATTATTTTCATCACCGGGTCTAAATTCGTTGGAATTATGATTAGACTACATCAAAATGATGTTCATTGTAATCATTGATAATGCAAGTTGTTGTTCATGCTTTAATGTAATCATTGATAATGCAAGTTGTTGTTCATGCTTTACTCGACGTGAATAAGCGACTAATCAGTTTTCAATAAACGAATTTGAAAATTGGTTTTATATTTTGCTGTGGCAAACATCAGACAATAATTTGATATTTTGGTCGATTTTTGTAGAGATTTTTGGCAACTTTTTGACTTAATTAAAATCGATTAACAAATTGCGTCGATCTTTTGGTTGGCAATGTTGAAGAATTTGATTTCTACGCACAGTTTTGGAATATTTAGTTGTGATCTGATATACAGAATTTCTTCGATGTCTTTGACCTGAGAGGTAGAGAATCTGAGGGAGAAAAAATGTTATTTTTGTTGCTTAAAAATTGTAGATTTTTTTCTTGGGCCGTGTCTTAAAATGAGAACAAAATCTATCAAAATGATCGTTGACTATTTTCATCTTACGATACAATTTTTTCATAATTATTTTTATTAGTACAAAATTAATCAGATATCAATTTTTGAAAGAAAAAAAAGCCATTAAAATTCGCTTATTTTTTTCCTCTCTCCAACCTTACTTCTAAGATAAAAATTTTGAAAAGTAAATCAGAGTATTTTTGGACTCTTACCAACGGAAGAAAAACTGCAGAATAGATTGAAGTTAATTTTTGTGTAGATTTTATCAACGTAAACACTTAAAAGGCTGAAAGTGTATGATTGTGTGCGTGAGTGTGTGTGTTCGAATGTGTGCACGCGTATGTGTTAATAAATACATGTGTATGTGCGCATGCGCGAAATCGACTACATGATTACATCATGAGAGAAAATAATTTTCAAACAATTTTTATTAGGTTTTTTCGTTTTTTATTTTATTTTTTGTCATCAATAAATCAATAAATCTATCTTCAAACACATTATTTACTTTATTATCTTTTGATTGGCTTTTACTGGCTGAAAATCAATTTCCAATCATTGTAGACAGAATGTATCATTGACTGATTTCAGATTATTGATTGATTTTTAAATTTTATTGTCAATTAGTTTTGAGTCGTAAATAATTGGCACTAAAATAAACGCTTTTCGAATTTGGGATACAGATTTTCATACCTGTTGTATCTGCATGAGTAGGTGGTTGAGGGATTGTTTAAACTGATTCGCTCAATATTTTTTAGTCCCAAATTAATTTCGTCTGGGTAACCTAGCTCTTTCCTTACCAATAAAATATATTATGAATATAGATATAAACGTAAACTAGCTCCCCCCACCAAAAAAAAAAAAAAAAAAAAAAAAAGAAGCAAACCCTTAGCCCTTCTTTCTCCGACATTCGTGGTATTCATGCCAACTTCTGTAGTGTGTAATCATTTCCCTTCGAAAAGTCTCCGGACATTCTACCTCACTCCAAAACTAATCCTAACTCTCCAATCCCATCCTCTGAATTCTCGATTCCTGGCTACCTTACTCTCTTTAGATGCATACACGGGGAGTTAATATCTAGGGAACTCTCTCTTAAATCTCAAGACCATTCGTACATGTGTCTGTCTGTCTGTCTACTTAACTCAGTCAGCTAATTCTTCTTTCTCTACCCTTCCCCTTCCTCTTAAAACTGTTGCAAGCAAAATGGTATTTCCGATAATATAGACAAGGCGTTCTCCCTACACCCGTTTGCAAATATATTAGTGTTCGGTGACTTTGTGGCTTAAATTACCCTGTCACTGACCTCACTGTCATCCAAACATTTAACTTTTCAATCATTCAATCTCTCACGGAAGGGGTTGATTTCACCACACGTTTCTCTAGTAAACCTGACGGACATGCTTTTCTTCTCGATCTCTTTTTTACCTCTATCCCTGACGCTTGTCGTACTATGCAGCTCTGCCCTCTTGGCAACTCTGATCATGCGGTAGTGTCTGTAAACATCTCCTTCCTCTCCCCCAGCAGCCAAGAACTTCTTACCAACAGAATCTCTTTCTGTTATCAACAAGCAAATTGGGACTCGTTCCGTGATTTTCTTCGTGACATCCCTTGGAATGAAATTTTTAATCATCCTGTTAAAAAATGCGCGTCCGAGGCCTCCTCCTGCGTGAAAGCCGATATCGATGCTTTCATTTCAGCATGGAAATACTAAGTTAAACCGCGTTCATCTCCTTCGTTTCGTCTGCATGCTCGGCCACTATAACCCACAACCATCCCTTTTTCTGGTCGTCTTGGGTAAGACGTTAAACTACATCCAGCAGCAATGCCTCTGATCAGGAGGTTAACTATTGCCAGCAATAATTTTTTGAAAAAAATACAATTTTGAAGGAAATATATTACCAGAAACAGATTTTGACAAAACAAAATATTACCAGCAATAAAAATTTTTGTCGGCATTAAATAACCCATTGAGGTTGATATGTCATAAAACAAAAGAAACCAAACCAATCTAAACCAAAGAATACATTTTCTATTCACACGAATCTATCCTAAAAATGTTGTCGGCATTAAATAACCCATTGAGGTTGATATGCCGTAAAACAAAATAAACCAAACCAAACCAAACCAAACCAAACCCTTCTTCTGGCTGTACCATAGTGACACGCCCGATTGCAACAGATGTCAGTCTGTCTCTGTTCGTAACGAGTGCAAGCGTGTCCTCAATGAAGCGAAGTTACTGTCTGCTGATAGAATGAAACAACGTATAGCATCTCGCAAATTCGGTCCTAGAGAATATTGGCGGCTCTGCAAGAGAGTGCTGAACAACGGCAAAACCTCAATCCCTCCTCTATTCAATCAGTTTGAAATCTTGACATTTACATCAGATAAGATTGAATGCTTTGCTCAGAAATTCTTTTCCAACTCAACACTCGACTCACATTTGATTCCATCCTCCTAGAACTGAGGATCTGCTGAGTGATATGCGCATAACCCCGTCACTGGTCTCGGACATCATTTCTAAATTAGATTCCTATAAGGTAAGTAGAGATGACGGGATACAAGCCATCGTCTTAAAGAAATGTGTTCCCGAGCTGGTTTCAGTTCTCTTCAAATTCTACAACTATTGCCTCGATGCTTACTGTTCTCTAAATTCTTGGTAGTCTTCCTCTATAGTTCCTGTTTTTAAGATCTCTAGAGTACCTTCTGACTCCTCTAACTATCGCCTGATTAGTCACCTGCCGCTTTTCGGTAAATTATTCGCGGCTTTAATCAATGCTGAAGTGGTTAAGCATCTTACTTCTCACGACCTACTCTCTGACAAACAATATGGCTTCCATTTCGCCCGGTCTACGACTAACGTGTTTAAGGCTATCATTGAAGATGTGTATCAAGTTCTGGATAATAACAGCAAAGCTCGAGCTGTGCCTCTAGATATCTCAAAGGCGTTTGACAGGGTTTGGCACGTAAACTCCATGGCTACGGTTTTACAGGACGATTGTTTTATTTAATCAAATCATTCCTGTCAAACCGTGAAATGAAAGTCGTTCTGAACGGGATCCTTTCACACGAAGGCGGATATCCCCCAAGCCTCTACCTTGGGTCCTACGCTCTTTCTGATCTTCATCAATGATCTTCCTGGTGCCATCAGCTCCCAAGTAAGCATTTATGCAGATGTCAGTACTATTTACTCCTGTCTCAATAGCAAATCTGTCAGAGTTGACAAAGTTAATCTGGCCTCTGCTCTTGAAAAAAAACCTCCAATCAGTGGTTAACTGGGAGAGGAAATGTCTCGTAAATTTGGATCACTCCAAAACGAAACTTCTCTCATTTAACCACTATAGAGAAAATTTCCGGCCCGCCATCAGTATGGCTGATGCTCGACCCGAGGAGAGCATCTCACTGCGCTGTCTTGGCTTCATGTTTCAACTGACTTGAAGTGGAATAACTATATTGAATCAATAGCTGCATTTGCTGAAAGAAAATTTGGTTCATTGTGTCGTGCCAGATGGTTTTTCTTGTCAGAGTCCATCTTGCAAGTTTACAAATCTACCATTGGTCCGTGCATTGGATACAGTTGCCATATCTGGTCTGGTGGTCCTGCTACTCATCTTGAGGTTCTTGACAAAATCCAAAGAAGAATCTGCAATGTAATCGATCCTGATTTGTCATCTCAACTTCAGCCATTGTCTCACAAACGTTATGCGGCTTCCCTCTGTCTTTTCTATAAATATTTTCATGGCTACTGCTCTGACGAGCTTTTTTTCCTGGTGCCCTGATTATATGAATTTAATCGTGCTACTAGATTGGCATTTAGGTCTCATCATTTTACTGTTGAAATAGTAAAATGCAACCGTCATGGAACTCCTTTGCGTTTACTTGATTCTCTGATAACTACAATCTTCAAAAATTTAAATGCAATGCTAATCGCCATTTTCCACCTTTTTGAATCCTGTTCATCTTTTTTCCTTTCCTCAATCCCACCTCCTATACTCAGTCTTTTATGCTAGTTTCACTCTCTGTAACCCCCCCTCTGCGTACTAGTGGCACTCCTGCCTTACTTGAGGTGAAATGACTAAAGAAAAAAAAAAAAAAAATGAAAAAACTGATGTTTCTGTCACAATTTAGGATTGGGGGGGTGCTTTTATTACTGACATTCTTTTGTTTAGTTTCGTAAATAGGAAATTTGTTTAATTTTTGTAAATAATTGTTAATAGACATTAAGGTTAGATCTTTAAAGATTGTTGTTTCCACCTCCGCTCTCCACAGAAAAATTGTAATTATAGGGACTATCTAGGATTTCATAGAGAAATCGTGCTATTATAGGGATTGTAGTAAGAATGGTACGCATGTTTTCTTTTGTTTGTTTGTTTAGCGGCATATCAACACATTATGGGTCATTTAATGCCAAAATTAATTCTATTGGGAGCATCAGGAATTTATTTTACAAAAATGTATTTCTGCTAATATTTTTCTTTACAGTAATGTATTGCTGGAATTGTATTTTTTACAAAAATGTGTTATTGGTAATTTTTTTTACTATGAAAATGTATTGCTGGTATTTTTACTATAGTATTTTTTCTACTTTCAACATTTGGTGGTCAACTACTTGCTCATAGCTGTGACCCTAGCAGGTGCTACCACCCAGGGTCAGGTTGAACCTGGGAACAACAGCAATTAAAAGGTGGTTTCACGCTACTGAAGAAACTCCCGAACAGAGGCCTTGCTGCCGGTTGTAGTTTCTCGTCATACCCAGGACGGTGGTACGCATGAACTGGTTGTGTTGTCGTAAGAAAAAATATAGTACGTTTGGTTCATCGTTTGAGGCTAGATTACTTTGGTTTGGCTTAGTTCGTTTTTTGGCATATCGACCTCAATGGGTTATTTAATGCCGACATAATTTTTATTGCTAGTAATATTTTTTCCAAAAATGTATTGCTGGTAATATTTTTTATATTAAAAAAAAATCAAAAATTCATTGCTGTTAATGTTTTTACAAAATTGCTGGTATTAAAATCTATTTTTACATTTTCATAGCGTTTTGACCCCAGATTGGAGGTTAACTATTTGCCCCTAGCTGGGACCCTAACAGGTGCTACCACCCCGGTTCAATGTGGACCTGTGAACACTAGTAATTAAGAGGTGATTCCACGATCCTCAAAATCTCCTGATCAGAGGCCTTGCTGTTGGATGTAATTTATCGTCTTACCCAGGACTCAGTTGTAGTTTATCGTCTTACCCAGGACGGGCAAGATTAGTTCAATATAGGACAATTACATTTTCTGTAACAAAATGGAAATAAATAATAATTCTATTTATTCCTTATTTAACGCGTAAATGTCGCCTTGCTAACAACTAATATTGTTTAGTTGTATAAAACAAATTAATAAATAGTTAAAATACAATAAAAATAAAGTTATATAAAAGCTTAGACAGTTTTCCTTAGAAATTACATGTTACAATTAAAAACGCATCTCTTCTAAAAGTAGGTCTTCCTTTACTTTATCATATAAAAACGTTAAATTATAAGATAATTAGGTTACTATTCACTTGTGTTAAATTACAACTCATCTGAGCTGATATAATATCATTAAATGTTATAATAAAATTAAATGCATCAATAATTAAATATTTAAATTACATTTGAGCATTTCATGCCAACTCATCTGATAAGTAAACATTGATGAGAATATTAAATAGATGATTTTAATATATTTTTTGTTATACGTTATTTATATAGACATAAATATTTAAGTAAATGATCTGTTTATAATAAAGAGTATTAACAACATTTACCGGCTGAATGTCCGAGAAATTTCATAGAAAATATGTATCCTCCGACAGGAATCGAACCTGTATAGCCTGACGTGCTATACCAGTCTATCTACGAAGGAAGCATCTGGTTAGCAAGGTCGGTTTACTGCTTTTAAACTACATAGAAAATTTCTCGGACATTCAGGCCGGTAAATGTTGTTAATACTGTTTATTATAAACAGAGCATTTACTTAAATATTTGTGTCTATATAAATAAAGTATAACAACAAAATATATTAAAATAATTCTCGGACTTTCATAATATATGACATCATTTGTTTACATTAAAGATATGCTTCGATGAGATATGAACGTTCGAGGGAAATCATGGAAAGTCTGTAGTTTAAAAGCTGTAAATCGACCTTCCTAACCAGACGCTTCCTTCGTAGCTAAACGGGTATAGCACGTCAGGCTATATGACGGTTTCGTGTAGGATACAGGTTCGGTTTCTGTCTGAAGATGCATATTTTCTATGAAATTTCTCGGGCGTTCTGGCCGGTAAATGTTGTTAATATTGTTTATTATAAAGAGAGCATTAACTTAAATATTTGTGTCTATATAAATAACGTATAAACAATAAATATACTAGAATAATTGTCGCATATAGTTCATTTCATAAATCGATAATATATAAAATCGATATATCCAATTATATAAACTATATGTATAAATAAAGAGGCGGTATAAAGTATCGAAAAAAATCATACCCGCTCGGCCCGGTGGCTAGGATCAAAGTGTAGTATCTGTGCTTTGTGAGCTGCCGGGTCGGGTGTCTGTCGAACTCTCTGCTTGCAGGGAGGAACCCTGATGAAGCTCCGCCGAAGGGTAGGGTTTCGCTGGTGGAGGTTGACGGAATTGACCCACCTCGGTGGGGACGATGGTTATTTATTTTTGGCTGGGCCTACGGGCTCGGGGATACCCACATTAAAAAGGCCTTGTGCCACATTCAATCCTCGTGGGTGGATTGATAAATACCATAAATAAAGTGGCGGTCTCCCATCTCCATCGGAACAAAAATCTTCGAAGCCACTAGGATTGAAAAGGACAAATCAGGTGACAAGAGAGAAAGGCACGGCAAAATCCACCTCGTTCTCCAAAATTTCTATGCAGGCAATGCCATCGGATCTTCCATGAAAGAATTGGTTTACTTAGCCATCAACGTCCTCACCAGAAAGGAAACGATGAGAAAAGGGGAATTTAAATTCTTGGATATGAGATAAAGCCACCGCCGACGACGACGACAAATAAATAACATAATAAAAATTATACATCCTATAATAATAAATAATCATTACTTTCCTTTAAGGTCTTCTTTAAAATCTATTTTTTTCCTTCCGGGTGTCATAGAAAATACATCCGTTTATTTTGGTAGCCAGAGTTTCGATTTATGCCAATGGATTTAGGAAGAGAAGAAGTGGCCAGAGTGGAATCGGTCACTGATGATATAATGTCTTTAAATGTTATAATAAAATCAATGAACTAATAATTAAATAAATATATATTTAAGTTATATTTGAGCATTTCATGCGAAATAATAGGGTAAATAAACATTGATGTGAATATTAAATAGATAATATATAAAATCGAAATATCCTATTATATAAACTATATGTATAAATAAACTGGCGGTCTTCCATCTCCATCGGAACCAAAATCTTTGAAGTCATTAGAATAGAAAAAGAAAAAGTCAATGACAAAAGACAAAGGATCAACAAATTCCACCTCGTCCTCCACCAACATTACCTCGAAGTCAATGCCATCGTCTCTTCCATGAAAGAATTGGTCTACTTTAGCCATCAACGCCCTCATCATAAAGGAAACGATTAGAAAAGGGGGATTTAAATTCTTGGATACGAAATAAAGCCGACGACGGTAAATAAATAATATAATAAAAATTATACATCGTATAATAAATAATCATCATTTTTCTCTAAGGTTTTCATTAAGATCTATTTTTTTTCCTTCAAGGTGTGATAGAAAACACATCCGATTACTTTGGTAGACAAAGTTTCGTTTCATGCCAGATCTATGTCAGTGGAATTAGGAAGAAGTGGCCAGAGTGGAATCAGTCACTGTTGAAATTCCTACCAAAGAAGAGTAATCTCTGGCATTGCCAGGATTACTGAAAAATAAGCCTGATCAACCACCACAGCAAGGCTATGCTCCACATAAACCTCAACATTCTGAAATCTAAGACTGAAGAACTACTATGAAAAGTGCAGAATGGTTTTAGTGTCGGACGGAACAGAGTGGAACAAATCTTCGACTGTATGGCCCGCATCGAGAAATATCTGCAAAAACAGAGGGACCTGTTCCACAATATTATTAATTTCAAGAAATAATTTGATAGGGTAATGGTATGTTAGCCTCTGGCACGGACTCAGAGGATTCAACATAGAAGAAAGTCTCATCCAGTTCCACCAGGGTATCTATCGCCATATCACCAGCGGAGTTCTCATGAGCTCTCTGGAGATTTCTCCCAGACGATTAACTGCGACAGACAGGACTGCCTACTCTTTCTAAAACTCTTCAACTTGTTTCTGGAGAGAATTATGGAGGAAATCCACTACGACCACAATACTTCTATTTATACAGTGCAAACCGGATATAAGAGACCCGGATATAAGAGATATTTTCTCTGGTCCCAAATTAGAGCCTGTGTTAATATATGTAAATTAGACCCGGATATAAGATACTCGGATATAACAGAAACCCGGATATAAGAGACTTCTTCTCCGGTTCCAACAACTCTCTTATATCCGGGTTACACTGTATCAGTCTCTGCGAACTGCGTTTCACAGACGATATTCTCCATATTAATGCTTAAATTTTAATTAATTTTAATTTAATTTTAATTAATTTCACAGACGATATTCTCCTTATTTTAATTAATTATAATTTAATTTTAATTAATTTTACAGACGATATTCTCCTTATTAATGCCTAAATTTTAATTAATTTTAATTTTAATTAATTTTAATTAATTTCACAGACGCTATTCTCCTTATTAATGCTGCAATGCATAACTGGTAAACACGTTGAAAGAAGCGGATCAAATAGAATCTTTCATAACACGAGTGACGAGGTGGATTCGCTCACACGTATGTAAATATGAGAACGGAACGTCGGGCTACGGGAGACTACAAAACCTCTATGTTTGCTAATACGCTGCTTGTCGACCTCTCTGCTTCCGGGCTGAGGGGAACCCTGACGAAGCTATACGGAAGGGCAGACAGCTACCCGTCTCCATGTATATTCAATCAGAGTGATTGAACTCGACGAAGTAATACACACGTTACAGGAAAATGGAACTCAATACAGAGAATAATGGTGAATAGCACCAGTAACATCAGTGCCAGTGTCACCATGGATGGCGAATCACTGAAGGAAGGGTCCAGCTTCTAATACTTGGGAGCAACCCTGTCAAAAGATGGCCACTGCAGTGCATAATTCAAACACGGATCATCGCAGCCAAAGCAGCGATGGCCAAACTGGAAAGGATATGGAAGACCAACATCAGCTTCCAGACCATATTCAAGCTATCTACTGTAATCCTGATAACTTTTCTATTGTACTCGCATAACACAGTGAACCGATTTTCTTAGCAGCTGATATAGTAATGGATTCAATATAGTCTTTCCACTTCATATCAGGAGAGAGTATTAGACCAAGAAAACTCAACGAGTCATTCTCCTGGTGATTAGCACCAACCCTTCTGATAAAAAGAAGAAAGGTGTCTAGCTACACAATCATATTTTTTCAGCTTCGAAAGTTCAAAGCGTTGAGATTGTAGGCGTCGAGGAAGGATTATCTGGGGAGTCTATTCCACAAAATAACGCCTCTTGCAAAGATTCTATACAAAGGGAACTCCCTTCTTACGAATGAACTACAAAGGGAATTCAGGTGGTTTAATTAAAGCGGTTTCTTAGCAATGGACTACGAAGAGAATTCAGGTGCGTATCTGATGATTATTTTAGTCACGTAATGGTAATGGCGAATAGCACACCAGCAACATCAGTGGACGCCGTCCATGGTGACGCCGGCGTCGCCGGCGTCGCCATGGACGGCGATCGTCCTAGGTAAGACGATAAACTACGTCCAGCTATGGGCAAATAGTTAACTATTACCAGCAATACGTTTTTGAAAAAAAGAAATATTACCAGCAATACAATTTTGAAGGAAAAATATTACCAGAAACAGATTTTTGAAAAAACAAAATATTATCAGCAATAAAAAATTTTGTCGGCATTATTGAGGTTGATATGCAGTAAAACAAAATAAACCAAACCAATCTAAACCAAAGAATACATATTCTATTCATACGATTCTATCCTAAAAATCTTGTCAGCATTAAATAACCCATTGAGATTGATATGCCGTAAAACAATATAATCTAAACCAATCTAAACCAAAGAATACATATTCTATTCATACGAATGTATCCTAAAATCTCGTTGGCATTGGGGTGTTGATATGCCGTTAAACAAAATAAACCAAATCAAACAAAACCATGGACGGCGAACCACTGAAGGAGGTGTTTAGCTTCAAATACTTGGGAGCAACCCTGTCAAAAGATGGCCACAGCAGTGTATAATTCAAACACGGATCACGGCAGCCAAAGCAGCGATGGCCAGACTGGAAAGGATATGGAAGGCCAACATCAGCTTACAGACCATGTTGAAACTACAAATCGCTGGTTGTATCCATCCTAGTCTATCGGTGTGTGACTTGAACGCTCCTGGTTGAAGCAGGAAAAAGCATCCAGGCGTTGAAAAAAAAAAAAAAAAAAAAGAACGCATGAGAAAACTTCTCCGCACTATCTCCTGGGTGCACAAAACCAACGACTATGTATGGAGAAAGGTCGAAAGTCTCTTGGGCCGGCGGAAATCTCTTCTCGCCAATATTAAGCGTCGGTTTGGCCACATCCCAAGGCATAAACGCCTCTGTAAGACATTCAAGCAAGACACTTTCGAAGGCGGACGTAAGCAGGGAGGGCAACGCAAAAGCTGGCCAGACAACATCAAATAGTAGACAAACATGACATTTGTGTTTGTGTGTGTATTCAGAGTTTGTTAATTTGCTTATTTATTTATTAAGATATTTGTTTAGCTTTATATATACAAACAAGTTTTGTTATGTTCAACCAACCTGTTTGTTTAATTTTTTATTATATTATACAAATTTTCGTATCGAGCGGCACAGTGGAGTAATGGGTAGCAGTTCGGATTGAGGAATCGGAGAGCCGAGTTCGAATTCCAGTCGAATCCATTGCATTCACTTACGTGTTAATACCCTTGGGAAAGGTATGAATCCTCTTCTTCTTCTCCCTCATCAGCTACGGGTAAATAGACCGTTTTCTATAGCCTTGGGTAGCAGAAACAAATGGCAACGTACTGCGGGAAAAAAATCTGCCTCGTTAGTCATGTATCGAAAGATTCATGATCGCCTAAGCATGTATCACGCATGACACATAAGGTACGAGACAATGTGCGTGAACAAGTGAGTACGAAACGAGGCCAACATAAATAAATATTATTTTCCTTGTGGAATTAGGCGTACCATTCAGAAAGCCAAACCGTCAGCATTTTATCCATGATTGGTTTAAGTAGAAATTATTTCTAATTGAATTTTGGATGTTATTGACGATCGATTACTTTAAGACAATTTATTTCTTTCAATATCGAATTACAATGAATCATTGCTGACTTAATATCTTTAATTTGTATTGGTTATTGATCACTTTTCCATATGTATCGATTACATTTTGCCTTACATTTCTAACAAATGATTAATTGATTGCAAATTTTTGATGATTTCATTAATTATATTTAATTACAAGATTAATTGATAAGTGATTTTGTCTTGACGTTTGTAAAACATTTCTATTGATTTTTGATTGTATCGATTGAATGCTATTGCATAATATCTAGTCGATCTGAACTTTCGCAATTATGCAATGATTTTTAGTTCCTGTCTATTAAAATTTATAATTCTGTTGTACGTTCATTCAAAATGTTCAAAATTTCAAGGTCATGTTGGGAAGATCTTCAGTAGAAGTTTATTTGCCCAAAATGAATATTTACAACGTACAGTGGAGTAATGGATAGCGGCAGAAATAAATGGCAGCCTACTGCGGGAAAACATCTGCCTCGTCAGTCATGTATCGAAAGATACATGATCGCCTAAGCGTGTATCACGCATGGCACATAACTGACTGACATCGGGATCAAAATGGCGGATAAGTTTTTGTTTTGTTCAAGTACTTTTAACTGTCTTATTCATTAGTAAGACTAAGCGTTATCAGAACAGTAGACAAAATTTTGTTGGCTACAGCCGTGGATACTCATGCAATCACCACGTGGTCATACATGTATATGATTAAAATATAGTTGTCAGCTATGCTATATTTATGGGCAAACTTGCTCAATATCAGAGACAGTGTATGTAAGAACTTCTCAGAGATAGAAACTATTTAAAACTTATCTCAAAATGTAGACACGAAAACACATTTTTACGTCGTTACTTAAAAATCGAATACTAAAACTAAATAACTTTAAAATGTCAACTTGAAAAATGCAAATATATGCATTCTCTATACAACGCAGATAATGTAACATACTTTAGACAAAGTCAATAATTTAAACTAAACAAATAAAATAATTAACCCAGAAAATTAAACACATAAACACCAGTAAATGTAATGATAATAATAATCAACAATATATAATTAAATAAGCAATAATAATAGAGTAAAAATAACTAGAAATAACCGCATTCAGATCCACAATAAGTTTTATTCAATAGCCACGAGAATGATTTGAAATATAACCCTTAGACCTTCTACCCACAATGCACCATTGGCCAGCATATATAGATATTTAACGCTCTGTAGAAGATCAAGTATTAAACAGACTGTCGCTGCTCGGTGTTGACCTCAGTGTCCACTTATACACACACACACACACACACATACATATATATATATATATCCAAGTATAGGATTCGTGTATACGGAATAAATTCCAATAACCAACAAATACTATTCTTAAAAGAGTGCTCAATACAGAGTAGAGCGAATATAATCATTTATTCGAAAATTATAACATAAATAGGTTATAGAATCACTACAAAAATAGCCATTTCGTTTCAACACTTTTGGTGTCTTATCAAGTGATGGTGTTGAATGTAGAATAAAGTAGGTTGTGTTGAATGTAGAATAAACTCTTTATTCTACATTCAACACCGTCACATGATAAGACACCAGAAGTGTTGAAACAAAATGGCTATTTTTGTAGTGATTTTATAACATTCTTATGTTATAAATTTCAAATAAATGATTATATATATAATGAGATAACGATATATATTTTTATGTAACAAGAACAGTATTGAGGAAATTGTAAGACAAAATATAAAAAGTTTATTTGTGACGCATTTCATCCGTTACGACTCTAAACCCAGCCCGAAAATAAATTACACACACACACACACGCGCGCACGCGCATATATATATATATATATATATATATATATATATATATATATATATATATATGCGCACGGGCATATATATATATATATATTAGGTTGGTGCAAAAATAATGACGTAATAATGTCGTTTTTTGACGTATTTTTTAACGTCAAAAAACGACATTATTACGTCATTATTTTTGCACCTACCTAACACACACACATATATATATATATATATATATATATATATATATTAGTGTAGACGTTATTTTAGCGTGCAGAGATGCTTGCACTGATACCTTTCAGATTTTGAAACAGAAAAATGAATGTCTAACGACTTGCTTCTAGATATCCTACTAAAGAGATGTATGCATCCCAATTGGAATGGAACATATATACATTTTCATAATAAATAACACACACACACAAACAAACAAACAAACATTATGGATATTTGGGAAATTGTAAGACAAAATGGAAAAAAAAAATTTGAGACCTTTCATTCGTGAGGACTTCATCAGACTGGGTTTGTTGACGTTGTGACTACACATGCGCATAAACGAAATACGAAGGTAGTTTCAAAATTTTTTGAAATAATTTTTGTATGAATATATGTACGTACCTATCTCTCTCTCTCTCTCTCTCTCTCTATATATATATATATATATATATATATATATATATATAGGTAAAATGAGAACAATTAGAGTATAATTCCAAAGTACGTAACATTTAATTTAAAAGAGGGATCAATACAGGGTAGAGCTAAATATTATTTATTTTAGGATATTAAAACATTATTTAGCGATTTTTAACATGATTTAATATCCTAATATAATTCATCGGACTGAGTTTGTTGACGTTTTTATGAATACGCATGTTCATAAAGGACAGACGCTGATCAAACCCCCAAAATAAGAATAAAGAAAACATGTAAATAAAGAAATTAATAAAATAATAAATGATTACGTAATCAGTAATCTCCAACTGCAGACCAACATACAGTATTTACTACTGTATTTATGTGAATGGGGACATAGCCATTATCGTCCGTAGGTATTCTACAACAATGACAAGGTGGAAAACTTTTTCTTCTGATGCGTTTTGTCATTTAGCTTAAAAATTTAGACACGCAAACAAATTTTTCTACTTATTTAAAATGGAAAAGTAAAAACAAATACATTGTAGAATACAGCCATGAAAAATGCAAATATATGACAAATTTTGATTGATCACGAATACAATTCCTTAATGGGCATTTAAATTCGTAAATAATATTTGTCCTATAATTAAATAGGACAAATATTATTTACGAATTTAAATGCCCATTAAGGAATTGTATTCCTGATCAATCAAGATTCGTAAATAATTATATAGGCCACACTACAACATGTTTGACACACAGACTCACTCTACACCTTTCTGACAATAGCTCAATTAGATCTCATTTAAATATTCCTGGAGACCTACCGGACATTATTCGTAAGATACTTGTTGACAACTCAAATATAACAGCATAATCTACATGCAAAAGAAAAAAAAAAAAGCTAAAAATAATGGAAGCTTTATTAATAAAAACAAAAAACAACAACACTTAATAATATCAACTATGAACATGGACAAAATTTCTTGACCGTGTTTTGAAAAATGAAAACTTTATATAAATACGTATATGCAACAAAGTATTTCTTATTTAACAGTTAAAATATTTAATCCTTGAAAATGGCTAAATGTATAGCCGAAAGCGCTCGGATAAAAGGACATACGAACAGTTTTTATATAATTTATCATCTGAAAAAATTATTAGATTGCATGTGAAATTGTATCAAAAAGTAAATAAAAGCACCTTGTCTGTCGTATTCAATGAAATGTCAATGAAAGAAGGACTGCTGACTAATTACACAAAATTATATATGTATATATATATATATATATATATATATATATATATATATATGTATGGATATGAAATAACAATATATCATTCCTTATATGTCAAGAAAAATTTTAGGAGAAAGAAATATGACAAAGTGGAAAAAGTTTTCGTGTGAGGCATTTCGTCCTTTAGGACTTCATCAGACTAATTAATTGCAACACTAAAAAAATATAAAAATACATTTTTATAGTAAAATTACGGACAAAATATTTAGATTTCGGCATTAAATAACCCACAGAGGTTGATATGCCGCTAAACAAAATCAACCAATAGAAAGAACTAGTTCAAGAAATTAATCCATATAATATCCTACAATTTCTTAAAGAAATCAAACTGTATTGCAAAATAGAACTTTAATAAAACTACAACATAAAACACACATATCAGCACTTCTAGTTATTATGTCCACACAAATATGCATATACACAAGGTGAGTATCATCTACCATGGATTCAACTATGATAGCAGAATAATGCATATTATATTTTTATTACTTCAAAATTCTCAAGAAAAATAAATTTCGACATTTAGTGACAAATAAGGAGTTGATATGCCGTTGAGGAAATCAATGAAACCAAAAAAAAAAAAAAAAAAATCAATAAGATCAGGTAAATCTGTATCACGCCATATGTAGAGAATATGTGTTGATTGTTTAGTTAAAAAATTTTTGAATGGGCCAGTTTTGAGAAATTCTAAGAAAATACATGCCAACACTCCACTTAGTGGTGATCCCATTGATAATCCAATTAAAAAAAAAAATCATTGTTAAATGTATAATAGCATTGATTGGTGATTGGCGATGAGAAAGAAGATTTTTATTTATTTATTTATTTATTTTTATTAAACTGCAAAATGAGAAGAAAACCAAACCTATTCTAGTAAGCAGCGTTTCCTATGTCTACACTTACACAAGATTTCAGATTTTAGGTTTAGCAAATTGTCGGGTTCTTTATACAAAGCGATGGCTAACTTTTCCTCTGTACATAGTGAACAAAATTTATTACCCGCTTTATACTTATGACATAAAATGGGGTTTTTATTATCGTCTTGCTTAATTTTCCATACATAAGTATATAACGTGGTACTATACTTGTATTTTTCGTTATTAAAACTACTAAGATGCTTATAGTATAGGACTTTTATATATAGTCATCCACAAACAGACTAGTTCGCTGTATGAAAGGTCTTCAGTGTGGCTAGACACATGATTGCTTCAAGCCGCGATTTGACATCAGTCGCAGACTCTTACCCTTGGGCTATTGGCGCACCCTACGAAGAAAGGGGATTTTAACGCATTATATACGTGATATAAGCATTATCAGCTGCCAGAATGCTCTGTTCATTGCGAAGAGCTTAGCATTGTAGCAGCAGCAGCCGTCAAATAACCTTTCTTTCGGGAAACCACAGTCAGACTGTTTCTCTGTATCACAGCTCCTCAGTATATATATATATATATATATATATATATATATATATATATATATATATATATATATATATATATATGCAATGTCTGCCTATGTAGAGAGACTGGACCCTTTTGATAAACTTTGTGATCAAAACAGGAAATAAGTCGTTCTCATATAACAAATCCCAGGAATAATTGAAATATTTCACAACGTATAAAGCAGGATCAACCTGCTGTAATATTTTACTAAATTGCTAAAAACAACAAAGATGAATATACCAGTACCCAATAATTCATAAAGTAAGAGCAACGTTAAGAAGGCCAGAGAATGCATCAACCATTCCCTCTCTATATACAATTCTATAATTTCCGTTAGTCCGTCCGTCCATCCGTCCTTTACCCCCTCCAAAATACCTATACATTCACCGATCGAAACCAAATTTTGGAGACAAGTGCAAACAGGTAAGAGGGGTGGAGTACAAACTACAATTGGTTTTACTAGGGTGTGAGGCTTAATAAAATAAATTTTAACTATTTTTTTGAAAAAATTAAGTTTTTTTTTATTTAACATACAAAACATTCTCACTATTTTGAAAACAATTTAATGATTAAAATGATAAATAATTATTTAATAAAATTGCAATTTTGTTTTTTGCATTCTTCAAGTTTTTGCATGTTTTAAGTTTTTGATATATAACAATTTAGTTTTCAGTTCGCCCTGCGTTTGCGAGAATTATAAAAAAATCCCAAGGCCAAACGCTTCAAAAAGTTACAATTTGGCTCCAGAAAGAAATATTTACGCATGGCCAATTCAGTTATATGTTGCATGCTTAAGGGTAAGAAATCCTAAGAATTTATTCTTCATTGTTAGAAAGGAAAAAAATTCTTAAAAAATATTGTTTAGCATGAAGTCCTATAAAATTAAATTAAATTACAGAAATGATCAAACTGCGAAGTAGGGTTTTCGCCAAAGTATTTTTATCAAACATTATTTATTCAAATGTCATCGATTGGTTTGCGAAATTGAACGAAGAATCGTGTTTGTAAATCTTGACAATAATGTTAACAATAACTTCAACAATACTAAATACTGTGAGGATTTCAACACGCGTTAACGTTTTGTAAAAAATTCAAGTTGTTATAAAAACCATAAAGATAAAGATATTCGTATGTTAGAGAATAGCATCAGCCAATATTTTCAATGGATGCTTCACAAAACGCCATTCGAATATAAATAATCGTGAATACGGAAAGAAAAGCCTCGTAAAACGAACTGTGTACGTGAACAGCTTTGTGATATATTTCGATTTGTTTTTCTGGCCAAAATAAGAGGTTGAAATATGTCTAAAACTGTCTTTGTTATAAAAAAAAGGAACCGTTTTTCTGGGGTGCAGGTGGCTTGGAAAGTTTTGCTGACACCCAAAGTCCATTAAACTCCCTTTGCATTGGAATCTTGTCAAAAGTTGAGTTGAAGTGTTGAAACTTTGGAACGAGCCAATTCAGAAACAACTTCGGTTACATTGGAATAGAATAGAAAGAGACCAATTAAGCGATTGGCTCGATTATGTGAAGAATCATTGAACGAATCAAAATTGGTGCATTTAACAACATATCAACACATGTTGGGTCATATAGTTTTACACGAATATCAAAAATAGTAAACATTGGTTCGGTTCGCACAAGAGTAAACTGATTGATATAGTTCCGTTTTACACGAGAGTCAAAAGTAGACGTAAGTCAATTTGAGTCAAAAAGACAGACATTAGTTCTGTTTACATGAATGTCAAAAAGTATGACATAGGCCCGGTTTACACTAGAGTTAAAATGATTGATATTGATCCGTTTTACACGAGAATCACAAAAGTAGATATAGGTCAAGTTTACCTTGAGTCCAAAAGACAGACACCAGTCCTGTTTATACGAGAGACAAAAAGTACGACATAAATCCTTTACACTAATCCTTCAATGCAGTTTTTTTGTGAGTTATGTTGGCAAAACTTGAACAAGTAGTCTGTGATTGTTGTCTTTGGTAGGTGCCTCTGAAATCAATTGGCAAGAGAACCATGCCAAGAGTAAAGTTTTGTTACTTTGTCTAAAACATTTTAGATTATTACTTTCTGTGACCATAAACATTCTCTACAGATAACCTACTGTAAACAAAACATCTGAATTCTAAGTTCTCCAGAACTCAAGGAATTCACACATAAATCTTCTTTTTCTTAACGACGAGTAGTGAATAGGGTTGGGAATCTTGGTTTTGTTCAATGTTACTGAATCTTGTCAAGTTAAATCTTGGTTCTCTTCTTCTTGGAATTGTTTTTAATTTCATTTTATTATTTTAAAACATAATTTTAACGCGTTTAGATTTGATTTTATCTTCAACAATTCAACGTACTCACCTGAGAATTTTAATAATTATTATCCAATTAGTAGTCCCCTCTAAATCACCATCATGTAATTTCATGCATACTTCATGAATTTAAGCGTTCTACTAGTCTGGCATCTCGCTCTCACCCTTTCACTGTCGAAACTGTTAAATATAGCCGTCTCTTCTACTCCAGTAGCTTCATCTCGCACTTCTCGCCTGTGGAACTCCCTCCCTTTTTCTTGTTTCCCTGATAGCTATAATTCCCAACTATTCAAATGTAATGTCAATCGACCTCTCCAGATGCCCTGATCTATCCCCTCTCCTTCTCTTCATCCTTTCCTCTATCACTCCTCCTTGCTCTCGCTCCAACTCTCTGTAACCCCTTGCGTGCTAGTCACTTCCCGCCTTGCTTGGAGTTGAATGCTTAAAAAAATATCATGCTAACTGATAGATGATAACTCGCCAGTTCACCATTAAATGTAGCCGTCTTTTCTACTCCGATAGTTTCCTGTCTTGCACTTCTCACCTGTGGAACCCCCTCCCCATTTCTTGTTTTCCGATAGCTATAATCTCCAATTATTCAAATGTAATGTCAATCGACGTCTCCAGATGCCCTGATCTATCCTGTATCCTTCTCTTCATCCTTCCTTCATTTGCTCTTGCTCCAACTCTCTGTAACCCCTTGTGTGCTAGTGGCTTCCCGCCTTGCTTGGGCTGAAACGCTTAAAAAATCGTTTAGACAGGACCTGTGCCTTGTTACACCATCTGCCTAACGTTCTTTATCTCACGCTTGTAGTACATGAGTGATGTCATGTATTTCTAAATTCGGTAGCCAGGTGTAACCGCAGGTCAACCCTTCGTTTGTCGGTCCGGAATGACATTTGAGCGCAATCTATATTCCAACATAATAGGACCGTATAAGAATTTCGAACATTCGCCTCTAAAGATGAACGTTCATTTGTTGAGCCATTGAGAGTAATTCTTTTTCTAGATAATAATCATCTTGTCACAAACAAGAAACCACAGAGAATGGAAACGAAGGCGTATTTGACAGTTCAGGTCAAAGGTGAAATCTGCCAGGCGATTACGATTCGACCTCGACGCCTTCTGAGTCACAAAAATAAAAAGTACAACAAACTGTCATATTTCGATTTCTAGCGACGTGTCGTTCCTTTTTCTCGGACTTGAGATTCCTATCTTTTATGGAACCTTTCTCTGAAAGCAAACGGTAGCGTTTGGTGGAAGGACGTGGATAAAACTCTTGCAGGACGCGATTGGAATCACGACGGCCGGCAACTGACCACTGGATCAATAAGGTCTGTTTCCCAAACGCTTAACAAACCATTCCGGCACGCGACTCAACGGATAGATCTGCACGAAATAATATAAACCAGGAGTGGAAGGTAAAATTGCTTAATGCAAAAGCCACAGACAATAATGTTAAGATATTTGGGAGCTGAAAGACACGAGAAAAAATGACTCACATCTTTCACCGACATTTTGTTACAAAGATTTTTTATGAATATTAAATATACTGAAGCAGAAATTTTTATTCACGTTTATTTTTTAATGTCATGTGTCTTTAGGACGTAGGCGATCATGCCTCTCTGTTATGTCATAATACCTATTCTATTGTAATGGACTCTCCCAGAGATAATAAGTAGTAGTAGCAGTCGCCAGTTCGGATAAGTGCCGTCCCACGGTCTTTGACTGGGGACGCCTTCTGTCCAACTCACTGCGTTAGCAGTGAGGAACCCGGACGAGGCTTTGCCGAAGGGCAAGGTTTCGTCCGGGGAGGTAGACAGAGCCTGAACCCGTCAAGGCGGGTTCAAAGGCCATATTTTTGGCTGAGCCTACGGACTCGGAAATACCCACATTAAACCGGCCTTGTGCCACATTTGATCCTTGTGGGGGGATTAATAAATACTAAGTGCCGTCCCACGGTCTTTGACTGCGGACGCCTTCTGTCCAACTCTCTGCGTTAGCAGTGAGGAACCCGGATGAGGCTTTGCCGAAGGGCAAGGTTTCGTCCGGGGAGGTAGACAGGGCCTGAACCCGTCAAGGCGGGTTCAAAGGCCAAATTTTTGGCTGAGCCTACGGGCTCGGAATTACCCACATTAAACCGGCCTTGTGCCACATTTGATCCTTGTGGGGGGATTAATAAATACTCAGTGCCGTCCCACGGTCTTTGACTGCGCACGCCTTCTGTCCAACTCTCTGCGTTAGCAGTGAGGAATCCGGACGAGGCTTTGCCGAAGGGCAAGGTCTCGTCCGGGGAGGTAGACAGAGCCTGAACCCGTCAAGGCGGGTTCAAAGGCCATATTTTTGGCTGAGCCTACGGGCTCGGAATTACCCACATTAAACCGCCCTTGTGCCACATTTCATCCTTGTATGGGGATTAATAAATACTCAGTGCCGTACCACGGTCTTTGACTGCGGAGGCCTTCTGTCCAACTCTTTGCGTTTGCAGAGAGGAACTCGGACGAGTCTTAGCCGAAGGGCAAGGTTTCGTCCGGGGAGGTAGACAGAGCCTGAACCCGTCAAGGCGTGTTCAAAGGCCATATTTTAGGCTGAGCCTACGGGCTCGGAATTACCCACATTAAACCGGCCATGTGCCACATTTGATCCTTGTGGGGGGATTAATAAATATTCAGTGCCGTCCCACGGTCTTTGACTGCGGACGCCTTCTGTCCAACTGTTTGATTTTGCAGAGAGGAACTCGGACGAGGCTTTGCCAAAGGGCAAGGTTTCGTCCGGGGAGGTAGACAGAGCCTGAACCCGTCAAGGCGGGTTCAAAGGCCATATTTTTGGCTGAGTCTACGGGCTCGGAAATACCCATATTAAACCGGCCTTGTGCCACATTTGATCCTTGTGGGGGGATTAATAAATACTCAGTGCCGTCCCGCGGTCTTTGACTGCGGACGCCTTTTGTCCAACTCTCTGCGTTAGCAGTGAGGAACCCGGACGAGGCTTTGCCGAAGGGCAAGGTTTCGTCCGGGGAGGTAGACAGAGCCTGAACCCGTCAAGGCGGGTTCAAAGGCCAAATTTTTGGCTGAGCCTACGGGCTCTGAATTACCCACATTAAACCGGCTTTGTGCCACATTTGATACTTGTGGGGTGATTAATAAATATTCAGTGCCGTTCCGCGGTCTTTGACTGCGGACGCCTTCTGTCCAACTCTCTGCGTTAGCAGTGAGGAACCCGGACGAGGCTTTGCGAAGGGCAAGGTTTCGTCCCCGGAGGTAGACAGAGCCTGAACCCGTCAAGGCGGGTTTAAAGGCCATATTTTTGGCTGAGCCTACGGGCTCGGAATTACCCACATTAAACCGGCCTTGTGCCACATTTGATCCTTGTGGGGGGATTAATAAATACTCAGTGCCGTCCCGCAGTCTTTGACTGCGGACGCCTTTTGTCCAACTCTCTGCGTTAGCAGTGAGGAACCCGGACGAGGCTTTGCCGAAGGGCAAGGTTTCGTCCGGGGTGGTAGACAGAGCCTGAACCCGTCAAGGCGGGTTCAAAGGCCAAATTTTTGGCTGAGCCTACGGGCTCGGAATTACCCACATTAAACCGGCCTTGTGCCACATTTGATACTTGTGGGGGGATTAATAAATATTCAGTGCCGTCCCGCGGTCTTTGACTGCGGACGCCTTCTGTCCAACTCTCTGCGTTAGCAGTGAGGAACCCGGACGAGGCTTTGCCGAAGAGCAAGGTTTCGTCCGGGGAGGTAGACAGAGCCTGAACCCGTCAAGACGGGTTCAAAGGTCATATTTTTGGCTGAGCCTACGGGCTCGGAATTACCCACATTAAACCGGCCTTGTGCCACATTTGATCCTTGTGGGGTGATTAATAAATATTCAGTGCCGTCCCGCGGTCTTTGACTGTGGACGCCTTCTGTCCAACTCTTTGCGTTTGCAGAGAGGAACTCGGACGAGGCTTTGCCGAAGGGCAAGGTTTCGTCCGGGGAGGTAGACAGAGCCTGAACCCGTCAAGGCGGGTTCAAAGGTCATATTTTTGGCTGAGCCTAAGGGCTCGGAATTACCCACATTAAACCGGCCTTGTGCCACATTTGATCCTTGTGGGGGGATTAATAAATACTCAGTGCCGTCCCACGGTCTTTGACTGCGGACGCCTTCTGTCCAACTCTCTGCGTTAGCAGTGAGGAACCCGGAGGAGGCTTTGCCGAAGGGCAAGGTCTCGGCCGGGGAGGTAGACAGAGTCTGAACCCGTCAAGGCGGGTTCAAAGGCCATATTTTTGGCTGAGCCTTCGGGCTCGGAATTACCCACATTAAACCGGCCATGTGCCACATTTGATCCTTGTGGGGGGATTAATAAATATTCAGTGCCGTCCCACGGTCTTTGACTGCGGACGCCTTCTGTCCAACTCTTTGATTTTGCAGAGAGGAACTCGGACGAGGCTTTGCCAAAGGGCAAGGTTTCGTCCGGGGAGGTAGACAGAGCCTGAACCCGTCAAGGCGGGTTCAAAGGCCATATTTTTGGCTGAGCCTACGTGCTCGGAAATACCCACATTAAACCGGCCTTGTGCCACATTTGATCCTTGTGGGGGGATTAATAAATACTCAGTGCCGTCCCGCGGTCTTTGACTGCGGACGCCTTTTGTCCAACTCTCTGCGTTAGCAGTGAGGAACCCGGACGAGCCTTTGCCGAAGGGCAAGGTTTCGTCCGGGGAGGTAGACAGAGCCTGAACCCGTCAAGACGGGTTCAAAGGTCATATTTTTGGCTGAGCCTACGGGCTCGGAATTACCCACATTAAACCGGCCTTGTGCCACATTTGATCCTTGTGGGGGGATTAATAAATACTCAGTGCCGTCCCACGGTCTTTGACTGCGGACGCCTTCTGTCCAACTCTCTGCGTTAGCAGTGAGGAACCCGGAGGAGGCTTTGCCGAAGGGCAAGGTCTCGGCCGGGGAGGTAGACAGAGTCTGAACCCGTCAAGGCGGGTTCAAAGGCCATATTTTTGGCTGAGCCTTCGGGCTCGGAATTACCCACATTAAACCGGCCATGTGCCACATTTGATCCTTGTGGGGGGATTAATAAATATTCAGTGCCGTCCCACGGTCTTTGACTGCGGACGCCTTCTGTCCAACTCTTTGCGTTTGCAGAGAGGAACTCGGACGAGGCTTTGCCGAAGGGCAAGGTTTCGTCCGGGGAGGTAGACAGAGCCTGAACCCGTCAAGGCGTGTTCAAAGGCCATATTTTAGGCTGAGCCTACGGGCTCAGAATTACCCACATTAAACCGGCTATGTGCCACATTTGATCCTTGTGGGGGGATTAATAAATATTCAGTGCCGTCCCACGGTCTTTGACTGCGGACGCCTTCCCTCCAACTCTTTGATTTTGCAGAGAGGAACTCGGACGAGGCTTTGCCGAAGGGCAAGGTCTCGTCCGGGGAGGTAGACAGAGCCTGAACCCGTCAAGGCGGGTTCAAAGGCCATATTTTTGGCTGAGCCTACGGTCTCGGAATTACCCACATTAAACCGGCCTTGTGCCACATTTAATCCTTGTGGGGGGATTAATAAATACTCAGTGCCGTCCCGCGGTCTTTTACTGCGGACGCCTTTTGTCCAACTCTCTGCGTTAGCAGTGAGGAACCCGGACGAGGCTTTGCCGAAGGGCAAGGTTTCGTCCGGGGAGGTAGACAGAGCCTGAACCCGTCAAGGCGGGTTCAAAGGCCAAATTTTTGGCTGAGCCTACGGGCTCGGAATTACCCACATTAAACCGGCCTTGTGCCACATTTGATACTTGTGGGGGGATTAATAAATATTCAGTGCCGTCCCGCGGTCTTTGACTGCGGACGCCTTCTGTCCAACTCTCTGCGTTAGCAGTGAGGAACCAGGACGAGGCTTTGCCGAAGAGCAAGGTTTCGTCCGGGGAGGTAGACAGAGCCTGAACCCGTCAAGACGGGTTCAAAGGTCATATTTTTGGCTGAGCCTACGGGCTCGGAATTACCCACATTAAACCGGCCTTGTGCCACATTTGATCCTTGTGGGGGGATTAATAAATACTCAGTGCCGTCCCGCGGTCTTTGATTGCGGACGCCTTATGTCCAACTCTTTGCGTTTGCAGAGAGGAACCCGGACGAGGCTTTGCCGAAGGGCAAGGTTTCGTCCGGGGAGGTAGACAGAGCCTGAACCCGTTTTTTTAGGCATATATATTAGGTTGGTGCAAAAATAATGACGTAATAATGTCGTTTTTTGACGTATTTTTAACTTCAAAAAACGACATTATTACGTCATTATTTTTGCACCAACCTAATACGAATTTGGGGTGTACCGGGTATATCGTCAGTGGTAGTACCTTTGTAACGAAGCGGTCGACCTTGCTTTACTCGGAGGAATTGGGATGCGGAACGGTACTGGTCCAAGGCCTACATCCAACTCACATAAATGATCCTAAGAAGTCGTATGGGGACTGCGGCGGTCAACCCCGGTCAACGGCATCGACCTGCCGGCTAAACCGTGTGAGGGTAGTTGGAAGCGTTTCCCGGCCCGAGCGCGCGCGAATATGCCTGGATTATTTAAATGAGGAATTATAATCATTACACGCTTTTCCAGTATCCTTATCTTGGTTGTTTTATTAACACCGTTTTCCTCGTTGTCCACTCAAGTGACTGCCGTAATCGGTAACCTTGTTGGGATTTTGTAATGAATACTTAGGTGGAAGAAACAGACAATCGACACAAACGTGAATAAGACTAATAAGATTAATTGATATGAAATATCTCTGAAGCAATGGACAATGGAAAGAGATGAATCTATCTGTGGATTTAATAAAGGGTTCCATTCAAATTTTCAAAAAGATTATTGAGTAAGATAGATAAAAAAGGTAAAAATAAAAATCCTGAATCCTTCCTCTATTTAATTAATTCGAAGCCCTAACATCCATAGCTGATAAGGTTGACTGCTTTGCTCGCAGATTCTCATCCAACACAACATTCGACTCATCTCGAGATTTTGTGCATGACCCTTTCAATGGTATTGGACATCTCTAAATTAGAATCTCATAATGCATGTGGTGGTGACGGGATAGCAGCTGTAGTCTTAAAGAAATGTCCTCCTGATCTGGCTCCAGTTCTCTCAAAACTATACAACTATTACCTTGCTGATTCTTGCTTTCCAGCATGTTGGACGTCCTCCTCTGTCGTCCCCGTTTTTAAGAAGTCTGGAGATCTTTCTTACCCATCTAACTTCCGTTCTATTAACCTCTTACCACTCTTCGACAGTCATCGAGGTTTTAATCAATGCCGAAGTGGTTAAGCACCTTACATCCCATGATCTACTCTCTGACAAACAATATGGTTTCCGCTTTACCTGGTCTACCGCTGATGTGCTTACAGTCATAACTGAATATGTATACCAATCTCTTGATAATAACGGCGAAGCTTGAGTTGTGGCTCTAGATATCTCGAAGGCGTTTGATAGGGTTTGACATGCTGGCCTTCTTCGCAAGCTTCAGGAATACAGTATTACAGGACGATTATTTGATTTAATCCAATCATTCCTGTTAAACCGTGAAATGAAGGTCGTCTTAACGGGTTCTCCAGTTCCTTTCATACAAAAGTTGGTGTTCCCCAAGGCTCTATCCTTGATCCTACACTGTTTCTGATCTTCATCAGTGATCTTCCTGATGTCATCATTTCTCAAGTAGGTATTTACGCAGACGACACTACCATTTACTCCTGTCTCAATAGTAAATCACTACGCCTTCTTGGTCTAACGTTTTCCACTGACCTGAGGTGGAACAACTACATTGAATCAATTATTGCAGCTACCGCAAGGGAAAGTTGGTTCTCTGTGTCGCACCAGAAGGTTTTTCTCGTTAGAGTCCATACTTCACATCTACAAATCTACCATTCGTCCATGTAATGAATACTGTTGCCATATACGGTCTGGTACCGCCACTGTTCATCTCAAGGTACCCGACAAAAGACATATGCAATGTGATAGGTCTGTCATCTCGACTCCAGTCATTTCTCACAGACTTTATGTGGCTTCACTCTGACCTTTCTACAAATGCTTTCATGGCAGGTGCTCTGACGAGCTATTTATCCTGGTGTCCCGACTAAGTAAATCGAAGTGTGCTACTAGGTTGGCATCTCGGTCCCACCGTTTTAATGATGAAACAGTTAAATGTAACCGCTACTTCAACAGCGTCTTCTCTTGCACTTTCTGACAGTGGAACTCCTTTCCTCATACTTGCCTTGATTCCTGTTCTTCTTTTTATCCTTTCCTCACCCTCCCCTATAGCCAGTCTTTTCTCTTACTTTCACGGGACTTTCAGTGGGACCCCCGCCTTTCTTAGGGTGAAATGCTTATATATATATATATATATATATATATATATATATATATATTACCAATTTGTGACTGGTAAGGATACATTCAAGGGGATTGTTAACCCAGGGAGAACTCACTGGGGTAGACTGTTCTAGTTCCACGTGCCATGTCTAATGGATGTCAGTTATCTCTTGTTAATTCTCCACTGAATGTTCTTCGCTGCCTTAACCAGGTATTGAACTCACACTCTTTGGCTCCTGTCACTGAATCTAACTAACGCCTTTATCCACTATGCCATACACAGATGTCATTAAGGACACATGGTACAGTGAGTAGACAGTCTTGTCTTAGACCCCTATCTATTTTTTGTATATTTACTGAATACACTTTCTATCCGTGTAGAATGGGTTTGCTTCCGGTATAGTTTCTAGATTATTCTGATATAATTCCGAAATGTCCTGGTTACCTAGCAGTTCTAACGGTTTTTGATGTACTTTTGCATAATGTATAAAACACAGGTATACATTCCTTTGCATTTGTATTGCTCTTTCCGATATTATAAGCATATATATCATATTCTTTGTTCCATTGTCTTTAACGAATCCTATTCTTGTTCTATTTTCATTCTAATCATTTTTGCGCTTTATTTATCAGAATTCGGATGATAAGTTTTGTTATGTGGCTCATTAGGCTAGTTGTCCGATTCGGTTCACATTTTATTTGCACTTGGCTTCTTAAACAGTTCTATAAAAATGGATCTACTTAGGTCTTCCAGTATATCACCACTGTTGTATATTTCATTCATCATGTCTGCAGTCTTGTCAATGTCGAAATCATCTCAAGCTGCCAGCGTCTCTATTACAATTCCGTTTGGTTCTGATGCTTTGTTTCTCTTAACTTTGGCCAGTGCTGATTCCACTTTGGATTTTAATATTACTGGTCCTTCGATATTTCTATGCATTGCCAGTTGTCCACTTTTGTTGTGTAAGAGTTCTCCGATGTCTCACTTCCCGTCTTTCCATCTCTGAAGTATTTTCGTCGTCCTCACCAAGCTACGCGACACACTTTCCTCCTTACTTTCTCCCTTGTCTGTTTTTCACATATACAGGCAAAGAAATCACATTTCTTTTCATCTTAAAAAACAACTACAAACAAGGAACTTTAACATTCGTACACGATAGGAAATATTTAGTTGTAAAAGCATGAAAACAAACATATTTTTTTTATATTTTAAAACCTTTCGCGCCATTTTTTTTGTGGTTTGATTCAAATCGCGTAGTAATTAGCAATCTTATCTCATAGGTTATTACTGACTTTTATCCTCATTGGGTACCCAACTAATATTAGGTTGGTGCAAAAATAATGACGTGATAATGTCGTTTTTGACGTTAAAAAATACGACAAAAAACGACATTATTACGTCATTATTTTTGCACCAACCTAATATCTATCTATTGCAGATTATTCATTATCTATCTATCTATCTATCTATCTATCTATCTATCTATCTATCGTTCTGGTCCCTAACCCCCGCAAATACGGGGGACTCACTGTACATCGAAATGTTTGCGGACACGTTGCTGCTGCCGAATGTATAAATGTGCATTAATGTTTCATTGTGTTGATTCGCACCACACTTACAGCATTTATCTTTCTTCCATGAATCTCAGCTTATGTGCTCGGTTGTGGGGTGGGGGTTATCCTTGTCAACCGCAAATGGCTTTTGCATTGGACATTTTCGTGCGCTAGTGTAATCCGAATATATTCTTAACTGCCACGTAACATTTGGAGTTAACATAATACATTCGTCATTACAATTGGTTCCCCTATTACTGTTTGTTCATTATCTATACCTAGGTAAACCTTTCGAACTCTGACCACAGCTTTACTTGCTGAAATTTGACTGGTTCTAGAAGAGTTTTACCGTTTTCACTTGTTCATTCAAATACATTCAAATAAGTTAATGATGCGGTGTTTCTCTCTTGCTTCTCTTGCCTGCCGTATGCTTCGCGAATATTAAATTCTCCTCGTCGTCTTTTCTTATTCGGTGTCCAAGATATTTCAACTGTCTCTTTTTGATTGTAAGTATAACTTTCTTTGTAGTTCCTATTTTTCCTTAAGACTTCCTTGTTGTTTCCATATTCTGTCCATAGTATTCTCAGCATTCATCGAAATAATCCCATCTCAAGTCTCTTCATTATCCGAGTGGAGATTTTGCAGTATTCAATTCCATATCGAAGATTAGATATTACAGAACAGTTCAGCACTATTTTCTTTATTTTTAAGGACATTTTCCGATGTCTTAATACTTTGTTCTGTTTCTGAAAGGCACCTTTCGTTTTTTCAATGGGCTTTCGGATTTCTGTGTCACAATTACTCAAATAGCTATATTTCTGCAGCGTTTTTATTTTAACCTACCCATTATGTAACTCACATCTTGGGCTGTCTCTTTTGCTCACAACCAAGCATTCTGTCTTCTTAATATTCCGTTTTCTTGTTTTCTTTTAGTATCTTTTAATTTTCTTTCTGAGTCTGTCATCAAGACAACTTCATTAATAAAGATCGAATTAGCAAATGAACCATTAGGTTAGGCTCATATTAAAATAGTTTTACACGACAAAAGAAACAGAATGGAAGACTGCCAGCGGCGCTCTTTGTCGTCAATTGAAAGAAGTGATTAATTCATAATCGCCGTTTCTAAGTTGGCTTAGAAAAGCCAAATAATTCGTTTCTCTTTCGATAATCGTTTGAAGGCTGATGGTGTCAATATATTGACATGATAACACTAGTAGCAACAGCAGCGATAATTGGCTTCCGTTTGAAATTGGTGGCCGGACGTTATGTGGGTGCATCTCTTGATGTCACACGGGCAAGAATAATATTTTGATTGTAGAGTGGTCATCAACATTCACAGCATCTTTTCACGCCCACGAATACCCACATAGATATTTAATTAGCATAATTTGGCACAACGACACGAAAGCCGAACAACTGTACAAGAGAAACTGCAACCTATGATTAGTAGTCAGGGTCATTACAATTGGTTCCCAGAATCGGAAATTATTTATGACTCATCATAATCTATCTATCTATCTATCTATCTATCTATCTATCTATCTATCTATCTATCTATTCCAAGAATCGGAAATTATTTATTAATTATATTGTTAACCATTGTTGATATTAAGTCTGGCACAGGGCCAAGGGATGTATTTCCTATAAAAATCGAACTCACGAGAATAACGAATTGGGTGTGAAATAAGCTTGTACCATTACCGTTGTAGTGTAATGGATATCGGCCCACAGTGAGAAATCTGAGAGCCGGGTTCGAATCTCAGTCGGCTTCGTTATATTCACTTACGCGCAAATACCATTGCTATGGCTTGAATAGCAGGACAGACTGTATTTATAGCCTTGGTTGGCAACCAGTCTACCGTAGAAAGAAACGGTAACTTACTACAGGAAAATTTCTGCTTCGTTGGTCATGAATTGAAAAAGTCATGATCGGCCAAGCGTGTATCACGTATGACATTTAACTGACTGTCTGAACATTACCCCCTCTATCGAACAATAAATAAGAGTTTATATAACGCTGTTTTTCTTCTGTTATCTATCTATCTATGGTTTACTCCACTTGTCTGCCAAAGGACTTTTGCTAGCGACTGTTAGATCGCGTTGCCAAAGCAGTTAGAAAAGGGCGCAAAATTTGTACCCTTCTTTATATTATCTACTCACAGGATACCTTAGAGCATATTTAATAATTCTGCTAGACCAAGAAAGAACTCTTCACAAAATGGTAGTCCCACAGATTCTTTCATAGGTACGTTGAACATATATAACTACGAATAAGGAGACACCAATAAAAACACCTTCGTTAACCCCTTTTCCATACTTTTTGTTTAGTTTGTTCTGTAAATACAAGCAAAAAGTGTGGGGAAACCATACATTTCTTTAAAAAACACACCTTAAAATAAGATATTTTTGCATTATTTTAAAGTAAAAGAAAAAATTTCATATATTTGCTTTTATTTTTCAGTTTGTCTCAGTTCAAACATTGGATTCATCTGACTGAAATAACTTTTTTCTAAATTGGGAATATTTTGATTAGAAACATTTTGTTTTATAGCATTAATCCCCTCAGTAGACATTTCAACTAAGATAAATGTTAATAAAGGTTTCAAATATTAAATCATATAAAACACACACACACACACACACACACACACACACACACACACACACACACACACACACACACACACACACATATATATATATATATATATATATATATATATATTTCTCTTTAAAGAAAAAAGTTTGTGCCGTTACGAAAGTATTTTCATAGTTTTTATTTGTTTTTAATTTTGATGCAATTTGCATAAGATGGCCAAATCAAAGCAGCTAAGCGTTCAGATGATGGCACAAATTGACATTTTATTCAAAGAAGGCTAGTCTCAAAGATAAATTGGCCAGAATTTGGAGATTTCTAGACATGGTGTGCAATATTCTTTACAGAGACAGTTGGAAACAAATGCAAAAGTTGACGAAAAAGAGCTGGAGCACTAAAAGTGACAATTCCTGCTGAAGATAATCACTTTATACACACACACACACACATATATATATATATATATATATATATATATATATGTGTGTGTGTGTGTGTGTGTGTGTGTGTTTAGTTAAAGATGACTGATAAGGTACTGTGATTAAGCTTTATATTTAATTTTTCTTGTGTTCTTACAAGTGTTTTCTTTTCTGGACACAAAGTGTGTATAAACTGTCCCAAAGTTCTGCATATCCGAGCGCTTTCGGCTATTCGTTTAGCCATTATCAAAAGGAATTTTTATTTTTTATTTTTTACTAAATGTGTGGATTTTATATGTATGTGTCTGAAGTTATAGGAATCTTTTATTTTCCAAAAACGGTCAGCACATTGTGGCCATGTTCGTAGTTAATGTTATTTAGTGTTGGCTTTTCCTTTTTTTATTATGCTTCCATTATTTTTAATCTTTTTTTTTTACATGTGGATGACTTTTCAACTAAGTTAAATGTTAACACAGGTTCTAAATGTTAACTCAGCACTGTAAACAAAAACAATACTGTAAACAAAACATATATAAACATTTCCGTTTCAAGAAATAAAGATAGTGGCATTAGAAAAGTATTTTCATAGATTTTTTAAAATTTGTTTTTTAATTTGAAAGTCGTTTGCACAAGATTCCCAAATCAAAGCGGCTAAACGTTCAGGTGAGAGCACAAATTGACCATTTTATTCAAAGAAATCTCGTCCCAAAGACAAATTGGCATGAATTTGAAGATTTCTACACATGGTGTGCAATATTTGTTACAAAGGCCTTTAGAAACAAGTGCAAATGTCAACGGGAAAACTATTGAGCACCAAAAGTGTCAATTGCTGTTGAAGATTATTGAGAGCAAAAGAAATGGAAAGACAACTGATCCAGAGTTGACAGCTGAACTTCATTCCTCGAGAGGAAAACCAGTGTTGTTCTCAAATGTGAAGAATCGACTTAGATTAGCATGGCTCGGCGGATGCATAGCCATCAAGAAATACTATTTATGGAAGGCGAATAAGCAGAAAAGACTGTCGGAGGCTAAAAGAGCATAAAAAATAGACCTTAAAGGGGTGGCAAAATGTATTGCGGACATTTGGGGGCCCAAAACATGACATTTTGGTAGCAAGTGTATGTGAGAAGAAAGTCAGCAGAGAGGATGAATGATGAATCCGTGGTTCTAAAAGTTAAGCATGGTGGTGGGCTGTTGTTATGGCGTGGTGTGTTTTGGGAGAGAGAAGAATGGAAATTTAATTCCGGTCAAGGGAATTATGAAAAAAAGGACAATATCACTCCATCCTATAAAATCTGGTTTAGCATAATTGAAAAAAAAAAAACATTCAATTTTCAACAAGGTAACAATCCAAAACGCTCTTCTAAATTTTATCAAAATAACCTCTAGTCAAAAAAGGGAACAAAATTTTATGACTAATCTGACTCAATCTCCTGGTCTCTCTTCTTGAATTAATATGGGATGAACTGGATAGGAAACTTTGAAGAGAATACCCAGAGTGAGAATGAACTTTTTTCAGTGTTTAAAGAATGCTTGGGAAGGTGTGCCATCTACTTTTTTTCAAACATTGTTGGAAAGAATGCCAATAATTTGTAAAGCAGTAATTAAGGCAGGTGGTGGTTTTATTGACGAAATAAAAATATGATGCTGTTGTATGATATTTTATAGTTACGTGGTTATTTTTATTAATTTCTATCCGTCTTGGGTATGACGATAAATTGCATTCGCATCCTGGGTAAGACGATAAACTACGTCTAACAGCAAGACTTCTGATCAGGTGATTTTGAGGAGCGTAGAACCACCTCTTAGTTTCAGCAAAACAACAATCCAAAACACTCTTCCAAATTATGTCAAATAGCCTTGAATTAAAAAAAAAAAAAAAAAAAAAAAGGAAGAGCATCTTCTCACCTTTCTCCCAGTGAATTAGTATGGGATTAATTGGATAAGAGAGTTCGGAGAAAATAATTAAAGAGTGAGAGTGATCTTTTTCAGTGTTTAAAGAATGCTTGGGAAGGTCTGCCATCTACTTTCTTTCAAAAATTGTTGGAAAGATTGCCAAGAATTTGTAAAGCAGTAATTAAGTCAGGTGGTGGTTTTATTGACGAAATAAAAATATGATGCTGTTGTATGATAATCTTTTATAATAAAGTGCTTATTTTTTGTTATCTCTTAAAAATACAAAAATTTCTGATTTTAAGTTTTTTTTTTAAAGAAACGCAGGGTTTCCCGAACTTTTTGCCCGTAGCGTATGTCGTTGTTAAATGTCCGGAATTGTTTTATACTAATTCTCACTAACCCGATTGAAGAAACTCCTATGTTTCTACCGGATTAGCAAATGTTATTAATATACACCGAATTAACTCGATAATCCCATCTTGTTATTAGGTTGGTGCAAAAATAATGACGTTTTTTGACGTTAAAAAATACGTCCAAAACGTCATTATCTTTGCACCAACCTAATATTTTCATGTCTTTTTTTATACTATTGTTTACCCAATACAAGCGCCAAGAGTCACTCAAGTTAGAAGGTTACTGAGTAAAGTCGTTGCTAAGAGAAGGAACTAAGAAATACATATAGAAATACATAAGATAGATAACGGTTACCCTGGGAATTGAAGAAAGTAGTTATCTTAAAGACATACCGGAAGAAGTAAACATTCAGGGAAGAAACTGCTTTAGTGGAATTTCCTTCTTACCAACCGTAATACGGAAGGAATAGGGAAGATTCGACTCAGTGTAGGTAGCATATCGAGACTTAGATGTTAAGGTCTGAATTGCAGGCGTTAAATAATGTAACTCGTCTGAACATTTGCAACAGAGAAGTAGCGAGTGGTTAACAACGTTTCATCTGTGGGAATCGGGAAAATAAGAAAACATTCAAAAGACGGCCAAAAAAATCGTTTGATCTCTTTCGAGGCTGGGCAGTGACGTCTGGGCAGTTCCAAACTTAGCAATTCAGAGAAGAAGTCATCATTCAAGATAGAAAGACTCAGGAATTCTACCAGACTAGCCAGCCATGTGTTGGAATTAAAAGAATAAAATAACAAAGATCCGATTATAAACTGGAAAATATTTTTTTAAAAAGACAAAACTTATGGCAATCGTAGTGATAACAATAACAATATTTCCAGACCCCAAAATATACCGAATAAATGATCGGAAATAATGACACGATGGATACACACTAAAAAGAACATTTTGAATTCGTACGAACCAGGCTGAAAGTATGTACAGTTTATTTACTCCTCCTCCAATACAATTTCAATACTCCTGCTTTTATCCTACCCATTTCTATTGCACTTCACGTTGTGTGTTTCTATATAAATAATAAACCGTTAGGACATCATTTTGCTCATATCACATTAAGGTATCGAAAAGTTAAAACCAACCTAGTGTAATTGGCTAATCTCCCAATTTTTTTTTAATATATATATATATATATATATATATATATATATATATATTAGGTTGGTGCAAAAATAATGACGTAATAATGTCGTTTTTTGACGTATTTTTTAACGTCAAGAAACGACTTTATTACGTCATTATTTTTGCACCAACCTAATAGATAGATATTAGGTTGGTGCAAAAATAATGTCGTTTTCAACACATAGTAACATATGTGAGAAAACGACATTATTTTTGCACCAACCTAATAGATAGATAGATATAGATACATATATTATAAATTAATTGATTTAAAATATGGTTTTTTCGCTACACTGTGTAGCCGAAAAAAAAACATATTTTGAATCAATTAATTTATAATATTTATGCTGTGTAAATTTACATTGAGCACTATTTTGTAAAAATAAAAATATCTATAAGAACACCGGATTATATATATTACTGTTCTTTCTTTTTATTAATATATATATATATATATATATATATATATATATATATATATATATATATATATATATATATATATATATAGGAAGCATATATTCATTCAAATATGTTCCATTTAATAATATAGACATATTGTGTCTGTTTAATTCTATACTGATCCTTTCCAGTTGTCTAATCAGTTTCTTGATGTTATAATGAAATTCATCAACGAATGCACTTTAGTTTGTTTTTTAACCCAAGTACTCTCGACCTTTTATAACATCATTTTCATGGGTAAATTACAAACATAAAGTTAGTGTAAGTGCGATAAAATCTGAATTCCGTTGTCATCGTGGTTTTTAAAAAAAACGCACGACCGAATACTGTTATAGTTATTTTAGAATTTAAAAATTTATCCGTCCTAGTTATGGAACTTTTTACAAAACGAGCTTTTCAATATAGGGGAGCTGATCGGAAATTGGCAGAAATGTAAAATGGCATTAAATGTTATATGCGCATTAACATGTTGTTGCTATATTCGTAATAAATTTTATACATAGATGAAAAAGTGTGTGAAAAGTGAAGAAATAAAAAATCTTCAAACACATTCAATTTTAAAATAAATTTGATTATTGAGTATTTGTCTTCTTTCAAGTTGAAAGAAACGAATTATAAAGATCTTAGCGAAATAAAGTCCCACAAAAATATTTAGCTTTTTCCTTCAGAATAAATTATGTTAGTATGATAGAAGAAACAGAATGTGTTTACCTAAGAAGACTGTCATGTATTTACTTTGTTTTATGAATGTGTATAATTCCTCAGCAGCCAGCAAACGGGAGCTGTGTTATGATTACTATTAACATATTGTTTACATAACATTCATATGGTTGAAGTGTGTTTAATTTACTTTAAAATTCTGGAGATTATTATGAGAAGGTTACTCGATAAAACATGGGAAATGTTGAGTAATACGAAAGGTGTGAGAATTCAGTTGTGCACAAAACAACAAGCCTGGTCACAGGTTTACGAAAAAACTGAATACTAACTTTGTGAATTTCCAGGGATATGAAAGTTAGAATTACTAAGTTGAAAAGTTATGTTGGTTAGTAAATATTTTTGAAATATCTATTTTTAGGAGAGAAAACATTTTGATCATTTTCAAATTTAGTAGCAGTCAATAAACATAGTTGTCTGAAATTCCAGAGCCTTGCGAGCGTTTGAAATAACGTCGCCGATTAGTTAATAAAAGCGAATTGGGAAATTCAAATCTGGAGCCGACTTTGTGCAAAAAAAAGTCACTTTTGAGTTTTACTGATATTAATTAAACTACTTGAATTTTTCCAAAATTTTTAACCGCGTTTCACATCTATATTACAAAATGGAAAAAAGTTTTCGTCAGATCCATTTCGTCCTTTAGGACTTCCTCGGACTAAATTTAGGCTTACGTTGATGCCGCCAGGAATACATTGGAAAAACCTCAAGGAATAAATAAATAAATTGTTATATGAACACAAAAGGGACCTTTTACAAAACAACACATTAAATGCATTAGTTGTTCACCGTAACGAAATTTACTACAATTTTGATATAAAAAAATGCTACTCTGATTAAAAGAGAAAACAATTCACTAAGACGTTTCCCCATTGTTGGCAGATATTCTTTTATCACAATGTAGGATATTTAATAACAAAAGTGATGAAAACACAAGTAAAAAGAATCTAAATTAAATCGGGTAGATTTTATACCAAAATCACATATAAAAAAATCTTTAAATTTAAAATTTCCTCAGTCGCAACTTTGTGCGCATGTGCAGTCGCATCAGCGTAAACATAAACTTTGATTAAGTTCTAACTTTTTCTACTTTGTCATGAATATTCATCAAAATTGAGCATATCACGCCTACTAAAAATAAAAAAAATTAAATTAAAAATAAAATAAAAATAAGAAAAAAATAAGAAAAAGGTGGAGATAATAAAAATGAATTCAAATTTGGCCAGAATGACTTAAAAGTCATTCCAGATCGTTCCTCTTTGATCCATATCTGTTGTAAAAATAATTTCATATAACTCTTCTTCTTTCTAACTTGTGTAATATTTCGTAATTACTTCTCTAATATTTTTGAAATTATTTGTTTGATATTTTATAATTACCCCTCTAATATTTTATAATTACCTCTCTAATATTTTATAATTACCCCTCTAATATTTCATAATTACCTTTCTAATATTTTGAAATTACCTCTCTAATATTTTATAATTACGTTTCTAATATTTTGAAATTACCTCTCTAATATTTTATAATTAGCCTCAGTAACATTTTAGAAATATTAGAGAGATAAAAGTATTTCTAAATTGTAAACAGAATTTTCAGCAAGGAATCTATTTTATAAATTTTTTTCTGTCATTATACTAAATTCACCTGAATTTCCTCTCGGGGCGTAGCTACTTATTGCTATTTATACGAGAAACATTTGAATAATTTCATAATGTTTATATTAGTGATGACATTAAAACAAATTCAGCAAACCTACTATTTTTTAACTTGTTTAAATAACAATTTCAACTTTCAAATTTTTGACTTGTTTAAATAACAGTTTCAAGAATATCAAAATAAAATTAGTTATTTTGACTTATTTAGATAATTCCATAAATTGGTTCGACTCCGTTTGACAAATTTATAGTAATGTGGAATATCAGATGACAACAGTGCTTATTATTACGAACTCTGTGTATTTTCTTACGACTAACATTTCAAAAGGCATATATAGATTCTTTTTATATAAACACAATAAATTTAAAAAAATTATTAACAAAATTTTTTCTTATATATGGGAAGATTTAAAATTTGGGTTAAAAATAATCAACACAGATTAAATATTTATTAAAATATTATTTTAATAAACTTTTATGCAAATTAAATGCAACCGCTTATGTTTTATTCAGTATTTGTTATTAATATATATATAAAGATTTGATCGGGGGTGGGCTTTTGGGAGTCAAAGGTAAATACGTTAGCAGCTTATGTTAGCAGCTTGGTCTGTTTTGTTCTACCGAAGTAAGGTGGAGAACACACAGACAAAATTTAGCCTTATGCTAATTTGTAAAAAGATGACCTTTTTGGAATCATTTCTTAGTAGAGCATAAATGTTTTAACACATCACCGTCTATATTTTTTGTGGGCTTCTTTACCTGTCCAAGTCTTTCTGTTCTTGTTTTTAGCCTCTTCTGCTGCTGCTGCTGCTGTCTCTCCTTTCACGGACTTCGCATCAATATCTGTGGGTCTCTTTGATGCGATTTTCCAAATATATTTCCACACGTGTGCATAAATGTATCTGATGCCACTAACCTCGAAATTGAATTGCCTCTCAATTTCCGGTTGAAGGCTTCCAGAAACAAATCGATAATCGACTAGACTTCATATTGTCTAACATGCTGAGTAGCTGCCATTATTCCATATTGGATTTTGACTAGCATCATAATCGTTGTTGTTTTTTTTTATAAGTTTCAGTTGATGCCTTTTACATATTTTATCGGATACATCATTCGTTCTGCTGCCATTTTTCGGAATTTAAAATTAAGTCTGACTAGCATCATAGTTTTTTTCTTTCTTTTTTTTTTTTTAATAATTTTTAGTTGATATCTTTTACAAACTTCCACAGACCTGCCATTTGTTCAGCAGCTATTTCTTCTGATAAATAGACATTTTTAAAAGAAAATCCTAACAGTTGAATTACCTTTTTTTACCGAAACTTTCTGACACATATCTTGTGTTAAAGAACACGTTCAAACGTCGTTTGAACTGTTGTTGTTGAACTGGCTGGTTTGGGAAGCTATCATATCATTAATCCCATTTATAAAAGGCTTACGGCCACATCGCGTTGAAACACAGGTTCCCGTACGATCATCACAGTCGAGCTTGGTCAGTACCTAGATGGGTGACCGCTTGAGAATGCCAGGTGTTGTAAGCCTGGATGTGCAGGTGGTGTAATGGATAATAATTAATAATTAAACGGACAGCCGAGTTCCAATTTCAGTTGGGTTCGTTATAACCACTTACAGGCAAATACCCTTGGTAAAGGTATGAATCCATCTCTTCTCCCTCCCGCTATAGGGTAATTAGTAAGACTTGTATCGCTAAATCATTATTACCTCCCCACATTTTTTTTCAATTTAAAAAATATTTTCTGGCATAGAAAATACAGTAAAATATGTAAGCATATACACATCGTGCACACACACATACACACACACAGATATATATATATATATATATATATATATATATATATATATATATATATATATATTAAGCGTTTGACTCCAAGCAAGGCGGGAAGCCACTAGCACGCAAGGCGTTACAGAGAGTTGGAGCGAGAGCAAAGAGGATTGATAGAGGAAAGGATGAAGAGAAGGATAGGGGATAGAACAGGGCATCTGGAGAGGTCGATTGAAATTACAGTGATTGAAACCGAGATGCCAGGTCAGGATCATTAACATGGCAGGGTCTCTAAATACATAGCAGAAGAATTACACAAGATGTGGTGGCAATATTTAATGCATGGACGAATGGTAAACTTGTAAATATATAGGACATTATGATGAGAAAAAAATGTCTACCATGACACAATGAACCAACTTTCCTAGCAAGAGACATAATAGATATTAGTTTCAAAGTCGATCATGTAATACGGAATATTTTTATGGCATTTATTTCTGAGCTGAGCGTAGGAATTACGAACAGGGCATTTTCATTTCCCCCAGAGAAAAATTTGTTATAGCCTACTCATCATAACTTAAATTCTGTTAGTAAATAATTATTATGAAGTGAAATCAATGTGTTAATGTTGTTAGAAATAAATGATAATGATTAAAGTAATATTAAAAAAATAAAATTTTAAACGGGAAAATTACTTTAGTAATAGTGACTGGAAAATTACTAATCACGCGAAAATTGCAATGTTTTACTTAAAATAAATTTTTGTTAATTCCAACAGACACATGGCACAGTGGATAAAGGCGTTAGTTATCTCCAGTGGCAGGACCCAAAGATTGTGAGTTCAATACCCGGCTAAAGCAGTGGAGAACTTGGAGAAGGGAATTAATAGGAGATGACTGACAACTGACATCCGTTAAACATAGCACGTCGAACTAGAACAGTCTACCCCAGTGAGCGAAATAAAGGGTTCAGTTCGACATTCCAACCACCTGAATAAGGCCGGAGCATACAACGGCCGAAACGTTGTAATAAATATGGCAACAAAGATAAGGACAATGTCCGAATAATGTTAAGAATGTACATAATACCTCATCTCAGAAATATAGACAGATACTGAAAGGCCGAAACGTTATAATAAATATGGCGACAAAGATGAGGACAATAGTCCGAATAATGTAAATAGTGTACATAATACCTCATCTCAGAAATATAGACAGATACTGAAAGGCCGAAACGTTATAATAAATATGGCGACAAAGATGAGGACAATAGTCCGAATAATGTAAACAGTGTACATAATACCTCATCTCAGAAATATAGACAGATACTGAAGGGCCGAAACGTTGTAATAAATATGGCGACAAAAATGAGGATAATAGTCCGAATAATGTAAATAGTGTATATAATACCGCATCTCAGAAATATAGACAGATACTGAAGGGCCGAAACGTTGTAATAAATATGGCGACAAAGATGAGGACAATAGTCCGAATAATGTAAATAGTGTACATAATACCTCATCTCAGAAATATAGACAGATACTGAAAGGCCGAAACGTTGTAATAAATATGGCGACAAAGATGAGGACAATAGTCCGAATAATGTAAATAGTGTACATAATACCTCATCTCAGAAATATAGACAGATACTGAAAGGCCGAAACGTTGTAATAAATATGGCGACAAAGATGAGGACAATAGTCCGAATAATGTAAATAGTGTACATAATACCTCATCTCAGAAATATAGACAGATACTGAAAGGCCGAAACGTTGTAATAAATATGGCGACAAAGATGAGGACAATAGTCCGAATAATGTAAATAGTGTACATAATACCTCATCTCAGAAATATAGACAGATACTGAAAGGCCGAAACGTTGTAATAAATATGGCGACAAAGATGAGGACAATAGTCCGAATAATGTAAATAGTGTACATAATACCTCATCTCAGAAATATAGACAGAAACAGACAAGTTGTATGTTTTGCAATGAAAATCAGGAACAAAGAATTGTCATTGGTCAGATTAAGGTTCTTGTAATGCTATTTCGTAATTAATGATTTTATTATAGAAATGCATCGAAAATCAGAAAGAAAGCCGTTGTCTCTAGTTTGGAATCAATGTAAGCATTACAGATAAAACAGGGCTATTATATGTATAATGTAGATGCTTTGCTGATGACGTTTTTATAGAAATGCACATCAACCCAGGAAGAAAGTGATTGTCCATAGCCAAGAAGAGTGGAAATATTATTTATATAATAGGCCTGCTGTGTTTATAATGTAAATGCATTGCTAATGATATTTCTATGTGAATGCATTGGAAATCTGTAAGAATGTGATTGTCAGTGTCCAAGAATTAATGCTAGGCACGTATTGCTGAGAGAATTATTATTATATTTGTAATGTAAATGTATTGCTAATGGTTTTAGTGTAGAAATTCATTGAAAAGCAAAAAGGAAATGATTGTTATCGGTCTTGAAATAATGTAAGCATTACTGATATATAGAATAACGTTTCTTTTCGGGGATTTATTTTGCCGATTATTATTGTTTGGGTTTCTTTCTCTTATTTTTGGTGAGGCTAAGTCTGTACAAGAAAATTTGGACACAGTCCAGTCTCTTTTTTTTTCCATTGTGTCGAAGAGAATCGAGGTGCGAATAATTTGGCAGTCGAGGCTTAATAAAGAAAATGGTCGCCATTTAACGTGTAAATATTGGCGAAAGAAAGAAACAAACACCGGCTTTCTACCTCAGAAAATAACAAGCAATAAAGAAGGGGAAAAATCAAAAGAAAGCCCGAAACAGGAACAACTCATTATTTATATAAATAAGCACATATGTTTGAGATATGTTTGTTGTATCTGAAAAGGGTTATAGCTACATTATTATAATAGCGTAAAAGAAGGAGAACTAGAAAAAAATGCTAGAGGGAGAAAATAAATTGGAGATTGATTATATTATTAGGCTTTAGTCAAATAAGATACAGACTAATGATAATCTCATTTTCTAAGGAAAAACTTCTGGCTTCAGTGGCTACCTTATTCCATGGAATCGTGATTTCGATTCAGTAAACGCGCATCAATTTCCTAGTTCACACCTTTCAGTAAAAGAGAATTGTCTTACAGAATTTCCTGTCATATAATGCCCTATATTATCATAGTTGCGTGTTTCTAATCAACCCTAGCGGTCAGTGTTCGAGTTCATGTATAAGATAAAAGCTTGAATACTGATTTTAAAGGAACAAAGATACTTTTAATTTGAAAGATTGTCGCAGTAACATCTTCCTATTTTTTTCAAACATATTTTATGTAGGATTTATCTAATAATTAAATTCCGTATCACTTAAGAATGTATGTCATCATGGCTCTCCACATTTCCTTGTCCATATTTTCTGTGAATTGCAACGATTTCTTTGGAGAAATGGTTAAGCGGTTTCATATTTACCTTTTCTATTCAGTGTTGTCTTTCTCTTTGACTGCCACTTAAAGAGTCTCCTGGTTGCGCCACTGCTATTTTAGACGTTTGTTTGGGGGGGGGGTGTTGAAACGACGGATGCATGCCTTCCTCAACGGCTACAGCGTGAAAGTGAACGCAACATCCCAATCGTCGTAATGTAGCTTCCCTGTGCCTTTTCTATGAATATTTCATGGAAATTGTTCTGATGTTCTTGTTTCCTCTATTTTCTTTCTTCTGTCGCACTTCTCGCTTGTGGACCTCTCTTCCCGTTTATTGCCTCCAAAATATTTCTACCCCTTGCGACTTAATATATATATATATCAAGACATTTTTTATGTTTATACATTCTTTTTATAGATACAAGTATTTAAGTCAATGCTCTATTTGTAATAAACATTATCAACAACATTTGCCGGCCTGAATGTCCGAGAAATTTTCACAGAAAATATGCGTCCTCCGACAAGAATCGAACCCGTATCCTATACGGAACCGTCATATAGCCTGACGTGCCTTAACCGATTAAGCCACAGAGGAGCGTTCGGTTAGCAAGGTCGATTTTACTGTTTTTAAACACAATTCTCCATGATTTTCTCTCATTCATTCATATCTGCTCAATGCATATCCAAATGTAAAGAAATGACGTCATATATTATGAAATGGACAAAGTCCGACAATTATTTTTTAAGACATTTCTCCATTTCATAGTATATATATATATATATATATATATATATATATATACACACAGAGAGAGAGAGAGAGAGAGAGAGAGAGAGAGAGAGTTCTTTTAGAAAATTGCATGAGAAAGCAAGAAAAGAGAATAGAAAAAAGATAAGTATGGCAAATATATTACAGACAGAGAAGAACAGAGATGTTCAGTACTTGTTCACAGTTCCGTTATTAAACCCTGATAAAATATTTAATCACTATCTCGAATTTCTTACTTAAAAGAAAAGCTGTTTCGGCATGGTAAGAGAGACTAAATTGACATCTAAAAGATCATGTTAGAACATCAACCTATACCGTAAATACACGCCCAGAACGATGTTGTTGCGCTCATCGGAGGTCAAAACATCACTGAGCAGCTGTTTGATGTATGTTTACTGAATCGAAATGCTGATTCACTTAATAAAAAGGAGCCACGTGGCTTTTCTCCTCTCAAGCCGAAAGTGTACCCTTATTTTTTCTAGTGTCTCTAGGCAACATGAGATTTAGTTATGCCAGATTCATATCCAGAGAAAATGCTTGTTATTAATCGTAAAGCATTTTACGGGCATTTGTTATGCTGCAAAAATAACTCTGAATTACAAAACCTTCTTTGCAACATAGGTTTTCTTACGCTTTTACGACAAACAGTTAAACTACACGCGGCTACTGTAGTATCATAAAATGAATGAAAAACTAATCACTCAATCAATATTCATTAATAAAAAATGACTTGGGGATTGACTTAAGTTTTATTCCTTTATAAATTTATAGAATAGAAAAATATTTGGACGTGTAAAGTATTTATATATCACTAAAAGCTGAAACTGAAGTTCAGTTGGATTCCACAAATATGCACTAGTCTAGTATGAATATATTATGAATCTTTATTGCAAACGCTTGAACAGGCACATTTGTGTTTCTTCAATACCAACAGAACCAACCTTGATTTTTATACCGCAACTATGCTAAGCAGACCTTAGTTACAGTTTCTGGGAGAGAATGCATAATCTAACATGATCAATAGCTGATCAAGGCCAGTACGCTGAAACCCACGGTCATGATTTTTAGCGTTCTGTTTTAGGTAAGCATAGCTATCCACAGATAGTGAACTACCAAGATTTCTTGGGAAAGACTGTTGATTGGTATCTAAGAAAGTGTCTTGAAGGGAATCGTGATTTCGAAACAGTCGATGCGCATCAACTTCTCAATTGTCAGCTTTCAGTGAAAGAGATTGTTTTATCGCCTTGTTTGGCATATACTGTATGTTCCGACTTACAAGACGCACTTTTTTTTTTTAAAATACCCTGAAAAATACGTGTGCATCTTCCAAGGCGAATGTAAGGCAACGCCCAGACTTGACTGATAGAAACGTGGATTTGTATGTTGATTCATTATACTGTATTGTTAGCTATCTAATTTAGCTTCTTGTATGATGTACCCTCAGTACTTAGCTGTTACATGTATTTCCAGATTATAAAGCTTCCTGGAGCCGAGCCACAAGCTTAAACATGCTCTGTTTACTAGCAGCGCGGGGAGCCTTTCTGATCTTGACTAGTATGTCATTGTCATACAAACAAAATCTGACGAGTGATTAATGTAAACAATACGTGTCGCCAGTTTGTGAGGGACGTATGGTGAATGTGTTGTTGTATGAGAATGACTTTTTCTTTCCGTAGCGTCTTGTAACCCGGAAAATACGGTAATAGTCCATAGATATGGCAGTTACATATTTCTTCTCGGTGCTGCGATTTTCAAGATACAAAGATCCTTTTAACTTAAAAAGATTGGTGTACTACTATCTTCCTACTTTCAATTTCACCATATATGGCTTTTGCATGATTATGCTAATACGTTTTGTAATGCCATGTCTCTCCAGGACGTAGACGATCATATCTCGCCACAGATTCCTTTCTCGGAAAATGGGAGGACCGCTATTGAGGTACAAGCAAAGTCTAAATTCTGTTTACATCCCTGTGACGCCCTTTGAGGAACTGGTTTTTGATCGTATCAAATTGAGGATTGTGTGCATAAAAGGCATTACAGCTTTTTTATATATTACAAGGGAGAAGATTGGACAGCTGTCTAGCCTACTATTTTACCAATAGGTGTGGGAGGCAGAGAAGAGACGAATTCCTACCTTTCTCGAGGGTAATAGTGCAACAGTGAACGTAGTAGACTAGCACGAAATTTGAACAAAAGTCGCTGATTCCACTTTCCGCTCCATTATCTGTCACATTACTCGCACATCTTTTTGCAAATACTGATTCAAAAATGTGACATCCTGTTCGACGAGCCAGGTCCTTCCCCGGCTAAAATAATTAGCTAGAAGTCATGACGTGTACAAACCACAGTATCAGCACACTTGACAACGCAGTGAACAAAATGCCATCGCTTTAGCTCTGTGGAAGAAGCATCGGGTTAATTGATATCATTCAAGTCATTCGTATTAGGAAAATATAAACCGATCATGGATGTTGTATGATATATATATATATATATATATATATATATATATATATATATATCAGAAGGTCAGTTGAATCCGCTACATTGGTTTCATCCTTACGGCATCCTCAGGCGATTTTTATCAAATGACCTCTTAACGCTCAAATAAAGAAAGCTCAACAAACGCACGGCGTTGGGTGTAATAAAAAGGAGGAGGAGGATGAGAAGAAGAAGGGGAAGAGAAGAAAAGCAAATGTATTGTAAATGTATTGGTGGTGGTGGGGGTAAATACTTTTTTATCCAGCCTCATATGTGCTTAAGAAAAAATTTCTAATATGTATGCAAGGACTTTAAAATTTCGGATTTCTGGTTTAAAAGGTTCTTCAGATACGGAAATTAACCTTTCATGTATGATATATATATATATATATATATATATATATATATATATATATATATATATATGTGTGTGTGTGTGTGTGTGTGTGTATGTTTGTGTGAGTGTGTGTGTTTGTGTGTGATTGAATAAAGAACAAATTGGAAAGTTTTATCAACCTAACATGTTTCACTTTTATTAAAGCTTCGTCAGAGATTGAGAGAAAACAGACAAAACGACATAACTTTGATATTCTCATTTTTGTTTGGATCGATTCTCATTGGTCAGTCATGTATCACGTTTCCATACATATGTATATATGCAACCGTAAATTCTATGCTAACAGTTTCTTTTCTTGCACTTCTCGCTTATAAAATTCTTTTCCGGCTTCAGGCTTTCCAGCCAACTTTGACCTTCAAAAATTTAAATGCAACGTCAATCTTTACCTCCCGTATTCTTAATTCCTCTTCTAGTGTTATCGCTCCTTAATAAAGTTTTTCTTGTTTTTTCTTTCACACTCAGTAACCCATTGAGTCTTAGTGGCTTTACTGCCTTGTGTTTGGTGAAATGGCTAAAAATATATCTAAAATGTAATATAAACTAACCAGAGGCCAAGGAAGTATGTGGCAAACTATAAAGAACTTTCCTCGTTTGTATCTAAACTTTATAAATTTAAGTGCAGTACTAAATTGACGGCTACGTCACATCATTTCACATTGAAACAGCTAGATGTAACCGTAAGTTCTATGCTAACAATTTATTCTCTCGCACTTCTTGCTTGTGGAACTCTCTTTCGGCTTCTTGCTTACGAGTTAACTTTAATATCTTAAAATTGAAATACAATGAACCAAATGATGTATTTCTTGTATTAGTGCATTATTGCAGAAAGAATTTATTAATCTTCAAAAATTTAAATTCAATGTCAATGGTTATCTTCCGTTTTCTTAATTGCCTTTTTTTTATTGTTCTCTCTCTTTATCAGTGTTTTTTCTCATATTCTCTAACACTCAGTAAACTTTTGTTTTATTGCCTTAATTGGGATGAAATGATAACCTGCCCGCACAAAACCCCAAAACCAAACAAACAGAAAACAATGTGAATCGTTATCTTCTGTCTTCTTAATTCCCGTTCATTTATTGTTCTTTTTTCTTAATAATGTTTTTTCTCATATTCTCTCACAGTCAGTAACCCCCTTGTGTCTTAGTGGCTTTACGCATTGCGTGAGTTTAAAAAAAAATTCTTCTTACAAAATGAAAATAAATAAAAAATGATCAACAGTCGTATAACAATTAGCACAAACGGTGCAAAAATTTTGTTTTCCTCGTTTGGAAAACATCAGTGTGTTGGTACCATTTCTTCCGCTCAGTAATTTACTCCGTCCTGGGTAAGACGATAAACTACATCCATCAGCAAGGCCTCTGATCACGAGTTTATGAGGAGCGTGGAACCACCTCTTAATTGCTGGTGTTCCCAGGTCCACCGTGACGCGGGGTGGTAGTACCTGTAAGGGTTCCAGCTATAGGCAAATAGTTGACACCCCAAATTGTGTAAAAATAGGTTTTAATACCAGAAATACTTTGTAATAAAAAAAAACTATTACCAGCAATAATTTCTGAAGGAAAAATTATTATCAGCAATAACTTAAAAGAAAACTACCAGTAATACAAACAGCTATATATTCTTTGGAAAAAATATGATCAGTTATAGATTTCTTCAACGAAAAATATTCCCAGAAATAGAATTTTGAAGAAAAACATTACCTGCAATAAAAATTTTGTCGGCATTAAATAACCCATTGAGGTGTTGATATGCCGTAAAACAAAAACAAAAAAACAGTAATTTACTGTACTATTTTCTCTTGCGGCTCATTTTCATTCATCAATGTGGCCCTACCTCTTTTTCAATTGTGCAAGACTGCTGTATGGTGACGTTACGACCACCTGACTGAACAGTAAGATTCTTCATTGATCTCATGTTTCAGCAAAGTTGTGACGGGTCGAGAAGAAACTGGCCACAGTCCGTGTGAGTTTTTCTCATGGTCCTCAGGTTTTGACTAGTTTCAGTAGCGTGGTAAATATTCAAAATACAATATTGAAAATCATTGCAGATTTAACCAACCAAACGGAATGATTATTTTTCTTTCTTGATAATTACTGAATCCCGTCGAAACAATTCCAGTCTTGATGGAGCCATAGTAAAATGAGACAGAAAACCTCCTTAGTAGAATGGAATTTAATAACAGAGATGAAGAGAAATGCCTGAAGAAATTACAACCTATGTATGGAGGAGACATTACAAATTATAGAACGTGAATAATTTAATAGATAAAAAGCGCGAAATTATTTGGAACTCTTGACTCACTGGCGATTTCCTTAAAAAAACATGGACATAGGACTGGGAACGATACACACATCGGGACTCTCGATTAGAACCTTATCACACACATATATATATATATATATATATATATATATATATATATATATATATATATGTGTGTGTGTGTGTGTGTGTATATATATTAGGTTGGTGAAAAAATAATGACGTAATAATGTCGTTTTTTGACGTTAAAAATACGTCAAAAAACGACATTATTACGTCATTGTTTTTGCACCAACCTAATATATATATGTGTGTGTGTGTATATATATATATATATGTGTGTGTGTGTGTGTGTGTATGTGTGTGTATATATATATGTGTGTGTGTGTATATATATATACATATATGTGTGTGTGTATATATATATATATATATATATATATATATATATTAATGCATGTTTCTTTAAATAATATAGACAAGTTTTGTCTATTTATTTTAAGTAAGACAAAACTAACCTGGCCGTGCGTCTCGAAAAGGACCTCCAATCGGTTGTGAACTGGGGCAGGAATTGGCTGGTCAAATTTAACGCTTCAAAAACAAAACTGCTCTCTATTAATCACCACAGAGATCCTTCCCTGTCCCCCATTAGAATGTCTGACGCTCAACTTCTCGAGAGCAATTCTCTGCGGCTGCTCGGTCTCACGTTGACATCTGACCTGAGATGGAATAAATACATTGAGTCAATTGATTCGTCCACCTCAAGGAAAGTTGGCTCCCTGTGCCGCACCAGGAAATTTTTCTCCCCGGAATCGATCCTCCAGATCTACAAATCAACAATTCGCCCTTGCATGGAGTATTGCTGCCATATATCGTCTGGAGCCCCTTCTGTTTGCCTCGGGGTTCTTGATAAGCTCCAGAGGCGGATATGCAATATAATTGGCCCTGCTCTGGCATCTCCTCTACAGTCACTTTCTCACAGACGCTCCGTCGCCTCTCTCTGTCTGCTTCACAAATACTTTCATGGCAATTGCTCCGGGGAGCTGCATTCGCTGGTTCCCAGACTTCATGAGTTCAAGCGACCTACGAGGCTGGCATCCCGCTCTCACCCTTCCACTATCGAAACTCCTAAATGTAGCCGTCTCTTCTACTCCAATAGCTTCATATCTCGCACCTCTCGCCTGTGGAACTCCCTTCCCTATTCCAGTTTCCCTGAGAGCTATAATCTCCAGCTATTTAAATGTAATGTCAATCGACATCTCCAGGTGTCTTGATTTAACCACTACCTTTCTCCTCATCCTTTTTTCTATCACTCCTATCTGATATACTTGCTCCACATTTTCTGTCATCCCTTGCGTCCTAGTGGCTTCCTGCCTTGCTTGGGGTGAAACGCTTAAAAAAAGAAAAAAGAAAAAAGTTGCTTTCATATTGTCTGATAAGCTTAACATTATCATTGAAAGACGTAAGGAAATCACCATACTGATACATGTTTAAATCCAATCTAAGGTTTCGGCTTACATAAGCCATTATCAAAGATGACAATTACTTTTCAATATATCAACCAATACACGGACGAAACAATAATGATAATCTGTTTTTGTTGCATGGAAAATTTCAAATTCACTATACATAAAACAGTTGTAATCTAACCTGAAGAAAATAAAATACGACACCTCCACAAATATTCTTAAATGCCTATAATTGATAAAAAAAGCCATTGGTTTATACCAAGAGGTTCCCATACTTAATACTTCTTGTTTTTACTCTCGCGAGGTCATGTGTGACGTCACGAGCTGCGATGCGATTTTCGCTTCCGCGTCTCGTATACACGAGTTAGTCGTTGCTTTGAAATTTTCATGCAACAAAATCATTATTGTTTCGTCCGTGGATTTAAACATGTATCAGTATGATGATTTCCTTTCCTCTTTCAATGATAATGTTATTAAGCTTATCAGACAATATGAAAGGAACTTACTTAAAATAAATAGACAAAACTTGTCTATATTATTTAATGAAACATGCATTAAGGAAAAATTGCTGCCTAAATATACACAATATATATATATATATATATATATATATATATATATATATATATATATATATATATATATATATGTATATTTAGGTAGCAACCCTTCCTTTATGCATGTACTACGGTTAAGCTTTTTATTTAATTTTTCTTGTGTACGAACAAGAGCTTTCTTTTCTGGACAAAGGGTGTGTAAGAACTGTCCAAATTTTTTATATTTCCGAGCGCTTTCGGCTATACCTTTAGCCATTATCAAAATGATTCGATTTTTCAGCTTAATTGAGTGTGTGCGTTCTGTGTATGTATCAGTGTGTGGTAGGGATGTTTTTAATTTCCGAATACGGTTAGCACATTGTGGCTTTGTTCGTAGTTAATATTGTTAAGAGTTGGCTTTTTCGTTTTTATTATTAAAGCTTACATTATTTTTAGTCTTTTTTTTGCAGGTGGATGCAGTTAATATATTTGTGTTTTCTACTAGTATGTTCTTAATGGAGTCTGGTAAGTTTGTGTGTGTGTTTAAATGGGTTCTAATAGAGCTGTGATCAGTTAGGTGTAACGTAAGACGTCTAGATAAGCATGTGGTTGTGCAACCGATGTAATTCTTTATGAATCCGGTTTGATCAGGAACACAGTTCCTTATGAGGCATACTATGGTTGTTACCAGGGGATCGGTACTTCAAGCCTTCGGGTTTTGAGTAGGTCTCTCAGGTCTGGGTGAACTGCTATGTCTCTACGCGTAGTAAGTTGGTATAATGATTGGTATAGAATTTCAATTTCGGTTGTCTTAGGGATAAGGTCAAACTTAGGTTGGATGTGGCAGTTTGGCTCTAAGTTTAGAAATTATTTTTGATCATCTGTTAATTTATGGTTGGATAAATTTATATAGTTGTCTTCACTGTTGGGTAGTAAAAAGTTTCCTTGGTATAATTTACAGAGTTTTTAGAAATTATTTGTCTGTGTGTAAGTTGGTGCTCGCTGATGCTAAGGTTGAGGTGGTACAATATATATATATATATATATATATATATATATATATATCCAGATCCTAAAAACCTTTTAAACCCGAAATCCGAATTCTTAAGCCGTTGCTTACATATGAGAAATATTTTCCCTCTTCGTATTCATTCTTCACACGGTCCTCCTCGCTTTCCATTGTCCCCAACGTCGTGCGTTTGTTTATTTATTTTTGAAAAAAAACAAAAAAACGTTTGGTGGTGATTTGATAAAAATCGGCTGAGGATACCGTGAGGTTGAAACCAATTTAGCTTATTCAACTGACCTCCTGATTTTTAAAGAATATCTCTCTCACTCTCTCTCTCTCTCTCTCTCTCTATATATATATATATATATATATATATATATATATATATATAATATTATGCAGCATATATTTTATATATAAAGAAATAATCATACATAGAATCAATCAGCAATATTAATGCGATTAATGGCGAAATCCCTTCGCTAGTAGAACATAATGTATGCATTAAAATACTGTTAATCCATTGAATGATGTGATCCTCATTTATAAAACTGTTGTCAGATGTTTCTAGTGTATATTTATTTAAAGTTAAGCAAGTACTTTCGAAGATCTATGTCTTCATCATCAGGCTGTAATTTTTTTCCTTTAAAGTTAAAACTTGAAGACAAAATAATTATTCAAAAGAATTCGTGGATTTACCATATTACAAAATTCATATAAAAATTCTCACTTGAAATTTTGAACTTTAGCGTTGCAACTCCGATATTGTACAACCGTCAATAAATAGCACATTCTTAAAAAAACATCTTTCGGTCTACAAACAAAAATTTCGAGCTCAATACCTTATTTACAAATTGGAAAACTAAAATATCGTAATTCCCCATGTATAATACACCTTCATCCATAATACGCACACTGTGCTGAAAGTGTGGGAAAATGCTTCTACTCACGCATAATACACACCCCTTGTTTGGTAATCAATTTAGAAAAAATGCGTATTATACATGGAGAATTACGATAAACAAACAGGCCTTGTCTTTTAAAATTTCCAATATTACATTATATAAGGGGCGGGGTAATGGATAGCGGCTTGCACAGAGGCATCGGAGAGCCGAGGTCGAATTCCAGTAGGATCCATTAAATTCACTTACGTGCTAATATCCAGATCCTCTTTTTCCTCCCCAGTTATGGGTAAATAACAGAATAGCCTGGGTTCTAAAACCTTGCAGAAGGAAAAACTCTGAATTGAAAACCGGCTGTCAGGTTATCTTTCTCAAGAAACACCACTTCTACTGTGGCTGGAGTACAACGACGACCCTACGGTCACGGTATAAAAATATTATATTATAGACCAGTTTTTAAATACAATAAATAGATTATTATATTATAGATATAGATATTATAGACCAGTTTTTAAATACAAAAAATATTATATTATAGAGCCTAATATCGGTGATAGATAAGTTTTAAATAAAGATAATGGTAAAATGGAAATCAATCACGAGGGAATGTACAACAAATTCCTTTGATTATTTTCTAAAGTTAGTTTAATTTTCGTAAGATTGTTATATATATATATATATATATATATATATATTCCAAAAATCGCTTGAGAATGGCACGGAGCTACGGATTTTAAATTTAATTTTATAATTAAATTTAAAATTTTAGTTTCTCTTTTGAAACATGGTAATTCCGGTGTAGCGATGGAACCATATTTTTTAGAAAATAACTATATATATATATGTGTGTGTGTGTGTGTGTGTGTATGCGCAAAACTTTATAGATGGCGTCTCGAAAAATTGATTTCTTTTAATTATTCAACAAAATATAGATTGTCTACTTGCCTGCAAAATCAATAATCGAAATGTTCTGGGATCAAAGAACGGCCACTGCTTCTTTCAAATTGTTCTTTCTTTCTTTGCTTTTTAATTCGTTTTTTTTTTTCTTTTTTTTAATTTTCTAATTTTATTTCCGTCTTTCTTCCTCTTTTTCTTTCTAATTTTACTTTTGACTTTTTTCTTTCTTTTTAATTTTAATTCGGTTTTCTTTCTTTAATTTTCTAATTATACTAAAGTCTTATTTCCGACTTTATTTCCTTTTACCTTTTCGTTTTCAGCTCATTCCAATTTTCTTTCTTTCCTTCTTTCTTTTTTCTTTCTTTCTTTCTTTTTTTTTTCTTTCTTTTTTCTTTTTTTTTTTTTACCTTTCCGTTTTCTGGTCATTTTTCTCGTTAAGCATTTTTTTCTCCTTTTCCTTCATTTCTTTTTTTTTTCATTTCCTTTCTTTTCTTCCCGCTTCTTTTCTTCCTTTACAAATTTATTTTTCACCCTTCTTCCATGTCTTTCCTATTTTTTCTTATTGTGACTCCATCTTCTCACTTTTCCTAGTGTCCATTCGTTCGTTTGTGCGTTCCTTCCTTCCTTCCTTCCTTCCTTCCTTCCTTCCTTCCTTCCTTCCTTTTATCTTTTCTCCTTCCTTTTCTCTTTTCTTCCTCCACCCCCTTCATTCCTTATTATTATTTTTCTTCTTTCTTTTCCTTTTTCTACTTTTTCACCTTTTTATCATTTTTCTTTCTTCGCAATGGAGAACTTTGAAGACCACTGTTCCATTTGAATCATAGCCAAATCGATTTATATATTTATTAAATCGATCGAAATACATAAATATCCCCCACCCAATATATTTTAGTAATTTGAAAAATGTCGGCCAGTGACACGCAGAAAACCAGCGAACAGTTAGCATGTCATTAAGAAAAAAAATCGATATTCGATGACCAGGCGAGTTAGTTTCATTTGATTGCTTGAAGGCGTAGTTATACTTCGATTCATGACTGAACATCTGAACATTATCTCATGATTTCGTCTTCTTTGCTGATATTAAATAAGGTTCGGGGTTGCTACAGTTGAGAGAACTTCGCACCAACGCTATTTCTAAATAGGCAAGTTGAGCTTTTCAGACAAAACCTTTTTGGAAAAACATAATGGAGGTCGGTTTATTTGTTTTCAATAATTTCATGAGCCATTGTTATTTTCAGATCCATCATATATTCAATATTTATTATGTACCAAAAAGTGCTTGGTGGCTAAAGTAATCGGGTCATTTTTTAAACAGTTTAAATGTTCATCTGTTTTGTTTTTTTTCTTTTGATCATGTGCCTGATTAACTCTTTAACCCTTAGAGCCCTGCGTTCCTGAACAATTTTAACCCGTCTGCCTGGGCTCCTGAGTCAAAATTTGCAAATAATTGATATAGGATATTTCACGGTAGATATAAAAATAGTTACAAGTGTTTACCCACCGTTCAACCGGTGGCTGGGCATTAAGTCATTTTTCTCTACCACTGTTCAACCGGTGGCTGGTCATTACGTCCTTTTTCACTACCACTGTTCAACCGGTGGCTGGGCATTACGTTATTTTTCTCTACCACCGTTCAACCGGTGGCTGGGCATTACGTCATTTTTCTCTACCACTGTTAAACCGGTGGCTGGGCATTACGTCATTTTTCTTTACCACCGTTCCACCGGTGGCTGGACATTACGTCATTTTTCTCTAATACAGCTAAAGCGATGGCTGAGCATTAAATCATTTTTCTCTACCACCGTTCAAGCGATGGTTTGGGATTAAATCATTTTCCCCTACCACCGTTCAACCGGTGGCTGAGCATTAAATTATTTTCCCTACCACCGTTCAACCGGTGGCTGGGCATTAAATCATTTTTCTCTACCACCGTTCAACCGGTGGCTGGGCATTAAGTCATTTTTCTCAACTACCGGTAAAGCGGTTGTCAGGGCTTAAAAGGGTTAATATACAACATCCCATTTTTGGGATGGTAGTGATTAATGGTGAGAATCCGGGTTTCATGTTTGAAGTAATCGACCAAGAATCCATTATGACAGATGAACTCCCTATTGAATACTAGTGTATTATGGTGTCCTTAATTAGTTTTTGCTTTTAGTTTTGGGCCACACAAAAGCAGAGAGCACTGAATACATCTTCAGAATTCTCTAGTATTCCTACTGCTATTTTAAGAAAAAATCGTGGGTGGATGCACCCCACGAAGAATGGTGGATGTCCCCTCCTCTCAATTTGAATACCAGTTCAGGTGAGGTGTATCAGTAGAAATAGGGAATTCCTGAAGTATTGCTGAGACGTTAATTCTTTTTTGCTATCTTATTTCTTTGACGTTCAAATCGAGAATAACCTCACAAACATTATCCTATCATCTAGTAAATCAGGTGGTTACAATATTAAGTCTTGCATGGCATTACTCAGATTATTGGGATGAGCGAGGCTTCTTAGGAGTTAACCATTCATGCTGTACTTGTTTATATGATGCCAATATCAAGTAGCAAATCCCAAACCTGACTTATTAAGGGTAATTGTTTGATGCCTTCCCTAAAGGTATCAATGTGAAGCGAGAAAAAACTGCTGCTGCTAGAACTTGAACTCAGTTCGTGATTTAATTTTCAACGAATTCAAAAGATCTTCAAATGCAAAATACGATGGAGGAAGGTTGCAGAACATATCGACCGAAATTCTATGATGAAAACAAGAAAGATAAAGATATTAAAATATAGATGTGATGTTTTTTTGGACGTAGAGTATCATGGCTCTCTACAGATTCCTTCTCTTTATTATCTACGAAATGCCATCCAGGGTGGATAAGCTAGATGCTCTCGTTGACTTCCCCGCGGTTTTAAAACACAAAATACCACTGAGGAAGGTTGCAGAACATATCGACCAAAAATCTATGATGAAAGCAAGAAAAATAACAATATTAGACTACGGATGTTTTTTAGGACGTAGGCGATCATAACTTGTGGGAGTCGGTGAACTAATGGTTATTTTCTAAGTGTAGCTTAGATGTGGCACAATATTAGACTACGGATGTTTTTTATTTTTTAGGACGTAGGCGATCATATCTTGTGGGAGTAGCTTAGATGTGGCACAAGGCCGAAAGTATGGGGCACTTGCATGGCATTACTCAGATTAATGGGATGACGTAGGCTTCGTAGGAGTTAACCATTGACTTCCTAAGTAAATGTTTCATGCTGTACTTGTTCATATGATACCAATACCAGGTAGCAAATCCCAAACCTGTCCTATTAAGGGTAATTGTTTCATGCCTTCCCTAAAGGTATCAGTGTGAAGCGAGAAAAAAACTGCTTTAGAGTTGAATGATGAAGGAAGGTTGCAGAACATATCGTCAGAAAATCTATGGTGAAAACAAAAAAGATAAAGATATTAGACTACAGATGTTTTTTGTCAGGACTTAGGCGATCATGGCTCTCCACAGGTTCATTTTTTTTTTATAATCTACGAAATGTCATGCCGTGTAGGAAAGTTAGACGTATATTTTCTCATTGCCTTCTCCACATCTATTTTCTAAGTGTAGCTTAGATGTGGCACAAGGCCGAAAGTATGGGGCACCTAGTGAGGTTCAAACTCACTATTTAGTTGTAACTGTTCTAGCGAGACAAGTTTGCTAACCATTACACAACGCTACAACATTTTATATCTATATTTAAATACGCTCTATCTCTGATATTGAGCACTTTATCGCATAAATATAGCACATATTCAAAGTATATTTCTGCATATATATATATATATATATATATATATATATATATATATATATATATATATATATATATATATATTGAATTTGTAGGGCTGATGATTTGGATCGTAATTATTAGGTTGGTGCAAAAATAATGACGTAATAATGTCGTTTTTTTGACGTTAAAAATACGTGAAAAAACGACATTATTACGTCATTATTTTTGCGCCAACCTAATACGATTCCAATGTAATAAATTATAACCACGGAATATTAGTGGTTAAGCCTTTTTATTATATTCTTACTCTGTCCTGGACATTGTGTTCTACCTGGATTCTACCCTCTTGGAAATATATATATATATGTATATATATATATATATATATATATATTTATATATATATATATATATATATATATATATATATATATATATGTATGTATATATATATATATATATATATATATATATATATATATATATATATATATATATATATATATATATATATATATATTAACGACTAATATTATCTATCTATCTATCTATCTATCTATCTATCTCTCTCTCTCTCTATATATATATATATATAGAGAGAGAGAGAGAGAGGGAGAGGGAGTGCCTTTGTTAATGTGTATATATTAGGTTGGTGCAAAAATAATATCGTTTTTCTTTTGAAGTTGAACGTCAAAAAACATTATTTTTGCAATAGGTATGTAAGTATTTCTTGACAGCAGTAATTCTTTTGACTCTCTGGGATTTTGGAGGTGTGTCCAAAGCTTGAGGGTAAGGGACATGAAATTCTTTTCAGCTTCTGGTCTGGTCTTTTTTGCTACCCGTCACTCTTTATCTTAACACGTTTTTTTTTTTTTTAAGACAATAGAATTCATTCCCGAATTGTTCTTGATTTTGATTGGTTCCAGAAATGACTCATTTGACAATCCCTTTTTCTTCATCTTCGTTTAGGAATGGTAACCTTTTGACCTCTTTTATCTTTTTCTTTATCTTTTTCTTATCTTTTTCTTATTATTTCTTTAGGGTAAACCAAAATGAGTTGCCAACTTTTAGCTCTCTTTTTTTATTTTTGAAATAGTGATCTTTTTATTTTTACATCGCTACAAGCTTTTGGGGATTTTAAAGCTATAATTCTTTTTTAAAGCTATAATTCTTTTTTAAAGTTATAATTCTTTTTTTTTTTTAAGGTATAATTCTTTGGATATTTCTAGTGATTTTGTTTGAAGTCCAGATCCGTGTTGAATTCTTCTTGTTGCTGAAATAGAAAGTTCAAAGGAAATAACGATACATTGGAAATAGATTTAGGAACTTTATTGCAGAGTAACAACGGTCTGTCGAAAGGAAGTACCTTCCCGAGCAAAAGACACATGTTTACCCGTTGAAAGTTCAGGGGTAAAGAGAGCTATTCTTCTCGTTTTGTTTTTTCCGCGCATGCGCCATTTGTTCTTCCTATCAGGGAGCATCCTGGGAGATTCTTTTTTTTTGTATTTCTTTTATCTTATTTTGAGTTTTTTAAAAATGTTTTTATTTTATTTTATCAATTAGACAATCCCCACAAGCTCTCCACGGGTACATTTTTTTTTTAATATCTACGAAATGCCATACCGTTGTGCGAAGACTAGACGAGTAGTTTCTCGTTGTTTTCTCTACGGCTTTAAATTCAGAGCGGTCCTTCTGGACATACTACCAGCCAAGGCTACTAATTTCAGTCGACATTGAAGAAAGGAAAATGGATTCTTTTCTTTCCCAAGGGCAATAGTGCGAAGTGAAAACAAACTGGCTCGCCCGGAATTCGAAGTCTGCTTGTTGCTTCCTCCTTTTACTACCAGTAATCGTTACACTAACAGCCCATCTGAAGAACCTAGCGTTATGTTTTGAATAATAATAAAATTATAACAATCCCTGATCGTGTGGCGGCCGAACTGAAAGCCGTCGAAGTTAACAATTTTTTTCTCTTTTGAGACATGTTACAGGCAGCCACTGCGCATTTGCTGGACGGACCACAAAACAAACGAGTCGGTACTGGATACTCTCTTTTCATGTGCGGTTTCCACTCAGGTCGTAGGCGATTATGGTTCTCCACAATCTCCTGCTCCTTGCAGCTCTAAATAAATTCTGTCTTTTCGTTATTTTTAAATCCAGTCCTTCCATCTATTTTCTTAAGCTTGTCAGGTATGTGTTGTTTTTCCACTGTTCTTCTTGTCCTCGGTCCGTCCTATGGGTAACAAATTTTCAAAGCCTCCCCTTCCTCATTATGCGTCCCAGAAATTTTAAATTTCTCTTCCTGACGTTAAATATAAGTTTCCTTTTTGTTTCCATATTCTCTAAAACCTCGTCAGCATCCTTCTGTAGAACCAGATTTCTGCTATTTCAAGTATCTTCTTCATCTGCGAAGAGATTGCTCAGTATTAACTACGATACAGTATGATAGTAACAGTTCAATAGTCTTTGTTTCTAACGAAATTTTTATATCTCTTAATACTCTGCTTAGCTTTTGGAAGGCATCTTTGACTATCCCAATGCGACTTAGGACTTCGATATTAGAACTCTTCTCAGATACACTATTTACATTATTCGGACTATTGTCCTCATCTTTGTCGCCATATTCATTACAACGTTTCGGCCGTTGTACTCTCCGGCCTTCTTCAGGTGGTTGGAATGACAAGGACACATGGCACAGTGGATAAAGGCGTTAGTTAGATCCAGTGACAGGACACAAAGAGTGTAGAACAGTCTACTCCAGTGACGAAATAAAGTGTTCAGTTCGACATTCCAACCACCTGAAGAAGGCCAGAGCGTACAACGGCCGAAACATTGTAATAAATATGGCGAAAAAGATGTGTACAATAGTTCGAATAATGTAAATAGTGTACATAATACCTCATCTCAGAAATATAGACAGATACTGAAAGGCCGAAACGTTATGATAAATATGGCGATAATGATGAGGAAAATCCTCCGAATAATGTAAATAGTGTACATAATACCTCATCTCAGAAATATAGACAGATATTGAAAGGCCGAAACGTTGTAATAAATATTGTGATAAAGATGAGGACAATAGTCCGAATAATGTAAATAGTGTACATAATACCTCATCTCAGAAATATAGACAGATATTGAAAGGCCGAAACGTTGTAATAAATATGGTGATAAAGATGAGGACAATAGTCCGAATAATGTAAATAGTGTACATAATACCTCATCTCAGAAATATAGACAGATATTGAAAGGCCGAAACGTTGTAATAAATATGGCGACAAAGATGAGGACAATAGTCCGAATAATGTAAATAGTGTACATAATACCTCATCTCAGAAATATAGACAGATATTGAAAGGCCGAAACGTTGTAATAAATATTGTGATAAAGATGAGGACAATAGTCCGAATAATGTAAATAGTGTACATAATACCTCATCTCAGAAATATAGACAGATACTGAAGGGCCGAAACGTTGTAATAAATATGGCGACAAAGATGAGGACAATAGTCCGAATAATGTAAATAGTGTACATAATACCTCATCTCAGAAATATTGACTGATACTCTTTCCAGATATTTGAATATTTTTGCTTGGTTGATTTGGTACCTCTGATTTGTAATTTGCATTTTGGGCTCATCTTTTTGCTACTAATAATGCAATCTGTCTTTTTGCAGTTTATGTTTAGTCCTTTCTTCTCGCTTTCCTTCATTATCTTCTGTAGGAGCTTTTGTAGATTTCTTTCCGTGTCCCGCTATCATCACTGTTATCGGACAATCAGCCTAATGAGCCACATAACAAAACTCATCATCCGAATTCTGATGAATAGAGCGCACAGCAGAATCAGACCGGAGATAGGACAAGAACAGTGTGGGTTCGTCAAAGACCCCGAAACAAGGAACACGATATTTGTGATCAGAATATAAGAAAGAGCAATACAAATGCAGAAGGACGTGAGCCTGTGCTTTATAGATAACGCAAAGGACGTTTGATCAAGTACGAGAAAAAGATCTGGCCGCGACCATAAGGAAAACTGCAACATTTTGGCTATAGTCATTAGAGCCTTCTGCAATCACATCCGGGAGGGACTCATCGATGACAGGAGGCCGAGCAGGAGGCCGAGCAGGAGGCCGAGCAGGAGATCGAGGCAGCGTCGGGCAGACGATATCAGGGATTGGATAGGAACAATGCTCGCGGAGTGCACGGTCGTGGCGAGAGAAAGGAAACCGTGTAGAGCATTAGTTGCTTATTGTCCTCGACCCTTAGAAGTGAGAGTAGGAATAAGTAAGCATTAATATTCTCGTTAATTCACTATAAACGATGGTCGATATGACCAACGCCTAACATTATCATGGAATAGTAATTGAAATATGTGAGCGACATTTTGTCTGCGGGAAAGAGGATGTCAGGTTGAAAATGATTCATCACCCACAAGTCTGAGTAAATTCTTTACAACGCTGTTAATGATGGAAATTGAGTATTAGGCAACTCCATCCCAGATATGACAGCAAGACCCCATTTTTGGTTTGATATGACGCTTGTAAAGGTAGAGCATGACAGGAAAAGTCATATGCTTTCTGGAGTGGCACAATAAACCGACATTTCCTCATCATTAGCGAAGGATCGTATATATGAGTTTCCCTTGAAGTTTGGTTTGAACTTGACTTCCAAGAGTTTTATAATCTCAGAACGACCCTTGCTGCCATTTTTATGATGACATTTCGTCATTGCCAATATAGTAGAGACTTTGTAATCGCAGATACAACTATAATCCACATTTGAACAATACTAGACGCCTACGAACAGTACTCGTACTAATAGTACTTCCTATAGTGAACAGAGTAGAGAAATAGTATAGAGAAGAAACGGAGATTCGTATAGTATAGACTAGGAATAGCGAACACGTAGAAATAGAGGATAGACTAAGAATAGCGAACACTTAGACGTCACGCGACTTCCTCTATGTATGCGTTTCCTCTATGGTCACTTGATCTACCTAAATCAATAATGAGCTCGCCTGTGTTCACTGGCGATCTACGTTCAAGCACAAGTGTCGGCAGCGACACTTTATTCCTATATAACAAATAATCCTCGTTGAGAACACAGCCGTTCACTATGATTGGATAAGTTTGAAAAAGTCATCCTTGGAAGGCTTGTACAGACAAATGGACGAAATGCGATAAAAACAATAAAACAACGAAGACAAGAAAATTAGCCCGGATTAATAAAAATACAAGCATTCAGTTATCTGACACGTACCCAATAAACACAATACATAGAGAGCACACTGATAAGGCAACCATTACTGAAGCATTCATCTCTTGTTTACAGAAGACGCATCTGATATTAACAGAGAGTGACCAAAGGCAAATCCTGAAGATTTTGTATAGTTATTCTAATGTCTTTTTTTCCTCGTGATACAGTGTCTCGACCGGACACTGGTTGAGGATGCCGTAAAGAAAAATCAAGCTGCGTCGAGAAGTCGGTCGATTGAGAAATGGCGGCTCTCCTAGAGACATACAAAATGGCGGAAGCAGTGACGCCCCTTGAAAGAATGAAAAACGTGCTTCGTTGTCAACCAGCTGAGTATTCGTTTTAGGGCACCGGATCTGTAATTGAATTCTTGTCCTGATAGACGGTTGGGCGCGAACGGTGATACAGTTTTCTTAACATAGAAAAGCAGTTTCATTGGAAATTACTTTGTTGCATAGTATTAGAAACATATCCACGAACAAAGAATTATTTATTTTTCATATCGATCTGTTCTATCGAAATATTGCGTACAGCCAGGCTTTGTTAATTTTGGGTGTAACTGTTTATGAGTCACGAGCGGATTATTTTGTTGGATTTTAAAATTAAAAGACTTGTAAAATTTATCATTTGTAAATTATTTTAAAAAAATATATTTTTCAATATATTTTTTGCATTTGTATTGGTCTTTCTTATATTCTGTTCATTGGCTTTGTATAAAGTTAACGAGTGCGAGGAAACTTTTTTCATTATTTTTCACCCAATACAAGTCACAATATAATGTAATAATATTTTCTTTTGTTCTTTTTTTGTTTTTTTAAATGTATTGCTGGTAATAGTTATTTTACTTCAAAAATTTATTGCTGGTAATAATTTTTTTTACAAAGTATTTCTGGTATTAAATTCTATTCTTACACCATGGTGTTTTTACCCCAGTTTCAGGGTTAACTATTTGCCCATAGCTGGGACCCTAACAGGTGTTACCACCCAGATCAGCGAGGTCCTGGGAACAGTGCTGGTGTCTGGCTGTCAGTCCCTATGCAGGGTGTCCATAAAGATCGTGTGTATTTTAAATAATTTATGACTATTTGTATTTGCGATAGAAATGATCCGTAAAAAATGTTATAAAGTTTAATGTACCTAGTTTAAAGTCTAGCTAAAATAACTAATGTGATTTCAGGTATTACTGCAAATCAGTTGGCAAATATTTTCCGTGAACTGCATAATCTTATTACCCTTTGTATTGCTAATGAAGGCGGGACATGTGGAAAACTTAAATAAAATTACAATAAAACCTTAAAAAACGTAGATTTACTTCTTTCCAATCTTTTTTACAAATTATTTCTATCGCAAATACAAATAAAGTTATAAATTTTTAAAGTGCACATGAACTTTATGGACACCCTATATATTAGGTTGGTGCAAAAATAATGACGTAATAATGTCGTTTTTTGACGTTAAAAAATGACATTATTACGTCATTATTTTTGCACCAACCTAATATATATATATATATATATATATATATATATATATATATATATATATATATAATTAATACATCGAGTCTGAAAGAAACCTCAACAGAATACAGAAAGCACTGGACGGCCGTTTCGTCCTATATTTGGGACTGATCAGCAGTGTGCATCCACTACCGAGAATTGAAACCCTGACAGTTACGTTGTTAAGCAAACATTATACCAACGGTGACGAAGGGTTTGCAAATCAGACTCAATATGGCGCCGTTCGCTCACATATGCCGTGGTGGAATATATATTATATTATATTATATTACAGTGTAACCCGGATATAAGAGAGTTGTCGGGACCGGAGAAGAAGTCTCTTATATTCGGGTTTCTCTTATATCCGGGTTTGGTCTATTTTGTTTACATTAACACAGGCTCTAATTTGGGACCAGAGAAAATCTCTCTTATATTTATTTTTTTTAAAGCTTTGCGCCCCGTGCAAGGCCTGAAGCCACTAGGATGCAGGGGGGTTGCAGAAGATTTGTAGCAAGAGCAGATAGGAGTGATAGAAGAAAGGATGAAGGGAAGGATAGTGTGTAGATCAAGATAACTGGAGATGTCGATTGACATTACATTTGAATAGTTGGAGATTATAGCTATCAGGGAAACAGTAATTGGGAAGGGTGTTCCACAGGCGAGAGGTGCGAGGTATGAAGCTATTGGAGTAGAAGAGACGGCTACATTTTAAAGTTTCCTCGGTGTAAGGGTGAGAGCGGGATGCCAGCCTCGTAAGGCGCTTGTATTCATGGAGACTGGGGACCAGGGAAAGCAGCTCATCGGAGCAATTGCCATGAAAGTATTTGTAGAAGAGACAGAGAGAGGCGACGGCGCGTCTGTGAGATAGTGTCTGCAGGCGAGACGCCAGATCAGGGCCAATCACATTACATATCCGTCTCTGGATCTTGTCAAGAACTCCGAGGTAAACAGAAGGTGCCCCAGACCATATATGGCAGCAATACTCCATGTAAGGGCGAATGGTCGTTTTGTATATTTGAAGTATCGATTCAGGGGAGAAAATTTTCCTGGCGCGGCACATAGAGCCAACTTTCCTCGCGGTGGACGATGCAATTGACTCAATGTATTTGTTCCATCTCAGGTCAGCAGTCAACGTGAGACCGAGCAGACGCAGTCGCTCTCAAGAAGTTGACTATCAGACATTCTAATGGGAGGAAGGAAAGGATATCATTAGTTGTTAATGGAGAGTAGTTTAGTTTTTGAGGCGTTAAATTTGACCATCCAATTGTTGCCCCAGTTAACAACCGATTGGAGGTCCATTTCAAGACGCGCGGCCAGGTTAGTTTTGACCGAGACACTAGATTTGTTTTTGAGGCAGGAGTAAATTGTAGTGTCGTCCGAGTAGATGCCAACTTGGGAATCTATGGCCTCAGGAAGGTCGTTGATGAAAATAAGGAAAAGTGTGGGGCCAAGGATGGAGCCTTAGGGAACACCTGCGTTCGTGGGATAGGAACTGGAGGAGAAACCGTTGAGAACGACCTTCAATTCTCGGTTTGATAGGAATGATTGTATTAGATCAAACAGTCGACCAGTAATACCGTAACCCTGGAGCTTACGAAGAAGGCCGGCATGCCAAACCCTATCAAACGCTTTGGAGATGTCTAGGGCCTCACTGTTATTTTGAAGTGCTTGGTAGACGGTTTCAGTGATGGCCGTAAGCACGTCAGCTGTAGAATGGGCGTAGCGGAAACCATATTGCTTGTCTGAGAGAAGGTCGTGTGTGGTAAGGTGGTTAACCACTTCTGCGTTGATTAGGGCTTCGAAGACTTTGCCGAAGAGGGGTTGGAGACTAATAGGACAGTAATTAGAGGGGTCAGAGGGGTCTCCAGAGTTCTTAAAGACAGGAACAATGGATGAGGACTTCCAGCAGTCAGGAAAGCAGGATTCCTTGAGGCAGTAATTATACAGTTTAGAGAGGGCGGGTGCTAGCTCAGGCGCGCATTTCTTCAAGACAATGGCTGGTATGCCATCTCCACCACTAGCCTTGTGCGGGTCTAATTTGGAGATAATACCCAGTACTGATGAAGGGGTTATGCGTAATCTGCTCAATAGGGCCTCAGTTCTTAGAGAGAAGTCAGGTATGGGTACACCGGTGGAGTCAAGCGTCGAGTTATATGAGAACTTCCGAGCAAGGCATTCAGCCTTGTCGGTTGAGGAGGTCAAGACCTCGAACTGGTTGAATAAAGGAGGTATGGAGGGTTTTCTATTGTTCAGGACACTCTTGCAGAGCCGCCAATAATCTTTGGAGCCAAATTTGCGAGATGCAATACGCTCCCTCATCCGAGCAATCCGGGTTTCTCTTATATCCGAGTCTCTTATATCCGGGTTACACTGTATATTATATTACATTAGGTTGGTGCAAAAATAATGACGTAATAATGTCGTTTTTTGACGTATTTTTTAACGTCAAAAAACGACATTATACGTCATTATTTTTGCAACAACCTAATATTATATTATATATATATATTATTCCAGCTTAGTTTTAAAAGTTTATCTTAAAAATTTCGTCATGGTTAATTTAAAGTTTTCTTGAAATTTAATAGCATAGAATTTAATCGTTTCAAATGTGGGCTATATTTTCTTTCATTTATTTGAAATCTGTTACAGCATATATTCTTACTGTGCCAAAAAATTGTTCAGGCAGCTTAGTGATGTTTGCGATTTCTTTGTTGTTCAAAGTAGGTTAGTTCTAATCGCCATATCTTAAATTACCTGCAGGATTTAGGTCGGCATTAGATCGTTTCTTTAGCTTCCTGACATTTGCCAACCAATTTGGCATCTGCGAAGTCTTTGAGTGATAAGAACGCTTATGTTATTTTGAACGCATACTCTCCATAACATTTCAGCCGGTTAATTCTCTTATCCTCTTCAGGTGATGTTCTTCTCCAGTAGTCAGCATCTTTAAAACGATAACAAATTAGGCACGTTAAACGAACCGTCATAATTTACAGGCATTTTTTTTTACCTTTTATAATTAATAGCAATTCTAACAAAATTATTCTATTAGATTGGTGCAAAAATAATGTCGTTTTCTCACATATGTTACTATGTGAGAAAACGACATTATTTTTGCACCAACCTAATACCTGTACAGCGAGCCGATTCTGAGAGAACTAGAAGTTTTACCAGAATTTATTATTGTCAGCATCCATCTTAAAAAACAGGATATGCAATCGACATAATGTTGATAGCAGTCACAGAATGGAAGCTGCAGTATATTCCACAGATGTTATTATAAAAGAAAGCAAAAAGAAAGGACTAAACGACAATTATATTAAGACCTAATTGAATTGTTAGCAAAAGCAATTGCCCAAGATATGTGATACCAAAATCAACAGTCTTAGGTATGACGATACACTACATCCGGCAGTAAGGCCTCTGATCGGGAGATTGGAGGTTTTGAGGAGCATGGAAATCCGACAGAATTATAGTTTAAGGAACAAATAGGAATCATTTACACAGTTAACGTGTTTCGCTTTTATTAAAGTTTTCTCAAAGAATGAAATATAGAGGGGGGGAGAAAGAAAAGAGGAGAGTAGTAAAAATTTCTAGACTCGGCATACTTTCTTCAACTGACGTAATCATCAAAGAAAAATATTTCAAGAAACCCATGACTGCTGTTGTTCCCAGGTTCGCTCTGACATGGGGTTGTAGCACCTGTTAGGGCCCCAGCTAACGGCAAATAGTGATCCCTCTATGAAAGTATAAAAATATATCTTTATAGTAAAAATATTAGCAATGCATTATTATATAAAAAAAAATCAACCAACCAACCATATTTATAGTAGAGTTACCAACAATAGATTTTATAGCAAAAAGACCAACTATAAATTTGATGTAGTTGAAGCCAAAAAGGTATGTTTAGAATATTTAGAGTCCGGCATTAAATAACTCAAAGAAGTTGATATGGCGTTAAACAAAATCAAATCAAACCAAAATCAAGTACGAAATTTGAAATATCTTGGAATCGTTTTAGCAGACAACGAAAAGTGCAACATTGAAATCCGAAGACACATTGGGATACCAAAAGATGCCTTTCAAAAGCTAAGCAAAGTATTAAGAAACAAGACAAATTCGTTAGAAGCAAAGAGAAGAGTACTGAACTGTTATGTAATAATCAGTCCTCATATATGGAGGCGAATGCTGGACAACTCCCCACAGATAAAGAAGAGACTTGAAGCAAGAGAAACAAATAAAAGAGTACTGAACTGTTATGTAATCTCAGTCCTCCTATATGTCAGTGAATGCTGGACAATCTCCTCACAGATGAAGAAGAGAAGCAGAAATGTGTTTATTTCGATGTTTGTAGAGAAGGCCTTGGACTGAACATGTAATTAATGGTAGTTTTAAAGAAAATGGCAATAAAAAGGATACATGCAAAAATGAATACATACGCTCAGAATCAGATGTATAGATAATAAGGAAAGACGGCCAGTAGAAGCTAACACTCACAAGATATATTGAAAACAAGAAGGGCAGTTTAAATCAATGAGAGGGTCCAGTATATTAGGGTTATTTTTTTAAAGTTCTCAATGTCAAAGGTAGAACCTCAATAAATTCATATGGGAGGTGCTGAAATGTTCTCGGCTTTATCAAGATGGGCTTCTTGAAAATATTTTTATGTTTAATGAGTAGGTCAGTTTTAGAAAGTATGTCGAGTCTTGAAATTTTCAATATTCGTTTTTCTTTCGTTTTCTTTTTCTCCTCTATATTGCATTCTCTGGGAAAGCTTTAAGAAAAGCAAATTATGATAAATCTATAAACGTGTCTTATTTGTCCCTTATCCTTTTATCCTGTCGGATTTAAATCCATATTTGACCCATATATATATATATATATCAGAGGCGACAGGCTGTTTTATGCAAGACGCAATCACCAGGTTTGATGATTGTGTCTAGCATGAAACAGTCTGTCGCCTTTGAGTGTTGACTTCAATGTTCATTTTTATATTTACATACGCTCTATCTCTGATACTGAGCACTTTATGCCAAAAAAATAGCCCACCTTTAAACTATATATATATATATATATATATAGTGGACTTACAAAACTGAGTAAGAAAGACGCTGTAGTTTTTCTCATATATTATGGACTCTCCCGTCGATTTCGACGTATGACGATCCGACAATCTCATTCAGTTTTAATGCTTGTGTCGTATGTGACACTTCAGTCCCGCAAGTGATCTATATACAAATACACATATTGGGCAACAATGATTATCACGGGACATAGCAAAAGGAACAATTGCTGATGCTTTTCGCCGTTCCCTTTCTTAGCCAGTCAATACGACTGATTTCGAATATTCTGATATCTCTATGGCTATATATGAGTACCTTAGGTATTGATGAGCTGTGATACAGCGAAACAGTCTATCTGTGGATAATATATATGCCCCTGAAAGATTTATTTCGTTTGAGAGGAACTGTGAGTTTGTAAACAGTACTATTACTGCTAATAATGCAAGACTCTTCGGTAAAACGAGTCGAGTTCTCTCCGTCACTGTACATCTATCTAAAAATAAATACGCTTAAATTCACCTTCATCCCTGCCGTGAGCCAACGGGTAGAATTTCCGAGTGACGCCAATTCAGCCGGGTTTCGATCCTAGCTAGAGGCAACCGGACGGATTGAACTTTTATAAATTTATGACTATATATAAGGGTGTTTTTCATTTTACTAAACGTTCCCACAGTACAAGGTGCAAGAACCACTCAATGTATAGAGTTATTGAATATGGTGAGTTTTATGGACATAAGATCAAGAGGTAAGATTTTAAAGATAATACAATATGTAATAATTGATCCTAGTCATAAAGAGGAAAAGGTTAAGATTGGTCACATATCTAGGCTGGAGTTGCCTAACTCTAAATTCCCAGCAGTGACTGAGTTCAAGAGTGTTTGCCCGGCCATATAGGCGATGAATTATTTTAAACCTTACAACCGTTTCCCCACAAAATCCAAAGAAGAATCTGTGATATCATTGATCTTGAACTGGCATCTCGGCTTCAGTCATTTTCCACATATCGGTTGAACAGCCTAAGATTAGAGAAGCAAACACTTGGAGCTGTTCTAGAAGAACTTACATCTCACTAATGGAATACGAAGGGAATGAAGGTGGTTCGCTACAAAGGCGGGTCTTGATCGTGAAGGTTAAAATTGGTGAAACTAAGGAATGTAGTTCGCCTGAGAACTTTCCATGGGAATAGCGATAGAAAAGCGAAAGGCTTACGACGTTTCGTCTGTGGGTAAAGAGGTTGTAGGGTGGAAAATAAGTCATCACCCACAAGGACGCGAAGACGCATTTGAATTTTATCGAAACTGGAAAGTAAAACTGATCTGACTCTCGTAAAGGTACCGAACAGAAATTATATATTAGGTTGGTGCAAAAATAATGACGTAATAATGTCGTTTTTTGACGTTAAAAATACGTCAAAAAACGACATTATTACGTCATTATTTTTGCACCAACCTAATATTTATTAGAACGGCACGGGAAAAGGTCTGGGTTGAGGGAACACACTTTCATCGCGATAAGTAAAAAATTCGGGATACGCTTCGTGATGTTGGAACGTCAATAGTTTAGCTCGGGAAAATTCTGAAGCTACAAAGATGAGTTCCGGATGAATTTACGAAAAGGAATGCTTGTTTTCCTCCGCAAATGATTCACTGAGATTAAAAATTATGGCGAGAATGCAAAACGCAGATCTAGGTCTGCTTGCATCGTCTTATCCCAGAAGCAATCTACTCGCTAAAAATGCCATTTTCCTTGTTTGGCGGAATTCAGAGGGAATCTTTACTATAGTTGCAACGCTATTCTAAATTCGTCTAAAAGTGGAGACAACAACATTAAGCACATGTAAATCACTGGGTATACGGAAATGGAAGACAGTTTCAACAAGACGATAATTTATCTTTTCCTTCTTATTATATCAGAGTAAAAAGAGAGAATAAAATAGACTTGTATGTATGCAAAAAAATAGGAATTGTGTGGGTGATACACACACGTGTGTGTGCGTGCGTGTCAAAGTTCCGTTATTAAGGAAGAATATATCCGCATGTTCGGGAACAGTGCCCGGGGACGTCATCGCTAAAGAATGCTGAGTGGAAGAGAGAGAGAGAGAGAGAGAGAGAGAGAGAGAGAGAGAGAGAGAGAGAGGGGGAGAGAGAGAGGTTTTAATAGGTGATTAACACCGTCCACTAATCTATATATCTATCTCTATTCGTTCATATTTATATATTTCACTGATCTATCTATCTATCTATCTATCTATCTCGGTCTGTTCATTATCTATCTATCTTGGTCTGTTCATTATCTTTCTTTCTTTCTTTCTTTCTTTCTTTCTTTCTTTCTTTCTATCTATCTATCTATCTATCTATCTCGGCATGTTCATTATCTATCTATTTTGGTATGTTCATATCTATCTATCTATCTATCTATCTATCTATCTATCTATCTATCTATCTATCTATATCTTTATCTATCTATCTATCTATCTATCTATCTATCTATCTATCTATCTATCCTTGTGCCTTGATCACCTCGAGGTTATCAAATATTCAGGCCACTTTTGTCTAAAATCAGTGGAAACAATACTTTTGCACATGGAAAATAGAAGACAATTTCAACAAAGCGACATGTGTTATATTTTTGCTTTTATATAACTGATTATAACTAGAGAAAAATACAACTAGTAATAAATGCAGACAGATGAAGAAGATATTACAACTTAGGTATTATGCGGGTGATGCACACACGCGTGGGCGTGTGTATGTGAAAGTTCAGTTACTAAGGGGAAATATATATCTCAGTGCTCAGGAACAAGGTCCCGGGGATGTCATCGCTACAGCATGTTGGGCGGAAAACAGATAGAGAAGAGGATGAAGAGAGGAAGTGTACCGTTCTTATAGGTGCTTTACAGACCCCACCTAATGTCTTCGTGGCAAAGCTATGTGTGGAACCTAGACGATCTGTTACTGTGTCTTTTGAGTGATGTGCTTTGAAGTAGAAAACAACTTTTACGGGTGCAAGGACAACAGTAGTGTGCAGTTCGTGTATATTGCGATGCTTGCTTTATCAGTTGAACACCGGTTAATTAGCAGGCAGGTATACACCTTCCACTGATAGGTGCTTGGGTACATAAGCTTGCAAGAATCGTTAATTTGTCTAAATAAACAAACAAATGTAATTTAAATCTGAACTCGAAAAAAAAGAACGACTTCAAAGATACGCATATTGAATCCTGTCAAGGTTGCCTATAGGAGTAACAGCTTTTTACTGGTATTACACAGGATTATCGTATTAAGGGTAATAATATTAACCGGAATGTATTATCAACCATTGTTAATTTTTGCTTAGCATTTCTTTCATTTCAATTTTAATTTTTTTTTATTTCCACTTTCTTTTCATGTGATATGTCCTTTCAGGACGTAGGCGATCATGGATCTCCACCACCTTCTATCCCTTGCAGCTATCAGCAAGCCCCTTCCCTCTGCTTCCTTCCCCAGACCACGTTTTGTCATCCACTTGCTTAAATCCGCCAGGTATGACACACATTATTTTTCCTTGTCTCTCTTTCCCTCTATTCGACCCGTGAGTATCAGATTCTCCACGTCCACCTTCCTCATTATGCTTCCCAGGAACTTGAGGAAGGATTTCCACTAGTAGTATTAAAAAGGAGCGGAGTATACTCGGGGTCATCCTTAGCTGTATAATATGTGCCTGCAAAGGGCTACATACAATTATAAATTTCTTCTTCGTAGACCGATTGCCATCCAAGGCTATAGAACCCAGTCTGTCCTACTATTTACCCATAGCTGGGGGAGAAGAGTTAGATTTAGACCTTTCCCAAGGGTATTATCACGTAAGTGAATGTAATGGATTTGATTGGAATTCGAACTCGGCACTCTGCTTCCTCAATTCGAGTCACGATCCATTACTTTATCGTGTAATATTAAAGGTGTATTATTTAGTAAGTTATATGCCATGCGTGATGCACGCTTAGGCGATCATGTAGCTTTCGATACATGACTGTCGAGACAGATTTTTTCCCCGCAGTAGGTTGCTATTTCTTTCTGCGTTAGTCCAATTGCCATCCAAGGCTATAGAACCCGGTCTGTCCTGCTGTTTACCCATAGCTGGGTTGAGAAGATGATTCATACCTTTCCCAGGGGTATTAGCACGTAAGTGAATGTAATGGATTCGACTGGAATTCGAACTCGGCTCTCCAATTCCGCAATCCGAGCCACGATCCATTACTCTATCGGGCCTTATTAAAGGAGGCACAGTAGTATTATTCAGTCAGTTATATGCCATGCGTGATACACGCTTAGGCGATCATATATCTTTCGATACATGACTATCGAGGCCATTTTTTCCTGCAGTAGATTGCCATTTCTTTCTGCGGTAGACAAGTTGCCAATCAAGGATATAGAACTCTATTTGCTTAAGAATAAGATGATTCATACCTTTCCGAAGAATATTAGCACGTAAGTGAATGTAATGGATTTGACTGGAATTCGAAATCGGCTCTCCGATTCCCCAATCCGAGCCGCTATCTATTTACTCCACCGTAGTATTATTAGTAGTAATATTACCTTTACTTTTTATTAGATGATGCGTTGTCAATTATTATTCATTTTCAACTAGTGTACTAATCAGTTATAGCAAATTTGGTAGAGGAAATAAGGAAATTGAATATAAAATACGATACGTTGCGGGTAGTTTCGCTCAACACCGCAAATTGCTAAAAAACCAAAACCTAAAAAGTCGAGATGTACTTCAATAGACAATATCAGAGCGAGAGTTTCATATGTATGTCGTGCATGGCGCTAAACACGTTCAGAAATATCTAAACTGTCAGCTGTATACAATCGCTTTCGTAGATTAATGGTTAAAATGACTTTGAGCGAATGAAACCTGTAGGTCTTCGCGAAGACCATCCTTCTTCGAGACTGGCGTTTCATAATCACAAAGAACTGTACCAAATAACAGAAGCCACATTACTTGAAGACTTCAAATAACAGCAAGAAATAAAATGCATGACCTAATGAATGAGTATAATTACATGAGATGTAATTCCTTCAACTGTAAAAGGTCAGGAAGATTAAAATTCTATTCTTCGCTTTTTAAAACAATAAATATTGCCGAGGAGAGAAGGAGTGAAGGTAGTTAAAATAATAGCGGCGTCAATGGAAAAATCGTCCTTTTGACACTCCGTTCTTTTTGTCTCTTCTTTAATCATTAGTTTAACCTTTAGAAGATATCAGCTTGTGAGCTAAAAGAACATTGAATAAGGATTAAAAGTTTTAATCTTTCTAGACTTGATTGTTTGCTCCTCAAATTTTGTCTTAATCTGGAAACATTGTCCCAAAAAATAATACACCCCCACTAAAAAAAAAAAAAGAAGAAATTAAAATTGACAAAAAATCAATTGTTTCCTTTATCCTCTGCGGGTGTGATGCAGAACTCGGGATTTCATTATCTGTCAAAAGGAGAAAAAGACATTTTGAAATATGGACTGAAATGTGAATTTTTATTTCAGTAATTAATATAATAAATAAATAAATAGTGTTTTATTTTAATTGTAAATTCCCAAGAACAAAGAAAATGTATAAATTCACTTTCATCATATGTTTAGATTTTATTACAATTCTGTTCACCTATTTTTAAGACTTAAATATTGCTGAGGGAGTGAAAGTAGTTAAAATAATAGCGGTGTCAATGGAAAAATCGTCATTTTGACACTTCGGTTTTTTTTTTCGGGCACGTAGGTCGAAGTTTGCTGAAATCCAAATGTTTCCTCAGAAGAAGACAGCTAATATCATAATTACCATTTCCATACCATAGGCGGACCGAGAATAACTGAAGAAATCATACTTATTATAAAACCCAGGTTGTGTGTGTGTGTGTGTGTGTTCGTTTATATATTGGATCAGATTTCCTACATTTTTCAACCGATTTCAACAAAACGTCACTTTTTTTTTGGCAGGTAGTGTTTCTTATTGTCTTGCACACTTTTTTCTTTATTTTTACATTCAGAATGCTTTAAAAATTCCATTTACAAGACAATTGTTTATAATAAAATTCTATTCAATCGGTAGACTCAACGATTGAAAACAATGTTTTTGTTTGAGTTTGGGTTTGACCAATTCGTAAAAAAACAAAAAACAAAAAAACAAAACAAAACAAAACAACAACAAAAAAACTATTTAAGACATGCGTGTCCGTCAGCCTTAAACAATAATCTTTGTCAATTTTATTGTTTAGTCTTTATGATGGTCGATACTTGATCTATCTCTTACTGTTACATCCCCGGGCAACGCCGGGCTCTACTGCTAGTATTGAATAAAATAAAATTTAATATCAAATAGTGTATATTCAAGTGTCGAGTAATCCTTTTTCAGGTGTACCGATTTCATAGCACTGCTCTCCTCCTCACGATTCTCCCGGTGTCATCTTGTGTCGTCTTCTTCTGTGCCATGTCCCTTCAGGACGTTGGCAATAACGGCTCTCCACAATTTCCTGTCCTTTGTAACTCTTCATAAGTTTTGTCATATTGCTATCTCTCCTTAATCCTGCTCCACCATCCATTTACTCAAACTCGTTAGGTAAGTTATTTCTTCTGTTTTTCCTACTTTCAATCTATCCTGTGAGTATCAGATTTTCCAAGCCCTCTTTTCTCATGATGTACCCAAGAAATTTCAACTTCCTCTTCTTAATTATAAGTATCCTTTTTGTTGTCATTGTCTCTAGAGGTTCGTCGTTGCTCACATGCTCGGTCCATGGTATTCTCAGCATTCTTCCGTAGAACCACATTTCTCTTGCTTCAAGTCTCTTCTTCATCTGTGAGGAGATTGTCTAGCATTCACTGCCATATAAGAGGACTGATATTACATAACAGTTCAGTACTGTTTTCTTTGGTTCTCTTGTTTCAAGTCTTTTCTTCATCTGTGAGGAGATTGTCCAGCATTCACTGCCATATATAGGAGGACTGACATTACATAACTCTTCAGTATTCTTTTCTTTGTTTTTAACGATATTTTTCTATTTCTTAATACTTAGGTCATGTTTTCAAAGCTATCCCAATGCTGTTTCGGATTTCGGTGTCACACTTTCTATTCTCTGTTAATACGCTTCTCAGATATCTAAATCATTGCACCTGTTTGACTTCGGCGTTTCCAATCCGTAGTTTGAATTTTGGTCCGCCCTTTTTGCTAACAACCATGCATTCTGACTTTTCCCAATTCATGCTTAGTATTTTCCTTCCCGCTTTCTTTCATTGCTTTCTGTCGGATTTTTTGTAGTTTCCGTTCTGTGTCTGCTGCCAGCATTGCATATCTTATACTGTTAAGATTTTGGTCGCTAATAATAAATCCTGGTAGGACTTCTAATTCTTTCAAAATGTCCTCGCTATATGGGCTGAAAAGGTCTGGCGAGAAGAGGTATAAATTTTTAAATAACGTTTTTGTACAAAGATCAGCGAGATAATTGGCCTTATGTCAAACTAATCTTTACGTATTTTATCCTGGTTAACTCATCGAAAATACTTCATAAATATGGCGAGTGTGCCTCTTTTCTCATCTAAATGAAGCTTATCCTCAATAGCCCGGATGTCAGAGTAGTCTCTTTATTTTCGACCTCTTTTTTTTTTTAATTCAGTTATTGATTTCAGGAGTTCAGGACATACGACGTCGAGATTTATTGGAACATACAACGGAGCCATTTTCATATGTTATGCCTGTATTCGAAAGTGTGATCGACATTGGCATTTGCAGGTGCCGGAGGAAAGTTAACTAATAACAAACAAGGAAAATACCAAGAAAAAGAAAACGAAAGAGAGAAGAAAAGAAAAAAAAAATGATGTAAAAGGAAAAAGGCGTGGAATTTTGCGTACGTTTTTCACACTATATTTCATGAAGTGTCGAGTTCCAGCGAAGAGAGAGAGAGAGAGAGAGAGAGAGAGAGAGAGAGAGAGAGGGGGGGGTTCTCAAGTCGTTTGATCGCAAAGAGTACAAGCTATGCAATCGGCTATTCTGCGCACGCGCAAATGTACAAGCTCTCACGCATGACACGTCAATGAGCATGCGCCTAGATTATTGTCGTCATGATAGTTGTGGAAGACGCAGGTGCATACAAAAATATTACCTTTTAGCAGGAACATATAAACTAATACAGACATTGTTTATTCGTCACGCAAACTGCTACACTAATAACAAGCGACAATTATGTAACATATACAATCATATATATATAATATATATTTGTAATATATATATATATATATGTAATATATATATATATAATATATACGTAATATATATATATATGTAATATATATATATATATGGTATATATATATGTAGTATATATATATATATATATATATACAATATACATATATACAATATATATATATATATATATATATATATATATATATATATATATATATATAATGTAAATCTTTTTAACTCGGTCGGTGAAATTATCTGGATAGCACAATTTTCAAATAAACTGGCATCCGAGAAAAAATGGAAAACTACGAAAGCATAAAAAAAGGCAGAACAATGCGAAAAAATCGTCCAGTAACTTAAATCTCTGGTACAAAGTAAAAAAAAAAAACACCCCCACCCCAAAAAAAAAACAGAGTGTAATAAGTTGAAAAGAAGAGTGCTCTTATATATATATATATATATATATATATATATATATATATATATATATATATATATATATATATGTGTGTGTGTGTGTGTGTGTGAGGACTGTCAAAGTACGGCAAAATCGTAGAAAATCGAACTATAATAGCCTCATACACACGTAAAAAGTATAAAAATAATGGAAGCATTAATAATAAAAAAAGAAAAAGCCATCAATAACATCAACTATGAACACGGCCACAGTCTGCTGGCTGTGTTTAGAAAAGATAACAATCCGATTACTATAGATAAACATATATAAAACTTTACAGATTCAGTTAGAAATAAAAATTCTATAATATATATATTGATAACTAATAGGATAGCCGAAAACGTTTGGATATATAGAACATTTGGGCAGTTTTAACATACTTTAAAGTAAAACTGAATGAAAGGTTTAATCGCTGAACTTTGTCTATCATCTTTAATTAAACATGTATAAAAGAAGGATTGCTACCCAAATACACAATTTTATATATATATATATATATATATATATATATATATATATTACAATGAATCACTTTGTTAGCGAAGGGATTTCGCCATTTTATCTCATTAACTTTACCAATTTACTTTTTGTATGAATGATTCATTGTATTATAAATTGAACTGCACTACATCTTTGATATATATATATGGGTATGTGTGTGTATCTAATTTTTTACGTTATTTTTATTGGTACAAATATTAAGTAAATGTTGTTTATAATAAACAGTATTAACAACATTTACTGGCCTGATTGTCCGAGAAATCTCAACGAAAATATGTGTCATCCGACAGGAATCGAACACGTATCCCACACGGAACCACCATATAGCCTGACCTGCTATACTATCTAGCTACAGATGAAGCGTCTGGTTAGTAAGGTTAAATTCCTATTTTTGAACTACAATCTTAAGATGATTTCTCTCGAACGCTCATATGGCTATCCATCTACGTACTGAGTAAACTCGGCGTTGCTTAACGCGGATGATCATACGAGAACCGGTGTTTGAACGTGATACGGACGTTAGACAAAATGACTTAAGACTTTTGTTCGGTCTGTTTACCTATGTAGGTATGTCTGTAACAATACATGGTCGTATTTTACGTTGGTCGAGAAAAGCTACCGATAATTTAATGTTATACCACGTCGCACCAATAACTGCTGTTTATTCTCGTCTGATAATCAGTCATGTCAGCATAGCCCAGAGGCCTGCTTCAGGCAATAGGTGACAAGATTGACCAGGGATTCCCTTCGCAAGTAGAAATAAATCAACACAATATTACATTTGAACGTAGAAAATACCATCCAGAAAAATGCGTGAAATACTCACGGAAAAAATGATGACGAATCAAAAAGGGGAAACAAAGACCGGAAACATTTTTTTTTTAAAAACAAATGAGAGAAAAGAAATGCGAGAAGGAACGGATGGAGTAAAAATCCAATGTTCGAAGAACTTACTTTTAAAAAGCTGCTCAATACAAAGTGGAGCAATATATTATTATTATATTTTTAATTATGAGAGATTATAATAAAAACATTTTGAAATCGTATGATTTTATTATAACATAATAAAAATAACACACACACACACATACATATATATATATATATATATATATATATATATATATATATATATATATATATATATATATATTTATCTACGAAGGTAAGATGAAAAGTACATGGGCTAACTTTGAGGGAGTGATGCTAAGGGTGTGAAACTGTGCGTACATTAATTTCAACTCTTCCTATTATAAATGTATTGTTTCTTTTCAGGTAAACTGACCTCTGAAAAAAAGAGTTGAAATTAATGCATGCAAGATTTCACAACTCTAGCATCACTCTTTTGTAGTCAGCCTATGAATTTTTTCAGTGTACCCTAGCAAAAACACACACACACACACACACACACACACATATATATTTATATATATTTATATATATATTAAACTCGTAACAAATTAATCATCCCTAATACTAGGATCGTTACCATCACCTTCAAGACAAACAGACATATAAGTCGAAAGAAAAATAAACCCAACACCAATTCAAATGCCGGGATTTATCAAATAAATTATTTAAAATGCAAAATCAAAAAGTGATGTAAAAGACCACATCTACGAACATAGGAGAAACTTGCGTTTAGATAAACAATATAACACTCGTTTTTCATCGAAAAGATGCTGGTCACAATTTTGATTTCACTAATGCCACCCTCATTAAAAAGAATATAATTCTTTAAAGATAAAATACATTGAAAACTTGATAATAACATTATTGCCAACTATAAACACACGCCTAAAACATTACATGACATCGCCATCTTTCTTTGATTCTATACTTTAAACTTCCTTGATACTCACATACTCCATTCATCGGATTCAGGTGGCTCACATCATTCATTGTAATTTCGCATTGTTCACATCTTACATTGTAACTTCTCGTGGTTTACACCGTGAAGCCAAATAGAGGAAAAGGAAAGATTCTGTCCTTTCCGTAAGTAGGGACATATATATATATATATATATATATATATATATATATATATATATATATATATATATTATAATTATTTTTTAAAAGATAGGATTCCTTCTCATGTTTCAAAAACAAGAGCCAAAAACCTCAATATTATTGAAATTAAATTGAATTAAAGTATCAAGCCCTGTTTCAACCTCAAGCGAAAATTTAGGAATAACCAATCTTGAAATTTACGCATCTTTATAAGCATGTTCATTCGCAAAATTAATTACTATGGAAACGACCATTTTGATAGAGGGCATACGAGTTAGTTTGTATCAAGATATCAGTTACCTTCGGAAAGAGGTCAAAAAAAAGAAAGAGGGCCGTGGTATCCATTTCAAAGCAAATGATGGCATTCATGTACGCACACCGTCTGGTCAGTCACAGCGATAGATAGCTGTTGGCACCATAATACGTCCTTAACTGTTTAGGGAATTTTATTTTATTTATTTATTTTTATTTTTTATTTCTAAAGGGCTGTTTCGTACATAAACGCGCCCCACTGAACTCCAATTTTTTTTTGACGGCTTTATAAAGGGGTTTTCTATCTTATGATTGGCTTAAGCTTTTAAGCATTTTATTAGACTATGAAATTAAATTTTCATTTTTTTATTTATTTTTTATGCTAATTATTTAATGCAAAAATTTGTTGATGTCAACAAAAAAACGTTAACTCATGTCTATGGTTTAATAAATTTTCATTATTTAGAAAGTTAATAATGTGTAGTTTTTCATGTAGGCATAAACGGCATGGGTCATCCCAGGTTTCACAAGTTACAAGTGCGTATATATATATATATATATATATATATATATGTGTGTGTGTGTGTGTGTGTGTGTGTGTGTGTGTGTATACATATATATATATATATATATATATATATATATGCAAATCTTTTATACAGGAAAACTGGAAGACCTCATTAGAAATTTTAGCTCCAGCCAAGTAAAAAAGGATCCTACAATGAAAACGGGATGCAAACTGTCACAGATACTAATCAAGAACAAAGATCGCTTCACGCCTAAGATGTATAGGCAGTTGTTGCAGCGTTACACCAAGCTACCTCACATATATGGTCTCTCTAAGATTCACAAAGACGGTATTCCACTCAGGCCGATTGTCAGTTGCCTAGACTCTGTGTGCCACCCTCTGAATTGTTTCCTTGTAGATATAATTGACCCATTGATCGGAAAGTCTCCTTCATATGTCCGAAACTCCGACCACTTCGTGGAAATAATCAAAGATTCCCCCATCCTATCCAACCAAATGGTGAGATTGGATGTGGTGAATTTGTTCACCAAGGTACCCACGGAAGAGGCACTCTCAGTAGTCAGAGACAGATTAGCCTCTGACTCATCCCTAGGAGAACGGACCAGTATTCCAATAGATAATCTGATGGAGATGTTGACTTTCTGTACACAAACAACACACTTCAAAATGGGATCACACATATATCGACATGATGAGGGTTTAGCGATGGGCTCGCCATTATCATCAGCAATGGCGAATATATACATGGAATACTTAGAGGAAATGGCATTATAATCTATATCTCTAAGGCCAGCTCTATGGTTAAGATACGTAGATGACACCTTCATACTTTGGCCACACCAGGAATATGTTCTACTGGACCATGTGAACTCGATACAGTTCAAGATGGAGAAAGAGATTAACAACTCCCATTCCTGGATGTTCTAATATCTCGAACAGAGCATGGGTTCAAGACATCTGTATACCGTAAACCGACATTCACTGGACAGTACCTCAATTTCAACTCCCACCATCCATACAGCGTAAAGAAAGGGATCTTCCGCTGCTTACAATACCGAGCAAAATCATGTGGCGACCCAGAGACATTAGATAAAAAATTGGTCAGTATATGCAGTACCCTACAACGTAACAACTACCCTGGGTACATGGCAGCAACCCCAATAAACTGGGATAGGCGAGTACAAGAGGAGGTCAACAACACTCAGAAAACAGTCTGCCTGCCTTATGTGAAGGGGTTATCAGAGAAAATACAAAGGATCTGCGGTGCATATAACATCAGGACAACCTTCAAAAGCTTGACGACACTTCGCAGATATCTCTCCCGAGTAAGACCCCCCCATAGAGGAGAACATGACTAAAGACTGTGTGTATGCCATCCCGTGAACTGTGGAAAGAAATATAAATGGGAGACAGGCAGCCCCCTTAAGGTAAGGTTTCAAGAACACCAAAAAGCTGTAACGCGAGGGGAAGTTGAAAAATCAGGCGTGACTGACCACATCTGGAGAGAAAAGGGAGATCACCGCAGGTTGAAATCATATACAAAGAAAATCATTGCAAAATTCGTAAAACTAAGGAATCAGCACATATGCTAGGCCACAAAAATCTCCTGAGCCGACCAAGCATAGAAATGAATAAATTATGGGAACCAGTAATAAGGTGTGCCAGAGAAAAGCAATAATAACAACGAAAATTGCAATATGAGCTCTGGTAAAAAATATGCAATGATAACATCAATATATATATATATATATATATATATATATATATATATATATATATATGTTTGTGTGTGTGTGTTTGTATATGTGTGTGTGTGTAAAAGTTCATGAAATGATTCTTTTTTAGTGACATTACCCTTTAGAAAAAAGCGACGTTGCTCTCCACACACATACACGGGCTCACATATACTAATATATATATCTGGTTTGTCCAGACGCTTCCTTCGTAGCTAAAAGTTTATAGCACGTCAGGCTATATGACGGCTCCATGTAGGATACTGGTTCGATTTCTGTCGGAGTACGCATATTTCCTATAGAATTTCTCGGACATTCAGACTGGTTTATTATAAACAGAGCATTTGCTTAAATATTTATGCCTATATAAGTAACGTATAACACACAAACACACACACACACACTCACACAATATATATATATATATATATATATATATATATATATATATATGTATGTGTGTGTGTAAAGGTGTACTGAAAAATTCTTTTCTCAATAGATAAGCTCTCCTCACTAAATCTGAGATTCAATCATCTAGTCAGTTTTTTGGGGGAGTGGGGAGCTACCAGGATCGAGAACTTTTCAGCACACCTCATATATATATATATATATATATATATATATGTGTGTGTGTGTGTGTGTGTGTCTGTGTGTGTATTTGTTTCCTTATGTATGACTATTTAAGCCTTCTTGAAATTGTGTGAGACATAACCAGACAAAATTTGCATACTTCAACCCTGAACATTGGTCAAATGCCAGTATGGCCGCTCTAGTGGACGCCATGTTTAAAAGGGTGACGTCACTTCTACAATAGCTCAGCAACTTCTGCCTGACATCTGTTTTTTTTTTCTTTTTCTTTTTACTTCGTTTTCTTTTTTCTCATGTGCTCAAACATTGCAGAAGTGTATTTATAAATATTTCTGCACATTTTCCCTCTCACCGATTTGTTTAAAACGAACAGTAATCTCTTTATGTTTAGCAAAACAAGAAAAGGGTAGAAGAAGAAAAGAAAGAAAAAGCAAAAAAAAAAACAAAACAAAAAAAACAAAACACACAAATAAACACAACAATAAAAAAACAATAACAAAAAAAAAATAACAAAAAACAACAACAGACAGCAAAAATGGCGGTGTCTGGTGTTAGAATTAAGAAGGATGTATCGCAATGTACATAGAAAGGGGATCCTATATACAGGTGACCTGTATACACACAGACACACGCACAAACACACACATACAGACGCATGCCCGCACGCACACGCACGCACGCAGATACTCACACAGAAACACACACACAAACAGAATCACTTCTTCCGGCTCTCCGACGTGACAGTTCGGACCATATCAGACGGCTCTCGATATATACTCATAATGAATATAGACGTGTCTTCAATGATTCAAAGCCGCTATTCACTGGTATTAGGTTGGTGCAAAAATAATGACGTAATAATGTCGTTTTTTAACGTTAAAAATACGTCAAAAAACGACATTATTACGTCATTATTTTTGCACCAACCTAATAGAAAGAGACACAGTATATCCTCTCACAAGTTTTGTTCTAGAGATTAATGGCGGCTCCGTGAGGGTGTGTTGAACAAGTAAATCCTGAAGTATTGTCATCTGCTGATGATAAAGGAGAATGCTTTGCTCGGAATGTCTCTTCCAACTCCACTCTTGACTCTTCAGGAGTATCTTTGCTTGATTTTCTTTCTAGAACGCAATCTCGATTGAATGATATGCACATACTCTGTTCATGGTTTCTGATATCATCTCTAAACTAGATTTCAATAAGACTCAATAAGGACTTGACGGTATCTCTGTAATTGTCCTTAGAAAATGTGCAAATGTGCTTTTGAACTGGCTTTTGTTCTCCACAAATTCTACAAGTGCATTTTTGCATTTTGCTTTCCAGATCGTTGGAGATCATCATTTTTAGTTCCCGTTTTTAATTATTCTGGTGAACCCTCTGATGCCTCGAATTATCGCCCTATTTGTGTGAAATGGATGTCATTTGAATGGCCACTCCTCTAGATCATTTCACATAAATACGGCGATCTTGCAGTCATCTATCATTAGACATACATTGCTTCTTATCTTCATCAACGAACTTTCCAAAGTATACTTGCTGGTGGCACAAGTATTCACTCCCGTCTTAATAGTAAGTCCAATAAAAGAAAATAAACTCCAATCATTTGTTAACGGTGGCAATGTATGACTTGTATATTTTAACGCTTTCAAAGCGAAACGGATGATTGATGTTAACCTCCAGGAGAGTGACACTTTGCGCCATTTTAGCCTCACGTTTTCCTCTGGCATGAAGAGGAGTTATTATATTGAATCAGTTGGTAGATCTACTGCAAGGAAAATTTGTTTACTGTATCATGTGAGACGGTTTCTCTTGTCAGAATCTGTCTTCCATATTCATAAGTCTACCATTCGTCCGTGCATTGAATATTTTGTTGCTGAAAGGGAGTTAGACATCGTGAACATAGTAGATAAGGACAACAGTCCGAACAATATAAATAGTGTAGATAATTAAAATACATCAGCTCAGAAGTATAGAAAGACCCTGAAGAAGGCCGGAGCGTACAACGGCCGAAACGTCATGAATGTGGCAACGAAGAATAGGACAACAGTCCGAACAATGTAAGTAGTAAAAATAATTAAAATACATCAGCTCAGAAGTATAGAAAAACCCAGAAGAAGGCCTGGGTATGCAACGGCCGAAAGGAAGTGAATATGCTACGAAGATGAGGAAACAGTCCGAAACAACGTAAATACTGTAAATAATTAAAATACATCAGCTCAGATGTATAGAAATACCCTGAAGAAGGCCGGAGCGTACAACGGCCGCAATGTCGTGAATAGTGCAACGAAGTTGAGGAGAACAGTCCGAACAATGTAAATAGTGTAAATAATTAAAATACCCCAGCTCAGAAATATAGAAAGACCCTGAAGAAGGCCGGGGCATACAACGGCCAAAACGTCGTGAATATGACAACGGAGATGAGGACAACAGTCCAACCAATGTAAATAGTGTAAATAACACTTGTGTTCTTATAAATGTTTTCTTTTCTGGGAATATTGACACTTGGACAGGTTTTACACACTTTCTCGTCTGAAACGGAAACTCTTATACAAACACTAGACAAATTAAGTAAAAAGCATAGTTACAGTGCCTTGTCAGTCGTCTTTAATGAAACATGTATGAAAGAGGCAGTCATCACGGTGGAGTTTAACCAGTCGTTGCTTGCCCCATTTAACAACCGAGTGAAGGTCATTTTCGTGACTAGCTGCCTATTTGATTTTGTCGAATACATGAGACTTAATAGTAAGACTGAAGAAATAGTTGTGTCATTAGCACTGATGACGAGTTAGGTACTGATGACACTGGAATGGTCGTTGATGAAAATAAGTTCGTCCAAGAAAAGAGCCCGTCACGTACAACCACATTAATACAAATATATTTAGAAGAGTACCCGTTAAAGAGAACCTTCATTACGCAATTTGATAAGAAAGACTGAATCAAATGAAAAACAATCGACTAGAAGCAGAACTCCTCAATAAGGGAAGATGACCAGCTAAAGCCTCGAAACGCCTTCGAGATATCTAAAGCAACAGAAGCCGGGGCCGAGCATAACTTTTGCCAGGTAAAATGTCAGCCTTTACTCTCTGACTTGTAGTCACACATATTCCAGGATAAAGCTGTCATTGATTTAAACGGAGAAATCCTACTCACTCTTTGGTTATGTACTTCAATCTGAGAAAATTCTCTGCTCAGAAATGACGTGTCACCGCCGCACTGGTTGATTACATATGGGCCTCAGTGTACCAATCTGCTAGATCAATGATTTTCAGCCGCAATGCCACGGTTACACTAGTGTGCCGCGCGATCCATTTAAGGCTGTTTTTACTTGACCCCAAACTGAGTCAGGTTGTGACACAAGGTCGGTTTTTAACGTGGGGACCCGAGTGTGTTAGCTGGTCAAAGTTTGTCCAAACTTGTCAGAGCTGGTCTCAGCTAGTTATAGCTGGTCCAAGCTGGTCAGAGCCAGTCCAAGCTAGTCATAGCTGTGATACCACCAGCGCAGGGATAGATCCCTGTGACCGGAGAGTATCAGAATGTGTATACTACTCGATGGAGGGCTTTACACCACGATCCTCTTAAGTGTGTCATGAAATATTGTCACAACATACATATATCTATATGTGTGCGGAAGTCGTAATGGTACAGTGTTAGTATTTGAATAAATGAACAAGTGTTAAACCTTTTATCCCAGATTAGCTAAAAAGGCTTTATCAGTTTATTGCAATTTTCTCCTTAATATTTATACGAATTAAGCTTCTTAAACCTTAAATAACATGAAAATAAGCGAGAAAAACTACACTCAACTGAAGAAGAAATTTGTGTCTGCTTATCGCACATTCGACCAAACATTGAAGAAATCGCGAAAAAACACAGGGCAAGGGTTTCACCCTAAATAAACTGCACAAATAATTGAATAAAAACATAGAAATAAACTAATTTCATATTTGTTTGTGTATTTAAAAAAATCTAGTTTTATTTAATAACATTTAAATGTACACCCTTTAAATTTTTTTGCTAAATGTGCAGATTTTCATTTGCTCCGAGGTGTGCCGTTGCTTATAAAGTTTGAGAAACATCGTGACTACGAGAAAGTTCAGGTTTTGTTTTTAATTCTGTTGGGTGTCTAGCAACGCTACTTTCCTAAAATGCCAGGTGGGGGAACCGGTTTAGTCGCTAATGACTCAAGCGCACGCTTGTTCGTAACTTTCGCGCAGTGGCCTGATAAATCCTATATAAATAGATATATTTAATTTTGTTTACATTTTCATATGTTTTGTTGAAACTTCAAATAACCTGCCAAACCGATGTGCCAGCCACTTCCGGTGCGTATGCTGACTTCCTGTCTGAACATTAACTGAGGAATGAAACTAATTTTGCAGCCGTATTTTCGCAGCGCCAAACGCAATCGTATTTGTTTTTCTTTCTTGATAAACAAGTTTTGGATATCAGAATTAAGGAAAACGAACCACACATAAACTTGGCGAACCCGGTCATTCGAGAACAAAATCTTTATGAAAATATCTGTTCATTAACTCCAACCCTAACGCTTGCACAACAGATAGAATTATTTTTCTTCGTGTTAAAACAACATTTCTTCCGATTAAATTTTGGGGCAAAATTCGTGTTGATAAATTTCTTTCAGATTCAATCTGTCTACATTGTGGTTGAAATGCTTACATATTTCTCATTAATACCAGACGTCAGTGTTCGATACTACTTTAAAGGGCAGAACTTTGAATGCTAATTTTCACGGAACTGTGCGCCTCACTCTGCGACCCTCTGCATGGGGTGATTTAGTTTGGTCTGGTTTGTTTTACAGTTTATCAACCTCAATGGGTTATTTAATGCCAACAAGATTTTTATTGCTGGTAATATTTTTTTTATTTTTTGAAATGTACTGTTGATAATATTTTTCTTTTTAAAAATGCATTGCAAGCAATTTTTTTTAAAAAAAAAGTATTGCAGGTAATTTTCTTTTCAAAAATGTATTGCAGGCAATTTTTTTCCCAAAATGTATTGCTGGTAATTTTTTTTCCAAAATGTATGGCTGGTAATTTTTTTTCCAAAATGCATTGTTGGTAATTTTTTTCTAAAACGTATGGCTGGTAATTTTTTTTTCAAAAATATTTTGTTAGTAATATTTTTTCTCAAAAATGTGTTGCTGGTAAAAAATTTTTCCAAAAATTATTGCTGATATTAAAATCTATTTTTATACTTTCATAATGTTTTTCCCCCTGTTGGGGGAAGGGGTTAACTATTTGCACATAGCTGACACGTGCTACCACCCCGGTTAAGAGTGGACCTGGGAACACCAGCAGTTAATAGGTGGTTCCACACTCCTCAAAACTGCTGATCAAGGCCTTGCTGTTGGATGTAGTTTATCGTCTTACACAGGACGCGGATGTAGTTTATCGTCTTACCCAGGACGCGGACGTGGTTTATACTCTTACCCAGGACGCGGATGTAGTTTATCGTCTTATTCAGAACGCGGACGTAGTTTATCGTCTTAGCCAGGACGTGGAGTGGTTTATATTCTTATCCAGAACGCAGATGTAGTTTATCGTCTTATCCAGGACGCGGACGTTGTTTATAGTCTTACGCTGGACGCAGATGTAGTTTATCGTCTTACCCAGGACGCATCCTAGGGTGGTTCTTAGGCCTTGTACAGGGCTAACATTATTGTAAAAAAAAAACAATTGACAATGGTAGTAATAGGGAATCAATCAAAATTATTCTCGTACAGCATAAGATTTGTATTAGTTTCACACAACTTAGAACAACAAGCAAACATTGAAAATATATTAACAAGGAAGCCGCTTGGAAACAGCTATTGGATTGGCCGAAAGCCTTTGAAAGTATAATAATGATGGACATTTTGTATATTGTCTTAGATTAACTCCCAGGAAAAGCGTAAAAATTCAGAAAAACTTAATAAAACAAGGAGAACAACAGTGTTATTAATGGAATTGATGTGGCAGACGGAAGTGGAAGAACGAAAAGTCGTTAAAGGAGAATCGGGTAGATGTACGAGGCATATACTTCCGCTCTTCACTTTAAGGAAAGATTCCTCCGGGACCACAGACAAATTGTGACCTCGGCCTTCCTATGTACCTCCGATTCATTTCCAATAAATGATCGGGATCGAACCAGACACCGAGTATCTCGACCGGCCCGTCCTTCGAGAGGAACACTCTGGGAAGAGATACTCCCTTCCACGCACTCAACTGCAAGCCAACAGACTTATCACGGTTGATCTTTCCCCCTGTCACCATCACGTACCTTTTGCCAATTTCGTCAATCTCATCTCTGCTCGCCACGAGAACCGAAAGAATACCTGTCCGAGGTGGTAGCATCAGGTAGGGAAATTCCGTCTTTAACTTGCGAAAGAAAGGCTTCAACGTAAGAAAGTAAAGCAAAGGCAAAAGCGGACAACCTTGACGATTGGAGGGAGACAATACGAAAGGCTCCGATTGTACAGAAGTCGGATTCAGGTGCGAATGTAAGGCCCGAAACCAGCCGCCGAAAGGACAGCCTCCAGAAATCGATGGTCCACCCTATCAATTCCTTGGACTGATCTAAATTGATCAGCACGGCTTCACTGTCGACTTGCTTGATGATCAAGCGTACCAAAGAACGAAAGTTACCTATCCCATCCTCACCTTTCTTGTCATTCCATAGCAACTTGATCCCACGCATGGTGAAGCACTGGGTTACAGTCCCCTGCTTCAAATAATTGTTTAAAATCAGAGCCAGCAAAGGAACAAAAACGGGCGACTGCCTCAAGTACATCTAATCCTGTAGATTTGTCCCGGCCAACCTGCTTCTGCGCTTCCCAGATTTCCGACTCCGTGATGGGACCCTCGCACCCAGCCGATTCAGCCGCCTTGAGGAAGGGAAAGTCGGTCAAATAGACGTCGAGACTGTTTAATAAATAAACGGAGTGTCTATTCAAATATGGGTATCAGAGTAACGGTCAAGTAATAAAAAAGTACTTGTTTAGAATTTGCATACACACACACATACACACACTTACAAGAAACAAGGAAACACTGCCAAAGGCTATATCTTTACATTCTTACTGGAAGTCAAGCGTCTCTCCGTTGATTAGGAAAACACTTTCAAGAGGAGATGCATATACGATGCAATGATTTAGTAAAGCTTGCAATCTGTTGCTCAGTTGGCGGACATTTCTTTTTAACCAGGCATACTGATGCCATATGCGATAGGCAAGAATAAACAACACAAGATCTCAAAATTGATCGCTGTATTTAATTATAGCGTTAATATTTAAGCTTACTTTTAAAATTCGAACGATAATTTTTCTGCCTCCACTTAATTTAAAGACAATTTGATGTATGTAGGTCCTTACTTTCCTTTCAAACAATTATTTTTATTTCATGGTTAGCTTTCACTGGATCTACCCAACTAAAAGTAATGGTCAAATAATAAAGAAGTATAACTAGAATTTGCACACACACACACACACACACACACACACACACACACGCACACACGCACACGCACGCGCGGACATATATCGCGGTCTATTCATTTCTCTATCAATTTGACGAAATCAGAGATGATTAACACGACAGTCTGCCAAATCTCCTTGCTTGGCAATTCTCGCTCGGTGCCTAACTATTTTGTTCATGTGTCAATTTTTGCTATGGAAATATCTATTGGTGCCCACGTTATGGCTGGACCAAATGGAGTATAGGTTTTGTACTCCAGTAGCGAATCAATTTTCAAGAAACAAGGAAACACTGCCAAAGGCTATATCTTTACATTCTTACTGGAAGTCAAGAGTCTCTCCGCTGATTAGGAAAAAGAGGAGATGAATAAACGAATCAATGATTTAGTAAAGCTTACAATCTGATGCTCTGTTGGTGGTCATTTCTTTTTAGCCAGGCGTACTGATGCCGTATGCGATAGGCAAGAATAAACAACACAAGAACTCAAAATTGATCGCAGTATTTAAGTATTGCATTAATATCATGGTGTTTGCCGTGATCATTAATGATGGTGACATTATGCTTCCATTCATCTTACCACAAGGCCACAGACTCAACACGGAGGCTGACATCAAGTGCCATCAAAAGGTAGTTGTCCTGGGTCAAGAGGGTGACTGCTGGAAGACCTTATGTCTGGCAACAGGATTCTGCACCATGACACACAAGCAGGAGAACCACGTCATGACTGTCAGACAATTTGTGTGACCACATCACCCCTTACATCTAGCCACCTAACTCTCCAGGCTGCAAATCCCCTTGATTATTATGTGTGGGGTGCAGTTGAGTGAGAGAGCAACAAAACTCTTTGTAACACCAAAGATGAACTGAAGGAAAGGATTATGGCCACATTCACCAACTTAAACATGGGTACCGTCCAAAAGAGCTGCAGGACTCTCCACCCTCAGACTCTCCACCCGGGCTAGTCTGGTGTCCCTGCTCTGTCTCGAGATTTCTGCAAAATTTAAACAAGGATCTGCAATGTAATCTTTCCTGATCGGGCATATCGACTTCAGTCACTTTCTCACCGATGTGATGTGGCTTCCCTCTGTCTTTTCTAGAGTTAACAGAATTGTTGATGGGAGAACCGAGTTCGTTATATTCACTTACGCGCAAATACCATTGGTAAAGGCATGAATCCACCTTTTCTCCCACCCAACTATAGATTAATTAGTAAAACTTGTATCGGTAAAGCTTTATTATCTGGTCAGTACCAAGATCAATGACCAATTAAAAATATCAATTGCGTTGAGCTTGGATGTGCGGGTAGTGTAATGAGTAACGACTCCAAATTAGAAATCACAGAGCAAAGATCCAATTCCAGTCGGATTTGTATATTTTATTTTATTTTATTTTTTTTACAGTGAGATTCATCCTTTACAAGGCTCGAGAGCCCCTCGAACTGGAGGTTTACAGAGTAAGAGGCACGGTTTATACGGATAAGAGAAGAAGATAATGGTTAATCCTACACTTGAGCAGGTTAAGATTGTAATGATCGGGGAACAGCCTTTTGGGAGTCGGTTCCACACAGCAGTGGTTTGCATCCATAGATTAGGTATAATCACTTACGCAAAAATACCCTTGGGAAAGGCATGGATCAACCTCTTCTCTTTCCAGCTATGGGTTAATTAGTAGGACTAATTATTATATCTCAAAGAGATTTGACTTCAAGTGAGGCTTGATGTGACGGTTAATTGCAATTTAATAATAATTGACATCAGACATTGATCGACAACGCTACAATATTTCACGGATTTTCATCTTAAGCGTTTACTTCAAAATCATGAAAAGTTATTTAAAAACCTAATCGTCTTTCATTGTTACTTGTATTCAACAAACTCGTATAGTATTCACGATATGTCCAGTCGCTCTTCGAATGATGCTGGTACAAAGTGAGTTATTTCTTAATATTTGAATATGAAATACACCAAGTGTATGTGTATATTTTTAGTATATATTCTGTAACTTTTAATGCTGCCAATATAAAGGAGATGACCCAGAGTTATCACCCTTGAACTGGTGACATCAGATCTCAGTGTGCTTATGACACTGACATTTTTTTTGACAAAGATGTTCACCTTATACAAGGCCCAAGAGCCATTACACTCAGTTTATGGGGATATGTGGAGAAGATAACGGTTGACCCGAGATTTGAGCAGGTTAAGATAGTAGCGATCAGGGTAGCATCCTCTTAGAAGTCGGTTCTACAAAGCAGCAGTTGTGGGAAGAAGCTACTCGAGTGTAACATATATTTTACCACTGGAATACGAAGGTTTTGTGATATCAACGAACACCCGTTGACACTTTTGTGATTTTGTTGTCACTTTCGTAATGCTCGTTGTAGTAGAGACTTTGTAATCGCAGATACAAATATAGTAACACCGTTGAACAATACGCGTGTCAGACGCCTTCGAATAATCTCGCACTAATAGTACTTCCTCGATAATACTCGCTCGAAAAGTAACCACCGAATAGTAATCCGTATAGGGAAATATAGAATCGCGAACCGTATAGTAATAGAGGATAGACTAGAAATAATGATCAGTTAGACGTCACGCTACTTTCTATTGATATGTTTCCTGTAGGGTCAAGTAATCTACTTAATTCAATAATGGGATCGCCGGAGTTTTCTCACTAGAGATCTATGTTCAAACTCAAGTCCGGTAGCGACACTTTATTTCTATGTAACAGACAGTAAGGAACAATCCACCTATTATCAACTTCATACTGGTTGCCAACCATTGCCTGAAATCCACTATATTCCGGTACAGTAATAGAGGATAGACTAGAAATAACGATGGTTAGTCGCCAGCTAATACTTCCTACATATATGCATTTCCTCTATGGTCATGTGGTCTACTTAATTCAATAATGGGATCGCCTGTGTTTGCTTACTAGCGATCTATGTTCAAACTCAAGTTTCGGCAGCGACACTTTATTCCTATATAACAGAAGAGAATGAGAGTGGTTCGCTACAATATATGTAGCATGGCGGGACTTAATCGAGAAGGTTAGTACTGGTGGCACTAAGGAATGTAGTTCGTCTGAGCACTTTACATGGAAATACGGATAGAGCAGCGAGAGGCTTGCAACGTTTCGTCTGTGTGAAAGAACTTGTAATCAGGAATAAGGATATAGGTTTGAAGTGCCCACTTAAAAATACTTGTAGAGTATATATATATATATATATATATATATATATATATATATATATATTAGGTCGGTGCAAAAATAATTTCGTTTTATCACATAGTAACATATGTTAGAAAACAAAATTATTTTTGCACCAACCTAATATATATATATATATATATATATATATATATATATATATATATATATATATATATATGAAGAAATATTGTCTTAAGATGTGCTATATTTATGGGATAAAGTGTTCAATATCAGAGATAGAGCGTGTGTAACTATAAAATTAAACATAGAAGTCAACACTTAGAGGCGACAGTCTTTTTCAGGCTAGACGTAATCATCAGGTGGACTGACGACTGCATCTAGTATGAAACTGTCGCCTCTATTTGGTGACTTCTATGTTCAATTATATATATATATATATATATATATATATATATATATATATATATATATATATATAATCTGACATGTTTGTATCAATTTAAACGTTATTTTTAGTGGATACACATGTTTGAATAATAATATACAGGACGTCTACTCAGATGTGGGTATCCAATAAAAATAACGCCCAAAGGGATAAAAATACTTTGAATGAATAAATAAAAATCCATTTCTTCTTTAGAAGTAATGCTTCGTTTATATTTCGGATTGAAACTAAACAGTTATGAACATTCGAAGTTGTAAACAAGAAGGATGTGCTTAAAAGGGAGTATTCAACATTGCTTAATCGACGACGCTCTTCGTGACCGAGTTGGTTAAATGCATATCGGATATAACGACGGTTTATCCTGCAAAGGTGAGCGCGTTTTCTAATCCTGCTGCAGGGTGTGTTTTTCTTTAATATGGTTTCTTGCAAATTCAGTCCGGTAGACAAAAATTAATATACTTTTTTTTTAATAAATAAACGGAGCGTCTACTCAAATATGGGTATCCACTAAAAATAACGGTTAAGTAATAAAAAAAATAATACTTTTTTAGAAATTGCAAACACACAGACACACACACGTACACATATATTTAAATTCAACGTCAATCGCCATCTTTTGTTGCTTTGATCCCCGTTCTTTTATCTTTTCCTCAACCATTCTATAAACGGTCTTTGATCGCACTTTCACACCCACAGCGTGCTAGTGGCTCTCCCGCCTAACTTGGGGTGAAATGCTTATATATATCCGCAGTAAAGAATTCTGGAGAAAAAAAAAACTATTAAGACATATCACTCTGTTAATTGAGCTATCTATTTAGTTCATGTCATGTTAACTGAAAAAGACTTATAATAAAAACTTCGTGGATTTACCAAATTACAAAATTCATATAAAAATTCTCACTTGAAATATTTGAACTTTAGCGTTGCGACTTGCACGCCCCAACATTACACAACCGTTAAATAGCCCATTCATAAAAACATCTTTTGGTCTGCAACACATTTATTTCGTCTTCTAGTTTTGATTCTAAAGGAGCCTGATGATGGATACAGAGGTCTTTGAAAGTACTAGCCGAATTAAAAAATACACCATATCCATTTTATACATTAGGATTTCTTCATTCAGTGGATTATTAGTAATATAATGCTTATAATTATGTCTACTAGCGAAGTGGTTTCGCCAATAATTGCATTAATTTTGCTAATTGATTCAAGGTATGATTAACTCTTTGTAATATAAAATATATGCTGCCTATTTTATTATGTTTGTATATATATATATATATATATATATATATAAGTCCCTCTCTCTATATATATGTGTATGGGTAAATAGCAGGGCACACTGGGTTCTATAGCCTTGGATGGCAACTGGTCTAAGAGAATGACAACTCTGAATTCAAAACCTGTGGAGGATAGTTTGGGGAGCTTTTAGTGCGTTGTGTCTCACAGTGTGGTGGGTTCTGTACAAAGCCTTCACCGCTATAATCAAAGCATATGTGCAGGCGTCTGGCTTGTCGGTTCCTAGGAACTGAATTGCTTGAAGCACATACGTCGATAAAATGGGGAGTTACTTTGGATTAGTGGATGGCAGCTCGGATTGAGTATTTGGAGAGTCGAGTTCGAATTCAGATCGTGTCCATTACTCACTTTCCATGGGAAATGTAAGAGAGTCCAGGATATATATATATATATATGTGTGTATCTTCGGATTGAAAATATATATATATATATATATATATATATATATATATATATATATATATATATATATATATAAAAGTGAACATTGAAGTCAACACTCAGAGGCGACAAGCTGTTTCATGCTAAACGCAAATATCATGACGATTGCGTCTAGCATGGAACAGCCTGTCGCCTCTGAGTGTTGACTTCAATGTTCACTTATATATATATATATATATATATATATATATATATATATATATATAAGTGAACATTGAAGTCAACACTCAGACTGTTTCATTCTAGACGCAATCGTGGCCTGACGATTGTGTTACGAATGAAACAGCCTGTCGCCTCTGAGTGTTGACTTCAGTGTTCACTTCCATATTTATATTTACATACGCTCTATCTCTGATATTGAGCACTTTATCCCATAAATATAGCACACTTTAATACCATATTTCTGCATACATATATATATATATATATATATATATATATATATATATATATCAGCATTGTACAGGTTTGTATAGTTGCTGATATTTAAAGATGATAATCAATTCGAATTCACTGTATTTAACATAATATCCCTAAACTCCTCGTCATTAAAATATTCCTTTTCTTTCTGTCGCTGAAAAATCGACGCCACAGACACTGTCTGTAATTGTTTGGCTTCTCTCGGATGTAATTACAAGTGTCTATGGCTCCCAGACAGCCAGCCAGAAAACTGTCTTAGGTGAATCTTTCTAACAAGATAATTTAATTACAAGAAAAATGATGAACGTTGGAATTTCGTGGACTTCAAAGTGTTTTGTAACACCTGATAATACGTCGTCGTCGTCACCCACTTGCATCCGAGCACAGGGTGTGTCATCCTCTCTCCCTATTAATTTTCTCTCCACCCCGCAATGGTGACGATAGAGGAGACGGTTTGAATTAAAGAGAGTTTGACGAGGCCATTCGCGTGAATTCGATTTTGGTGGGTAATTCTTCGCGACGGTTAAGTCCATACACTTGTCCAGAAGCACCTCCCTCGCGGCTCAAACGGGATTGAGACAGGCGTGTTCTGGCAACACTGGTTGCATCTGGCTGTCGAATGCTTAGTGTGTCAACGTCCACCTTTGTCACGTCGTCCCGACAGCCGCTTCTCTCTTCTGCCAGTTTGGTCTTTGAGGTCGTGTAGATCTTTGCCTATGCCACCGTTGGAAGTCTTCGGGCTTTAGTCGCATTCAATCCGGTCCCTTCTCTTTGACCTTACAGCCATGGGTGGCCCTATAGGAGTTGGAACTCCAGACGTCTACTGTCTTGGGACACACAAGCCCTCTACCATGACAAGGAATAAGATCAATTCAAAATGTAGCGCATGAGGCCATTAACAATTCCAGTTGTAGTTGGAACGCCCAGATTGTTTGGAAAAGATTCCAATAGACTCGTTCAAAGGATCCCTGGAAGCCCATACTCTCACAAGTACAGCCCACACCTTACAAAGGGCTTTATCTATGTAAAATATGTGTAAAATGTCATGATGCCATTTCTAACCTTAAGTCTCTCGCCGGGACCCGGAAAAATTAGTCAGTCAGTCAGTTATGTGAAAAAAAAAAAAAATTCTCTTACTATAAAGGTAATTTACCTTAACCAGAAAAAAGGCTTAGACAGAAGCGTCTATCTTTTTAAATTTGGATTTTTTAATGTAACTATAACAACAAGAACATTTCGATTTCATTTTTGCCTTGAAAAAGTAGGAAGACGAAACGCGTCGGCAAAATCTAAGATCTTTTTTCCAATTGTCATTTTATACCAATCTGTCTTGTCCACAGAATTGCTCTGGGAATTTAACTATATATATATATATATATATATATATATATATATATATATATGTTTTGAACAATAAAAAATATTAAAAAATTAAAATTTTCAGACACACTGGGTTGTATATGAATATTTTTTCGTTTTATTATTTCAATTAGATTCCTCGACTAGTTTCGGCCAGCATGGCCATCATCACGAGAAAAATGTTCTTGTTCGTAGCAGTGAACTAATACACCTAGAGAAGGCATGCTAATGTACAAGATTAAAAATAAATCTAAACGTATCCCTCTAGTAACTACTTTCAACTCCACTCTGCCTCCACTATCCCAGATAATCAAAAGTCGCTGGGAAATACTACATCTCAAACCAGACCTAAAAAATTGTTTGAGGAATCCGGCCTTCTAGCATATTGTAGACCTAAGAACCTAAAGGAAATTATAGGTAGTAACCATATTTCAGAGGATAAGGTAATCTGCAATAAACCAAAAATAAAACAAGATTTTCCCAACCATGCAAAAACAAAAGGAGCTTATGCTGTAACCACATTAGATGCACCAATTCATTCACTGGCTCAGTCACTAAATATACTTTCAAAATCTACCACGACTCTAACTGTAGCAGTTATAGCATTATTTACCTCCTAGAATGCACACTATGTCAGAAATAATATGTGGGAAAGTCTGAATGCCCATTTATCTACAGAAATTATAATTATCGGAATCGGATCAAGTCGGATCCCCACGAAATATTATTACCTGTAGAATAACATTTCCGTCTACAAAAACACGATTTTAAAAGCCATGCCAAATTTACTATAATTGAGAAAATAGAAAAGTTCAGAGCAGATAACATTAGAAAAAATTAGACCATGAAGATAAATGGATTCTGCGTCTCAAAACACTCCATCCAGATGGGCTTAATCACAAATTTAACAACATAGATTAATATATAACCCCCAAATCAGGCCCTACCGACATTTCTCACCCACACAAGACATATATGCTTGCAGAGGTGTTGAGGCTTCACACTTATACCCACACCTATACTAATATACACACTTACACATATAATACTCACTCACTCCCAGAAGAACTAAATGATAACACACACTTATCACAGACACATCCCCTTTCCAGGAACCAATAAAACTGCCCAAATGACCAAGGGCAGCATTAATCTATGCAGCCTCTATCTTAAATAACAACTTAAAAGAGACCGTTTGACCACACAAGGACTTACCAAAATTTATGATAAAAAAAAATAAAAAAACCCAAAACAAATGAAAACTACGGATAAAGTTCATTTTCTTCATCAAGTCGTTCATTCCTCTAGTTCACTGCTATTAACAAGCAGAATTTTTTTTCCTGATGATGGCCATGCTGGCCGAAACTAGTCGAGGAATCTAATTGAAATAATAAAACGAAAAAATATTCATATACAAACCAGTGTGTCTGAAAATTTAAATATTTTTTATTGTTCAAAACATATCTTAGTACTAAAAATACATATATTAATACTTGGTACAAATCAAAGACTCAAAAGGGCACGCGTGTTTGGTTCTTGCCGGGTCGATAGACCCTAATAAACATGGTTTAATAAATAAGAAAATATACGGAAAAAACAAACAAAAATCCTTATATGCAATTATGCTGAAACATGTAGGTCCGTAAAATCTCGTGTTTTCGAACATAAACGAGATATTCGCCTCGGAAATTTAAACAATGCTTTAGTTGTACACACAACTAAAGCAGATCATAATTTCGATTTTGATTCCGTGAAGATTTTCAAATATTTTCATAATAAAAATCTTAGGAGGATTTATGAAGCAGGCATAATATCCATCTCGCGCACGGTGAATACTAGACCTGGCTTCTTTAGTATTTCCCCTTTTCTAGCGAGATTAATGCTCGACAAGCGTACATATAAATTTTAGATCAAAATAGAATTCTTTTCATTTTTTCATTTTTCATTCAAAATACTCAAATTTTAGAAATACGTTTTCACAGCGTCGCCTACGTGACGACAACGTGACCATGTTTAAACGGAACGCTGATCATATAAAACTTTCAGTTACCTGTTTGGATAAGTCTTGTTCTTATGTCCATCGTCTTTGTCATGTTGAATTAATAATGTTAATTATATTTTATGAATATGTCCTGAAGATGGTTATTAGACCGAAACGTCCGACGTTGACATATTAACATTAAAACAGCATAATTGCATATACGGACTTTTGTTTGTTTTTTCCGTATATTTTCTTCATATATATATATATATATATATATATATATAAGTAAGATGTGTTATAGCTGAACCAATAATCTTGAAGATCATAAAGTTACACAATAATAAAACTCTAAACCAATTTAATAATCTGAATCATAATACAAGTTACAAGGAGAATATTGTTAAGGATACTGGTCAATGTAATTGTAGTAATCCTGACCAATATCCATTGCAAAAAAAAAATAAAAAATAAAAAAAATGTTTAACTAAATCTCATGTTTATCATTGTTCTATCTCTACAGTAGAAGATCCGACGGTTGAAAAGTTCTACATTGGTAGAACTAAGAATTGTCCTTTACTAATAATACTTATAGAAATAATACACCACTTTCTAAACATTTTTGGAATTTGAAAGACGATAATAAAACTCCTAAGGTGAAATGGAAAATTTCAAAATGGCAAGGAAATGTAGATCCTTATATGAACCCTGTTTTCTGTGTTTACGTGGAAAATTGCAAATTATCAGGTTCTTTGAGAAGAATGTTTTATTAAAGCAAAAGTTAACGGTAAATTGTAAACACAGTCTACCTTTTACCTTATAATCCAGTTAAATTTGGAATTTGACAATATTTTTTTCTTACATTTTAGTTGAACTCTGTCGCGTCATATATGGCTTATCTTTCTATTTGTAAGATTAATTTGGATTAAATATAATTTTGTATTAATCTCCTGGTAGTATTAGTAACATCTTGTACGGATGTAATGGTATTTGGTTGGTATTTTGACATTTTGCATTGATTGGTTATTGTTATTAACATCTTATATAAAGAATCTTTAATCAACAGTTGTGTATTATTTTACTGAGTAATTCTATACATTTAAATTATTTACTTGTTTCTTAAAGAAGCTATTTATTTATTAATTATAAAAATGGTTTTAAATTAGGAAATTCATAAAGCATATAACCTGTCTAGCATTTTGTTAGATTACCACTTGATTTTTCTCAGGAAATGACATCATCTAAATATATCCATTCACATCCGTTCTTGTTTAACGTCCGTTGCTGTCACTGATTTCAAACCTACGAGTCATGATCTATTTCTTTTTTAATTTTTCTTTCCTCAGTTTAAATTTAACGTAGGTCATATTTGATTGATTGATCTAAGCAAAGCCTTATAACCACCCACCCTCTTTTCTTTTCATTTTTTCGTAAAAGAGGCTGTATTTTGCTTTTAAATCTGATTAAATCATTCACTTGTCAGTAATTTACATCCGCCCGATGAGATGTGTTGCATGCGAATACGACTGCAATTGTGCAGCGATTTTGATATGTTTTCGATATAATATCCTAAAATAAAGAATAAAAAAGTGTATATACATATATGTGTGTGTGTCTGTGTAAGCGTGTTTGTATGTATTTTCTGTATGTAATGTAAAAAAAAACAGCGAACTAATTCTTTAAGATCTTTATATATATATATATATATATATATATATATATATATATATATATATATATATATATATATAAAGAAAAGATAACGTATTATTTATTTTTTATATATAAATTCAGATTTAGATTTGATTATCTTTTAACAAATATTAATTAAATTTTGAGCGAATATATTATTAAAACATTTTCATTACACCGAAACTAATCAGTATTTTGGAGTAAGATATTTTGAAATTGAACGGAGTCTAAGAATTCTTAAAAAGGGCAGGAAAAGACACTGTTGATAGAAGAATCCATGGGTATGTGGAAACTGTGTACGTATATATATATATATATATATATATATATATATATATATATATATATATATATATATATATATATATATATACGCGGTACTTATTGGAAAGCGCTCAATATCAGTGATAGAGTTTGTCTAACGATTGCGGAGAGCGTTAAACCCAGGGTCACAAACTTGCATCAATCCAAACACACACACACACACACACACACACATATATATATATATATTGTCAAATGTTTAAATTTTGTTTCTTCTTCCTTAAATAAGCTATTTTTCTTTACTCGTTCATTATTATTTGCATAATTTTGTATAGATTTTCAGAAGCAAACTTCACTAGTTCTTGTCCTTAACTCTCTCTCTCTCTCTCCCTATATATATATATATATATATATATATATATATATATATATATATTCGTACATTCTACATTCATTCTATTCCCTTCATGTTCAATACTCTCTTTTCGAAAAGTAATGCTTATCTATGAACCAGGCAAAAAATCCCATGTGTCTGGAGATATTAGAGATTTTCAATAGCGTAACTCTCGCATCATCACGAGCTAGTCTCGTGTTATCACGTCTGCGGAACATTGGCCATTATTTCATAAACTCAATGCAGTCATGAGACGAATCGAAATAATGCATCGTTTGTTTAATATCCTCATAATTTATGAGAACGAAATCCACACAGACGTAGACCTACACACACGCATACATTATTGCATACATAGACGCATATGCATAAACTCACAAAGATACATAGACACATACACGCACACACGGACAGACATAGACACACATGCACACAGACGCTTATACACAAACACGCACACATAGACACACAAGCACACAGAGACGCACACAGATAGATACACAGACACTGATTAGAGAAACACTGATACAGACAGAGATACACATACACATACACAGACAGATAAAAACACAACCATAGACCCACGTATGCACTCAGTGTGGAACATTCAAATACATATACATATACAGACGCATATACATAGACACACAAAGATACATAGACGCGGACACACCCAGATATATAAACGCAGACACACAGGTACACATGCTCACAGATACATATACACGCACAGACACACATGAACACAGATACACATGAACACAGATACACAGACACAGAATAGAGAAACACACAGAGACACACATACGCATACATGCACAAACAAATAAAAACATAACCACAGACACACGTAGACACTCAGAGAAACACATTCAAATACATAGACCCGTAGACACACAAACCCACTCGCTTCATGTATATCATCTTTTTAATTTCTACGTGACGATATGTGTATCAATAAATCCTGATCCTGAAATGCAGTTCTTAGTTGAAGTTTGATCCAAAACTTCCACTGTATAATGCGCAATTTATGTGATTAATATTCAGGAAGGAGATTAGAGCAAAAGTCAAAATGTGTACTTTAAAATAAATGCCCTGGTTTAGCGATGAACCTACGTATAAGTACTGACATCTGATTTATACACACGTATGTAGGTGTAGTGGACTCTCCCAACGATTTATTCATATGAGTGCCTAACAATTCAGTTTTACGAGAGAAACACCAGGCGAATCCCGCATACTATTTGATAAAAGTGGTGGAATTTTGCGTAGAGCAGATAAATTGTGCATGGCGTAGTGCGAAGTCTCCAGACAACCCTCATCGGAGTTTTCCTTTGTACGACCCGCCATGCTACATGTCACTTTCATTCTTTTTCTATTCCATTGATAGAATGTAAATTCCAATGGAGCAGCTTCCTCCTCCGAATTACTGCTTTGTGGAACCGACTTCCAAGATGCTACATCCCCGATCATTAAAATCTTAATCAGTTCAAAACTATATTTAACCGTTATCTTCATATATCTGCATAAATTGTACCTCTAACCTTGTAACTTTCTATTTTGAGTGGCTTTCAGGCCTTGTACAGTGTGAACATCATTTTTTTAAAAAAAGCTAGAGAACAGAGTATATCCTGCTATTTATTTTGGAGGTAGGGAGGAAGAAATGGACTTAGAATTTTCCGAAGAGTATGTGTGCGAAAGTAAATGCGACATCCTTGGGCGGGATTTAAAATCCGTGTGCCGATCCAATTTGCCCTACTGTTAACTACTATGCTAGGCGCGTGCACACAGACACGTAGCGAGTGTTTGCTGACGTTTCAGAGCAAGAAACAGCTCAGCTGCTTAAACCGTGAAAATGATTTTTAAAAATGGCGTCACTGATTTGCCCAAAATGTTCTGCGAATGAGTGACAAAACATTTTACGCGTTTAAAATAACCTATGCAGTTGTTATTGAAATTCTTAGAAGGACGAATTGTATCATAATAAAGAAAGTTATAATAATTACTGCAGAATATTAAAAATGTTAGCTTCACGTTCTGTAACACTTGTATTAATTTCTGACTTACTTCCTGATTTTTCCATACATTTCTATAGTAAAACCATTAACAATGCACACACACACACACATATATATATATGTGTGTGTGTGTGTGTGTATGTATGTATATATATTATGAAGAGGTACTCATGCAAAGAATTAATCATCAATGTTAATGTAATGGCGAAATTTCATCGCTAACAGACTTAATAAGGCATTAACTTATTAACAATTCATTGAATGACGCGATCCTTATATTTAAAGTTGTAAATGGATTTGATATTACAGGGCGGCAAGTACTTTCGAAAATTTCACATTTTTATCCTCAGGCCGTAATTCTTCCATTTTCAGGTAAACTCCAAGACGGTGAAATAAATCTATTGTAGACCGAAAGTTGTTTTTTTTTAAGAATGTGTTATTTATTGACGTTTATATAATTTTGGAACGTGCGGTGTCGCAACGCTAAATATAATATATATATATATATATATATATATATATATATATATATGCTGGGCTTTCCCCTCGAATTCGGCGTATGAGAATCAAGCAGCACAATTCCTAGGAACCAACAGCCAGACACCTGCACACACGATTTGATTATAGCGGTGAAGGTTTTGTGCAGAACCAACCACACTTTTTGAATAAAGAGATCTGGTGCACGACGTGCCATAAGGTCCCCAAACGACACTACGCAAGTTTTGAATTCAGAGTTGTCCTTCTCGTAGACCAGTTGTAATCCAATGCTATAGAACCCAATATATCCTGCTATTTACCCATAGCTGGAAGAAGAAATTGAGGGTCCATACCTTTCCTAAGGGTATTAGCACGTAAGTGGATGTAATGGATTCGACTGGAATATATATATATATATATATATATATATATATATATATATATATATATATATATATATATATTTAAGACGATATTGAAAAACACCCAGAAACACTACATCCCAGATTTACTAAGGAATTCATTATAAATAGTATAGACCTGATTCTAAACAATAACACTTTTGAATTTGACATCAAAACGTATATCCAAACACTAGGTACCGCAATGGGAACAAAAATGGTACCAACATATGCCACCCTAACATTAGCTTAGAGGAAAACCCTTATAAAAAAATAGAACAAATATATTGAGAAAATATAAAGGCACACTTCACTAAATCTGAGAAATGATACTTAGATAATTGTTTCATTTCCTGGAAATCCTTGTGGGGTGATATTAACCAATTCCACGCTCCACTTCAGAACTTACACCCAAAAATCAAATTCACTCAAGAATATAATTTTAACGAATTACCATTTTTAGATATACTCATTAGAAATAAAACAACCACATACTCACAGATATCTACCACAAGCCTACAGGCACCCAACAATATCTTCATTTCAAGAAATGCATCCCCTATTCCCTATCACGTAGGGTTTGCACTATAGTGACCGACAAACACCTCAGAAAAACCAGCCTAGAAGAATTATATAGAACTCGAGGCTACGCCACAACATTAATAAACAAAGGTTTTGAACTATCAGAAAAGACACCTCTGGACCAACTACGAAATCCAAAAAGAAAAAAAGTAACGTCGAACAAACCCTAGCATATATCTCAACATAAAATAAGAACAATCCAGAACTATTTACGGTAATTACAAAAAATCTAGACCTACTTAACAAGAATGACAAAATGAAAAATATACTAAAAACAACCAAAATAATTAAAAGCAAAGGCCAATCTAAAAAACCTGAAACATATATTAACCTCATCTAAATTTAACCAACACAATATACAGGTGTTCGAAAAATGCAACAAAAAAGTTGTGTGGTTTGTAACGTCATTATAGTAGGAACTCCTACACCTTTGAAAACCCCACAACTACATTCACAATAAATAAAAAATTAAACTGCAACTCCAAAAATGTGATCTATCCACTCAAATGCACAAAATGCAAGAAGTCGTATACAGGCATCAGCCAAGCACTTAACCACAGAGTTGCTCTTTACAAAAGCAACATCAAATTATTTGACAGCAGAAACCTCTGTATCGCAACACATCTACGAATGCAATCAAGGCAAATTTAAAATGATGCTGATATACCAAAGAGACAACTACTCTTTCTTAGAAATTCAAGAAAAAAAACTTCATAGACAAATTTAAACCAGCACTAAACAGAACATAACCCCACATAAAGGGACACACAACATGCACACATGATTGCCAGATACACTGGTCGGATCACACACGTACATACGATACACAGAAATGGAAATAGATCTGACAGTCTCTAAGGTGATGGTTGGATAGGTGGGCATCTATCATCAACACATCTGTCATCGCCACCACTAAGACAAAACCTAACGATTTTATTATCACTTAGGCAGAAAGTCACTTTTGCCAACAGTCGAAAAAAATGAGACCAAGACTCACTACAAATACAGAAAATGAACAATGATATATTAAAAGAACATAAGGAAATTTTATTCCTTTAAAAATTGATTCCTTTAATTTGCCTGAAGAAGATCACGAGACCAGAAACCCGTGTAGCAAAAATATGAAGAATAAAATATAATATATACAGTAAAACAAATCCACATTATAATGAAAAACGTTTTCGGTTTCTCTTTTTTTAATATATATATATATATATATATATATATATATATATATATATATGAACAATAAAAAATATAAAAAAATTAAAATCTTCAGACACACTGGATTGTTATTCTTTCGTTATTATTATTATTATTATTATTTCATTTAGATTCCTCGACTAGTTTCGGCCAACATGGCCATCATCAGGAGAAGAAATATTTCTGCTTGCTGGTAGCAGTGAACTACAGAAATGAATGTCTTGATGGAGAAAATGAACTTTTGTCTGTAGTTTTCATTTGTTTTTTTTATTTATTTTTTTATCTTTTTAATTTGAATCTTTTAACATTCCTTGTATTGGCCAAACAGTCTCTTTTAAGTTGTTATTTGAGAAAAGGTCTGGATGGATCTATGCTTCTCTGAATTCCCCTGGTCTGTTTGACAGTTTTATTGGTTTCTGGAGAGGGGATGTGTCTGTTAAGTGTGTGTGTGTGTGTGTTATTTGTTCTTAGGGAGTGAGTGAGTATGATGTGTGCAAGTGTGTATGTTCGTGTGGGTGTGTGTATAAGTGTGAGGCCTCCGTAAGCATGTCCGTCCTGTGTGGGTGAGAAATGTGGGTAGGTTTTGATTTTTAGGGTTATATATTAATACTATCTATATTGTTAAATTTATGGTTTAGCCCGACCGGATAATGTGTTTTTAAACGTTGTATCCACTTATTTTCATGGAACTCTAAAATCTTTCTAATGTTATCTGCTCTGAACTTTATATATAAACTATATATAAATCTGAATATATATATATATATATATATATATATATATATATATATATATATATATATATATATATATATATTCTAAACTCCTGGTAGGGCCACCCACGGCTGTAAGGTCGAAGACGAGGACCCAGACTAACCGCGACCAGTTCCAAATACCCTGGTCAGTACCTCGATGGGTGACCACTTGGTAATACCAGGTGCTGTAAGCTTGGATGTGCGGTTGGTGTAATGGATAATGGCTAAGAATTATTAAGCAGGTAGCCGAATTCCAATTCCAGTTGGGTTCGTTTTATTTACTTGCGGAGGAATACCCTAGGAAAGTTATGAATCTACCTCTTCTTCCTCCCAACTATGGGTTAATTAGTAAGACATGTATCAGAAAACCATTATTATCTAAAAAATTTTTTACAATCCAAAAATTTTTTCTGGCTTCAAATAATCTACAAAATGCTGATAAACCGTAGTCAACTTCTTACATTCATATAACAACCTTTTCATTAACGCTCTACTTTGAGTGGCTCTTGAGCCTTGTATTGAGTGACCATTTGTCGCATTATAAATGAAATCTATTAATTTATTAATATGTGTGCGAGTATCTGTGTGCGCACATGGGCGTAAAACATGTGAATGAACTCACACCTACACTCTTTACCTTCCCCGAAATTCCTCTCTAAATTCTATAAGTCAGTTTATTCTCTAATTACGCAGTATTGAAGTTTTTTTTCCCCAGAACGTTGGAATAAACACCACCCCACAAAACAAACAAACAAACAAAACAAAAAAAAAAAAAAAAAAAAGACGAAACAGATCGATTCGAAACAATAGAGAAAACACTTTATCAAAAAAAAAAACCGGACAAGTTAAAGACGATATTTTTGTGTGTATGTGTGTGAGCCTATTTTCCTGTAAGTAAAAGCCTAAAATGTTTTACACGAATTTAATTAAATAGCTCGCTAAAATGAATAATTACCATTCTGCAGTGAAAAGATAAGAAAAAAAAATTACGTTTTTTGAAATCCCTTAACGAAAGATAAATCTTCCATTTTAGAATTAAAGTGGTAGTTTATCTAACCTTTGCAGCGCCCTCTGTCGGTCTTCTTTCAAGGCTGATTGGCGCGAAACATATACAGCCTCGTTATTGTGGACATTAATTATCACTAGTTACCAGTTTTACTTTAGGCGGGATTTTCTGTTATTAATTCATATATTTTGATATTATCTCCCGAAATTTATATTTTTTCTTTCTCTCTCACACACTGCCTCTCTCTCCCCCCCTCTCTCTCTCTGTTTTTTTTTCTGTCTGTTTGTCTCCCCGACAAACCCGTTCAGTCGTATTTATACATAGGCATAACTTTTGGTCTGTTTGCTTGTATGTGTGTGTGTGCGTGTGGGTGGGTATATATTTCTTAAAGCGGACCACCCGTAGGTCGCCTTATTCCCACGTGTATCGAATTGTATGCCCGCTTGATATTTTGGTGAAAATAGAACAAAGGGTATGAAAAGGGGTTAATAGTTTTTATTATAAGAACTATTACGCCTTTCACATATCATGATCATCATTTAAAATCCGATTATAATTGTATTTGTCCCTTTCGACGTTAATTCGCACGACCGTTACGCACTGCCAGTAACTAATAAATAAAGGCATATTCCGTTTTGATCGCGTGGAAAGAGGGGAAAAGGCAAGAAAGAGTGAAAATGAAAGAAAAAATGAAAGAAGGAGTGAAAGAAAGGAAGAAAGAAAGAAGGGAAGAAAAACGGGAAGAAAGAAATACCTCATAAATAATGGACTATTCCGTTTTGATCCTGTGGAAAGAGGGGAAAAGACAGTACTTGGTTTCAGAGAGAAAAAGAAAGAAAGAAAGAAAGAAAGAAAGAAAGAAAGAATGGACGGTGGAAGTATTTAGCGTCTATTACAATGAAATGAAAAAGCTGTCAATTTAAAATCTTTTCATTTGTATCCACTTCTTAAAATTACTACCATTTTTATTGCAATGTTTTGTTAAAGTTAAGCTCAAATATTTAACGATGTAACAGGGGAATTTCTATGGCTATTTTATTGTCGTAGAACTCACCATGAGCTTATTCGATCATTAACTTAAGAATTAAGATTCACCAGAAAATTACAAATAGGAAAACTGTGAAAATTTCAAGGGTTAAAACTAATTGTAATTATAACAGCCAGAAAAATAATTCGATCTTTTCATCTAATCAACATTTGTTCAAAAAGTTTAATTCATACTTAAAAACCTTTGTCCACGTGAAAGACATCATTTATTAGAAAATATATCAATTTTAAATACAGAAGGGATCCTAAAGATGATTTCAAAGGCTTGCAGCCCATTTCAATCTTTAATCTTTACTATTACCAGCGTTTGTTGCCTGACAGAATGAGAAATTAGCCATCGTGACATATTTTTATTTCAATTTAATTCGAATTGTGTGTACGTTTGTGTGTGCATGTCTATAATTTAATTTGATATAAGCTTGGATGTGCGGTTGGTGTGATGCTTTCTTTATTTTGATTTATGGTATATCGACCTCAATGGTTTATTAAATGCCGACAAGATTTTTATTGGTGGTAATATTTGTTTCCAAAAATGTATTGCTAGTGATATTTTTTTCAAAAATATATTGCTGGTAATATTTTTTTTATAAAATGCATTACTGGTAATATTTAAAAAACATATATATATTGCTGGTAATATTTTTTTTATAAAATGTATTACTGGTAATATTTTTTCAAAAATGTATTACTGGTAATATTTTTTTCAAAAATATATGGCTGGTAATATTTTTTTTATAAAATGTATTACTGGTAATATTTAAAAAAATTTATTGCTGGTAATATTTTTTATAAAATGTATTACTGGTAATATTTTTTCAAAAATGTATTACTGGTAATATTTTTTTTCAAAAATATATTGCTGGTAATATTTTTTTATAAAATAGATTGCTGATAATAACTTTTTTTCAAAAATGTATTGCTGGTAATATTTTTCTGCAAAAATGTATTGCTGGTATTAAAACCTATTTTTACACTTTCATCGTACTTTGACCGTAGTTTGGGGGTTAACTATTTAACCATAGCTGGGGACCTAACAGGTGCTAGCAACCCAGGTCAGGGTGGACCTGGGAACACCAGCAATTAAGAGGTGGTTCCACGCTCCTCAAACCTTCAGATCAGGGGCCTTACTGTCGCATGTAGTTTATCTATCGTCTTACGAAGAACATTTGGTGTAATGGATAATGTCTGGGAATAAATTAGAGAGCCTGGTTTCAATTCCAGTTCCAGTTGGGTTCGTTATATTCAGTGACGCGCAAATATCCCTGGGAAAGATATGAATCCCTCTATTCTCTCCCCCAGTTATGGGTTAATTAGTAAGTAACTGTCTTTATGAATTTATTGAATGAGGAAATTATCATATATTTACACCGTCCTCGGGATGATTATAAACTATATTCAGCAGCAAGGCCGCTTATCAGGAGGTTTTGAGAAGCGTGGAACCACTTCTTAATTGCTGTTGTTCCCAGATGCACACTGACCCGGGGTGGTAGTACCTGTTAGGGTCCCAGCTATGGGCAAATAGTTATTCCCCAAACTTGGGTCACAATTCTATAAAAGTATAAAAAAATATACTAATTGTAAAACTGGCCTTACTAACGAAGCTGTAACTAGTTAGACTCGATGTAGTACCACTCTTCCCAAATTCCGGGGTGTAACTCATCTGAGTTTCCCTAACCCAACGGACTGTGCCCCAACGAGCCACGTCTTATATCCCCAAGCAGCTCAGTCCAGAGAATTAGAAGACGGTTCAAGCAAGGATATACAAGTGATAGAAATTATGAAGAAGATTTGAAATAATCATATTAAGTAATTCATCGATTCTGTTCTCAACAGAATGCAGAAAGCAATGGATGGCCGTTTTTATAGTAAAAAAAAGAAGAGCAATATATTTTTGCAAAAAATGACCAGTAATACATTTGAATCTCAGCAAATATCTGGTCTTCTACAAATTGATTGCTTACAAACAAAACTTAGTATATTCATACTAACTTATCCCAAAAATCTTGTTGGCATTAAATAACCCATTGAGGTGTTGATATGCTGTAAGACAAAATAAACCAAACCATTTATTTACACTGTTTATATTCGGGCTATTGTCCTCATCTTCGTTGTTGTTAGCATAACGTTTCAGCAGTTGTGTCATCCGGAATTCATCTGATGTGTTTCGATCTGGGTAACATGCAGGGAATTCTGAACTGAATCTTTTATTTACGAGGTTAGGCTATTCTAAAGGCATTGGGTTCGGTTGATTAAATGTCTCCGTTCAGGTATCAGAAATCTTCCATTCCTATCTTTCTAGAAAGTGTCCATGCCTTTCTTTCCAGATTGTAGCATATTCTACACTTTACAGAATCTCCCCGTGTTACTCCACGAGGGTTGAGAGTCTCCGACTGATATCAAATCCTGGCTTGAAGCAATCGCATGTCTCACCACACTGATGAGCTGTAGTACCGATTTAGACTCAGTAGAAACAAAGCAAGCAATAACTTTGCAAAACTAAAGAAGTAATTGTGAGTTCAATTCCTGGGCTGGGTAGTACCGATTTAGACTCAGTGCAAATAGGATGAGCCATAACTGAGCAGTACAAAATAGGAACAAGACAATATATCCCTACGCATTGACAGTGGAACAAGAACAATCTATCCCCATAGATAGAATGAAATGTTCAGTTTGAAATTCCCCAATGGTTAACTGGATCGACAAATACTTTATGGATGCTGGAGTCACAACAGCCAAAATATTGTTATAATAACAAAAAAGATGAAGACAATAGTCAGAGTGTAAATATTATAAATGAAATCATTGTAAATTAGAATTAACATTCTTATTAAAGTTTCTTATTTAACAAATTTTTAGTTTAATTATAAGACTTTTTTTTCTTTGTGGATCTTAAGTGTTTGATAAAGCATATGTTGAATCATTTCAGTATTACAAAAGCTAGCTGTATCTTATTGACCACTTTTACCCATAAATATAGTATATTAGTCGACTGAATGTGGAAGAAAACTCTGTGTAAATTTTATTTTTATGTATTTTAAAAAAATATTCCACTCCGTTATTCAGTCGCCTAAAACTGTATGTGATACAGAAATAGAAAACATCACAATTCGATATGATTCAACCATTTTTGAAAATCGGAAGATTGAGGCAAATAGGTCAGATATAATTGTAAAACAAAAAAGAAAAGATAAAAAAAAACTTGTCCACTAATTGATATGGCTTACTCAGCGAACTGTAACATAGCAACCAAAAAAATTGAAAAATTATCGAAGTATAAAGACCTTGAAATCGAAATGGAAAAAACGTGGAAATTGAAAACAACTATAGTACCAGTTATAATAGGTACGCTTGGAATGATAAAAAAGAAACACAACAACACATTGAAAAAATCCCTGCTCAAACCCACACGCATGGCCTGGGAGTTTACATCAGGGACCATTCCTGACCATTCATACATGTGTCTCCTTCTATCTCTCCTCAGTGCTCTAAGCTACCTTTCTTCCTCTATCGCTCTCCATCCTCCCAAGACCATGGTTTACTCGATAGCATTTCCGACAATATCGACAAGGTTATCTCCCTTCATTTAACGGCCACCATACCAAGTGGCTTAAAAACTCTTTAACTGACCTTGCTGGCATACAAATACATAACTTTTCAATTACAAGTGGTTACAACTTCCCTACATGTTTCCCCAATAACCAGAACGGTAAGGTTTCCTTTCTCGATCTCTGTTTTACCTCCATCCCCAAGTCTTGTTGTGCCGCGCAGCTCTGCCTTCTTGGCAACTCTGATCATGCTGTAGTGTCTGTTAGCATCTCCTTCTACTCCCGCCACAGCAAAGAAACTCCTACCAACAGAACGTCTTTCTGTTATCAACGAGCAGACTGGGAGTTGTTCCGTGATTGCCTTCGCGATGTCCCCTGCAATATAGTCTTTAATCTCCCCGTTCAAAAATGCGCTTCCGAGGTCTCCTTCCGGGTAAAAGCTGGAATCGAGGCTTTCATCCTCGCAAGGAAAAGTTAAATGGCGCTCATCCCCTTCGTTCTCAGCTGCTTGCTCAGCTGCTATTGCCCATAGGAATCACTTCTTCCCTCTGTAACCTAGCGACATGTCAAATTACAACGGATGTCTCTTTGTCTCAGCCCGTAATGAGTGCAAGCGTGTCCTCAATGAAGGAAAGTCATTTTTTGCTGAAAGAATGAAACAACGTATTGCATCTCGCAAATTCGGTTTCAAAGATTAATGGCGTCACTGCAAGAGAGTACTAAACAACAGCAAGCCCACGATACTTCTTTTATTCAATCAATTTGAGATCCTGACTTCCTCAGCTGATAAGGCTGAATGCTTTGCTCGGAAATTCTCATCCAACTCAAAGCTTGACTCGTCCAGTGTATCCATACGCGATTTCCCACCTAGAACCGAGGCTCTGTTGAGCGAGTTGCGCATAACCCCATCGATGGTATTGGGCATTGTCTCTACATTAGACTCCTATAAGGCTAGCGGTGAGGACGGGATAGCAGACGTTGTCCTGAAGAAATATGCTCTCTGAAATAGCTCTTGTCATCTCCAAACTATATAACTACTGCCTCAACGAATCTTGTTTTCCAGCCTGTTGGAAGTCCTCATCTGTTGTACTTATATTTAAGAACTCTGGAGACACTTCTGATCCATCTAACTACTGTCCTATCAGTCTCCTACCACACTTCTTTGAAGCTTTAATCAACGCCTAAGTGGTTAAACACCTTACATCCCATGATCTGTTCTCTGACAAGCAATATGATTTCCGCTTTGCTCGATCTACCACTGATGTGCTCAGGGCCATAACTGAATTTGTTTACCAAGCACTTCACAACAACGGAGAAGCTCGTGCCGTGGCTCTAGATATCTCTAGATAGGGTTTGGCATGCCGGCCTTCTACGTAAGCTTCAGGGATACAGAATTTTAGGACGGTTATTTGACTTAATACAATCATTCCTGTCAAACCATGTAATGATGTTCGTCCTAAACGGATTCCCCTCCAGTTCCTTTCTCACGAACGCAGGTGTTCCCCAAGGCTCTATCCTGGGTCCTACACTGTTTCTGATCATCATTAACAATCTTTCCGATCTCATCAGTTCCCAAGTAGGTATCTATACAGACGACATCACTATTTACTTCTGCGTCAATAGAAAATCTGGTATCGATGACAAAACTAACCTGGCCGTTGGTCTCAAAAAGATCCTTCAATGTGTGGTTGACTGGGGCAAGAAATGGTTGGTAAACTTTAATGCCTCAAAAACAAAACTGCTCTCTTTTACCCACCAGAGAACCCCCCTACCTCCCATTAGAATGTCTGATGCTCAACTCCACGAGAGCGCCTCTGCGCCTGCTTGGTCTCACATTGTCCGCTGACCTGAGATGGCACAAATATATTGAACCAATCTATCGGAAAGAAAGTTGGTTCTATTTTTTGCACCAGAAACTTTTTCTCACCTGAGACCATCCTTCAAATCTATAAATCAACCATTCGCCTTTGCATGGAATACTACTCCCATATATGGTCTGGAGCCTCCGTTGTTCGTCTTAAGGTCCTCGACAAAATCCAGAGCCGGGTATGCAATGTGACTGGTCCTGATCTGGCATCTCGTCTACAGTCATTCTCTTACAGACGTGCCGTCGCTTCCCTCTGTTATTTTCTACAAATAACTGCGCCGACTAGCTACTTTTGCTAGTTCCCAAACTGCATGAATTTAAGCGTGCTACTAGGTTGGCATCTCAGTCCCACCCTTTCACTGTCGGAACTGTTAAATATAGCCATCTCGTATTCGGTGGTGAGCCCAAGCTACATCGACCGAGTTCTAGTTAAGAGAGTCGACGTAGGGCTCTTAGAATGTCCAAGTTTCCATTTTATAGTTTACTCGGATCATAGGTTTGTCTGGATTCGGGTAAACTTAGATAAGCCTAAGGTTAAGATGGCTGGTTACTGGAAATCGAACGCATCATTATTTGGTGAGCAAGGTTTCCGGGACCAGCTTTTGCTAATGTTACAGCGGAAATTGTGGCGACTGTGGTTGGGAATAAGTGGTGGGATTCTCTGAAATCTAAACTTAGGTCTTTTGCTGCTGATTTTAGTCGCCGACTCTTAGCAGGGTTAGCAGCGCAAAAGTCTTGTGAGAAAAAGTAGAACGGGCGATCAAATCCCGTGATAGTGGGGACGTAGGCTTAGCTAAGGTGGAGCTGGCCTTCTTGCTTATCAAGAAGGATCAAGCTCTAGTAGTTAGGTCTAGGCTTCATTGCGTGCAGAGAAAGCTCGTAGTGCATCTAGTCGGCATATCGCGAGCATCACATTGTCGGATAAGCGGACTGTGACTCCAGATGTAGGCATTTGTGAGGCTTTTCGTGACTACTTTCAGGAGCTGTTTACAAGGGAGCCCGGTCTGAGCCCTGCCCAGTTCGATGCCTATTTAGCCGACTTTCCCCGCCTCGGGGAGACTGAAACGGCTGGGTGCGAGGGTCCCATTAACGAGCCTGACATCTGGGATGCGCTGAAGCAAGTTGGCCTGGACAAGACTCCAGGATTAGATGGTCTTCCCTACGAAATGTATTTGAGGCAGTTGCCTGTCTTTGTCCCCTTGCTGGCACTTATTTCTAACAATGATGAAGCAGGGGTCTATACCTCAACGCTTCACCAGGGGTGGGATCAGGTTGCTTCGCAAGTACAAAAACGGTGGGGATAGGGTGGATAACCTTCATTTGGTACGCTTGAACATTGAGCAAGTCGACAGTGGATCCGACTGCTGTATTCCTCCTCCGGTGCGCTGGTAAGTGAATAGGGTAAGATCGAAACCTTTCATTTTGTCTCGCTTCATTCGTCAAGGTTATCTGCTGTCTCCATTGCTGTATGTTCTTGCGTTGGAACCTTTCCTGCGTACGTTGAAGACGAATCCGGCCCTTCCCGGAATTTCATTACCTGGTGCTACCACCTCGGCCAGGTACTCCGCCTATGCTGATGACGTTTCGGTTCTTGTGTCGAGCAGAGCTGAAATTAACGAACGGAGAAATCAAAGGCTATGAAATAGTGACAGGGGCCAAGATCAACCGCGATAAGTCTGTTGGCTTGTGGTTGGGTTCGTGGAGGGAGTTTCTCTTCCCGGACCTTCCCCTGGACGGACGGGCCGGTCAAGATGCTCGGCGTCTGGCTCGGTTCCGACCTCCTGTTGGAAATGAATTGGTCGGAAGTGTGGGAGAAGGCCGAGGTCGCAGTTCGTCTGTGTTCCCGGGGGAATCTTTCCTTGAAGAGGAGGGCGGAAGTATGTGCCTCGCACATCTTCCGGATTTTCCTTTACCGACTCTCTGTGCTACCACTCCCGTCTGACACTTTATTGGCGTTTGTAAGCCTCTTGTTCTCCTTGTGGGGAGGCAGGGCCGCCATGGATAGTCGCGAGATTTGTTACCTCCATCCTTCTGATGGCGGTCTAGTGGTGCCTTGAGTTGAGATTCGTCGACATACGCTTCCCCTTACTTATCTAGACCGGATGTGTATGCAATTGGATGAGAACGACGGATTTTGGAAGGAAGACGCGCGTAGAAAATTTCCATCCTTAAGAAGTGTGCGCTCGAGCGAAAAAGAGGCCGGCCGTACACCTCGAGGCGAGGGCTCTTTCTATCGCGAATGTCGGGTTGCCCTCAAGCATCTCTTACGGGCGAAGGCTGGCCTCTCCGACTTCCAGCCGTTGTCCCGTATGGCATTGTATCAGGTGTTAGTTAGGGGGAACGTTCAGGATCCTTTGATAGGCGAGTTCGATCTGACGAAGCGGGAGGCTCGCTGCATATGGCCTTGCGCGCCCGAGTTGAAATGTCTCATCACTCACCTTGCTGGTGATTTGAGGGGCACTCTGGGTCGCCAAAAGACTTCGTTCGGCGGGTTTGGCAAAGTCGTCAAGCTGCGTTCGCTGCAGTGCGGTGGTGGAGACCCTAGGCCACGCCCTATTTCATTCTAGTGTCGTAGCTCTGTTGTACAAGTTTGTTGAGGGCATCATGGTTCGCATGCTGCGCGGAAAGTTCTTAGTCCTCGAGGCCAGTTCCGTCTGTAGCAATATAGTGCTGCCGTTGACTAAGGCTGAGCAATATGTGTTCCTTTGTTTACTGGGGTTTATGCGAGTCGTGATATGGACGACGCAGCAGAAGGAATTCCATGGGGCCATGAGTTTACCTCTTCCCAACTGATCCTGTTCTTTAAGCATCAGCTTAAAGTCAAGGAAACGACTCCATCCATTCGAATTTGGCGAAAGGTGGGCGAGTCTTGCGCGTCTCTGCTGAGTGAAAGGTGCTAACTTAGAATGGCATTTTGATGTCGGTTAGGTATTAAGAATATTGTGATTGCTGGGTTGAACATTGGCAACCCTTCCCGTGTATAGGTTGGTGTAGGCGTTTTTGTTTTAGTTTTTGTTTTTCTCTTTTTTCAAGTTAACTTAGCTAGGGTATGTATGCCCGTTTTCTAAATGTATAGCCGAAAGCGCTCGGATAAAAAGAACATTCGGACAGGTTTTATATAATTTATCATCCGAAAAGACAAAAAATATCAGATTGCATGAGAAATTGTATAAAAAAACTAAATAAAAGCACCTTGTCTGTCGTTTTCAATGAAATGTGCATGAAAGAAGGATTGCTGCCTAAATACACACACACACACACACACACACACACACATATATATATATATATATATATATATATATATATATATATATATAAATACATATAAGGAGAGACAGAGAGAGACAGAGAGAGAGAGAGAAAATAAGGAGAAATTCCTTGGGAGGTAATTTATTAGGTTGGTGCATCTAAATAATGACGTTATAATGTCGTTTTTTAACATATTTTTAACGTGAGAAACGACATTATTACGTCATTATTTTTGAACCAACCTAATATATATAATATAAAGTTACAAAATGTATATTAAAAAAAGAATTTCCCGTGTAGAATAAACAAAATTATTCGAAATATCGGAAATTACAACCCAATGTAAGATTTTATTTATAATACAGCAGCACGTATTGTGATAGACATTAAACATTTGGGATGGGTGAATATCGGAAGCCATATAATTGTAAATTCAATAAGACACGCATCATTTAGGTTTTCCGAGAGAAAACATCCACACGCACGCACACACAGGCATATGTATTAATTTATGCACTCAAAATATCTGCTGGCTTTCGTGTTTGCGTTCATGTGGTGTATATCGTGCATAATAGAGGAATCATCATTTTTATCGTCTCCATTTGTCTTAAGTGACAAAACAGAAATATAAAAAAACGCTGAAATGTTTAAATGAAGGATGCTTACAAGAGAAAATGACAGCAAAATGAAAGAGAGGCCGGATTTTTTCCGCATCAGAACGAGGCTACTTATCTATCAGCGAACGGCCATATATTCTCATTTATGTCTTTGTCTATGTATTTGTGTGCGTCTGTTAATAAAGCCATCATAATATATCGTACATAAGAAAAGATAAAATATAATATATGAGATTGTAAAAAACACTTTGAAGCATCGTAGGTCATAGGAAGTTATCTTTCTGAAGAGTTACAGAATTATCGGAGCGTACTTGGGTAGCTCTGCATCGTGAAAGGAAGGAGAGAAAGAAAGAAAGCGATTAACAGACAGTGAGAGAGAGAGGAGAGAGAGAAGATTCTATGATTTAGATGGAAAGAGTAAATGAGAGTAACTTTGCATTTTTGTAAATGTAAAAATATCTATCTATCTATCTATCTATCTATCTATCTATCTATCTATCTATCTATCTATCTATGCCATTGGTGCTCCTGCTACGTATTTAGAGATTTTTGGTATAATCCAAAGAAAAATCTGCAAAGTTGTCCTGATCTGGCACCTTGGTTTCAGTCAGCTTCCCACCGCCGACATGTAGCTTTTCCTGTGCATTTCTATCAATATTTTCATGGTAATTGTTTTGATGAACTTTCTTCCATGGTACCTAGATTTTATCAGTTTAAGCGTACTACTAGTTGGGAGGCAAGATCTCATCATTTTACACTTGAAATGGCTACATATGACCGTCGGTTTCATAGTAACAGTTTCTTTTCTCGCACTTCTCCTGTCTGAAAATCTCTTCCCTCTTGTTGCTATCCAGTCAAGTTTGATCTTCAGAAATTTAAATGCAATGTCCATCGTTATATTCTCTCTTCGTAATTCATGTTCTTTTGTTGTTCCCGCTCCTGTTTTTCCTTTTCTAATATTCTTTCACATTCGGTAACCCCCTACTTCTTAGTGGCTTTATTGCCATGCTTGGGGTGAAATGATTAAAAAAATCATTATTCTCTCTCTTTTTATCTATCTATCTATCTATCTATCTATCTATCTATCTATCTATCTATCTATCTATCTATCTGATCTTTGCGTGGGGTGTATTCTGATAATCGAAGAGGCTGGCATTTTCCTCAGTCGTATGATTGCAAAAGAGTGATTGCTTCGTTATGCACGTGCCATGGTACAGATGCTATTGAGATATATTATCATTAGACACGATTGTTGTGCGTATATTTTTCTGGTATTCCGACTCTATCTCGAGATTCACGACAAAACCCATCGGTCCTGGCCTGTAATCTGGATTTCAGTCACTTGTTTATCGCCATGACAGCTTCCCTGTATTTTCTATAAATATTAGGTTGGTGCAAAAATAATGACGTAATAATGTCGTTTTTTGACGTATTTTTAACGTCAAAAAACGACATTATTACGTCATTATTTTTGCATCAACCTAATATTTTCACGGTAGTTGTTCCAATGAGTTCTCCTCCTTGATACCTTGACTGAATTTAAACGGACTACTAGATTGGCAGTTAGGTCTCATTGTTTTACTGTTGAAATAGATGTAACCGTATGTCCTATTCTAATAGTTTATTTTCTTGTACTTTTCAGCATTCGTTCGTGCATTGCATATTGCTGCCATATCTTGTCTGGTGTGCATATTATATATTTCGAGATTCTTGACAAAATCCAAAGAAGGATCTGCAATATAATCGATCCCGAGCTGGCATCTCGACCTTCATTCACTTTCTCACCGGCGTAACTTGGCTTCCTTCTGTCGTTTCTACAAATATTTTTATGGCGACTGATCTGACGAGCTCTTTTCTTTACTGCCTCGACTGCGTGAATTTAAATGTCCAACTAGTTTGACAACTGGATCTTACCGTTTTACTGCTGAACTAGCTATATGCAACCGTATGTTCTATTCTAATAGTTTCTTTTTCTCGCACTTCTCGTCTGCGGATCTCACTTCCGATTCCTTGCTTCCCTGCCACCTACAATGTTGAAAAATTTAAATGCAACGTCCATCACCATCTTCTGTCTCCCCCAAACCTGTTCATTTATTACCCTTTCTCTTCACTAACGTCTCCTCATTCTCTTCCACCCACAGTAACCCTTATATATATATATATATATATATATATATATATATATATATATTGGAGTTATATAACTTCAACAGATTTTCTTATTTTTAGCGGATAGATATTAATATGGTATATATTGCGTAGGGCTGGTTCGATTCTTGTCGAAGACTGCAAAGTTTTCTTTCACATAATTTAAATTAAGATAAATAAATATACTGTTAGATAAACGGAGCGCTTACTCAAATTAGTGTATCCTCTAAACATAACGTTTTAATTATATATATATATATATATATATATATATATATATATATATATAGAGAGAGAGAGAGAGAGAGAGAGAGAGGGAGAGAGAGAGAGAGAGATAAAGTTAATTGGTAATCCGTATAGATAATATATACACATATATATATCGGAGACTTCTGAAAGTGATGGTATATATATATATATATATATATATATATATATATATATATATGTGTGTGTGTGTGTGTGTGTGTGTGTATCCGAATAGTTCTTTTGATCACACTATTGACGCTTTGTTTGATCAGGTCCTACATAAAAAATCCATATATCTACATACTTTCGGCTTTGTGCCACACCTGAGCTACGCTTGGAAAATCCCTACTCACCTATTTATCTCTACTCATAGGCACGCGTACATTCCTAAATAAGTACTTAGATAACATGTAAGACGTCCTCAAATACATTAGTAACCATATAATAATTGTAAAGAGTGTTTTCCATCAAGTGAACCCAGATAATATACACAACACGTAATCTATGAACCTACCCATGAGAGAATACAATATATGGCACATGAATACACACCTGTACGTATATACACAGACGAGGGCACATATTTTTGCATATACAAAAATATATGTCCCGACACAGAAAAAAAGGCAAAGAATACAATAGTATGCTTATGCATACACGTACATGAAGAATAGAGATATGTGAGCTATAGATGCACAGGTAAGAGTTGTTTTTTTTTGTATAATGAGGTCACATGTGAAGAAGGGAGGGGGATTTACATGAAGGATCATTGGTTGAAATGACGATGTGATTTATCAGCGATTAGCATTTTATGTATACGAATTGATAAAACCTCTCTCTCTCTGTCTCTCTGCCTCTCTCTTTTTCTCTCCCTCCCCCCCTCTCTCTCTCTCTCTCTCTATATATATATATATATATATATATATATATTCTCAGACATGCATATCCACATATACCTATACATATACATATGCACAAATACATGTAAAACATCCAAAAACTCAAGTTTGTTAATTTTCCTTAAAACAAACATTATTTTAGAAATCCGAAGCGATTCTTGTGTCTGCACACACACACATACACACACACACACACACACACACACACACACACACACACACACACACATATATATATATATGTGTGTGTATGTAAGCAAATATATGGATATAGATCCGACAGTATGAAGAAAAATATATTGAAAAACAAAAATCCGAATATGCAAATATACTGTTTTAATGTTATTTCAATGTCGACGTCAGACGTTTCGGTCTAGTAGGCCTTCTTCAGGGCATAGTTATTAAAACGTAATTAACATTAAACATAAGAGTAAGACTAAGCAAAACAGAATAACTGAAATTAACATTAAAACAGCATATTTGCATATTCGGATTTTTGTTTTTCCATATATTTTTCTTCATATATATATATATAGAGAGAGAGAGAGAAAGAGAGAGAGAGAGAGAAAGAAAGAGAGACAGAGAGAGAGATACAGAACCAATCTACCGAAGTTTCATTTACTGGATCATCAGGATAATTCTGATTAATGAGGGTTGGGTCAAACGCCATATTATTGATAAAGTGGACACCAGAAAGAATAAAAAATTAGCATGAAGAAAATAAATTCTATTAGCCAAGTAACCGGGCTTTTCATGCTTAGAACCATTAAGTATTTCAGATCTCTGGTTGAGTAATTCATTAGGGTTATTGTAAGAAGCTATAGCTAACTTTTTTGTCCATACACAGAGGACAATATCTATTGCCTTATATTCACGGCATTTTTTTACCATCTCCACTCCACTATATATATATAGGGCGTTCAAATCATCTGAAGATCGCGTCAGCGTGAAACTAGGGTTACGACTAGGGCCATCTTTTCATAGGATTTAACGTTGTTAAGCGTTTTGCTTTGTCTAGTCAATCTAGTCTTCGAGCACTGAGTAAGGAAGTTTGCTTTCAGGCCGTTTTTCTTTTTTCAGTATTTTCGTTTTTGTTCGAGATTTTATCTAGAACAGTGTTTTAGATTTTGGCAAGTTGTCCGTTGGTACCACCAAGTGTTTGTCTTTAATATATATATATATATATATATATATATATATATATATATATATACAGGTGCAACAGTAAAATTGGTCAAATCGTGTAACTGCGTAACTGTCCATCCCACGAAAACTTTAATATCTAAAAAAAAAAAAAAAAAAAATAAATAAAATAAACTAATTGAGTTTCTTTTTGCCAGGTTAAGGCGTTTAGTCACTTTGACACGATTTGTTATAAGAATCAATGAAAAGCCCTTTCAGTTTTTCAGCGAGAAAGAGGACGAGACAAAATTGTTTTGTGTCAGCCCGACTGTCTTCCTAAATGAACAATAGTGAGAGGAAAAATAATCATTTAGACACTCGGTAATTCAACATTCATAATCTGACAGCAGACATAAAAATCAAATCGTGTGTGAAACCTGTCAGGCAACTTCTTACTCCTGGACATAAATTTAGAAGATTAGAGAGGGCGAATATCATCTTGAATAAATTGAAAAATGATCCTGGAATAATATATATATATATATATATATATATATATATATATATATATATGTGTATTAAAATTTTATTTCAATCCTTCATAAGCTTCCGTTCCGTAGCTATGATTAATTAATTTTCATTTATGATCATTTCATTACGATTATTCTGTTAAGCTTGGAGAGTAATTATACATTCTTATTGTTGAAAGTAGAGTCCAGTAGTGTTATAAAAATTTTGGAGAACTCCAGTAGTATATCTTTAATTATTTATAAGATACAACGGTTCAAAGCTTAAATCTAAAATTTGTACAATTTTATTTGCACACAATTTCAACAATTTTGCTGTTAAATCCGGTATATATATATATATATATATATATATATATATATATATATATATATATATATATATATATATATATATAAATACGTCTAAAATAATATTGTTTATTTAAAATTACTTAATTATATATTCTCTTTATTTGATTCAATTATTTAATATTATTGACTACCGGCAAATATATATATAAAATGCGTATAAAATAACTAGAATGTAATGTATTTTAAGGGTAGATGTAACGACATAGGGCAATGTGAACTTTCTTTCATGAATTTGAGGAAGGCATAATTCCATCAAAGAACATTCACAGACTGAAGGTGTTATGGTAATTTATCCACGCATACATGGACTCTCTCAGCTATAAATAGGAGCAGGTACTGCCTTTTGGAAGGGGAAGTTTCCAGCAGTCAGCTCTGACAGTCGGACCGAACATTCTTGCTGTAACACTCTCGTTTGTATATATTTTATTACTATTATTACTGTTTCTATTAATATATTTGTTTAACTCAATTCTTCTCTTGTGTTTTTTTTTAAATTTCAGGCCCTAGCAAGGCCACAGTAGAAGGTCAGAGAAATTTTTGTTAAGAAGGTTCTGTAGATAACTCGAGCAACAAATCAATTAAATAATGCTCACCAAACTTACCTCTTAATCGACTCCAGTGTTTCGCGTAATATCGCTCATCAAAATCAGCGCATCTGATCTAATCTATTAAATTATTCATGACGATGAGTATCATCATCATCATCAGTCAGCTATGGTCGTAGGGTTTATGCGCAGATGAGCCTCTGACCAGTTCCTTCCATATATGAAAGTCAGAAGGTGTTCATTCTTGCGTTCTGTATGTTGGGCAAGTAGATATCGCTACTTTAAGTCAAATTACAGCCGATGACTTCCAACTTGAAGGTCCGCTTTGGGCACGGAAATCCAGTGGTTGATTCAAATGGTTTGTGTGTGTGTGTGTGTGTGTGTCGGTTTGTGTGTGTGTGTGTGTGCGGGGGGGGTAACACTCTACCCTGGCCATTGATTTCAGTCTAGGAACCCCTTAGTCCAGTAATGCAGTTTCTTCATCGCACTGGTTGTATATATAGATATCGCAGACTCCAATTTTCAACTGTCTGTTACCTCCTTTCATCGAGACCGTTAAGAGTAAGAATATTCAGAAGCAGTAAAAAAATTTTGCTGTTTCGTCGCTACAGAATTTAATTTGATAAAAAACTTAACAATTCGATAAAGAGAGACATCACTTAAATTATCAGAATATTCAAACTTAACGCTTCTTTAACTGCTTAATTAAAATTACTTAATTATATATTCTGTTTATTTGATTCAATTATTTGATATCATTGACTACCGGTAAATATCAAACAATTTATAGTAAAACTGTTGCTATATTTAATTATCTGACATATATATATATATATATATATATATATATATATATATATGTATGTATAATATGATACATATATGTATATATGTATAATATGATACACACACATATATATATATTATATATATAAGGCAAATGAATGATGAAGTGGAAACAATTATTTGTTGCGCGTTTTGTCTTCTAGAAGGGCTTAATCGCACTAAACTATTGATTTTGTTGATGGAAGGTTCGGGGATATATAAAAACGCAAGGGTCGGCCATAATATACAAGGAAACACGATAGATGTGAATATATATCTATATCTTGCACAGACACACACGCACACACTCATATATATATATATATATATATATATATATATATATATATATAATTATTATGTCATATATATATATATATATATATATATAAATCATTATCTTATACACACACACACATATATATATATATATATATATATATATATATATATATATACATATATATATATATATATAAAAGAAAGAACAGTAAGATATATAATCCTGTGTTCTTATTGATATTTTTTATTTTTACAAAACAGTGTTCAATGTAAATTTACAGAGCATAAATATTATAAATTAACTTATTTAAAATATGGTTTCTTCGCTACAAAGTAATTACCATGTTTTAAAAATTGAAGCTAAACACTTTTAAATTTAATTATATTATCATATATATATATATATATATATATATATATATATATATATATATATATATATAAGAATAATGTGAATATAGAATTTATAGCGGATTGATGTTATATTCAGCACCACTACTCCAGAGTTTCGTAGACGAAATTTTGTGTAATCGCTCGGCCTACGCATTCCGAGATATCAGGCTGAAAACTTCATAGGCTGTCTTTAAAGGAGTGATGCAAGAGCAGTGAACTTTTACATGACTTAAGTGAGAGAGAGAGAGAGAGAGAGAGAGAGAGAGTGAGAGAGAGAGTGAGAGAGAGAGAGTTTTGGACTTTCTCAAGGCAAAAAACGAAATGAATTTATTAAACAAACTACTAATAACAACAAAACAAAATGTCCTTAGCAACTGGAAGAATTTAGAGAACGCTATTTTCATACTGAAAATTACCTCAATTACTGTCACGTCTGGAGATATTGTTTTTATTGCTGTGTTGACGGATTCAAACATTTTCTTTTGATTCCTTGATACTGTTGTGTACGTTTGCTTGGGAGAGTAGTAATTCTTTTCTAGTATCAAAAAGAATCAAACCATTTTGATAATTTAATAGAAAACATTTATTCATTAAAGAAAGGTGAAATAGGGAATAAACCTAGGCGTAGATTATTATTTGGATAATAATCAATGGCGACACTCTCGAGGATTTTTCTTCTGAGTGAGTTATTCTTTTTTTTTATCAGTGTAGCATTTTTAAAATCAAAATTGTGGTTGAATTTATTTCTATGTATGACTAGTGCATTAGCTAAGTTGTTTTTTGTGAGGTCTCATTTGTGCTCATAATTATATATATATATATATGTATCATAATACATACATACAAAATGACTGTCTATTCGTTAGATGAGTTAAAATCGTTTACAGCCAGCGGATTTGGGAAATTAGATTTTTCCTTCTCTTAGCTTCGTTGCCAATCAAGGCTGAAAAGCAATGTCTACTCTACTATTGAATTCATAGCTTGGAGGAGAATAGATGGATTCATACCTTTCCCAATGTTATTTGTTTGGAAGCAAATGCAACGGACGATTGGAATTCGAAATCAGCTTGTTTCCCATTTACCCCACCAGTACATACATACAATAGTGGCACTTTATCGGTTCGCATTATTAAAATTATAAAGCTTAGCGAACTTTTGTTGTTGGATTATCCGAAAATAATCTCATATATTAATAGCCGATAGTAAAAAGTAAATTACTCCACACTTATGAGTGCGTCTAGTTGCTCACATCGTCAATCCTAACAATAATGTTTTCCGTGATTATATTGAAAATATAACAAGAAATTACCATGAACAAGTTGTACCCAAAACTATCAAAAGATCTAAAAATATAATTAATGTCATTGCTTTAAATTCTTTTTAGGATTTTCTGTAATGAACCTAATTTATTCTGACAAAAGAAATCGTCTTGAAGTTAAAAATGTGGCAAATCTTGTCATAAATTTGATAGGTCTGGCATAGGGTCTTTGGGACTGCAGTAATTCATTTCGAATGTAGCTAAGAAGGCATAACACAACTGATGATACTAGACTCAAAAAGCATGTTGCTTCTGAACAGAAATATGATGAGAAAAGAATTTCTATCTGTAAATATTTTAATAAATAAATGTTTTCTATTAAATTATCAAAATGGTTTGATACTTTTTGATACTAGAAAAGATTTGTTTCCATTCTCAGATTGAAAAGAAAATAAGCAGAATAGGCTCCTAATGATTACCTGCCTTTATAGAACGGATTCCTGAAAATCTGGGATGTCATGATTACATACATACTTGGTGGAAGTTGGTTTGTGACCGAGTAAGACCATCCCAGAACTCAAAACTCTCAAACGAATATTTGATTGTCAAAGATGTTTTTCGCATTAATTTTTATTGAGTGTATAGTACGTTGCACGGCGCTAAAAGAAAGGTTGAGACGACTAGAGACCAAATGAGCTTCAGGTTTTATATACGACTTTCTCTCTCCTAGAAGGATGTTCCCCGTGAAAAAAATCAAAACAAAAACAAAACAAAAAAAAAAAACTGGGTCTATTCACTGTCAAAAGGGTCATAAATAAGACTAGTGGTCAATCGCACCTAGCGGCCTAACCGTACACCTGGACATTAAATCAAGTATTTCTACGTCCTCATGCAATAAACACATGCATACATTAAGAAAATGACACGAGATCCATTTTTATGTGAAACACAAAAGACTGTGATAATGAGTACGGTACACGCATACTTAGAAAAACAAAAACACTTTCCCTCCGTAATCTCAATAAGTTCCTAAGAAAACGAGCCTTATTTACTTTTGGTCTCAGGTAAGAAGACTTGGTGGATAAGTGTATCGAACAGCAAATCAAAAGAAATAATAATAATAATATCAGACACAAAAGATTGTGTTAATGAGTACTATTCAGGTATTTAGGAAAATTCTTTCAATAACTTCCTCTAGAAACTTCTCGCTTTACCTTAATTCTCAGGTGAACAACTTTGGAAATCATTGGATGAAAAGTGCTAATCAAAAGAAATAAGCAACAACAGAAATAATAATAATAATAATAATAATAATAATAATAATAATAATAATAATAATAATACAATTAAGAAAAAAGCGCGATTTAAGAAAAGAAAAAAAAACAGTTGTAAAATATTGAAAGAATTACTTTAATCATTTTGTTTAATATAATTTTTATAATTTTATAACATAATAATTATAACAGTAAGATTCATTGAAGGGATTCCTGGCAGTCCGGGCCTTAAATAAATGCAAAAAATTGTACTCACAAGTACATCTCACACATTACGAAAAGCTTTATCTAAAATTAATGCGAAAAACATCTTTGACAATCATCACTGAAATATATCGTTTGAGAGTTTTGATTTCTGGGATGGTCTTACTCGGTCACAAACCAACTTCCACCATGTATGTATGTAATCATGACATCCCAGATTTTCAGGAATATGTGTGATCTTTGTTTTTTTGCTGCAAAAAAATGACCAGGGGAAAATATCAAGAAGCCATTTCTCTGGTTGGGATCCGGAAGGAAATGTGTATACATCAGAAATCAAAGGAAATAATAATAATAATAATAATAATAATAATAATAATAATAATACAAGGACATTGAAATCGAAATCTTCAAATGTGATACATGGGAACATCAACAATCCCTGTTGTAGTTGGAGCCCTCGGGTTGGTGGGATTGGAAAAGATTCCCTTAGACTCAATGAAAGGATTCCTGGAAGCTCATGCCTTAAAGGAATACAAAACATTGTTCTCAGGAGTACAGCCCACACTTTACGAAGGGCTTTAACTATGGAAAATATGTGCGTGTGCGTGTGTGTGTGTGTGTGTTTAATTGGTCAGTACAAAATGTCATGATGCCATTTCTAACATTAGGTCTTTGTGCGGGACCTGGAAAAAATTGTGTACACACCAGAAATCAAAGAAAATAATAATAATAATAATAATAATAATAATAATAATAATAATAATAATAATAATAATAATGGGTATGATTGGAATAAGTTCTGTCAGCTTACATCTTACAGAAAACTTTATCACTGTAAAATGTGTGTGTTCTTAGGTTAAAAAATGCTCAGTGAAAATGTCATGATTACGTTTCTGAGCATAGACTGGTAACCGGAAGGAATAAGTCTACAACGAATATCAAAGAAAATACTACTACTACTACTACTACTACTACTACTAATAATAATAATGTGATGTTTTATTACATCATCGTTCACTATTTTTATTGGAGCGTTGAGATTGACACCAAAAGAAGCAAACAAATATGACCGCTCTAAAATATGTGAATTTCTAAAAATCATACTCATGGTCACTTCTGACATCATGCGCAGATTTCTCTCCATGCAGTAACTACAATTACATATTATTTTCCCTTGATTGTATGGTACCTCACCTGCTTGCATCTTCTGATACAAAAAAAAAAACTTGTATTTTGAAATGTTTTGGTTGATGCTTGTGGCCAAATTGTACTCCACGATACAAAGGCAAAACACAACAGCAAAAACAACAAATGCAAAACAGAACAGAAACAAGAAAGGCAAAACACAGCAGCAAAAACAACAAATGCAAAACAGAACAGAAACAACAAAGGCAAAACAGAGCAGCAAAAACAACAACAATACATTATTTCACCTGTGTCACTTTGTTGGCTGGTTGCTATTTCATTCAATAATCCTACAATTTATTCTACACTCATTATTTTCACTCAACTTATATCTGACCGGTTAAATTGTTGCATTTGTGCTCGTTCGCGCGCGCGCGCACACACACACACACACGCACACACACACACACACGAGCATTTACATGCATAAACAAAATGGCTGTCCTCTCGTATCCGAGGGTGCCCGTCTAATTGGGCGGCTAGTCAATCCCTATTGCAAACGCCTGCTCAGGCACATTTGTGCTTGTTCAACATCCACAGAGCCGAGCTGTGGTTTATGTTACAACTATGCTGAGCGGACCTTGGTTACAGTTTTTGGGAGAGAGCACATTATCTAGCGTGATATCTATTGTAATCCACAGTCTGAACGAAGCCAGCACGCTCAAACTCTCGATCACGATGACTTGTGAATTCGTGCTAGCACAACCATCGACGACTCTTATATATATATATATATATATATATATATATATATATATATATATATATATATATTTATATATATATATATATATATATATATATGATAAGTAGTGATTTAAGTGATGCTATATTCATGGGTAAAAGTGCTCACTAACAGGGACAGTGCGTATAGAGTGTATGTTAGTATAAAAGTCAGGCCTGACGATTGCGTTTAGTATGAAACATACGGTCGCCTCTGGGTGTTGACTTCAATGTCCACTTTTATATATATATATATATATATATATATATATATATATATATATATATGGCCTGACGATTGGGTTTAAGCCTGAAACAGACTGTCTTAGCTGAGTGTTGGCCTCAATGTCCTTATCTATCTATCTATCTATCTATCTATCTATCTATATATATATATATATGTTAACACCGAGTAGCGACAATCTGTTTCACTCTTGAAGCAATCTTCAGATAAAACTTATGGCCATATCACATTGAAACAACGCTTCCCATACGATCATTGAAGTTAAGGAACGTCGAGCCTGGTCACTACCTAGATGGGTGACCGCTCGGTAATATCAGGTGCTGTAGTTTTGGATGTGTGTGTGGTGTAATAGAAAATGCCGCGGAATTGTTAATAAGAAGCAGATATTAGATTTGGTAAATTCTGGGAAGACTGTTAAGATATTTATCAAAGAATTTAATATGCGAAGTAGTTTTTCAAAGTATTCATGCTTTAAAGATATGACTTGTGCCCCAAAAGTGAGTCAAATAGTCTATTGCTAAATGATTATTAAATGACATCTATTAAATCAGCAAAACGGACAAACGGGGACAATTTCTCAGTCTATAGGTAAACATTGTTCGTTTTTATACTTGAGTCTATAGGCAAAAATGGTCGTGTTTATACTTGAGTCTATAAGCAAAAATTGGTCGTGTTTATACTTGAGTCTAACGGTAAACGTTCGTCGAGTTTATACATGAATCAATCGGTAAAGATTTGTTATTTTATATATGATATTGATAAACCTCGTTTAATCTGAACATAATTTCAGTATGTTCGTAGGAACTGCCAGATGTGTGTAAATTTCTTATTCTAGATAACTTTTAAACACGCCATTGAGCCGAACTGTTTTTTAATGTAAACAGCGAACATTGTACATTGTACATTGTACTTCAGTAATTCATTGTACTTCAGTAATTCATTGTACTTCAGTAATTCATTGTACTTCAGTAATTCAGCCCCAAGACCTAAGGCTAAGTATCGCTTACTTTTCAGGAAAGGGATGTTAGATTTGGGAAATTCTGGTAGGACTGTTGAGATATTTATCAAAGAGTTTAATACGCAAAGATGTTTCTTAAAATAATAATGCTTCAAGTATATGACTTCTACCCAAACAGTGAGTTAAATAATCTATTGCTAAATCGTTAGTAAAAGGAAATCTCTTAATTCGGCAAAACGGAAAAACCGGAACCAATTGTGGAACTATGGGTAACCAAAAATCTGTGATATTTGCATTTCCTTCGCATCATTCTACCGTTAAAATTTCTTTTTTAATATTGTCATGTGTCCTTACCTATAACTACAGAATGAACTCTTCCTAACACTATGTATACTACGCCTCTCAAGAGAGAGGGTCGAATCAAGCCGAGAAGCTCGGCTTGACGGTCGAACTCCCTGCATCTGAGCAGAGAGGAACCCGGACGAGACTCCGCCGAAGGGCAGAGTCTCGTTCGGGGAGGTTGACCAACCCGATCCCGTTCATACGGGTTCGACGGGCATTTATTGGCCGAGACTACGGGCTCGGGAAACCCACGTTAAATTCGGCCTTGTGCCGCATGGAACCCTCGTGGGGGAGTGGCTAGATACCGAATCGAGCCGAGCCGTTTCAGCTTGATGGTCGAACTCTCTGCTTCTGAGCAGAGAGGAACAGGGACGAGGCTCCGCCGAAGGGTAGAGTCTCGTTCGGGGAGGTTGAGCCGATAGTAGTTCACTCCAAACAAGACTGACAGTTATACTAACACCTTCTACATCTTGTATTATTATTTCGTGTAATATACCTTCGTTATTCCTACTCTTTTGTTCGTGTTGTTCTTCCTTAATCCTAACCTGAACCATAACAAATATTCGTCGTCATCGTCGTCGTCACTAAACAGTTGGCCTAAAAGATTAAGGGCTTGAAAAATGAAATTAGCGAACCGCGTTCAAATTCTGGCTGCGGTAGTTTGTAATCACGCCACACTGATGCCCTTCGGAAAGGCATGAAACCGTTTTTCTTAAAAAGTTAGAACTGGGATTACTCTATAATCAGGTGCAAGCCTAAGCATTCTACTTGGAAAGTATGTGGATAACCCCTCAAGAGCCCCCCATGACATTAATCTGAGAAATGCCATTAGAAAAACAGTAATGTACTCTGGCGATATACTTGATTATAGGATAATGTTAATTTGTTTTATTGCTATTGTTTGTGACGTTATACTCGATTTGAACGTATTAATGTTAACGAATAAAGATAGCAAAAAAAGAAGATGAAAGCAATGCTTCAAAATCGTGGAGAAGGCAACGGGAAACCACTCCTCTATCTTTCTCACAACGGTATGGCATTTGGTAGATAAACAAAGAAAATAAATAATTGGAGAGCCATGATCGCCTACGTCCGCACAAAACCAAAACATCTTTGGTCTAATATCTTTATCTTTCTTGTTTTCGTCATAGATTTTCGGCCAATATGTTCTGCAACCTTTCTTAATCGTATTTTGCATTTCAAAGATGTGGAGAAGGCAATGAGAAAATATACGTCTAACTTTCCTACACGGCATGACATTTCGTAGATTATAAAAAAAAAATGAACCTGTGGAGAGCCATGATCGCCTAAGTCCTGACAAAAAACATCTGTAGTCTAATATCTTTATCTTTTTTGTTTTCACCATAGATTTTCTGACGATATGTTCTGCAACCTTCCTTCATCATTCAACTCTAAAGCAGTTTTTTTCTCGCTTCACACTGATACCTTTAGGGAAGGCATGAAACAATTACCCTTAATAGGACAGGTTTGGGATTTGCTACCTGGTATTGGTATCATATGAACAAGTACAGCATGAAACATTTTACTTAGGAAGTCAATGGTTAACTCCTACGAAGCCTACGTCATCCCATTAATCTGAGTAATGCCATGCAAGTGCCCCATACTTTCGGCCTTGTGCCACATCTAAGCTACTCCCACAAGATATGATCGCCTACGTCCTAAAAAATAAAAAACATCCGTAGTCTAATATTGTTATCTTTCTTGCTTTCATCATAGATTTTTGGTCGATATGTTCTGCAACCTTCCTCAGTGGTATTTTGTGTTTTAAAACCGCGGAGAAGTCAACGAGAGCATCTAGCTTTCCCACCCTGGATGGCATTTCGTAGATAATAAAGAGAAGGAATCTGTAGAGAGCCATGATACTCGACGTCCAAAAAACATCACATCTATATTTTAATATCTTTATCTTTCTTGTTTTCATCATAGAATTTCGGTCGATATGTTCTGCAACCTTCCTCCATCGTATTTTGCATTTGAAGATCTTTTGAATTCGTTGAAAATTAAATCACGAACTGAGTTCAAGTTCTAGCAGCAGCAGTTTTTTCTCGCTTCACATTGATACCTTTAGGGAAGGCATGAAACAATTACCCTTAATAAGTCAGGTTTGGGATTTGCTACTTGATATTGGTATCATATAAACAAGTACAGCATGAATGGTTAACTCCTAAGAAGCCTCGCTCATCCCATTAATCTGAGTAATGCCATGCAAGACTTAATATTGTAATCACCTGATTTACTAGATGATAGGATAATGTTTGTGAGGTTATTCTCTATTTGAACGTCAAAGAAATAAGATAGCAAAAAAGAATTAACGTCTCAGCAATACTTCAGGAATTCCCTATTTCTACTGATACGCCTCACCTGAACTGGTATTCAAATTGAGAGGAGGGGACATCCACCATTCTTCGTGGGGTGCATCCACCCACGATTTTTTCTTAAAATAGCAGTAGGAATACTAGAGAATTTTGAAGATGTGTTCAGTGCTCTCTGCTTTTGTGTGGCCCAAAACTAAAAGCAAAAACTAATTAAGGACACCATAATACACTAGTATTCAATAGGGAGTTCATCTGTCATAATGGATTCTTGGTCGATTACTTCAAACATGAAACCCGGATTCTCACCATTAATCGCTACCATCTCCAAAATGGGATGTTGTATATTAACCCTTTTAAGCCATGACCACTGCTTTACCGGTAGTAGAGAAAAATGGTTTAATGTCCAGCCACCGGTTGAACGGTGGTAGGGAAAAATGATTTAATGCTCAGCCACCGGTTGAACAGTGGTAGAGAAAAATTATTTAATGCTCAGCCATCGGTTGAACGGTCGTAGAGAAAAATGACGTAATGCCCTGCCACCGGTTGAACAGTGGTAGAGAAAAATGACGTAATCCCTAGCCACCGGTTGAACGGTGGTAGGGAAAAATTATTTAATGCTCAGCCACCGCTTTATCGGTAGTAGAGAAAAATGACTTAATGCCCAGCCACCATTGAACGGTGGTAGGGGAAAATGATTTAATCCCCAACCATCGCTTGAACGGTGGTAGAGAAAAATGATTTAATGCTCAGCCATCGCTTTAGCGGTATTAGAGAAAAATGACGTAATGCCCAGCCACCGGTTGAACGGTGGTAGAGAAAAATGACGTAATGCCCAGCCACCGGTTGAACGGTGGTAGAGAAAAATAACGTAATGCCCAGCCACCGGTTGAACAGTGGTAGTGAAAAAGGACGTAATGACCAGCCACCAGTTGAAAGGTGGTAGAGAAAAATGACGTAATGACCAGCCACCGGTTGAAAGGTGGTAGAGAAAAATGACTTAATGACCAGAGACCGGTTGAACGGTGGTAGAGAAAATGACTTAATGACCAGCCACCGGTTGAACGGTGGTAGAGAAAAATGACGTAATGACCAGCCACCGGTTGAACGGTGGTAGAGAAAAATGACTTAATGACCAGACACCGGTTGAACGGTGGTAGAGAAAAATGACTTAATGCCCAGCCACCGGTTGAACGGTGGGTAAACACTTGTAACTATTTTTATATCTACCGTGAAATATCATATATCAATTATTTGGAAATTTTGACTCAGGACGGCAGAAGGGTTAAAATTTTCACTGAGGAGCCCAGGCAGACGGGTTAAAATTGTTCAGGAACGCAGGGCTCTAAGGGTTAAAGAGTTAATCAGGCACATGATCAAATGAAAAATCAAAAGAGACGAATAATTAATCTGTTTAAAAAATGACCCGACTACTTTAGCCACCAAGCACTTTTTGGTACATAATAAATACTGAATATATGGTGGATCTGAAAATAACAATGGCTCATAAAATTATTGAAAACAAATAAACCGACCTCCATTATTTTTTCCAAAAAGGTTTTGTCTGAAAAGCTCAACTTGCATATTTAGAAATAGCGTTGTTGCGAAGTTCTCTCAACTGCAGCAACCCCGAACCTTATTTAATATCAGCAAAGAAGACGAAATTATGAGATAATATTCAGATATTCGATCACGAATCGAAGTATGACTACGTCTTAGATGACTTTAAAGAGGTGCTCAGTGTTCGCTGGTTTTGTGCGGCTCAAAAGTCTCCATAATGCACTAATATTCAAACTGAACAAATAGTAGAGAATTCATTTGTCTCAATGTATGCTTTGTCGAGTCGTTCAAAGGTGACTTTGAATCTCACCATGGTTGATGTGTCAAGGAGAAGACTCCTTGATAATATCAGCCTGGGGCGACGAAACCAGCTCGCGGCACTCCGGGGGACTGTCTGCAAATTATCCCACAGGATCAACCAAGCCTTTTGCGTGAAATTGGGCAAACGAAGCTGTTTTTAATGGTTGTAAGAGCACAAAGTAACAACCCATCATAGATGTTAATATAAATATGACAAATGAGTACTGAACTATTACGTAAGTTGTTAAAAGTCTTGTCAAATCCATAGTTACCTAAAGATGTCAAGAGTCTTGTCAAAGCAATAGTTACAGAAATATGTCAAGGGTCTTGTCAAAGCAATGGTTACCCAAAGATGTCTAGAGTCTTGTCAAAGCAATGGTTACAGAAATATGTCAAGGGTGTTGTCAAAGCCAATAGTTACTGATAGATATCAGGAGTTTTGTCAAAGCAATGGTTATCCAAAATGTTAAGATTCTTGTCAAAGCCATAGTTACTTAAAGATGTCAAGAGTCTTGTCAAAGCAATGGTTACAGAAATATGTCAAGAGTCTTGTCAAAGCAATGCTTATCCAAAGATGTTAAGAGTCTTGTCAAAGCCATACTTACCTAAAGATGTCAAGAGTCTTGTTTAAGCAATGGTTACAGAAATATGTCAAGGGTCTTGTCAAAGCAATGGTTAGCTAAAGATGTCAAGAGTCTTGTCAAAGCAATGGTTGCAGAAATATGTCATGGGTCTTGTCAAAGCCAGTAGTTACTCATAGATGTCACGAGTTTTCTCAAAGCAATGGTTATCCAAAATGTTAAGAGTCTTGTCAAAGCCATAGTTACTTAAAGATGTCAAGAGTCTTGTCAAAGCAATGGTTACAGAAATATGTCAAGGTTCTTGTCAAAGCAATGGTTACCGAGAGATAGATAGTTCAACGTGATGTGGCCGTCGGGCGTCAATGGTTTAAAGTCACCTTCAGTGAAAGGTTATAGAATTCAAGAAACAGCGTACTTAATCAAAAAAGTTCAACAAAGAAATCCAAGTGTGCAAAAGATTCCTTCCAAAAGCTAAGTAAAGTACTAAGAAACAAAAAACTATCGTTTGGAACAAAGAAAAGTGTACTGGAATGTTATGTAATATCATTCTTCCTATATGGCAGTGAATGCAGGACATCTCAGATGAAGAAGAAATTTGGAGCAACAGAAATGTGCTTATATAGCAGGATGCTGAGAATACCATGGACTAAACATGTGAGAAACAATGAAGGTTTAGAGAAAACGGAAAAAAAATGAACACTTATCCTTAACAATCAGAAAGAGACAGTTGAAATTTCTAAGGTAATTGATGAAGAAAGTGGGCTTGGAAAATTTGATACTCACAGGTCAGATTAAATGTGAGTCAGAGGAAGGCAACATGGTCACCAAATTCCTGAAGGGACACAGCACATCGAAGAACTCCTTAATCATTGTTATGTGGGAGAAAGTGTGAGTGAACAAGTGTTAACGAATCGAAACAAGTTAAATTTTAATAAAACTTAATTTCCTAACTATGAATTATTGTTAACATTCAGAAAAGCTAAGTATTGCCTAAAATAAGCCCGTTGTTTGGCGTCTCTTCGTCTATTCCTCTTACTTTCGTTAGAAATAATCCTAATAATGATGTAGCCTATCTTTTTCAGTTCATGGTCGATAATACCAGTCCAGAAAAACAGACAAAGAAAGACACACCACTTTTCAACCGGGTGCCATAAATTTATGCTTTCAAATCGGAACCGGAAACAGCTGCACACAGAACCGGTGAGGCGCGTAGACACTTGCCCACTTTTGATCAGTCGACAAATGGACGAAGTCAAAAGGTTAAGTGAACAATATTTCAATGGTCGGAAAGTTCCTGACAACGGAGGTGATTGAGTCTACAGAAGTTCTCTAGTAGTATGTCTGTTTTTTTTTCTGGGACCTTGCCAAAAATTCGGATTGCTTCACAAATTTTCTCGATTCCTGCTATTCTATAGAATTCTGTCAGAGATTATTTACAGACTACTATTGATGCAACTATAATTCCATTTCTACTATGATGCAATCTGTTAGATTGCTTAAAATGTCATGTCGTAATAAAAAAAAATTTAGATAGAGGTAATAAACCACTTTTTTTTTATGAAGCACACATTACATTTTCGAACAACATAATTATCATTCATAGAAATGGGAAAATCTCAATGCGAAATAAATTGTCCACCAAGATTTTAGATTTAGACGTTAACATACTTTTCATATATAATTCTATATTTTTGCAAAACGAAAAAAAAAAATGAGAATTATTCATACAGGGTGAATTTGTCTTTGTAACAACAAAGATTATATTACTGACCTAAAGTTTTTGTTTGTCTCTCACGCACGCATATATATGTCCTGGTGCTTCTGCTGCTACATATCCTTGGTAAAATTCAAAGAAGTATCTGTGATGTAATCGGTCCTGCCCCAGCATCTAGGCTTTAATTACTTTCCCACTGAAGTAACGTAGCTTCTTTGTGCCTTTTCTATAGATACTTATATAGTAATTGTTCTATGATCTTTCCTTTATGAATTTAAGCGCAGTACTAGATTGGCGGCAATGTCTCATCATTTTATAGTTGAAATGGATAGATATAAGTTCTAGGCTAACGTTTTCTTTTCCCAAACTTTTCGCTTCTGGAACTCTCTTCCAGATTCTTGCTTCTCATGTCAATCGTTATCTTCTGGCTTCTTAATTCCTGTGTTTTTTTTCTGCTCTCACTCCTTAATAATTTTTTCTTTTTCTCATATTTTCTCACAGTCAGTAACCCTTGCGTATTAGTGTTTTATTGCCTTGCTTTATGATTAATATATATATATATATATATATATATATATATATATATATATATATATATATTAATCACATATATATTTTAATTATATACATACACACACACACATATATATATATATATATATATATATATATATATATATATATACCTTTCCTTGATATCTTATTAATACGTGACGATAATAAATTACATTTTAAATTTTACCGAAAAGCACACTAAAACCTGATCAATTTCTATTCCCACCACAAGCGGAAAATAAAATCTGGAATAATTATAGCATTTTACCTTAGAGCCCTTAGACTTGGCTAATCAGACGCTTCCTCTGTAGATATATGGTATAGCACGTCAGGCTATAGGACAGTTCCGTGTAGGATACACGTTCGATTCCTATTGGAGGACACATATTTTTTATGAAATTTCTCGGTAAATGTAGTTAATATTGTTTATTATAAACTGAGCATTTGCTTAAATATTTGTATCTATGTGGTGGTCGAAGTTTTTATATAATTTCTCACTTGTTCGTATAATGTTTTTTTCTTTTCAGGACATAAATTATATAAAAATTGTCCGAATGTTTTCCAAGCGCTTTCGGCTATACTTTTAACCATTATGAAGGATGAATTTTATTTTACATTTAACTGAATATATGCATCGTTTTATGTATGAATCTAGAGTTATGGGAATGATTTATTTTTCAAACACAGTCAGAACATTCTGACCGTGTTCATACTTGATATTATTGAGTGTTGGCTTTTTAAAAAATTAATAATGCTTCTATTATGTTTAGATGTTTTGTACATGTGAATGATACTATTATATTTGTATCATCAACAAATATGTTACAGATTGGTAGTTAGATCCCCATGTTTATTTAAAGGAGACTTAATTGAGCTATGGTGAGGGAAATGTAATGTGAGTCTTATTGCTAAATATGTTATAGCATATCCACTATAATTATTTACGAATTTGGATTGGTCAGGGACACAGTTCCTTAAGGGACATCTAAATTCGTAAATAATATTGGTTCTCTGTAAGTTAAATCTTGTAGGTGACTTATTATTTTTAGGAATGAGGTTAGCAGTTTAAAAATTTTGTTTTTGTCAACTGGAGTTCTATATTTCTTTATAATGTTTCTAAGTGACTTTGCTGTTTGATGTTATTTTCAGCATCCTGACCAGTTTCAGTGATTGACCCTCCAGCAATTGCTCCATCCACTCATCAAGAGATACCAAAAAATTGATTACTTATTTTCTCATCACTTAAGAGTAGGATGGTCCAACGCCTTCACACCAGCCAGACTTGATGTTTTTGCATGGTACAAAACAAGATATATATATATATATATATATATATATATATATATATATATAATTTTATATTTGGGCAACAATACCACTTTTATGCAAGTTTTGCTGAAACTGATTGACAAGGTGCCGTGGTTAATTTTTGCATAATTTCTCGTATTTGTATAATTTTTTTTCTTTTTCGAACATAAATCATATTTCAGCCATTATGAAGGATGAGTTTTATTTCACTTTTAACTGAATATGCATTGATTTATATATGTATCTATTTTTGACGATGAGGTTTTAATTTTTTTGTAAATATTTAATTTTATTGTTTTTATCAACTGGAGTTGCCTATTTCTTTATAATGTTTCTAAGTGAAAATGTCTCTTGCTTATAATTATTAAGCATTTGATTTATGTAGAAAACATTAATGTTTTTTTTTTCTCTGTGTTCAGTGTTGTTATTGGTTACTTTAAAAAGAAAACGTATAATATGGTAATCTATAAGATGGTTTGGTAAACCATTAATAACAAGCGTTTTTTTGACGTGCTCGCATAAGGAAAATTTTAATAACATCTTTAAATTCAACAGCTGACAGTTATGCTTTACAATGTGAACAGTTATCCATTATGGAATTTTTTTCTTTTATGTTGGAATATCATGGTCGAGCGCGCATTAAAGTGTGAAAACTGTTGTTTTTCTAGGCATTTTAGAACATTATTACAGGATTCGTAGCTGATTCTATTCAGTGTCGACTTCAATGTTTTTAATGTAGATTGCTTCGAGGATCTGTAGTTTTAATTTGTTATTTTCTTGGTGTAGGATAGCTGTGTTATCAGTCAGTGTTTTTTTATACTGTCAACGTGGGCAGGAATGTTGTAAATGTTTCGCAATTTGATTGTAATATACGTAAAATATTCGTGAATATTAAAGGATTATGATAAAATAAGCAAAGAATATTTGTAATGTATTCAATCATATATATATATATATATATATATATTGCGTCTAGCATGCAACAGCCTGTCGCGTCTCAGTTTTTACTTCAATGTTTACTTTTTTATTTATATTTACATATGCTCTATCTCTGATATTGAGCACTTTATCCCATAAATATAGCACATCTTAAAACTATATTGCTTCATATATATCTACCAGTTTCATTAAAGAAGATTGAGAAAGTACTGCGATTAAGCTTTTTAATTAATTTTTCTTGTGTTCATATAAATGTTTACTTATCTGGATATAAAGTGTGTAAAAATTGTTTAAATATTATAGAAATGTTTTCATTGTGGCTTTGTTCATAGTTGATGTTATTGTGTTGGCTTTTCTTTTTATTATTAGCCCTGCCATTATCTGGAGTGTACATGTAAACCCTGGCTATGATACTTGTTTTTTACTAATAGTATGTTGCGGACGGAGTTTAATAGGTTTCCATTGCTTAAATTCATCTTAATTGAGCTATGGTCAAAGAGGTGTAACGTGAGTCTTCTAGATAGGCATGTAGTGGTATGTCCAATATACTTATTCACGAGTTTATTTTAATTAGGAACGCACTTGCTTAAGGGCTATGTGAATTCATAAATAATAACGCTATAATTTAGATTTTGCAGGCATGTTATTATTCTTGATAATAAAGTTAGCTGTTTCAATTTTTATAGTAGATAACTTAATTTTCTTGTTTCTGTCTCTCTCCATATATATATATATATATATATATATATATATATATATATATATATATATATATATTCTGAATTGTTCACACCTGTAAATAAATTAGCATCTGGTTATGAGCCTAATGTGTCTGAAAACAAGTTTCTTACCATTTATTTTGCAATGATGTTCACTCAGCACAAGAGCCACTCGAGGTAGAGAGTTACAGATTATGAAGGACAGTTTATGGGGATATGTGTGTGTGTGTGTGTGTGTGTGGAGGAACAAAGAAAAGAAGCGAGTAAAGGCAGAGATATATTAACTGGGGCTTAGGGAGAAAGAGAAAATAGGTAGAAAAAGGTAGAATTGATTGTGAGAGAAGGAAATTGAGAATTAAAGATTGTGATACAGTGAGAAACAGAACGAAGGAAGGAGAGACACAAAGACGAAGGGTAGTAGAAAGAGAGAGAGAAGGAGAGAGAGAGAGAGAATGAGAAAGGAGGGAGAGGTGGTAGATAAGCAAAGACAATAAAAGCGACCACATATATACGCATATATATATATATATATATATATATATATATATATATACGCATATATATATATATATATATATATATATATATGTATGTATATATATACGCATATATATATATATATATATATATATATATATATATATATATATATATATAATGACAATAGGAAAACTGTAGTAGTTGCCGAAGCGTTTCGTCCAATGTGGACTTTTTCAAGGCAAAAACGAAATTAATTTATTAAACAAAGTAATTAATAATAACAAAATAAAATGTCCTTAGCAAGTGGAAGAATTTAAAGAACGCTATTTACACACTGTTAACTGAAAATTACCTCAATTACTCTCACGTGTGGAGATAATGTTTTTATTGTTGTGTTGACGGATTCAAACATTTGATTTCTTGATACTGTTGTGTACGTTTGCTTGGGAGAATAGTAATTCTGTTAAGAAAGGTGAAATAGGGAAAAAACTTAGGCGTAGATTATTATTTGGATAATAATCAATGGCGGCACTCTCGAGGATTTTTCTTCTGAGTGGGTTATTTTCTTTTTTATGATATATATATATATATATATATATATGGAGAGAGAGAGAGAGAGAGAGAGAGAGAGAGAGAGAGAGAGAGAGAGAGAGAGAGAGAGAGAGAAATATATATGCCTGAATGTACAGCTTCTTATTCACAATGAATTTTTCTTTGTTTTTTTTTTTGCTAAAAAGACTTTTTGCTGGATTTGATTTTGACGAAAAATTCTTTCGAATCGCCATTTTAACTTTCGATAGAGTTGTAACTTACCAATATTCTAGTAATAAACACAATGCAGAGATGCAGAGAGGAATGGATTCATGCCTTCTCAATGAACGTTGGCTTGAAAATATCTACATAAATCGTAGTGAGAATACCAACCTAGTTTGATGATTCCTACTTCCGGTTTTCTACAAGCTATTATCCAGGGGTCTCTCTTGAATAATGGGAATAGACGCGAGCATTAAAATCTGTAAAACGCGGGATGATGACGAAAAAGGATGAAGCCCAGTCAAAAACCGTCGGTGAAGAAGAGGACAAGTTTACTATGTCCGCCATATTGATTTTGACAGTATGATCTGCGACTGGCGAAGGTGTGTTGCTTGTGGTTTGTGGGTGTCTAAAAGTTGCGTGGTGGTACGGAGCCATGCCTAAAAAGGTTGGGTAGGAATTAGAGCCCATTGTGAGTGTCCCGGATGTACGAGTGTCGTCATCTGTTGTTGATCAGCGAACTATAGCTTAAGGCTAGAATCTAAACAGCGGACTCATTAGTGATATTGATGGTTTTCAATACGCGGGTAACCATTCATGTATACATGCTCACACACCGCTATAAGCCCAAATATTTTTGCGCTTGCGTAGTCTTGTAGACTTTTCTTTCCTTCTGAGAAGAAGAGCAAGGTAAGGAAGAAACAGTTTAGAAGGGGAATATGTAGAAGAAGAAAGGTTCAGAAAGGAAAACAGACAGATAAAGAGAGAGGGAGAGGGAAAGTAATAGAGAAATAGAAGCACAATGAAAAGGAGAAGGGAGAGAAAGGGAGTGAAATAGAGAGAAAAAGTAAGATCAGAAGAGAGATAGATAGAAGGGACAATATGAAGATATAGAAAATGACGAAGCAAAACAGTGAAAAAGAAGACAAAAAGAATAGAGACAGAAGAGAATGTGAAAATTAGACAAATGAAGAGACTGACACAGTGACAGGCAGACGTACATATAGACATACAGACAGACAGATTCGACTCATGGAAGAATTAAATACTTAGAAAATGCTTACGAACAACTTGAGAAACGGAATCAGTGTGCAAAGTTCAAATTCCGGTTGAAGCTACTGATTGACGTCCTTCAAAAGACATAAATAATACTCTTTCCGGACTATCTCCTAAGGTTAGTTATTTTGACGATGCCCTTGTCACTAGGATGGCACAATGATAGACAGAGATAATTTGGACGAATTCACACATGAGAAAGCCCTCCTGTCATAAATATGTGTCCAGTTCTCAATCATGCGAAGATCTTGTCTTTTTTTTTACCAGTGCCATGTATTCTTGGTCGCATAGTACATGAAAAGTAGAATTATTCCATAATTACATTAATTTTTCCAGCAATGGCATCGCAATAGCTGTAGTATACATTAAAGGTATTGGCATAAACCAGTTGTGTATCATATTTTAATATATTCAGTAGTTTGTTTTGACAGACTACCATAACTGTACACTCGGTCAACAGAAAGCAAAGCACGTAATTAAGTCACATGCTTTTACGGCTTTAATCATGAAAACGTATAAAAAGTAACCGCTTAGCCATAATGATTAATGTTAAAGGAAGCTGAAGGAAAAACAGCAGAAATTGATGTGTTAAAAACATTCTAACCCCGTGTGTTTGTAGATGGTCAAACGAAATGGGTTCTTGTTTATTTGAAAAGGAAACGTTCATTTCTGTTTCGGTCTCTCATTTTCTCTCCAACTAAAAAGCGAGAATTCGCAACTACAACAACAGAAGTATAATTTCTTGTTTGACGGTCCTACTAAGATACAAAGATCACTCGGCTACTAAGATGAAATGGTATATTGTAATAAAATATTATATTTTATTTACTACCGTGGATACCATATGTACTGCAGCCTTAGCAACAGTAACTGGTGTGTCTTGGGAAATCGCTTCCACTTCCTCCTGAATTAGTTGGATGAGGACTTCTCACTATCTGCACTATTTACATTATGAAGACTATTGTCCTCTTCTTTGTTGTTGACATCACAACTTTCCGCTCGTTGTGCTCTCTGGCCTTCATCGGGTCTATGTCTACCCGGTTAACCTACAGAGAATTCCGAACTGAACCATTTTATTTACTCAATGAAGATAGGCTGTTCTCATTCCACTGCCATGTATGGGGATATCTCGTCTAATTCTTATTTTTAGTACTGTTCAGGTTTTGCTCGCCGTGTTTGCACTGAGATCAAGTACACCCTGCCCTGCCCAGGAATTGAACTCACAATTACTATGTCGCCAAAATGACGAACCAACACTTTAATCTGTTTGGCTAATCCATTGGCTAGTAGTTTATTCCTCTTTAGCTGTTTTTCTTTAAATCCAGATTTGTCCTTTTCCTATACCGGTTATTCTACCAAGGCTAAATGTCTCAGTCGGCCCTACTAGTTCACCAATATTTAAGGAGAGTAGATAATGATATATGCTACTCATAAGGACATTAGTGAGAAATGAATAGAAATAACTTTGATTGGAATTTGAAGACACGCCTCTGATTTCAATTTTTCACGTTGATAACAATTGCGCCAACAATACATCCCCAGTGACTGATATTTTTTTATAAAGCTTTTTTCTCGATCACTAAATTCCAGTTGGTGAGATCTATGTCCTTTCTAAATGTGTTTGTGGTATCCGTTATTTTTTTCACTTTCTTTCCAGAACAAGTGCATTTTTTTTTAACATCAATTTTTGTCCCTGTACGCCAGCCATTCTCACAAAGTCATTAAGTAGATTATTCATTGTTTCTCAGTGTTTCTCTGCTATTTATTATGTCCTGGGTGTGTTAGATTTGTTGTGCCTTCTTTCCTCATTATATGCCCCGGAATGTCAAGTCTTTCTTATTGTAAGTATAAATCTGCCTGCAGTTCCTTAAGACTTCTCCGTTGCTCATATGTTATCTTCATGGTATTTCTAGCATGCATCGGCAAAATGGAACTCATATCTACAATCAATCGCTGAAGACACTGTAAAAATGGCCGACTCCTTAAATCGCCCCAGGAAATACCTGACTGCTCGTGTCACGCTATATCTTCACAAGAGTCAGATCGGAGTAATGGACTACTGCTGTCATATCCTCTCACAACCTCGACAGACTTCAAAAGATTTGCATGCAAGTTCATCCCAGACCTACAATACATTATTAGGAATTCTTACTCTTTAGCATGCAACATACAACTGGCTATGCGTAAATATTTATTTCTGGAGCCAAACTGCAACCTTTTGGAGTGTTTGGCCTTTTGATTTGCTTATAGTTCTCGCAAACGCAAGATGAACAGTAAACTTGATTCTTGTATATATAAAACTTAAAGAAAAGATATGAAAAAAATAACAATATTGCATTTTGATTAAATAAGTATATATTGTTTTAATCATTAAATAGTTTTTTTAAATTGGGAGATTTTTGTATGTTGAATAATAAAACATTATTTTTCCAAAAAGAAAATTTATTGTACTAAGCTATACAGTCTAGTAAAAGCAACTGTACTTTGTACGGCCTTACCTGTTTGTACTTTTCTACAAAATTTGGTTTGGATCGGTCAATGTATGCCTATTTTTGAAATCTGATCTGCAAATTGATTTCTTACAAAGAATATATATTCTATTCACACGATCATATCCTATAATTTTTTGTCGGCATTAAATAGTCCATTCATATGCTGGTAAATAAAATAAGCCAAAGACAAACCTTCTTGCAACGATGCAGTTAAGCCATATTTTGGTTGAGGAATATGTAATGTTGTTGCGACGTTGCTGTTATGTTGCAATCAACTATTTTCTTGACTATTTCCTGAACACAAACTGTATGCTCATCCCCAAATTTGTCGTAATTACGTAAGTCAGGGAATTTAATATATAAATTTCTGAATAGGTTTTGTGCCATCCATGGCATCCATTGGAAAGTCTCGATCTAAGAAGGTTATTTAAGAACATGTCTCGATTTTTTATGATAATGTTTTAGCTTTGTAGCAAATGGTGGTGTTCGGGGAAACTATCTCTTGCACAGTCTTTTCTATGATCAATTTCTTTATATCCCAACACTAAGTTTGTTATAGAAATCTATACACGATGATATTTGAAGTGTTAAGTATTTATGATGGACTCAAGTTACGTACACTCCCAGTCTTCGTTCCAATTCCAAAACATGATTTTGGATTTGCAAAGTGTTGTACCTTAGAAAGGTTACTGAATAGAATAATCAAACAAAGGTTGGTAATGAACGATAATACTTAGGACAAGAACAACACATATAAGATTCGCCAGTGGCGCGTAGAAGTAGTAGTCAACTACTAGAAGTGAGTCAAATAAATTTCACAATGAATCTCCAACTGCAGGATATCTACCAACCGCCCCACGAAGTCAGATGTGGTACAATATCGAACTTAAAGTGGGGTATCCGAGCCCGTAGGTTCGGCCAACAATTCCCCGTAAACCCTGTATAAAACTTGGTCGGGTAGCTGTTTCACGAGACGAGACTCTGCCCTTCGACATAGCCTCGTCTGGGGATTCTCTCTGCCCGGAAGCAGAGACTTTGACCAGCACAGCTGGAGATGAAGCTCCAACTGCAGACCAACATACAGTATTTACTACTGTATTTATGTGAATGGGGACATACCTATTATCGTCCGTAGGTATGCTACAACACAAAGGTTTATCTTGAGTTCTACTTCTTAGTAGAGGATGTTGATTTGTTTCATTGATTTTTTATACGGGTTTTGCAGGTTATTTAAAGTCAAAAAATAATTTTTAACGATAAGAATTTTTGTCAATAGTAATTATTTACTGATATAAGTCCTACGCCATAGTTGGCGGGAAAAGAGGTGGATTCATGCCTTTTTGTTATCAGCATACCCACCCTCATCATAAGTACACCGGCCTCAGGAGGGAAAGCAGGATCGTTGTTTTCTATCAGTAGATTCGTTTTGGATGCGGTATGCTTACATGATCCGTGCCCATCTTTTCCTATCTGTGCTTGTATATGCGCGGAGAATAGTCTCAGAAGAGATCGAAACGCGCATCTTCTCGTCATACTTGTGACAAGGCTTGAAATGATTAAGTGTTTAGGTCGACACCAGATCTATATAACCACTTTGTGTACCCATATAATTCCTGTGTCAAAACAAGACTTTCAGTAGAGTTGGAGACTTGAGAACGGTTCCTGATGGATGATAAGAGGAAGTCTCTCCTGATGTGGCTATATGCTTTGTAGGATCCAGATTTTTTATTCGATAAGTATTCTCTCGCTCCAGGAAGTACCTGACAACTTCTGTCGTGTTATTTTTTTTACAAGAGTCAGATTAGTCCAAAATAGTGCATTGTCCCCATATCTAGGCATGAGCTGCTCAAACTTCCTTTTTCAGCCTTGACAATGTTTAAAATCGTTTACGCAGTCTTGTGGTGTAAGATATATTCTCCACAATTTATTCTCTTACCCACAGACGCAACGTTACAAGACGATCACTACTCAATCGATATTTCTAAGGGAAACATTCAAATGTTCTCCATTCTTTACTCCCGCCAGTTCAGACCGTTCAACGGAGTCGAATCATCCTCATTTCTCTCGTGTTCCAAAGGTAAGAAGAAAATTCTACTCACAGAGTGTTTCTTTTTACCTAAGAAATACCTCTTTGTGAAACAGACTCCCGCGTGGGTGCTTCCCTGAATGCAACAAAGTTTCCTGTGAAGAGTCAATTGTTTTCTATCCTACTTATCCTCATAATCTACATTATCTACTAGCTCTTTCGTTCATATCACACACCCCATTCATCATTACCCCTTTGAGACCTGACCACTGCTTTACCGGTGGCAGAGAAAAAATGACGTAATGCCCAGCTACCGGTTGAACAGTGGTAGAGAAAAATGATTAATGCCCAGCAACCGGTTGAACGGTGGGTAAACACTTGTAACTATTTTTATATCTACCGCGAAATACCAAGAAAGATATTTTAGTTGGCGAGGGCTGAGGTAAGTGATATTGTGGTGACGTTTCTCTAATGCTGCAATTAATTATTTTCCTGGTCCGAAATAGACCGTTGCTTAGTAATGTGGATGAATAATTTCGCACTGGTCAATTAAAATGAGAATACAAATGAGAATATAAAATCTGCTATAGAAAATGGATAATTTAGTGTCCGAAAGCACTTGAGGCAATAAAAATTAAGCATAATTTTTTATTCCTTAACTCCTTCAAAACGGAAAAATGTTAGAATGCTGGAAAAACTTAAAAATATAATTCAATCTTCCTTGTCGGCCGTATTCAATGAAAGATATATATATATATATATATATATATATGTGTGTGTGTGTGTGTGTGTGTGTGCGCGAAAATATATAGAAAATAGGAAAGAGCTGGTAAGGTAAATAATCCAAAGTTCTTTAGTATTTTTGTTATTATTTTTAAAAAAGAGCTTACTTTAATTCAATTTAATTCAAATAATTATATTGAAGTTTTCGGCTCTTGTTTTGAAACATGAGAACTCTTATGTAGCGTGTTGGAATCATATTTTTAAATAAATAATTATATATATATATATATATATATATATATATATATTATAGTAAAAAGAAAGAACAGTAAGATATATAATCCAATATTCTTATTGATATTTTTTATTTTTACAAAAAAGTACTGAATGTAAATTTACAGAACATAATTATTATAAATTAACTGATTTAAAATATGGTTTCTTCGCTACACAGTAGTAACCATGTTTCAAAAATGAAAGCTAAAATCTTCAAATTTAATTATATAAGTAAATTAAAAGTATTAATTCTTTTTCATCTTCAAGCAAATTTTGGAATAACTTATTTTTAAATTTACTGAGTTTTAGACGCACATATAAATTCATAATTTCCTGTTTCCAAGGATACAGAGAAATCCAATCATTCATACAGGGGCAGTAGTGTGTTCATTTTTATTAACTATTGTATCAATTATGAGTTACGTTCAAAAAATAGGTCGTCTGGGTTTTTTTTATTAACGCCAAAAAGTTTTTCGGCATTTTTTTTTTGTTAAATTTGTACTTGTATACTTAAAGATTCTTTCTAAAAGCGGTTTTTGGGTTAGAATACGTTATATTTAACTACAATTTTAAAATATTATTTTTTACTCTTAATTACTCAGTAAATTTAAAATAAGTTATTCCAAAATTCACTTGAAGTTGAAACAGAACTAATGTTTTAATTTAATCATATAATTAAATTTGAAGTTTTTAGTTTCAGTTTTTGAAACATGGTTATTACTGTGTAGCGAAGAAACCATATTTTAAATCAGTTAATATATATATATATATATATATATATATATATATATATATATAATTTTTTTGTTAGAAAGCAAACAGATCACAAAATCGGAGGTACAGGAATAACCTCAGACTGAATCAAAACCAACATTTAAACATGTACCAGGGACAGAACAACAGATACAATACAAAAATACACATTAAACACAAATAGAGCAACGTAAAACACACTACCATTAGTAACAATATAGAGTAATCCCACCATAACCATTTTTAGAGAGATACTAGAAATACATTGACACGGGATGATCCACAACCACGAAAAAGCGAAAGTAATCAACCTTTCCCCAAAATCAATAACATCCACACAAATAAACATCCTCTGTAAAGGACTAAGATTCACAACAACACCCCAAAAACCAAATATAGAAGAAATGAAAGTTAATTTTTCAGAAGTCTGTCGAAGACTCGGGCTAGCAGAACAATTTTTTGAAGAAAAAACAATGATAAATTGCTAGTAAAAAAAACAAAGATTATCTCTACAGAGATGGAAGAAAAATGAAAACTTGTTTTAAAACTATGAAGAAGAATTTAAAATAGAACGCAGCGAATAAAATGGATTCTTTAAGAAAAAAAAAAACAAAAAAAACATAATAGGGAAACAGACCGACACTTTTTTAAATCATAAAAGGATATCAAACTATAGACAAAATTCAGCCCAAAAGTTTGACAAAAGTGAAAAGAGAATTCTTCCAAGTATAGCCACCATCATTTGTAATAGATCAACTGATGCGATGCCAAAGTCGGGACAACAGAAGGAAAACACGGAACACGGATTAAATGTAGGAAAGATATATTAACAACAGGTTACAGCGATAGTGTAAGCGGAGCTTACTATATGTTAGTGTCCAATACTGGTAGTCGTACGCGGCTCTCACTGTCTCTCTGTCTCGGTATTTATCAATCCACCCACCCACGAGGATCGAATGTGGCACAAGGCCATTTTAATGTGGGTATCCCCGAACCCGTAGGCTCAGCCAAAAATATGGCCTTTCTGAACCCGCTTAGACGGGTTCAGGCCCTGTCAACCTCCCCGGACGAAACGTTGCCCTTCGGCAAAGCCTCGTCCGGGTTCCCCTCTGCTAATGCAGCGAGTTCGACAGTTGCCGAGAGTCTGTCTCTCGGTCTCTATATTTATCAATCCACCCTCTGACTCTGTGTCTCTCTCTAGAGTGTTGTGTCGCATACTTAATATAGACCTGGAAGAGTCTATTGTGTAGGTAGTTCCGGTCTCCCAATATCAACAAGGGGAGATAACACAATCAAACCTTGGATTTACATAAACAATTCTGGACAAAACAAATGGCACCACAGAAAAAATAACCAGATAAAAAAATAAATATAACAAGAGAGCAACAAATAGAAACTATAACTTTGGAACAATCAAACCACAAAATCGGAAGTACAGAAATAACTTCCGACTGGACCAAAGCCAACACATAACAAACAAGTACCAAGGATAAAAGGAACAGTTAAAATAGAAAAATACACAATAATTATAAATAAAGTAACAAAAAATACCGAAATTAGAAACAATATAGAGGAATTTCGCATTAATAACCATTTTTAAAGAGAAACCAGAACTACATAGGCACGGGATGGCCTGCAACGACGAAAAATCGAAAGTATCAACCTTTCCCAAAAATCAATAACACCCACACAAATAGACATCCTACATAAAGGACTAAAATTCACACCAACACCCAAAAACCAAATATAGCAGAAATGAAAGATAATGTTTCAGAATTCTGTAAAAGGCTCAGGCTAGCAGAACAATTTTTGAAGAAAGATTTCTCAGAATCTAATGTCTTATGATGCCAGTTTTTTTTATATATTAATAAACACAAAAAAGGAACATAGATCTCCATTTTCAGATCAATAGGTTAAATGCGACAAATTTGACAGGCGAATTATGCAAAAAGAGAAAAGACAAAATTATTTGTACGCTAGAAAATATCATTTTAAATTGATTGATTCGTGTAAGTATAAATAATTTACATAATTATTTTATCAGTGAAGCCTTCTAGACTATTTATTCAATAGAATATTTGTGATAATTCCAGTAAAGAACATCACGTGTTGCACAGAGTGTCACCATTGATATTCCTACGTTAACAACACAATGGGGACGACAAAGGAGCTTAGCGTTGATTTTAGACAGAGAAATATTAACTTCCACAAGTTGTTCTATAGTTCTATTTCAAACCGGTTAGCTAACCATAGATCTACGCTACAGTACGTTATAAAAAAGTTTAAACAGTTTTGCACGAAAGAGAATTTGCCTGAGTGTAGAAAAAAACAAATTGTCACCGAGAACTGCACGAAAACTGTTGCGAAGTTAATATAAATCCAAGATTTGTTTTGAAAGACATCGTCATTGGATATGATTGGTATCAGCGTAACTACTAACCAAATACCACTTTGTTTAAATATAAACGGATTGTATGCAAACTGAACACAACGAATCTATCTTCACAAAGCATGTCACATTGTTAATCGGTTTAATTTTGTCAAAACGTTCTTGGACAAAGAAAATTGCTTTTGGGAAGAAATACTATGGAGTGATGAAACAAAAATTGAGCTTTTTGGACATAATGATGTACCGAAGATTTGGCGCAAGAAACGTGAGGCTTCTCTCTCAAAGATCACAGTGGCAACATTAAAACATGGAGGCAAATCGATGATGTTTTGGGGTTGTTTTAGCGCATGGGAGACTGGATAATTAATTTCAATAAGAGGATTAATGAAATTTGCAGACTATATCAACATTCTGGATGAAAACCTACAACTATCAGCGCAAAATCTTCATTTAGGTCGGTGATTTACTTTCCAGGAAGATAATGATCCAAAGCATACGTCTAAATCAGTGACTGCGTGGCTTCAAAAAAAGCTTACAATTCTGTCATGGACTTCAATGAGCTCTGACTGGAATCCTATTGAATATCTATGGCAAGAATTAAAAGTTCGAATAAATCGTAGGTGACCAAAAATCCTTCAGGAATTAGAACGCGTAACCATTGACGAATAGAAGAAAATCCCAGAAAATTCTTGTACAAATCTAACCAATAACTTTAGAAAAGGAATGCAGGAAGTTATAAAAATGAGAAGCCATGATATTGGCTGCTAATATTGTGAAAAATGTTCAATTTTTTTCATTTTTCTTACTGTACAAATAATCTAATCTTTTCCTATTTTGCATAATTTGCATGTCAGATTTGTTGTATTTTAACCTATTGTTCTGAAAATTGAGTTTTATTTTTGTGCTTATTAAGCTATAAAAAACATTTGGCATCATACGGTCATTAGATTCTGAGAAATTGATAAAAAAATTCGAAATTGATGGTTGTACGAATAATTTTATCGCTGATTGTCGGTACGCAAAAAATATTCTTGTACTTTTAATGTTTTCTGAATTTTGGGGAAATATTGACGGACAAACATATTGGTATAGATCTATTTTTCCTCTTCTGCTTATTTTTTTACAGCGAGTTTCACTTTTACAAGGCCCGGGGGCCAATCGAGGTAGAGGGTTACATTTATAGACCATTTGTGTGTATAACATTGGAAGATGGCGGTTAAGCCTAACCTTGATTGTAATGATCGTGGAAACATCCCGTTGGGAGTCGGTTCTACAGGGCAGTAGTTTGCGGGAAGAATCTGCTTCTAGTGGAATACGAAGGGAATATGGGTGGTTTGCCACTCTGTAAGTGACATGGCGTCTTCTTGCTGTGAAGATTTGGTTTGATGGGACCAAGGAATGTTGTTCGTCCGAGCTCTTTCCGTGAATGCAGCGGTAGAGTAGGGAGAGGGCTTCCCACATCCCGCCTGTGGGAGAGAGGTTAAAGGGTGGAGAATAATTCTTTACCAACAAGGACTCGAAGACGTTATTCCATTTTATAAAGTCTGGAGAGTGAGGTCCTTGCAGCCCCTTCCCAAATATAACAACAGTACTCCATTTTTGGTCTGATCCGGCTCTTTTAAATGTAGAGGCGAGCAGGAGGAGTCAAGTACATACTGGAGCGGGAAAGAGAGTCTGCTATTTTACCTGCATCCTTAGCAATGGATCGTATGTACGAGTTTCACTTGAAGTCGGGGTGGGAGGAGTTCGAGGTCATCAATCTGACAGTGCCTTGAGATATTGCAGAGTAGACAGTTGTATATTCAGCAGCGCCGGGCAAATTGTTTGTTTGGACTGATGCAGCGGTGTCTGGTATCTGCATGTCTTCTGTTAAAAGCTATAACATTATAAGGCGGACTATTATGGTTTGAAACCGACACTGACTATAAACATTTAAGTATATTTTTAATTATCTTAGCTGCGTGAGGCATATATATATATATATATATATATATATATATATATATATATATATATATGTAGATAGATAAATATAATCTCTCTCTCTCTCTATATATATATATATATATATATATATATATATAATAAAAATTATATCATATTATTTTATATATATATATATATTTATAAATTTAAATGACAATAGGAAAACTGTAGTTATCGCTGACGCGTTTCGTCCAATGTGGACTTTCTCCAAGCAAAAAAAGTTTTTCGTCAGCAATAACTACAGTTTTCCTATTGTCATTTAAATCTATAAATATTGTCTTTTCTACAGGATAAATCCGCGAAATTTTCATATATATATATATATATATATATATATATATATATATATATATATATATACATATATATATATATATGACCTAAATTATGTCATATTATATATATATATATATATATATATATATATATATATATATGAAGAAATATAGTCTTACGATGTGCTATATTTATGGGATAAAGTGCTCAATATCGGAGATAAGCGCTCGTCTGCCCCACATTAAACCCGACAATGTGTCGCATCAAGTCGCCGGAGTTAAGTTCTGATTCTGGTTCATGTCAGTGTGCACAGAAAGCTGGGATAGAATCCATTGCATGTACGCAAAGCAAAGATGTTAAAATTACGTTATGTCGATGAATCATATCCGGAATCTTGTTTCTAATATTATAAAACATGTTTTGATTCAAAGATTTGCTTTCTCTGTTTGGGTAGATAGATAGGTGGCACCTGGGACACTTTCTGTCATATCAACAGTTCAGCTCTTCCCCTCCTCTACGAATGATGCAACCATCTACAGATCACGACATATGGTTGGAAATACTGACTGACGGCATCGGAACAACGAGGGCAAATCAGGAATAATTCCTTCGATCCCAACTATGTTAATATAAACAAGCAACCGGATACGCCCTATGTCCGGTTTTGTGGTCACTTTACCCCCAGATGTTTTCTTTTATTTATTTGTCCTTTTCTTCTTTTTGGCAGCGTCTGTGCCGCTTATAAAACTCAGTTTAAAAATGCATCCGTTGGCTATAAAACAGAAACGCTTGGAATCGAGTTAAGATCACCCGTTTCCCTTTTACTGTGTCAATTCTATTCAATTGATAATAATATTGATTATTATAACGTCTAAGGTGCATTGAGATCGCCAAAGATGTTTTCCAAAAATTAAGCAGAGTACGAAGAAAAAGAAACGTTGCAATCAAGGAAAAGAGAACTGAACTGTTATGTGATATATATCATGCTATATGGCAGTGAATGTTGGACAATCTCCTCAAAGATGAACAAGAGACATTAAACAACTGAAATGGGGTTCTACAGAAGGATGCTGAGGATACTATGGACTGAACATGTGAGCAACGACGAAGTTTTATAAATGGAAAGAAAAAAAGGAAATTATTCTTAACTTCAGGAATGGACTGTTGAACTTTCTAGGGCAGTTTAATGAGGAAAGATGGATTGGAAAATCTGATCCTCACATGACTGATTGAAGAGGGACAGAGGAAAACAACGCATAGCATTTATTGAGCTTGACTAAATGGATGGCGAAACAAGAACTGTTTCCTCTCTTGTTAAAGTGCCATGTTGAGATGGTACAGATCCTGGATAATGTAGATCACGATTTGGTTAGCTCGGGGGATATTTCCATACAAAGCTTTTCGGGACCAGATCAGAAATATTCTTTGACTGATATCCAATCTAATTTTCTGTTACATTTTCAAATCTTTTAGAACATCATCGGGTGATATATACAGAATCAGAGATCACTTTGACCTCAAGCAGGATCCACAGACATTGCATGGCTAATCATTAATATATTCCTGTTATTTAATCGACTAGGTTGCACTTACAGGGCAGCGAATAGTCAGGATAAATAGACAGCCAAGGTGATTGCCTAATAGGAATTATCTTCCTTAGAAATTTCCGTGGAATGAGAAGTTTCTGCCTCTGTGAATTGAATAAAGGATTCGATTTTAAATTTCCTGAACTTTCATTACATCAGGTGCTCAGTTTCTTAGCAATCTTACAAGCACACCGGTTGTAAGGTTGCTAAGCGGGTGAGCACCTGGCCAGTTCCTTCCACATCTAGGTTATAAGATAGCGGTATTCATTCATGTTTAGCCTTTTGGGGGCAAGTAGACCTGACGGAGTCCATTCCTCTCAAGGTCAAATCCCAGGTGAATATACTCCAACTTGAAAGCTCGCCTTGGTCACAGGCACGCACTCGTTGATGGCATCGGTGTTAGCCTTCTCTTTGCCGGTTGACTTCCAAGTCTGAGCAAACCGGGGAAGGAGATATAATTGATGCGCTAACGAGAGGAATTCCGTTGGAGTAACACCTTCTCTTTTTAATTTGTTTTTAAAAGCTGGTTTAATTGGATTCCTCGCCCCGAAAACTAACAATATAAAGAATGGAAAGTAGTGGAGAGCCATGATCACTCATGTTCTGAAAGAAAAATTGACACAGAAACAAAAATACATTCCCTAGGTTATTTTAATTATTATAGAGTCTAAGGCGCATTAGGATAGTGAAAGATGTTTTCCAAAAGCTAAGCAGAGTATTAAGAAACAGGAAAACCTCGTTAGAAACAAAAAAAAAAAAAAAAAAAGAAAAGAAAAGAGAATTGAACTGTTATGTGATTTTGGTCCTCTTATATAGCAGTGAATACTAGAAAATCTCCTCAAAAAGCTTGAATGCTCGCCTTGGTCATTGATACGCAGTCGTTGATGGCATCAGTGTTAGCCTAATCGTTGCTTGTTGACTTCCAAGTCTGAACAAACCGGTGAAGGAGATATAATTGATGCGCTAACTAGAAGAATTCCGTTGGAGTAACACCTTCTCTTCTTAATTTGTTTTTAAAAACGGGGTTAATTGGATTTTTCGGCCCGAAAACTAACAATATAAATTCATTGTCTTCGTTATTTTATCAACGTCAGACAGATAACAATAATTTGATATTAAATCTGGATACAAACAACCAAAAGAATCATACTATAAAGACATGATTATACTTTGAACATCAGTATTTTTACATAAAGCTGTGTCTGCGTCTTCGACTTGGGACAGTTAATTGATGAAAATACAAAAGGTGTCTTGTTTTTCACACGTTTATCTAAAATAAATCAAATCTTACTGATAGGAGCCTTGAAAAACATCCCGAAGAATTCTGACGTGCTTGATTATATAAGCTGTCTTAATTGTTGACCCGTCATGACAGAAATACATACAGAATGTGTCTTTCTTAATATCTTAGTATAAATAAAAAGGGTGAAATAATACGGAGCTGTCTAGAGATATTAGGTTGGTGCAAAAATAATGACGTAATAATGTCGTTTTTTGACGTTAAAAATACGTCAAAAAACGACATTATTACGCCATTATTTTTGCACCAACCTAATAAATAGGTTTAATGATTATTGTCGTCTCTTGTCGAGTTCTCTCTATTTCGCATTGCGCATGCGCGTATCACGAGACGTAAACTGTGACGTAGTTAAACAAAACAGACGAGTGATGGGGGAAGAGAATTATTTATTCGGTTGGTGCAAAAATGATGACGTAATAATGTCGTTTTTTTATGTATTTTTTAATGTCAAAAAACGATATTATCACGTCATTATTTTTGCACCAACCTAATATTTATTTATTTACGGGTTCAATTCTCTATTGTGATTGTAAATAAGTGTATGTTCGCTTGGCGTAGTGGCAATCGGCACGGATAGTGCGAGTCAGCAGCGAGAGTTTAAATACGGGTTGTGTTCACTACTCAGCCGAAAAATATAATTGGAAAGGCATGGATCAAGCTCTTCGCCTGGGTTAAATAAAAGAGTAGACTGGAGTTATTTTTTTAGGGTGGGGGTTACAAAGACAAATCATCTCGAAGATGGAAAATTCTGAATTCAAAATTGTTTAGTCGTTGTTTTGGTAACCACACCCTGTAAAAAAACTCTCTCATACAGGTATTCTGTGAAACGGCTCTACTCACCTACACCCGGAGTTTATGGTCACTCAGGGCTTTATCCTTTGACCTCGGCTATTTTTGATCTTCATCACCGATCTTCCCGATGTTATCAGTTTCCAGCTAGGTATTTATACTAATGGCATAACTCCTGTCTTAGTAACATGTCTGTTAGATTCAACAAAATAATAATGGCAAGTGCTCTAGAAAAGAACCTCCAGTATGTTGTTAACTGAGGCAAGGAATGGCTTGTATATTCTAGCGGTTCCAAACAAAAATATTTTCATTCAATCACTACAGAAAAACTTTTCTGTCTACCATCCGCATGACTGATGCTAACCTTCAATAGAACCTTATTGTGTTCATATTTTCCACTTACATGAATATTGAATATTGTCACAGATAGATTTTGAAGGGATAAACTGTTTTTTTCTGGCTTTTTAGCGAGTTTTCAATTCGTTAATCAATGGGAAAATGAAAAGTCTCTTGCTTCTTTGTTTTTTTTTGTTTTTTTTTGTGGGGCTTGTGACCCTCAACTGACTATATAAAATCGTATTCCAGAAATACGAAATATTTACAACTTGTGTCGCTGTTTATTCGTTGGGAGATCATTTTCTTTTATTCCTTGAAAGAAAAAAATAATTTATTCTTTTCTACAATTTGATTTTAGTGACATTCACGGATATCGGAGGCTATTGGGACAGAAGAAAGCATCGAGCAACCTACCTAACGAGATTGTGTAAACAGATCGACGAACAGCGACGGTTTTGAAAAGAGAAGCCTTGTTAAGAGCTACAAAGGATAAGAAGTTATGGCGAAAGATGATCACCCACATCTTGAAGAAGTACAGCAGATAAAAGAAATTACATTTACTAAATAACAATGTCATAATAATATGAAAAAAAAAAATGCCGGGTTGGTAGGAAGGTTCTCATGTTTTCTATCTGATATTTGATTTATTTAGAAACCGCGAGAACTTTCCTTCCAACCAGATAGATAAAAAAAAAAAAAAAAAAAAAATGGCGAACATCTTTCTGTTTTATTTCAATGACGATTTCACTAAATTATCCTGCAGTTTGACAAGTATATAGCAGAGTGTTTCTTTCGGCATTCACCACAAATATAAACAAACAATTTACACGCTTCAGAAATGGCATCACAGTGGACAGATGTTCATGTGAAGAGAGACGATAATATTTCTAAACGGGAGTATTTCAAGATTTGGGAGGTAAACAGCAAATGAGATATCTTCTGTGTTTATATCTATAGTGAAAGTCATATAATACTTTTATTTTTTGTGTGTTTCTTTTCTGGTGGTATGTGCCTTTTATTTTCTTGCTTATTTTAATGTTTTAGTGCATTGCGGTTTTTTTACGTTAACGCCGTAGCGATAAAAAACAAAACAAAAAAAAAACAAGATGGTTGAAAGCGCCCCTATTGGTGGTGATAGTAAACAATCGTTTTGCTCCTGTCATTCTGTTTAGAAATAATGAACAAGTCGACATTTTCTTTGAATAATATAGAATTGTTCATGACTTCTCGGCACTTCCTCATTGGGGGCGCCTCAAGTGCCAGGGATTAACCTGAGAGTCATCCCAAGAGAGAGCTATTGTGTGTGTGCGAGGAGGAGGGGTTACGGTCCCCTGGATCTCGGGGATTTGTGTAAAATCGGTAAAAATGCGTTTTTTTCTCTCCATTTTACCGAAGCAGACGTTAAACGCCTGAAGGCATTATCGTTTCCTCTTTCTTTTTCTTTATTTCTATTCTTTTCATTTACCATCCCTCCCCTAAAATCAAACAGCGTCTCGGATATATCTTTTTATTCCGTCTTGCATCGAAATCAAAACTGAGTGGTCCTTTATTTATCTGAGGCAATTACAGGACGTAACACGTGTGCTAATTTATACACTAACAGGGGTCAAGTCGAATTATTGAATTCACAACTCTTTGGGTCAAGTCACTGGATTACTTCAACCAACGCATTTATCCACTAGGCCATCAATGAATTAATTTTTGGGACTTATGTCGCAGTAATATTTTTTTTACTAGAGCTCATATTACAATTTCTAATTATTATTGCTTTTCTCTAGCACTCAGTATTACTGGTTCCCATATTGTATTCATATCTGTGTTTGGCCGGCTTAGGAGATTTTTGTGGCCTAGGATAGTTGTGAACACCTGACTACAGCAGAGGTGAACAATATCTTGGAGAGTTGAGTTAAAGTGAAATAACTAATACTGAGACATCCGGAAGAGGCATGGCACGTGGAACTAGAAAAATCTACCTCGGTGGAAGAAATAAAGGGTTTGGTTCGAAATTAAAATCACCCGATGAAGGCCGGAGCGTATAACGGCCGAAACGCCGTGGATATAGCAACAAAGATGATGACAACAGTCCGAAAAAATGTAAATAATCATCTACCATGTATTCATCTGTGAAAGCAGAATAACATATATCATATTTTTATTAATTGAAAGCTCCTAAGAAAATTAAATATCGGCATTAAATGACCCATAAGGAGTTGATATGCCGTCAAACAAACAACTCCAGAAAAGGCACAATGTGTGTATCTTGGTTTATCGAAACAAAGTCGGATATTCAAATGCGAAGAAATTACACCGCTAAATATGGAAAATAAATCCCGTTATGTCAGTGATTCTCATGACTTTGTGAATACTCTGTATATTAATAAATTGAATAGCTACACACACACACACACACACAAATGATCTGTTTAATTAGATTTTCTTAAAACTGTATTGAAATATTTAAACAAGTGAAAAAACATGTTTGTATATAAGAAATATTTCTGTCAATAATTTTTTTAAATTCATATTTATATAGAAAGAATTTATATCTACCTTGTCAAAATTCAGTCATAAATTAGAAAACCTACAACATTCATAATAAGCATTGTTGTCATCTGCTATTACACATTACTACAAATTAGCTGAATAGAGCTGAAAAGATTTTTATAGAATTATCAAAACCTGTTTAATTAGATTTTCTTAAAACTGTACTGAATCATTTAAATAATTGAAAAAATAAGTTTTCTGAATTAATTATTATTATTAATATAAACATTCGAAAATTATTCAGATGTTTGTCTTATGGTCAGCTATATGTACCTATGTCCACAGTAGGAAAATCAAGTGAACTTAACAAAAAGAACTTTAGAAAATAGATGTCCTGGTGAAAATATTGTTAGTGCCAAAATTTTATAGAAATAAGTGAACTTTTATGACAACCTTTCTCCAATCATAGAATGGATATTCGGCTAGTCAATTGTATACAAAGCACACGCCACCTCCTCTAGTAATCATATCCATACACACATGTATATGCACAATAGCTGAGTATCGTCTACCATGTATTGAACTGTATAATCATAATAACATATCATATTTGTATTACTTCAAACATCCCAAGAAAATTAAATTTCGACATTAAATGACCCATAAGGTGTTAATGTGCCGTTAAACAAACAAATCAATCATTCTTCAGCACATAGTAATACATCTGTCATAAGACATTCTTCTGTGTTCCTCAGCATGCCATAGAAAAAAAATGAAAAAGAAAGTAACATTGGAATCAATGGATTGTTTTAAGCAACGCTTTAGCTTTGCTATCAATGTCGAGGTTTAACATCGAAAATTCCATTTGTATGAATATTTGTCTTGATTAAAATTTACTTAAAACTGTAAATCTAATTTTAAAAGATTATTTTAATTCCCCAAATTTATATTTTGGCACTTTGGAGCCGGTTTCTGTCTTGTCTTTTCTTTGACAGCGCATAATTTAAAGTGTACCTGACCCATGGCTATTCGTTTTTCAATCAGTACTAACGGGTTAGCCTCGGTGGATAGCCCCCTGATGTTATTAGCAGAATTTATCAGAACAAACAAATTTTTGTATACATTTTCATGCAAAAATATTTTCCCTGGTCTGGAAGTAGATAAAAAGAAAATCTTTCTTCATGTCTTCGGGCAAACCAAAACACGATATTAATAAATGCATATCTAGATCCTGTAGGATCCAGTTCCAAGTTAGCTCCTCTTCATTGTACTAGAAGTATTTTCTTTATGTACCATGTCTTTCGGGATGTAGGCGGTCATGGCTCTCCACAATTTCCCGATTTTCGTAGCTCTTAATAAATACTGACATTTTGTTATTACTCCCAAACTCTCTTCCGCCATCTATCCACGCAAGTATGTTATGCGTTCTTTTCCTCTGTCCTTCTTGCCTTCAATCTATCTTTCTATCCTGTCAGTACCAGATTAGATATTCGTTAAATCCCATGAAAGACAAATATGTGCTCTCCGGCAGGATATGAACTTCTCTGCAGAAGGAGGTTGTCTTTAGATCCGACGTGCCTTAACCGACTGGGTCACGCAGCGTCCTTACCGATCAAGTCTGAAACGTCTTTCTTTCATGAGATTTCTCGAATATTCAGACCGGTAGGCGAAAATAAATAAATATACCGTGTAATAAATAAATGGGACGTCTACTCAAATATGAGTATCCATTAAAAATAACGTTAAAATGATGAAAATCTATCGGATTGATAAATAAAATTTCATTACATTATGGCTCCAATAACATGTTTTGTCTTTGATGCCTTATTTATATTTCTGACTTCTATGACATTTTTTTTTTGGGGGGGGGGGTACAGATGGTGTAGGGAATAGTGGTTCGGAATAAAAAATAAGGTATATAAATAAAAGTCTAGATCATTATTTTCTGATAAATACAAGGATTTGGTTTGCTTTATTTTCTTTTACGGCAATGGCTTATTTAATTCCGACAAGATATTTTTAGGATAGGTGCCTATGGATAAAATATGTATTCTTTGTAAGAAACCAGTTTATAGATCATGATTCATTGACTTATTTTTGTTAAGATGGTTTTTATCTCAAATGTGAAATGTATTGCGGGTAATTAAAGCCAGAAACAGCGTAGGTCTAATGATAGACACCTACATCAATATGAAATGAACGAGAAGCCTGTCCGTTCAACGCGACCTTCATTACACGTTTTACTAGAAACGATTGAATTAAGCCAATTATTATTCCTGTAACACCGTAACGCTTGCGATTGTGGAGAAGACCAGCATCCCAAACCCTGTCAAAAGCCTTTGAAATATCTAAAGCCAAAGTCCGAGCTTAGCCGATTATATCTGAAGCTTGATAGACAAATTCAGTGATGGCCGTAAATACATCGGCTGTAAACACGGAGAAACAGAAACAATATTGTTTATCGTAAAAGATGCCGTGTAAAGTAAGATGCTTGACCAATTCGGTGTAGATTAGAGCCTCTAGTATTTTATTAAAAACTGGTAAGATATTAATAGGGCGAGGGGTCAGAAGTTTCCTACGCGTTTATAAAAACAGGAACTACAGAGGAAGATTTCCAACAAGCTGGAAAGCAAGAAGTGGCGAGGCATTTATGGTAAAGTTTGAAGAAAACTGGAGACAGTCTAGGAGGACATTTCAATCGCAAGGATACCGTTGAATCTCGTAAATCCAAGTCTAAAAAAAAAGATACTGAGTAGGAGTAAATAAATGTATGATTTATTTACATATATACGAAGATTAGTAACGTCTATCTGTTACTATTGCTAAGGCAACAGAGAGAAAGAGAGAGAAGGAGAGAGAGAGAGAGAGAGAGAGAGAGAGAGGTGAAATTAGAAACGAAATAGATACTTAGAGGTGGCCGTGGTCGTTATTGGTGGAATCTCTCTCTCAGTGTGCCGGTGTTGACATCAAACACTGATCTGTGTCGGGTCTGTTTGTATTTGGGTATATATAGCTTTTAGTCGGCCTGAAATTAAGGTTTTGGGGTTTTGATCGGAAGTGGCTCCGACTGTTCATTATCATTAACTTTGTTTTGGTTAAAGCGGATATATGGGTTGAGCCGATGCGTAGAAAACGTATTTACACAATCTGGTTTTGCTCGTCGAAAGGTTAACATACAATTTGTCTAGAAGATGTTGAAAGCATGACAAGCGAAATTTATTGGGAAACGGAAAGAATCATCATTCTATAAATTTTGATTTTATTTGTCCTACAAACAATATTTGGCAGACCCATGTGAATCCGGGTAATAAAACTCAAGATCTGGGATTTCAACAAACAACAATTAATAATGATTTCTGAAGTATTTACATATACAGTAGAATCCCTGACAAGCGGACTAAGATAATTTTATTTTTCTAGAAAAGTTTCGAAGTGCTCAAATATGAATTTATATGGCGATTTTCTAAGTGGAGTTTAGATGTAGCACAAGACCAGAAGAATGGGGCACCCAGTGAGGATCGAACTCACTAATCAATTGTAATTAATCTAGCAATAAAAGCTTGGTAACCATTGTAGCACGTTCAAGTTTTTACTAAGCGTAGTTTAGTTGTAACACAAGGCCGAAAATGTAAAGGCTCTAGGGGGGATCGAACTCGCTGCTCAGTCAAAATTGATATATCCTGACAAACTTGCTAACCACTGCATCGTGTCAAACTGCTCAAAAATGAATTTAGGAGGTGATTTTCTAAGCTTACCTTAAATTTGGCACATCACTTAAAACATTGGCAGCATATTTAGTATACAGTAGAATCCCTGACAATCGAACCAAAAGTTTTCCAGATATGAGGAATTGGTTACAAAGTTCAGATATAAGGGCTTATATTTAGATTAAAATAAAAGAACTGAAATCAGGTTTAACATTTATTTTCAATGTTTTATAGTAAACAAAATCATGATGGCGAGTGAATTATAACGGAATTGATTTTAAGGAAAAAGAAATAAATTATGTAATATTAATGAAAATTCATTAAATTAAGTATGTCACGTATGCAAAACAAATAATGTAACGAGGATTTTTTAATCGCTGTTGCATGATGAGTCTTTCTCTTCTAATGTAATTCTCAACTTTTCCGTATTTCGTTTTGCTTTTGTTCTTGAAATTTTTTAAACGAAAGACAGTTTTTAACTCTGCGCGCGTTACTGCAATCGCTAGAGCTGAATGATGGCTTTCTTTCCATAAAACTGACAACCTTTTCAAGTTCAGTCCAGGTTTCATCACAATCATTTTTTTCCTTGTTCATTGTGACAGTGTGAACGCTGGGGAATAGTTTCTTTGGAGGATTTTATATCATACAATGTTGACTTTTCTATGTTGAACTCAGCCATTAGTTACAATGAACTTTCACTAGCGTCTAGTCTGTTTAAAATTTCCACTTTTTGCGATAACTCCAAAGTTGTTCTTTTCCTCTTATTCCCATCATCTTTTGCACCAATACAAGCCATTCGGGTGAACTAAGCATAAGCAATTAACCATAGTAAATTTCCTGAAAAATAGAAATTTCAAATCAGTTATACATCACCCAAATAGTTCAAATATACACATCAAAATCATGTTTGGATATGCGGATTCCGGATATGAGGCACTCCGGATATGAGGGATTCCGGATATGAGGCGCTCCGGATATGAGGCACTCCGGATATGAGTGATTCCAGACATGAGGGATTTTACTGTAATTGAAATTCAGGGACTGTTAAAAACATTAAAATTTTGTTGTTATTTATCTCTATCTATAAAAGGCAGGATGTGTGTGTGTGTGTGTGTGTGTGTGTGTGTGTAACGAATGCACGGCCCCATTTTTCGACGGATTTGCACCAAAATTTACATGCACATGCTCCAAGTTAGCGGCAAGGCCAAGACTGACATTGCATTTCCCAACTCCCATCGATAGTAGAAATAATCGATTTTTTTCATGCTTCTATGGCAGTTTTCCTGTAGTTTGCGGCCATTTTCTACTGGCCAGAGTGAGAGCCTATAGCTGGCTACCACGAATAGGCAGGAAGATTCTGTTGGCCAGTGTGAGAGCCAACAGCTGACTGATACGAATGTTAACTAGCATGCTAGCATGCAAAAAAAAAAAATCGATAGCTGCATTCGTCAAAAGTGGGAAAAATTTAAATCTGCATGGTACTTTACTCCAATTGGCTCATTCGCTTGCTTAAACTCAACGTTGATTCTGATTCTGCAGAAATGGGTTGGATGTGAAAAAGTATTTTTTGTTAACATTCTTTTTCATTCGGTTTTTCCAGTTACGAGTCCTTTTTTAAAGATGATCGTTTTGTGTTCATTTTGTTTAGTTGTTTTTCCGTAACAGATTTAATGTTTAGTATAGAGATTCGAAAAATTCGCAGTGTGAGATAGGCAAGAAGTAAGGCATGTATTAGGTTGGTGCAAAAATAATGTCGTTTTCTCATATATGTGAGAAAACGACATTATTTTTGCACCAACCTAACAGCAACATCAGCACGGCAAAGGACACTCCTTTAAAGGCGTAAGATTTTTGAATCAAGCACGGGCAACGCCGGACCATGCTGCTAGTCCTATATACAATTCAGTTACAAAATTGTCATTGCAAATGTTCGTACCCACTTTTTTAATATAAATTGAACGGTATTTGTTTTTGGTCTCGATTTCTGGTATGTTCTATACTGAAACCTTGACTCGTTCAGTTGCGGGTCAGACTTTGTTGAATTGTTCACGAATGAGTGCCTTAAATATGGTGATTTTCTAAGCGTAGGCCGAAAGTATAGGGAACCCAGTAATGATCGAACAGTCGTAATTGATCTAGTAAGACGACCTTGCCAACTATTACACCACGTTGAAGAGCTTAATAGATTGCCTTAAATATGGAAGAAGAAAAGGCCCACTTTCGCCATATTATGCTCTATGAATTTCGGAAAGGCGTAGACACTGGGATTGTGACAAAATGGCATTCAGAAGGTTTATTTGGATCGTACTCCAGCTCTTCGGACCGCCGAAAAGTGGTTTGGTAGATTTCGTCAGAGTGATTTTAATCGAAACGATTAACCATGTTGTGGATGACCATCCGACGTCGACCAGGACGCTCTGTTTGCCATCTTGGAGAATAAACCGTAGATTTCGACGGAAGAGTTTGCTAAGAGTTTGAAAATCGATATCTCAATTGTCTTTTATATCTGCCGAAACAAGTGGGTGCCTGATTCTCTGACTGGATTTCTGCTGTGATGTTTTTGCTGTTACTCTACGAAAAGGAGCCGTTCTTGGATAGAATTGTCAAAGAATATGAAAAATACATCGTTTACGTCTCATTTACGTTTACGACGCAAAGGGAGCTGGAAACATTTGAGTGAATATGTAGAACCCGTGGCAAAAGCGATTTTACATCAAATGAAGGTGTTGCTGTCCGTTTGAGGGATAATTCACGTTGAGCTTCTTCCAGCAATAACTGCGGCCAACTCATCAATTTCAGTGCGAATATCCAAGAAAAACGGTCGATTTTCGGAAATCGTAAAGGTGTCATTGTCAATCACGACAACGCAAGACTGTATGTGAAAAACAGACACTGTAGATGCCTAAAGAGTTGAAAATAAGAAACCATCCATCACCCTCTGTATTCTCCTGATCCCGCGCGTCCGTATTTTTACATATTCTAGTCTCTACAGGACAATTTAAAGCAGTGCTTCTGAAAGTAGTGGTCTTTTTGTATTTTTTGATATTGAATCATTTTTGGAAAAATATATGGAAGATGAAAAATAGTTAACTTTTATTATATTCATTATATATGCATCGTTTCTGGTATGAATTAATATTACCACGAAATATTACAGGTAAGTGACACATTGAGAAAAAATGAGGGTCCGTTACATAAGATAGTTTGAGAAGCACTTCTTTAAAGGACAAAAAAAAATGACTATGTTCAGCCAGTCAAAAACTAGCTCACAATATTCTTCCACCAAAAAACAGGAAGTTTCTATGAAAATGCCATCAATAGGCTTGTAGAACGATGGGAGACAGTTGTTAAAAACAATGGAGGCGACGTACTTGACTAATAAATATTTTTTCCGTGTATGTAAAATTTGGTTTTTAATATTCTCATCGAGCAGAAACTTTTGCAATGATCTATTATATAATTAAATAAATTCGGTCAGGTGTAAAAAGAAATCACAAATGCCATCTATTGAAAAATACTGTATAACTTTTGTTCTTGCTTCATTTTTTTTGATTTTCGTGATGCGTGTACCAAAGATTGAGTCAGAAGTAAAATTCTTCGGTTTTTAAATCAGTTCTGTTAAGGATGAAGGAACAAGATTGTTTTCGTCTTTTGTTCGCAATAAATCGATTCACACAAAACAAAAAGGCCCGTTGATTTATGATTTATGTTCCTTTGATGGCCAATCTGATTAGTGTTTATGTGTTCGATTAAGACCGGACTGCTTTCTTCAACTATAATATCTCACTCTCTCACAATATACATATCTATCTATCTATCTATCTATCTATCTATCTATCTATCTATCTATCTATATTACATAGACATAAACAGACGTGAGCACATTAAAAAAACATGCACAAAGAGTATAGAAGCAAATATTTGGTACGTGATCTATCGATCTATTTCAGTCTGTTCTTATCTATCTATCTATCTATCTATTACAATTCGTTCTTATCTATCTATCTATCTATCTATCTATCTATCTATCTATCTATCTATCTATATTACATAGACATAAACAGACGTGAGCACATTAAAAAAACATGCACAAAGAGTATAGAAGCAAATATTTGGTACGTGATCTATCGATCTATTTCAGTCTGTTCTTATCTATCTATCTATCTATCTATCTATCTATCTATCTATCTATCTATCTATTACAATTCGTTCTTATCTATCTATCTATCTATCTATCTATCTATCTATATATCTATTACAATCCGTTCTTATCTATCTATCTAGCTAGCTAGCTAGCTAGCTCAACTATAAACTATAAATTTCCATACAAAGATGCACTAGGAACATCTGCATAAAGTGATTATAAAATCAATTTACCCCTTTCTTTTTTTTTATATAACGAAGATGATTTATTGCTTTGACTAATATTCAAAATGTACAAATTTCTGAGCGCTTTTCGTTTCTATAAGGCTTTACCAATGACATTTTTATCAGCTAATGCTATGCCACATAAAGTGTAAAATAATAAAAACGAATTCTAAATACGATTGGCCAGCACGCACCGTGAGCGTAAGATGTAAATTTGCATGCACTTGTTAATACGTCCGGTTCTGCGATTGCAGAACACTTAATAATCCAGTCTTTGCTTTGTCCTTCACCAGAGATTTTTTCACCCTAACCAATAGAGTACACTCTTCTTGCTATTTGAGAATTCTTTAAACTATTTATATTAAGTCTGAGCTGCCTATAAGCTGACAGAATAGCTGAAGGGTATACAATAGGGATCGAAACTACTTCATCCTTTCGCAGGGGGAAACTACTACCTGGTTCGGCGTGCTTTAGACTTTTCGGCCACATGGAGATTCAAGTCCAACAAGATTCAGTTACTCTTGTCAGGAATGCGTATCGTTTTGTTTAGATATTATCGGAAACCTATGTCTGCTCGAAAGAACATATTTGTGCTGATTTTATTTTTGTATCGATACCATAAACAAAGTAATATGTAAGAAATAAATTGACTTTATTTTAATCCGACATTATTTTTTATTAATCTAAACGTTATATTTTAAAAATAAAATATATTATTCCACATATATATATATATATATATATATATGTATGTGTGTTACATATTATCCCTTACTAATAGCACTAATTAATTACGTAACGACTAGTCTATATCAGCGCCTGAAGACTGCGTTGCGCATAAAACTCTGATTCGTGCTATCAATGAGAGATAATATGTATATTTTTTAATATATACTTAATAGTTCTGTTGTATTACATCGAGCAATGTTTTATTAACACCAGCATTATCTGTGCAATATATCATAATTATATTTATATACTGGTTTAAAAGCGGCATTTAAGCTATTAGGTTGTTGCAAAAATAATGACGTAATGATGTCCTTTTTTGACGTTAAAAATACGTCAAAAACGACATTATTACGTCATTAATTTTTGCACTAACATAATAGCTCCTGCGGAACGACATTGATCGGACCTTCTTCATAATAAGTAGGGAGGAGTAGATGTGATAGGCAACAATAAACTACAGAAGAACTCAAAATTGATTGCTGCATTTAAGTGTTGCATTAATATTTAAGCTTACCTTAGTTCAACGATAATAAATACAGTTTGATATACTTAGGTATTTACTTTCCGTACAAACAATTTTTTTTTTAAATTTCATGAGTGTCTTTTGCTGGATTTGGCAACTAATTTATTTATTTCCAATTTATAAAAATTTTTATCGTACAAAAAATTCGTCGCAAAAAATCACGTAAAAAATCGTCGAAAACAATCCCAGTTATGAAAGTTGAAAACACAGATAATTTTATTTTGAAAACCTGAAATTTGAGGATAGTATTTTTTTCATTTGGACACGTGCTATTGAAAGTTGGAGAGTTGCTTCCCTTTATTGGTTTTTATCAGTAGAAGCTAAGATGGCGGAATCCGAAAACTATAGCAGTAATGAAAACTTGGGAATCCAAAATTTCAGGATTGCGGGTTTGGATCCAGCCTGAAATGCTTTTAATTTTCTCACGGAGTCGGCCTAATTGCTAAATGCTACGATATGTTGGGCTACGGCCTCTAGGAGTAAAACTGAAGAAGTGTGACACACTGGCATTTGCATTTATGATATATATATATATATATATATATATATATATATATATATTAGAATTATATATATTAGAATAAATTAACACATTCTAGGTTTAAATAGGAATTTAGGCATGCTAAGTAAAGACAGTTTCCACAAGAAAAAAACACATCTAGAAACACTAAAAACCTTAATTGCGGCAAGGAACTAGCCCATAGCTACCAGATTTAATCAATAATATAACACATGCAGAAAAATCTCTCCCCACAAAAAATATGTCGAACTTCAGAAAGGAAGAGGCGGAAATTTTTTCACATATTTTCTTTTCTTGCTTCTATTTTGCCAAAAGGCCAACGAATATTTCAATTGTTATATTAAATTTTTTTATCTGTCAATTTTCGTCATTTAGGATTTCATTGTAATAAAGTGTTCTTTCGATTGATGTAAGTATACATGTACACGAACAGGAATGCAGGCTGAATATTTAAAAAAATATTTTTAGAAATGTAGTCTGGCCACTTGTATTGAGTTTTTATTTCTTTTCACTTTTGTTATTAACCATTACACACTGTGATTATAGAAAGAAAAATAAATGAAATGAAACTGGTTAAGTTATATTTTAAAACACATATTGAACAAAAAAAAATAGAATTTTAAGATGAATCCTAAAGAACGAAAAACGACAGAAAATTTTTCGCCCCTTTTGATAAATTTTCCTAACAGGTATATGAAAATTTGAATATCATTTTCTATCATACTGAAGAGCTGTGATACGGCGAAACAGTCTGTAGATGACTATATATGTTCTCGTTCGTCAGTTGAGCACTTTGAAAGCACTTTGAAAGCACTTTGAAAGAAGGGTATTTGACGGCTCCTGCTATAGTGCTAAGCTCTTCGCAATGAATACAACACTCTGGCAGGTGATAAGTCTTATATCACGTTAAAATGTTCCCTTTTCCCGTACATATATATATATATATATATATATATATATATATATATATATATATATATATATATATATATATATATTAAATAAAAACAGACCACTTTAAGGTTCCATGTAATAAATTATTTCACCACAGACAAAGGTTCAAACAAAATTGTTTCAATCTTTGGAAGTAAAGTCTGATGATCCGCAGTCATTTTAAAAGGGCTGTGGTGAAATAATTTATTACATGGAATCTTAAAGTGGTCTGTTTTTATTTAAATTATTTGCGCTGGATTTACATTGAGCTCTCTGGATTTTATCCTCCTTGGGTTTACCCATACAGATTACCTAGTTTTTCATAAACTATATATATATATATATATATATATATATATATATACCGTTATCCCATATATATATATATATATCTTACGAAATTAAAGCCATTAAACGTAGCTTAGAACGACTCATGATCAAACATAAAAGACATTCGCTGACTTTTATATTTAACAATATAAGTTTGAATAATGATCTAATGCCACAATACACACACACACACACACACTATATATATATATATATTATAAATTAATAGACTTAAAATATGGTTTTTCGCTACACAGTTCCAACCATGTTTCAAAAATGGAAGCTAAAAGCCCTGAATTTAATTTTGTAATTAAATTAAAGACATTAGTTCCATTTCATCCCCAAGGAAATTAGCTTGAGGATGAAATGGAACTAATGTCTTTAATTTAATTACAAAATTAAATTCAGGGCTTTTAGCTTCCATTTTTGAAACATGGTTGGAACTGTGTAGCGAAAAACCATATTTTAAGTCTATTAATTTATAATATTAATGCTCTGGAAATTTACATTGAGCACTATTTTGTAAAAATAAAAATATCTATAAGAACACCGGATTATATATCTTACTGTTCTTTCTTTTTATTAATATATATATATATATATATATATATATATATATATATATATATATATATATATATATATATATATATATGATTTTGGTTTGTATTTAGGTATGTTTTCATATATATTTGTATGAATTCATTGGTGGTATTTTGAGCGGCAAAACGCTTTGTCATTTTTTTTTTTGCTTTAGAAGCAAATAAATCTTTGACGTACAGTCGATCTTATTCCTGGAAATAGTAATCAGTGTCGAGACAGAAATGTCGACTTTGCTTAAAATACTGACATCTTCACCCTGGCCCGCTTAAAGGGTTAAATCATAACCCAAACACTCTCTGTTATTTACATAAATACATAAATGCATGTAGGTAGGTAGGTGCATATATATATATATGTGTGTGTGTGTGTGATTGTTGGCTAAAATATTTTCATCGTCCGACGTAGGACAGTCAAGTGAAATTTGATTCGACTCTTGTAATTATATATTTACTTACATTAAGATTTTAATAACTTACTCATTTAGAACAGTTGGGTTGGTTGATTTTAGTTTAGCGGCATATCGACACCTGTATGGGTTATTTAATGCTGAACTCTCAATATTTTGTATACAATTTCATGGCTTCAACCACAGATATTTTGTACATGAGTTTATACTTTCAGGTTAAACTTGTTTTTTTAGATGTATAATTTATAGATGATAAAATATATTATGGGGCATTTAAATGTATTGCTGGAAATTTCATATATAAGAATATATGTCTACATTCATTGATTATTCAAATATTAGTTGAAAATACATCTATATTACATAAAAACAACAAGGAGCAAAAACTAAAAACCCTTGAAGCCCTTTATATAAAAGAATTAAATCCCAAAATAAATAAAGTCAACGATGATTATAGCAACAAAGTCCATAAATGCTTATAAAAAAATTATATATGTATGAGCAAAAATGGAAAAGTTACTTCCCTTATATCGGGAAAAAAAATCACGTGAACTTTGAACTTTGAAATCAAGAACGTTGCATAAGCAGAAAAAAACAAACAGTTGAAATGTTTTGAATTTACAAAAACATATATGCATACTCACTTGAACTTAACCCCCTCAGATGAGATTGAAAGTACTTGGGAAAATAAAAACTATTTGAAAGAAAATTTTGGTATTTTTCTTAATCAATTTTTTAAGGCTACCAAGAAATTAATCCGTGAGCTTGAAAGCATAACAACGAAAACTAATCGACATATGTCTTAATTAGCTTACCAAACCTGTTTGGAAGAATATTGTTTTATACATTTTTTTTTTAGTGTTGTACTTTTTGTTATTTTCCTTTAAAAATTTCCTGCTGACCATTTTGCTATAAAAATGTATTATTGGTAATTATTTTTTGTAAACATGTGTCATTGATAATTTTTGCATAAACGTATATTGCTGGTATTTTTACTACAAAAATGTATTTTTATACTTTCCTCGTGTTTTGATTTTTGTGTGATTGTTCACTGGCAAATGCTACCAACGTGAATCAGGGTGAACCTAGGAACAACAGCAATTAAGGACTGGTTCCACGCTGCTCAAAACCTCCAATCTCACAATCAGAGGTTTTGATGCTAGATGAAGTTTATCGTCATACCCAGGACTACATTTAGAACGAGTTCGACAACAAAACACTTCTTAGACTTGCTTAATTATATATAAATATGTTATATATCTTATAAATCAGAATTTTTATATGTCATTTCTAAAAAGAACCTTATTAAAGATCTTCGATAAATATCGATGTGGCTTGTCTAATTTAATTAAAAAATAATAAAGAATTCCTAGAGTTAATTTAGCTATAAAATATCAGGTAACTAAGAGTCCAATGAAAACATTTATTGAGTTAACTTCTTGTTCTTTACACGTAATTTTTTTTCAGAGGATAAAGTACTGTGAACACTTTATATATATAATATATATATTGTCATCCATAGACAGACTGTTTCGCTGTATCACAGCTCTTCAGTGTGGCTAGACGTCCGATTGCTTCAATCCGGGATCGAAAGCCGACCTATTTAGTATCAGTCAGAGATTCTACTCCTGGGCTATCATCGCACTGATATGTATGTGTGCCTGTAATGTTTTAACCAATTTCACCTCAAGCAAGACAGTAAACCCACTAAAAGACAAGAAGGGTTACTGGATGTGTAAGAATTAGGAACAGAAATATTACTAAGGAGCGAGAACAAAAAATAAGTAATCAGGAATACAGTAGATAGCGATTGATATTGCGTTTAAATTTTTGAAGATTAAAGTTAGTTGGAAAACATGGCGTCGGAAGGGAGTTCCACAAGTGAGAAGTGCGAGAAAAGAAACTGTTAGCATAGAACTTTCGGTTGCAACTAGCCAACTCAACTGTAATTTGACGAGGTCACGACGCCATTCTAGTACCTCAATTAAATTGAAAAAAAATCGGGTCACCTTAACGAAGAACTCACCCGAACAATTGACCTGAAAGTATTTATAGAAAAGACACAGGGAGGCAATCTTACTTCAGTGGGAAGGTCACTGGAGCTGTGACGCTAAACCAGGGGCCAATAATACTGCTGGTTCTTCTTTGGATTTTATCAAGGAGCTTTAGATAAATAGCGGGAGCACCGCACCATATGTTCTAATATTCTAAGAATGGACGAATCTTAGAGATGTAAGATAGATTCAGGAGAGAAAAATTGTCTAGCACAACAGAGTGAAACAACTTTCTTATCAGCTGACCTTGCAAATGGAGTCACTAGTCACTCACCTGGAGGTTAGCATCAGCCTTGCTGATAGAAGGCAGAGAGGGGTCTGCCAGATGATTATTAGGGAGCAGTTTAGTTTTGGAGACGTTAAAATTAACAAGCCATTTTGACTCGGTTAACAACAGGCTGAAGGGCGTTTTGAAATATATATATATATATATATATATATATATATATATATATATATATATATATATATATATATATAATGTAAATCTAAAAATTCTGGATAGCACAATTTTAAAATAAATGGGTATCCAAGGAAAAATGGAAACAAGAAAGCACCGGAAACCTTCGAACCGAAAGAAATCGTCCAGTACCTGAAATCTCTGGTACAAGGAAAAAAAAAACAGCGAGTAATAAGTTTAAACGAAGAGTTCTAAATATACTAGTTCTCAATATACTAAGTAGGGCAAAAGTAACATAAACAAATCCTAATGAGCCAGATACTACCTATATATATATATATATATATATATATATATATATATATATATATATATACTTCACAACGGTTAATTTGTCAGGAAGGAGACTTCCTGACGTTATCCATCTGGTAGAGTCTGGAAAGTGCTTGAAAACCATACCACAGGTTTACCCAGCCCATGTAAGTCAAATTGATAACACTGACGGAACACTTGGGGGCTGTCGATAGCAGTGCTCGCACGAAGTCACAAGTCATCGTGACCGAGGGTTTGAGTGTGCTGGCCTTGTTCAGATTGTTGATAATGCTAGATAAAACGCTCTCTTCCAGAAACTGTAACTAAGATCTGCTCAGCATAGTTACAGTATAAATGACAGGCTGGCTCTGGTTTTCCAGTTTCGATGTGATGAGGTTACTTAGGAACATGCCCACCTCCAAATCAGGAGATTATGTTGGGGTTCAGATTTGGAATTTTAACCCATACTAGCTCCATACAAAGTCCAAGAGTCACTCAAGGTAGAGGGTTACTGAATGCGGTCGTTGTGTGAACCCGAGAAGACTCAGTAATTAATGCAGATTATGAAGACATGTCAGAAATGTTAGCTGTTCACCATAGATTTGAAGTTAATGAAAGAGTAATGACCAGGAAAGCATCCTCTTGGGTGTCTGTTTTACAATGTGGTAGTTCTTATGATGCTGTTCGAATGGAACTTTCTTACTAGGAGGATTCGAAGTGGGTTATGATTCGTTCCAGAATATGTAGCAGTAAATTGTTATAGAAAAATACTAAATTAAAATACTACAATTAAAATACATTTTTTAACAAACAAAAAAAAAATTAAATCTAAAAAATCACATAAGTTAGCTCCCTTGCCTAGAGGTAATAAAATATTTTGAATTTACGGTGTTAATGCATGACACATCCATAGATATGCAACCCCTGAAGATGGTCTCAAATGAGATTGAAAGTACTGGGGAAAATGAAACTTATTTGAAAAAAAAATTTTTTAATTTTTATTAATCAATTTTTTGCAGCTATCAAGAAATTAATTTGTGGACTTCAAAGGATTAAAACTAAAATAAATAGACATAATACGTCTAAATTATTTAACAAGACATGCTTGAATATGTATGTATGTGCGTTGTTGTGTGTATATGTTTGTCTACGAGAGGGAATCAGTAAGACCGTAGGCAGTTAAGAGAATCTAGATCTGAAATTTCCATTGTACAATGTCAGATCATATAATATTCAACGCGGAATCAAGTGCATTGACAAAGAAATAATTATGATTGAATAGAGGTGAGTCTTTTTACGAAGTCAACGGTTCAACGGTTCCTATTGCTCATTTATCCATTCATAAGAACCTAACCAATTCCTATTTGCTGGTTGACTGAAAAAAAAAGCTGCTTTGAAAGAGGAACACTGTACATCGCACAAGAGAGCGGCTCTATGCGCCTTTTTGGTCTCAAGTTTTCCACTGACTTGAAGTAGTCAAGTCAATACCTGCATCTACCGCTAGGAAAGTTGGTTCTCTGTGACACCGTACATCGCACAAGAGAGCGTATCTAAGCGCCTTTTTGGTCTCATGTTTTCCACTGACTTGAAGTATTCAAGTCAATACGTGCATCTACCGCTAGGAAAGTTGGTTCTCTGTGACACCGTACATCGCACAAGAGAGTGTCTCTATGCGCCTTTTTTGGTCTCACGTTTTCCACTGACTTGAAGTAGTCAAGTCAATACGTGCATCTACCGCTAGGAAAGTTGGTTCTCTGTGTCGCACCAAAAGGTTTTTCCCGTCTGAGTTCATCCTTCACATCTACAAATCCAACATTCGACTATGCATGGAATACTGTTGTCATATATGATTTGAAGCTCCTGTTGTTCCTCTCGAAGTTCTCAACAAAATCCAAAGATGGATCTGCACTGTGATAGGCCCTGACTTGGCATCTCGTCTACTGTCTCTTTCTCACAGATGTGATGTGGCTTACCTCTGTCTTTTCTACAAATATTTTCGCGGCAACCTCTCTGACGAGCTTTCACTGGTACCCCAACTGCATGAATTTAAGCGTGCTACTAGGTTGCCATCTTGGTCCCACCGTTTCACGATTGAAACAGATAAATGTAACCGCCTCTTCTACTCTTCTTCTCTCGCACTTTCCGAGAGTGGAACTCCTTTCCTTTTACTTGCATCCCTGATAACTATAATCTTTAAATATAATGTCGATTCCCGTTTTTTATCCTTTCCTAAATCCCCACCCCACTATACCCAGTGTTTTCTCTTACTTTCACGCCCTGTAACCCGTGCGCACTAGTGACACTCCCGCCTTGCTTGGATTGAAATGCTTATATATATATATATATATATATATATATATATATATATATATATATATATATGTGTGTGTGTGTGAACAGTGTGTGTATATAAATATAAATAAATATATATATGTATAATTATTTATATATTATCAAGTCCGTCAATTATGTATCGTCATTTGTTTACATTTGATATGCCATGAGCAGATATGAATGAACATGAGATATTCATGCAACTGAGGAAAATTATACTGAGAGGTGCCTAGCCCTGGGGAACAGCTGCCCGAGGCCGCACCTTCTCATTGCACTAGAGAGAAGGATCAGTGCACGCACCGAGGCTAGCGCAACTGACGGTTCCGGGGACTCGGGGAATTTTTGTTCCTTGCCCGGGTGGACGCGCTCGGGCTCCCCAGATTAAACCGACCTTGTGTCACAACCTGACCTCGTGTGTGGGGTGGGGGGTCAAGTAAATACCGTGTAAATTACTGTAAAGTAGCGCTGAGGCTTTTAAATCTCAGTTTTCGTGGGAGCTCCAATTTCTCATTTATTTATATAGATTCCATAATATAGGTTTTACTTAATTAGCTATTATGTTTCTCTAACTTTTCAAATCTTGAATGTATAACTAATTCTATTTTCTATTTTGCCATCTTTACACTATATTAATTTTATCTTATAAATTGTCCCCTGATCTGTCAACCATGAAATAAAAATAATTGATTGTACGAAAAATAACGAACTACGTTCATTAAAACGTCTTTAAATTAAGTGGGAGCAGAAGAATTATCAATGAACTTTTTGTTGTGTATTCCGGGATGAAATCCAGTCTCAAATGAATGACAAACGCGGGACTGGAATATAGCAAATAAAGGTATTGAAGTAACAATACAATTGGTAATACGGTTAGTAGATCCAGAAATGCGGTTAGTAGCAATAATAATAATAATAATAATAATAATAATAATATATATATATATATATATATATATATATATATATATATATATATATATATATATAGTCTGGGAAATTCAGTATCGAAGTATGACTTCCTTCTGAGTCTAGATGCTCGCAACTGTGACTCCTACAAAGCGGTTACCTCACAATCTCACTCTCTCACTGTATCACTATATCACCGTCACTCTCTGTCTGGCCAAACCAAGAGTCCTCCACAGGAGCTAGCTTAAATGCCGCCCGATAGGGAAGCTTTTAAGCTAGCTTAAAATTTTAAGCTCGTTGCAATTTTGGATACAAAAGGAAAATAAGGGTTACTCCCCTTGAAGCATGAAAGCAACGATAATGGCTAGTATAATATATTAGTATATATATATATTTAACCTCGCATAATCTGTCAACCCTGAATCTGGATTCAACAAAAGTCGCTCCATGCGCCTAACTTTTCTAAGGCTTTTGAATGAGCTATAAATCATTGAAATCGGACCAGTGGGAGCGGAGGAGTTGCTTGAACGCACAACCACACATGCATCCACTGTTTCCTCTTAAGTGTAAGTCTTCGCTATCCAGCCCACGGATGTCAACAAATCCTCCAACCAACATTTTAAGCCACTAGGCCATTAACCCCGTACCAGTATTTTAGACAGAAATCATAGTAATTTCTTCAGTGTAAATACTGAATATACATTTGAGTTTTGACCCGCTTTCTGGATTTTACAAATACGATGTCGCATTAATAGAGAAAAAGATTAAACTTTATTTCTCGATTGTTAGAGCGAAGTAAACAATTGATATGTTGGCATATCCAGAGTGAATGCTGCTGACCCCATCTGTGTTGAAACTAAAAAATCTTTGGAGCTCCAAGTAATTTAAAATGAATGGAAAACTTCAGCTCAAGACATCAAAATTATTTTTTGACTTAAGAAAGTCCCTGAAGGAAAGTTTAAAAAAAGAAGAAAAACCGAATCAATACCTGCTTGCGGGCAACAGAGAGTTAAATTGATGCCAAGCTAAAAATAAATATTCTCAATTAATTTCGAGCTTATTTTTCAGGTATGTTCGAAGCGTAAAAGCCAATTTCTTCATTCTTTGTAACTTTCTTTTTTTTTCTTTTTCTTTTATATTTTTATGGTCAATCGTTCTTTCGTTTTTCTTTCTTTCTTTCTTTCCATCTTTTTTTCTTTCTTTGGTTTCCTCCTTCTTTTTTGTCTTCCTTCTTTTTTTCCTTTTTTGTTTCTTTTATTTTATGGTCGTCTTGTTTTATTTTGGTTTTCTTTTTCGATTCTTTATACCTATTATATTTTTTCAAATTTCTTTCTTATCTTCAGATTCCTTTCTTTTATTAATTGTACACTCTTTCTTTCTTTCTTTCTTTCTTTCTTTCTTTCTTTCTTTCTTTCTTTGGGTTCCTTCCTCTTACAAGGTTACCTTCTTTTTTTTGTTTCTTTTATTTTAAGACCATCTTGCCGTTTTTGTTAATTCTTTCTCGTTTGTTTTTATCATTTTTCTCGACTCTTTCATTCATATTTTTTGATTTCTTTCTATTATTGATAGATTTTTTCTTTCTTTCTTTCTTTCTTTGGGTTCCTTCCTCTTACAGGGTTACCTTCTTTTTGTTTGTTTCTTTTATTTTAAGACCATCTTGCCGTTTTTGTTAATTCTTTCTCGTTTGTTTTTATCATTTTTCTCGACTCTTTCATTCATATTTTTTGATTTCTTTCTATTATTGATAGATTTTTTCTTTCTTTCTTTCTTTCTTTCTTTCTTTCTTTGGGTTCCTTCCTCTTACAGGGTTACCTTCTTTTTGTTTGTTTCTTTTATTTTAAGACCAGCTTGTTGTTTTTTGGTAATTCTTTGTCGTATGTTTTTATCATTTTTCTCGACTCTTTCATTCATATTTTTTGATTTCTTTCTATTATTGATAGATTTTTTCTTTCTTTCTTTCTTTCTTTCTTTCTTTGGGTTCCTTCCTCTTATAAGGTTACCTTCTTTTTGTTTGTTTCTTTTATTTTAAGACCAGCTTGTTGTTTTTTGGTAATTCTTTGTCGTATGTTTTTATCATTTTCCTCGACACTTTCATTCATATTTTTTGATTTCTTTCTATTATTGATAGATTTTTTCTTTCTTTCTTTCTTTCTTTCTTTCTTTCTTTCTTTCTTTCTTTCTTGGCTCCTTTCTTTCTTTCTTTCCTGGTTCCTCTTCTTCTTCTTTATTTTATGATCACCCTTCTTTCTTTCTTTCTTTCTTTCTTTCTACACTCTTTTCTTTCTTTCTAGACTTCTTTCTTCCTTTCCTTTTCTTCTTCTTCTTTATTTTATGTTCACATTTCTTTCTTTCTTTCTTTCTTTCTTTCTTTCTTTCTTTCTTTCTTTCTTTCTAGGCTCTTTTCTTTCTTTCCTGGTTCCTTTTCTTCTTCTTCTTCTTCTTTATTTTATGGTCACCTTTCTTTCTTTCTTTCTTTCTTTCTTTCTTTCTTTCTTTCTTTCTCTTCTTCTTTATTTTATGGTCACCTTCCTTCTTTCCTTTATGTTTTCTACTTTTATAAAATTCAGCCGACAACTTTTGCCGGTTTAATTATTCCTTGTATTTGTCCAATTAAAACATCTAACCTTTATTATTATTATTGATAATAACTCGGGGCCCCAGAAATCCTCTCGATGCCTTTTGGGAGATTGCATCTTCAATATCAATAATCAAAACAATATTAAATTCTTACAGTGGCCACACAAGCACCACACGCTCTCTTAAGCTTACTTGCCATTTGTCGAAACATTATGCAATACGTGCACATGACGGTTATCACTTCACAAACAATCAAAATACAACCATTAAGACAAGATAAATATTAGTAGATAATGCAATAATACGTTACAGTACACACTATAAAGAAAAAATTGAAATAATAAAAGCTATTATTATACAAAATACAATGTGCATTAACTAATACCTTTCATCACGAGAGTTGGTATTTTAAAGCGTGTAAAAGTGTTATCTATCTAAGGTTGTACGGCTTGGCGGAGGTCACCCATAATGCAAGATCTCCTGAAGAAAACGGAAAACTCCGGAAGACGAGACGATAATAATAATAATAATAATAATAATAATAATAATAATAATAATAATAATAATAATAATAAAATAATAATAATAATTGTAAATGAAAGAATTAAAAGTTAAATAAAGTCAAATAGACTTTGAATGAAATTAAAGAAAAGGACAGATTTCATTTAAAGATGGTATAAAACTTACGATTCCTTTCATGTTGAGAAGATTGCACAAGTGACTTTCCAATGCTCAACCTTCCGACGCCAATTAGTGATATTTATCAAGTTTTATAGGGTAGACCATCCACCCTACTACATTTTGGTGGAGAAGTTATCAAAGAGTTCATTAGACAAAGGGGTAGAGACGAGGAAAAAATACATTTCAGGTCATTTCTTAACCTGCTACCCACTAAAAGATTAATTTTAAATTTTCAATCAAAGAGAAGACAGTCAAAAAGCAGAACATTGTTAGGTTAGTATAACTGTAGGGATATAAAAAAAGGCAGTCAATACGATCTCTTCCCATGCGAATACACACACATGTACATTGCATATACATATACATATACATATATATCCAAGTATAGGATTGGTGTATATGGAATAAATTCCAATAACCAACAAATACTATTCTTAAAAAGGGCTCAAGTAGAGTAGAGCAAATATAATTATTTATCGGAAAATTATAATATAAATATGTGATAAAATAACTACAAAAATATACATTTTGTTTGAAAACATCTAGTGTCTTATCAAGTGATGATGTTGAATATATAATAATGGGTTTTAAAAGGTTCGAATCAATCAAACACCCCTCGCTAGGGGGAAACTAGTATACTTGTATTTTGATTGGTCACGCCAGCTTGTGTAACACCGTTTCCCCTAGCGAGGGGTGTTTGATTGATTTGAACCTTTTAAAACCCTTTATTATACATTCAACATCATCACTTGATAAGACACCAGAAGAAACAAAATGGCTATTTTTGTAGAGATTTTATAACATATTTATGCTATGATTTTCGAATAAATAATCATACACACACACACACGCACACATACATATATATATATATATATATATATATATAATTATTTATTTAAAAATTATATTTATATTATATTTATTTAAAAATTATATTTAAAAATTATATTTAATTTAAAAATTTATATATATTTATATTTAAATTTATATATGTTTAAATTTATATATATTTATATCTAAAATTTATATATATTCATATGTAAAAATTATATTTATATTATATTTATTTATTTAAATAATTATAGTTACTTTTTACTTTTGTATCGAGCACTGTTTTTTTAAAAATAATAACAAGAATACTAAAGGACTTTGGATTATTTATCTAACGAGTTGTTTCCTATTTTCTATATATTTTTATACACACACACACACACACACACACACACACACACACACACACATATATATATATATATATATATATATATATATATATATATATATATATACACATGCATATATACACGCACTTACAGGCATTATGCCGAGGAGGAAAGAAAGATGGACCGAAGGTTCCCCTAGAGGTGTGGGATAGAAAAGAGAAATTAAATTAAATGTAATGAAAAAGAAAAAAATAACACAATTAGTCAAAAAAGAAAAAGAAAAAAGAAAATGAAAGAATTAAATGTTAAATAAAATCAAAGAAACTTAGAATGAAATAAAAAAAGGACAAATTTCATTTAAAAATGCTATAAGATTTACGATTCCTTTCATTTTGAGAGAATTGCAAAAGTGTCTTTTCAATGTAAATCTTCCGACGCTAATGAGTCATGTGGCACATGGGAACATCAAAAGTCCCTGTGGTAGTTGGAGCCCTCGGATTGGTTGGAAAAGATTCCAGTAGACTAATTGAAGGGATTCCTGGAAGCCCATGCCTTAAAGAAATTCAAAAATTGTTCTCTCGAATACAGCCCATACATTACGAAGGGATATATCTATGTAAAATATGTTTTTATGACAATGAAAAATGTCATGTTGCCATTTCTAACCTTAGGTCTCTGGGTGGGACCCGGAACGAAATGTGTACACACCAGAACTCAACTGAACTACGGTATCCTCTATTACTGTGTTATTAATTCATGTCTCTCATGTGATTAAACCTGTTCTTTATCCTACCTTTTGTTCCAGTGTTTTTTACAGTATTATTAAGCAGCACTACGAGCGTTATATGAACTTTATAATTCATGCTGATGAGATAACCATTTACTCCTGTCTCGATAGTAAGTCTGATGAGTTCAATAAGGTCAAATTGGCAGCCGATCTAAAAAATAATTTACAGTCAATTGTTAAATGGGGCAATGACTGGCTTTTTAATTTTAATGCCCCCAAAACAAACATTCCCTCCATTAATCATCTGAGGGACCCCCTTTTTTGCGCTAACATGTCTTAACATTTGTACGACAGTGGCAGCGTACACAGTGGATTAAACAAAATAAATTGTACTCCTTAATGACAATAAGCGTCGTCCATGTACCTCCACATCAGTCTGTATTTATGGCTGACACCAGCCAAACATATTACTGTGAGGGAGAACCCAGGTGTATGCAAATTCATTACACCATTAACTTTACATTATCAGCTTTCAACTTTTATTCTGATAATACAACCGTTTAATACTGTCTCTAGAGTAAGTCTGATTCATTCGATAAGGTCAATTTGGCGGATGATGTAAAAAACTTCAGTCTGTTGTTCATTGGGGCAAAGAAACCCTTGTTAATTCTAATGCCTCCAAAAAAATCCCAAAAAACTGCTCTCTATTAATCATCTGAGAGACTTGTTTCTACCTTTCATCAGTATGGCTGATGCTAACCTCCTGGCGAGTAACTCATTGCGCTTTCATTCCTGGCTGACATGAAATGGAAAAACTATAATGAATTCAGTGATAGGTCTTTAGCAGAAGTTCGTTCACTGGGATCAACAATTTTTCTCTTCAGAATATCTTTCATATTCTATAATCCGCTATTCGTTAATTCTTAGAATATTGTGGCCACATATATTCCGGTGCTCCTGGTATATATTTAAAGATTCTTGATAAAACCCAAAGATGAATCAGCAATATTATTGGTCGTTAATTGGGGTCTCGGCTTCAGTGCCATTCCCACCGCCGTAAAATTGCTTCCCTGTGCCTCTTCTATAAATACTTTCAAGGTAATCTTTCGGATAAATTCTTCGCTATGGTACCTAGACTTAATGAAGGTAAGATCAGAATCAATGGTCACTTCAATTCATAATTGAATTGGTTAGATGTAATGGTAATTTCTATGCTAATAACTTCTTTTACCGCACTTCTCGCTTGTGGAACACTTTTCTGTTTCCATGCTTTCCAGACAAATTTTAACTTAAAAAATTTAGATGTAATGTCAATCGCTATCTTCTCGCTTCCTGATTACACCTCTATTGTTCTCGCTCCTTAATAATGTTTCTGTTTTCTCATTATTTCCCACTCAGTAACTACCTGGATGTTAGTGGATTTACGGCCTTGCATTGGGTGAATTTGATTTTAAAAAATGCAGGTTGGTGATGTAATGTTTTTGACGTGTGTTTATAGTTGGTAAATCTTTTATTAGAATTATCTTGAAGTATTTTTGACGCAAAGAATTGTGTTCCAGTTCAATTAGGGTGGCATTTGTAAAATCCAAGTTACGCTGATTTTGTTCTTGTGTGTTATAAGTGAGTTTCAATGGTTGTCCCAAAGTGGGTCTCTCTTGTGTTCACAGATGCGGGCTATTAAATTTCGAAACGTCTCTCCAATGTAAGTGTATTTACATTGCAAGCATATTATCTGATAAATCTCGTCATCTGAAGTGGCTTCAGGTCTATTTTCCTTCTTAATTATAACTGCGATTGTCATGGAATACATTCTTAAAGAAGCTAACATATGCTTAAATACCACGACCGGCGTTGACATAAAAAACAACTCCAACCAGCACACACACACACACACACACGCGCGTGCGCGCGCACACACATATATTAGAATCCAAATCCAGCATAGACAGAATAGAATTATGATACACTGACTCACATAAATTATACACACGAAGACTAGTAAAATGCACGTGAAATCTGCTTAAAACAATGAACATGAAACATCACAAAATTGTAATTGAACTTTACTTTATTCTGAGGGTCTAGTCGGAAACACTTGGCTTACACACGTACACACAGACACACACACACACATACAGACAGACACATACATATACGTTAGAGAGTGCAATTTATATTTTATATACTGAAGAAACAATTTATATAAAGAATTAATTAGTAATGTTATTGTGATTAATGGCGAAATCACTTCACTAACAGAACTTAATGAAACATTAACTTACTATCAATTCCTTGAATAATATGATCTTTATATTCGAGTTATTGTCAGATGGAAGACACATGCCAAGCACATTTGAAAATTTGAAATTGTCATCTTTAGGGCAAAATTTTTCTGATATATAGGCAAATACTAAGACGGACGATGTGTAGACCGAAAGAAGTTTTCTTGAATTAAGATATTTATTGACAGTTGAATATATGTTTTGGAGTGTCCGATGTGGTGACGCTAGAGTTCTTGATATATATATCAAATATGTGGTGCATTTCAATTTATATTACATGAATCGTTCATACAAAAAACAGATGAAAGTACTAGCAAAAAAAGACCTTACACAAGTTGAAGTTATTAAAAACAGGGATCATAACATTCATCTAGAGGTTCGTGGGTTTATGTAATTTTAATAAATTTGTTCGCGAAGATGTATTCTCGCCATTTATATCATTAACTTCACTAATCTGTTTTTTGTATGAATGATTCATGTAATATATATATATATATATATATATATATATATATATATATATATATATATATATATATATATATATATATAACCGGATGTCTATTACACTGATGAGCTGTGAAACAGCGAAACAGTCTGTCTGTGGATGACGTTATATTGGCTCCTGAAATAAATATTAATTTCGGTTGAGCTCTCTAGGGAGTAGGTTTGGGTTTGTAAACAGTGACTATTATAGCTTATATATAGCGAGACTCTTCGCATAGCGAATCGAGTCACTGTCAGTCACTGGGCGTGTTTCTAAAAATAAATACGCTAAAAATCCACCAGCTTCCCTGCCGTGCGCCGACGGCTTAGTGGTAGAATCTCCGGCTGATACCAATTCAGTCGGGTTTCGTTCCGAGCTAGAGGCAACCGGATGTCTAGCCACACTGATGAGCTGCGAAACAGTCTGTCTGTGGATGACGTTATATATATATATATAACCTAAATACCAATTTTCATCTTTTGAAGATGAGTGCTAGCTCTGAAAGGAAAACCTAGCAATGATTCGTAAAAAATGTCATCTCAAAGCATTTACGGAGGAAAATCCTATTTAGAAATGATCCATTTCGCCAGAAACGAAAATTTTGAATTTCAATAATTTTAGGAGATTTGAAGCAAACTGAAAAAGCAAAAACTAACTTGATAAATGGCTACCATTTTACTAGTATTCAAAACAATACAAAAATACACCTTAAAGAGTTAAACCTTAAGAGAAATTATCAACACCTAAAAGAAATCACCTTGAAAATGTTTAAAGAAATGACCGAAAGCATTTGGGACAATGGCCAATACTAACAATTATTGCATTCTCTCTTACTTCCACCAAAGGGGTGGGGGAAAATGTAAAACTGTAGGAAAAAAAGGAAAGGAAATATTAATAAAATTTTCCTTGTCTTTGATATTCGAGGAAGAAAAAATAAATGTGTGTTTGTGTGTCTGTGTGTGTTTGAGACTGTATTTTTGTAGGTGAATGTGTTTGTGTGTATGTGTATGTGTTTGTATGTATGTGTTTGTGTGTGTATTTGTGAGTGAGTGTCTGTGTGTTTGTGTGTGGGGGGGAGTTGTATTTTGTTTGTGTGTGTTTGTGCGTATGCGCGTGAGATTTTGCGCGTTTTGTGCTTATTTGTATGTATGTTTCTGTGTGCTTGTGTGTGAGTCCATATTTTTGTAGGTGTATGTGTTTGTGTGCATGTTTTTTTGTGGTTATGTATGTATTTGTGTGTGTCTGTGTGTTTGTGTGTGTGTGTGAGTCTGTATTTTTGTAGGTGTGTTTTGTATGTTTCTTTTCTGTGTGGTTTTGCTTGCATTTGTTTGTGTGTGTGTGTGTGTGTGTGTGTGTCTGTGTGTGTGTCTATGTCTGTGTACTAATGGTTGTGCGCATGTTTTTCTGTCGTTCTCTCTCTCTCTCTCTCTCTCTCTATATATATATATATATATATATATTATATATATATATATATATTATATATATATGTATATATATATATATATATAATATATATATATATATATATATATATATATATATATATATATATATATATATATATATTTATATATATATATATATATATAATTCTTAGTTGATTATTTTTGCGAGTCACCATGACGGAAGTTATTATCTCTAGCGTTGTCAATGTCGGCGCAATTAAATAACCGGAAACCTTTGTCCACTCAACGACACATTCTCTCGAAGTGAACAGAACCGCGCTTTTCTTGATGGTTTAGTAAACAATTTCTTTCCCTTTTCATTCTGATTTGTTTTTTTGTTTTTTTCGTGTATTGTTCGAAAGTAAACGAAATGTTAACTATTTGAAGCCAAATTATCAGTTCTTCCTACGTGTTTTGGAATCAAAGAATTCTTCTGAAAATCTTGGAGGACATCACGAAGCAATCAGAACACAAACACACAGACGCACGGACAAAGATGGAAATACGCACACTGACGCACATTTGAGACGATTCGGTTTGCTCTCTACTTTAACTTTGTGCTTTTAAATTAATTTATAATTTCGTCAAGTTTAACATGTTGAAATCGTTACACAAAAGCTTTCACATTTAAATACTATGATTGTACTTATTCAGGCGATGGTATATAGCTTACCAATATTCTCCAGGTAACCATTGTCCGGGAGTAAATGTTACTTACCATCGCCTGAAGAAGTACAGTATTGAAACGTGAAAGCTTTTGTGTAGCGATTTCGTTATAATAAATAATATTTCGTATATAAAAACATAATATATTACTCTACTTTCTATTGAGCACTTTTTTAAAAAGTAAATGCTGCGAACAGTGGATTTTAACTCCATCTGTTCTTTCTCTTATATATATATATATATATATATATATATATATATATATATATATATATTCCTGAAATCCTATTTTTGGGACGTCCATGCATGTATGATTTGCTTAAAGTCCATGATGAGGGTATCTCTCTTAGACCAATTTTGTCAATGGTGATCTCTGTACAGTACAAATTAGCTAAAGGGATGGTTGAATTATTGCAGCCAGTCTCAGATCTGTATTATACTTTTTGTGTTCAAGACTCATTTCGGTTCTCTAACTTTCTTGGAGATACAGATTCGTTTTTCTGCGAACAATCTTGTGCTGTCTATCGACATTGACAGTTTATTTACCAATGTTCTTCTTCAGGAATCTTTCCAGATCTTACGCTCTTTATAGGAGTCACCGGAACCCCCTAACATTACTGATAAACTTGTTTTTGGAATGTATGCATTTAGCTATGTAGGGGTGGAATTTAGTTTTAATGATATTGTATATGCCGATGTTGATGGGCTTTCAATGGGAAGCCCCCTGTGTCCTGTTTTAGCCCTATGTATTTTTTTTTTAGTATTTGATTCCATGGAGGAGATTGAGGCTTTCCTTTTCCAACTTAATTTCATCACTCGTCCCTTTAGTTTATTATGGGGCTGGAGAGTGATTCTGCTTTATCCTTTTTGGATTTGCTGGTTGAACGGAATGACGGGGGTCGTTCATGACCGGTTTTTATCGCAAGCCTACATTTACAGCTGTGTACACAAATTGGAATACTTTCGTTCCTAAGTCCCAGAAGTTAAATCAGATTCCCGCTTTAGCCCATTGTGCGTTGACGGCATGTTCTCCTTGTAGGTTGGACAGGGAAATGGCGAACATTTATAGCACTTTCCGGGACAATGGTTACCTGAAGAATGTTGTTATGAGAGTTGTAAATGCACGAGCGAACGTAAGGCTAGAAGCTTTAGGGCTCCGGTAGCTTTTGGCCCCTGTTTGTGTCCAGTGTATTTGAAAGTACCATGGTTAGGCAGAGGCAGCCAGGTACGTGCGTATACGGTGTCGGCCTGTGTAACATCCTTTTTTCCTGCTGTTATGCTACATGTTGTCTTTGACACTTTTTCTCTGTTCTCTTTGTTTGCCAAGGATAGTTTGCCCTACCTGTAAATTAGTTTTGTTGTTTATAAATTTAAATCTCAGTGTGAGGCTGACTATATAGAGCAAACCAATCAACGCCTTGAGACACGGATTGGAAAACATGTGCTTTCCAATATTAGATAGGGTGTTGCAAACAGCAGCACACGCTTGGCTCATACGGATTTTGGGTCAACTATCGGGCAGCATTGATAAATAACCCAGCATGTGCTGTCAAGTACACGGATATAGCATTTATCCTTTTATACATAGCCCGGTCAGCCAGACATTTGAAAATCTTGAATGCAGTGTATATAAAGTTACATCGGCCGTCTCTGCGTAGACAGAAAGAAAAAGATATTGTTCGTTCACTACTTCTGATAGGAGAATATCATGGTGTTTGGAGTGATCACTAGTAATGATGACATTATGCTTCCATTCATCTACCCACAGGGCCTAAGATTCAACACGGGGGCCTACATCAAGTGGTTTGTGGTGGTACTGGGTCTAAAGGGTGGCTGCTGGAAGACCCTATATTTGGCAACAGGACTCTGCGCCACGTCAAACAAACAGGAGAACCCAGTGATAGCTGTGAGACAATTTCTGCAACCAGATCACCACCTACATCTGACCCTAAACTGCAACCCCCTTGATTATTATGCGTGGGCGCATTGAGCGAGAGAAACACCAAAACTCCTTATAAAAACAAAGATGAACTGAAGGCAAGGATTATGACAGCATTCACAAACTTAAACAAGGAGACAGTCCAGAAGAGGTGCAGGAGATTCTGAAGTTGTCTGGAGACAGTGAAGTCAATGGCGATTTTATTGAATAAACTCTTTAGTATTTCAAGATATTTTTTCGTAATTTTAGTAAATGTATCTGTTAAAATGAGGTGTTAGCATTCTTTTCATTTTTGCGTTATTTAGACGACAATTTATCCATAGGGCCATGACAGATAGATATTAACATAATGCGATAGATAGATAGATAGATAGATAGATAGATAGATAGATTGGAATAAACATGCTAACATCTAGCGGTAGATTGAAATATAATGAGAAGATGGAAGACTCAGATATGTAACGCGTAGGTTGACATATATATTTATATATTGGATAATACTTTTCTTAAATATATAAGAGTACACTATATAAAATACTTTTAAAAGAGCTTTATAATATTCATAAAAATAATCTCATTTTTTTCTTTCCTATTAACAGACGGTTTCGCGTATTTGGTTTCGTTTCGTTTATTTTGTTTTACGGCATATCAATCTCAATGGGTTATTTAATGCCGACAGATTTTTAGGATATCTTCGTATGATTGGTTTGCTTGTTTAACGGCATATCAACTCTTTATGGGTCATTTAATACCGAAATTTAATTCTCTTCTGAGCTATGCTAATTTTTGTTTTTCCAAAAATGTATTGCTGGTAATTTATTTTTAGTATGAAAATGTATTGTTGGTAATTTTTCTAATGTATTTTCGTTCTTTGATCCAAGTTTGGGGTTCACTATCTGGCAATAGCTGGGACCCTAACACGTGCTACCAACCTGGGTCAGAGTTTACCTGGGAACACCAGCAATTAAGAGGTGATTTGTTATTTAATTTTTGTAGCTCCAAATTTTAATTTGCATGTTGGGTTGTTCCTTGATGACAGCCACACATTTTGTCTTCTTACAGTTGATATTTAATACGAAAAAATAATATTTGAACTATATATATATATATATATATATATATATATATATATATATATATATATATATACGTGTGTATGTATTTTTATATATGTGTATGTGTGAGTGTGTATTGATGTAATAGGAAAGAACAGTTAGACTGATGATCCAAATTCTTTACCATATTTTTGTTTTTATTTTAAAAATAGTGGTCGATACAGAAGTAGAGCTTAAACGTCGCTTGAGATTGAAACTGTCCCCTGGAGTTAGTGTTTAATATTGAAATTCAATTTTGGCACTTGAGTTTCAGTTTTGAATCACAGCAATTTCTGTCTCGCGATGGAGTCTTATTTAAAAAAATTATTATATATAGTCATCTACAGACAGACTGCTTCGCAGCTCTTCAGCTAGCTGTCGGATTGCTTCAAGTCGAGTTTGAGACCCAACTGATTTGATATCAGTCAGATATCTTACAGCTAGATCATAATCGCGGATATATGCGCGCGCACGCGCGCGTGTATGCATACGATTCCCTCATTCCAAAAGATACTGACGAAGTTAAAATAAAATCCTCAAACATAAACCCATAAGGCTTTTCCTATTTGTTTCTTATTGACACACACACACACACGTACACACACATACAAAGTAATATATATATATATATATATATATATATATATATATATATATATATATATATATATATATATATATATATATATATATATATGTGTGTGTGTGTGTGTGTGTGTGTGTACAGGATGTATCAGAAATATTTCTACAAACATTGGGGGCGTGCTTCTCAGAGCAAAATAAAGACTAAAGTCCATATAAACATGCCCGCAAATCCTTCGTTTTTGAGTTATTAAGATTAATGTTTATGGTAGACGCTGTTAAATGTCTAATCTCTCTCTTCATCGATCTATATTTTGTGGTGCCACGGATCATGTTTCAACAACGCGACGATGATAAAAGGTTGAATGACTCAGATGTCTTCGGTCTGGAAGAGCAATCTGATACAGTCATGCAGCTTCGCATCGATTACCATTCGGTCTGGAAGAGAAATCTGATACAGTCATGCAGCTTCGCGTCAATTACCATTCGGTCTGGAATTGCAATCGGATACAGTCATGCAGCTTCGCGTCGATTACCATTCGGTCTGGAAGAGAAATCTGATACAGTCATGCAGCTTCGCGTCGATTACCAGTCGGTCTGGAAGAGAAATCGGATACAGTCATGCAGCTTCGCGTCGATTACCATTCGGTCTGGAAAAGCAATCTGATACAGTCATGCAGCTTCGCGTCGATTACCATTCGGCCTGGAAAAGCAATCTGATACAGTCATGCAGCTTCGCGTCGATTACCATTCGGTCTGGAAGAGCAATCGGATGCAGTCATGCAGCTTCGCGTCGATTACCATTCGGTCTGGAAGAGAAATCTGATACAGTCATGCAGCTTCGCGTCGATTACCAGTCGGTCTGGAAGAGAAATCGGATACAGTCATGCAGCTTCGCGCCGATTACCATTCGGTCTGGAAAAGCAATCTGATACAGTCATGCAGCTTCGCGTCGATTACCATTCGGCCTGGAAAAGCAATCTGATACAGTCATGCAGCTTCGCGTCGATTACCATTCGGTCTGGAAGAGCAATCGGATGCAGTCATGCAGCTTCGCGTCGATTATCATTCGGTCTAGAAGAGCAATCTGATACAGTCGTGCAGCTTCGCGTCGATTACCATTCGGTCTGGAAGAGCAATCGGATACAGTCATGCAGCTTCGCGTCGATTACCATTCGGTATGGAAGAGAAATCTGATACAGTCATGCAGCTTCGCGTCGATTACCATTCGGTCTGGAAGAGAAATCTGATACTGTCATGCAGCTTCGCGTCGATTACCATTCGGTCTGGAAAAGCAATCTGATACAGTCATGCAGCTTCGCGTCGATTACCATTCGTTCTGGAAGAGCAATCGGATACAGTCATGCAGCTTCGCGTCGATTACCATTCGGTCTGGAAGAGAAATCTGATACAGTCATGCAGCTTCGCGTCGATTACCATTAGGTCTGGAAAAGCAATCTGATACAGTCATGCAGCTTCGCGTCGATTACCATTCGGTCTGGAAGAAAAATCTGATACAGTCATGCAGCTTCGCGTCGATTACCATTCGGTCTGGAAAAGCAATCTGATACAGTCATGCAGCTTCGTGTTGATTACCATTCGGTCTGGAAAAGCAATCTGATACAGTCATGTAGCTTCGCGTCGATTACCATTCGGTCTGGAAGAGAAATCTGATACAGTCGTGAAGCTTCGCGTCGATTACCATTCGGTCTGGAAGAGAAATCTGATACACTCGTGAAGCTTCGCGTCGATTAACATTCGGTCTGGAAGAGAAATCTGATACAGTCTTGCAGCTTCACGTCGATTACCATTCGCGCTGCCGTGTGTTAAAATCATATATACCTGCTCACGATATGAATACCCTCCCATTTAACGCACGTTAAACGCTGAAGACCGTCTAGCCACAAATGTACACGAATGACAAATATACTCTTGTCTCTATGGCAACACAGCGCCATCTACCTTTCTTTAATCTTCAACTCAAAAAACTAAGGATTTGCGGACATATGGTTATATGGACTTTTGTCCTTGTTTTGATGTGAGGATCCAGCCCCCAAATGTAAACTTATTTTCAATGTACTATCTATCTATCTATCTATCTATCTATCTATCTATGTGTGTGTATGTGTGAAAACTATGTATACATATTTATATATCAAGAACAATTTTAGCGAAAAACTATGACAATATTGAAATGTTTTCGTGTGACGCGTTTTATTCTTTAGAACAGCTGTTCTCAAACTTTTTGAGGTCTGGGCGCACTTGAGATTCTACCAATAATTGTAGACGCACTCTATACAAATTTCGGAAAAATATGTTATAATTATAAAATTATGGATACCTTAAGTTTAGTCATTCTTGTGTTTATGAGAAACATGAGCCTCATAAGTCTTAGCGATTTCTTAAATGTTTGGGCGTATATTTGATAGGCAAAAATCTCATTTCCTCTTCAATTCAGTAAAGAGTTCCTCTCTTTTTGTACTTAATTGTGGTGAGAACAGAAAAGCCTAATTCACATAAGAACGAGACGTGTACAGCAATATAATAGAGTAAATAAATTTATTTCTTATATCTGGGCACATATTTCTCTGGAATGCCGGGGGGGGGGCACCTAGATATCTTCCAGGAGGTACCATTTGAGAAACACTGCGTTAGAACTTCAAGTAATGTTTTCCGTCTGCAACATAATAATAAAGAATGGAATATGGACTGGAACTAAGCTCAGAGGAATCAAAAGCAATGGTGAACAGCAGAAGGAGCATCAGTGCCAGCGTCACCCTGGATGGCAAACCATTGTAGGATATGTCCAGCTTCAAATACTTGGGAGCAGTCTTGTCAAAAGATCGCACCTGCAACCCAGAAATCCGCACATGGATAGCCACAGCCCTAGCAGTGATAGTCAGACTGTAAAAGGATAAGTAAAAGCAACATTAGCTTTCATAGCAGCTTCAAGCTCTACAAATTGTTGGTCGTATCCATCATCCTCTGCGGGTTTGAAACTTTGACACTCCTAATTGAAACAGGAAAAAACTCCTCCGCATCTCCTACTGGGAGCATAAAACCAATGATCCATGTACGAAGCAAGGTCAAAAGTACCGACAGGAATCCCTCCTCGCCCCTATTAAGCGTCGGAAGATGGTATGGTTTGGGTATATCAGACGGCATAACAGCCCCTACAGGCGCTGTGGGGACGGTAACGTAAGAGCTGGACAGAAAACATCAAAGTGTGAACGGACATGGCAATGCCGGTAACTCCTGAGAGTCACCGCCAAAAGCCCATCTTCTGAACGACGAAACGCGTTACACGAAAACTTTCCCATTTTGTGATAGTTTTTCGCTAAAATGCACACACACACACACACACATACACACACACACACACACACACACATATATATATATATATATATATATATATATTTGTATATATATGGGTGTGCGTGTGTTCTTGCACCTTTGGTTTGGTTTATTTTATTTAATGCCGACTTTTTTTTTATTGCTGGTAATATTTTTTTTCCAAAAAATTTATTGCTGGTAATATTTTTCTTTTTCAAAAATGTACTGCCGGTAATAATTTTCCAAAAAGGTATTACTGGTAGTAAAACCTATTTTTATAATTTCATTGTGATTTGGCCATTTTTTGGGTCGGAGGTAACTATTTGCCCATAGCTGGGACCCTGACAGGTGCTACCACCCGGATCAGGGTGGACTTGGGAACACCAGCAATTGAGGTAGTTCCATGCTTCTCAAACCATTCTGATCAAAGGCCTTGCTGTTGGATGTAGTTTATCGTCTTACCCAGGACGCGGATGTTTATCATCAGACCCTAGACGGTCTTGCGCCTTTCTTATTTGCATTGTGTCTGTCTGTTATGCTGGAAACATATGTCTGTCTGTTATGCTGGAGACAGCTTTAGAGAATATTAAAGAAGGTGTTAGATTTAAGTATAGGATAAGTGGTGGGTTGTTTACATTGTGAAACTGATAGTCATGCCAAAGAACTTGAGAAGACCGGGATTTTTTTGAAGATTATGTATTATTAACATTGGACTACATTTTATGTACGCGCACACATACACACACATATACAAACACCCATTTGGGCACCTCGAGGTGGTGTAATGGTTAGCAAGCTTGTCTCGTTAGAACAATTACGACTGAGTAGTGAATTCGATTCTCACTGGGTGTCCCATACTTTCGGCCTTTTGCCACATCTGAGCTACGCTTGGAAAATCGCTATACACATACACATTCCCAATTACGAGAAATATTTTACAGATAATGAGGAAGTTCTGTCAGAAATTATCCAAAGTTCATTTTCACATACATCACACCTCGCCAACATCACAACAATCTACCCTCACCAGCTCTACGAAACTCAACATTCGTCTCTACATAACCTGTTGATGACTTAAGAAAATCGAAAGCTTGGGACATATTTCTTCCCCAATGAAATTTGGTCAATTTCTAACGGAATTTCTTCCTTATCTCCTTATATTCGCGATTTGGAAAAGACGATCAATAAAATTAATGGAAACAAAACGTCTGCAGTCTTTAATAACATTTTCCTTAAAGAACATTTTCTGCCTAAATATACACTCTCCTCTCTCTCTCTATCTTTCTCTCTCTCTCTCTCTCTATATATATATATATATATATATATATATATGAGCAAATATTCTTAGTGTGTATATTGAATTTAAAGAAGACAAAATGAATAAAAATCATAGCATTGATAAAGTCCCTCAGCGGACGAAACGCGTCGACTAAGAATAGTTTTTTCTGTCTCATTTTATTCCTATATATATATATATATATATATATATATATATATATATATATATATATATATATATATATATATATATATATATATATGTGTGTGTGTGTGTGCGTATGTGTGCGTATATATACATATATGTATATATATATATATGTGTGTGTGTGCGTATATATATATATATATATATATATGTGTGTGTGTGCGTATGTGTGCGTATATATACATATATGTATATATATATATATATATATGTGTGTGTGTGCGTATATATATATATATATATATATATATATATATATATATATATATGTATGTATGCATACATTACAGTTCAAAAATTTGAAGAATTCCATGGTAATTTTTTAAATTGGCCCAAAAGTCGATTTTGTACTTCAAATAAGAGAAAATTATTATACATGATTTAAAAAGTGAGACATGATCTTTTTATTAGAAATTATATCATAAAAAAAAAAAAAAACTATTTTATGATTAAATTTAACTCCCGTCAAAATAACCTACTTTAGCCTTGATTACTGCAGCACATTTTTTTGTAATTGTTACAAAAATTTCTCAAAAAAAATGTTTGATAATTGACTCTTTATTCAAACAGCTCTTTTTCATATTTCTCTGCCCAGTTCATTCCCTGCTAATTCTGGGGTGGCTTCAAACTTTTTTGTAGTGTATATATGTATGTATTTTTTGTATAAAGAAAGAGAAGGAGAAAGAACTTGTCTGCGAGAGAGAAGACGATTAGAAAAGAATCTAAAATGCGTACTAAATTTCCAATCTACCCAAAGAATATGACAACGCACATAGAATGATATTAAACACAACCTTCTCTTTACAAAAATAGTGACAAGGAGTGTTTTTTTTTCTTTGTTTGTCTTTTTTTTCTTTGTCTTTTTTTTTTCAACGATGAAATCAGGAAACTAATACTTTTTTATAGTATTCAGAAGCAGATACGCAAAGCAACTTGTAGAATTCAAAACTTGAATCGAAATAAATAACAGTGGAAACTCACAGTACGCTACAAACGGAATTTGAACGTCGAGAAGAAATCATTGAGAAACGGAACGTAAGAACAGAATAATTACTAGAGAACGAATTCTACTCGCTAATCGATAAAATTTCCTATGGTTTTTGGTCGCTTGCTGGTTGACGATTCTCACCTGAATATAGTTGTTCGATTTCTCGTCGAAATAGCAATATATAATAATCAATGAGTCAGTTTCGACCCGAGTAATTACATATTTTAAACGGAAAAAAATTGTTAAAATAATCGTTTTTTTTTTCTTGTCTACCATTCAGCCATTTTGGCTAGTTGCTACCTGCTTCTTTCAAATCTCTTACTGTTATTACAAACAAAGAAAATTAAACAAAACAGGGGGGGAAGAAAAGGTACCAGTATGGGGCATACACGAAGCCGGCACAAAACTTCCACCTCTGACCAGTCTGAACCTTATATAGCAAGCGGTATTAACAGTAGCACCAACCTGATCGGTACTGAGCCCCGCAGTGGGCCCTCTATTGGGACATTAGCACATAGACAACATTCTTCACCAGCCTACGCGCGTCGATCGATCAATGCGAACAGTATGCATCCACCTACACCGGACACAAGCCTGCTCGTATTATTATTGATACATTTAAGGAATAACAACAGGCGTAATGACAATCATCCAACCGAAAAGGGACAGGTTGATTTTCGGCGCGGGAACTGGGCCGAGAGAACTGACCGGAGATCAGGGAATGATTTCTCGAGGAGGTCCGACTACAACGATCAATATCAGCGAAGCAATCGATAGCATTTAAAATATTCAAAATCAAAAAAACAAAAACAAAAAATTAACAAACCAAAAAAAAAAAAAAAAAAAAAAAAACAGAGAAAGAGAGAGAGTGAGAGAGAAAGACAATTGCTTCAAATAAGAAAAAAAAAAAGGAAAAAAAGAATTTTTGGAACCCCTTAAATCAGTTCGATTTGGAGGTGTATTTTTCGTTGCGAATTAATAAAAAAAAAAAAAAAAAAAAAAAAACGACCAAAGGAGATACTTCTTTTGTTTTTTGGTAATCGCAAACTAGAATGTTCTTTTGTCGCATGTTAGGATGTCGCATGTAAGGACATGAAAAAAAAGTATAGAAAAGAAAGATAAGTAAACAAAACGAAAAAGGAAACGAAAATAGTAGAAATTTTGGGCCTATCCACTTCCGCTCGGACTCTCCGAACTGCAACAGGATAGAGACAGAGAGAGAGAGAGAACAGAGAGAGAGAGAGATAGTGAGAGAGAGAAAGAGAGAAGGGTTATAGAGGTGGGGGAGAAAGACAAATAGACAGAGACAGAAAGCGAATTGTCAGACCGACAGAGACAGACAGACAGAGACACAGAAAGAGAGAGAGAGAAAGAGAGAGAGAAAGAGAGAGGGATAGAGACAGGCAGGCGGAAATACAGACAGAAAGAGAAATAGAGAGAAACAGACAGAGACACAGAAAGAGAGAGATAGGGGGAGAGGTGGAGAGAAAGAGGGGAGGGACAGACAGAGATACAGACAGAAAAAGAAAAAGAGAGACAGAAACAGACACACAGAAAGAGAGAGAAAGAGAAAAAGACAGGGCAGAGAGAGACAAATAGAGATACAAACAGAAAGAGAAATAGAGACAGACAGAAATAGACAGAGACATAGAAAGAGAGAGAGAGAGAGAGAGATAGAGGGAGGGGGAGAGAGAGGAAGAGAGGGGGAGAGGGAGACAGACAGGCGTACACACAGAAAGAGAAATAGACAGAAGACAGAAACAAAGACAAAGAGAGAGAAAAAGAGAGAAAGAAAGAGCGAGAGTGGATGAGAGAGAGAGAGCGGAGAGAGATTGATATACAGAAAGAGAGACAGATACATAGAGAGAGAGAGAGATAGGGGGAGAGGTGGAGAGAGGGAGAGAGAGAATATAAATAAAAAGAAGCAGTTTAGGTACAGAGGAGAAGATGATGATATGGCCAAACATTATATATATATATAAATAATATATATATATATATATATATATATATATATATATATATATATATATATATATATGTATGTATGTATATGTATATGTTATCACTTAAACGTTATTTTTAGTGAATACACATATTTGAGTGGATACTTATTTAATGAAATTTATTTATATTTATTATCGTTTATCGGTCTGATAAAGATCTGTCATATATATATATATATATATATATATATATATATATGTGTGTGTGTGTGTGTGTGTGTATTGCGTGCGTATGTATGTGTGTGTGTCTGTGTGTATTTGGACAGCAATCCTTTTGTAATACTTGTTTTGTTAAACAATACTTCAAGGTGCTTTTGTTAAGTATTTTTATTAATTTTTCTTGCATGCGAACAAGTGTTTTCTTTTCAGGATTCAGTGTCTGTAGAAATTGTCTGAATGTTTATTGATTTCAAGCGCTTTCGGCTAATCTATGAATTGTTTTCAAGGATCACCTATAATAAATGTTGCGCAAGTGCTATTTTGAATTCATAATTTACTGAAATGTACCTCAACATATTTCTCATTGATTAACAGATTTTATTTTTAACCGCCCATTATTTCTTATTACAATAACCGTTATTTTATGGATACACGTGTTTGCGTAGACGCCCTGTTTTCTTTTTATTTATTTTAAACAATTTGTATCAGGTCCATCGAATTGCGGATTTGAGGGACTTAATAAAGAAGATGTGCGCTCTCTCCGGCTTTATTCAGTAAGTCTCACGAATCCGAAGGCGGATAGTAATTGGTTTATTAGGTCAAGTGAATTGGGCCAAGAAATTTTCAACACCTATCATACATGATATATATATATATATATATATATATATATATATATATATATATATAGGTAGGTAGGTAGGTAGGTAGATAGATAAATAAAATAAATCCTAAAGTGCCAGGAACAACCTACCTAGGTCTCATCTAAACGGAGCTTCAGGGTAATATATATAGAAGTAATGGATTTTTCATTTAATAATCTGTCGTATTTATATTGATTTAAATGTTATTTTTAGTGGATGCCCTTATTTGAACAGACGTTCCGTTTATTTTTTAAACGGCTATATATTTAATTTTTTTTCGAGTGGCTTGCCTATTCGAGAAATCTTATTAAAGAGACAATGCTCCCTCTGGCAGTGTCCGAACCTGAGACCAAAACTTGCAGGCGAAACTTTCAGAGACTAGTTTAATCGACCACGCTTTTCGTGGCTGAGTCGATTAAAAGCACGTCCGATCGACGACTCTTTCTCCATCAAAGGAAGTCGCAAGGCGTATGTTTCCTTAATGAGATTTCTTGAATTTTCCCGCCTGTAAACAGAACTAATTATACTGTTTAAAAATAAACTGACGTCTACTCAAATATGGGTATCCACTAAAAATAACGTTCAAAGGTTATATATATATATATATATATATATATATATATATATATATATATATATATATATATATATATTATAATTTTCTCATATGGACAAAAATAATTTTGGCACAGAGGGCTCAATACCGAGAGTAGAGCAATAATTATTTATTACGTTTTCATATAGACAAAAATAATTTAATCACCGAGAGGCGCGAAGCGGTTTCTTCTTGTCGGACGATCCGCGCCCCTCTGTGCGTAAATTATTTTTGTCTATATGAGAAAATTATAATATATATATATATATATATATATATATATATATAGCCCATTGGTAATAAGACAGTGATCGATGTATAATAATAATAACAATAATAATAATAATAATAATATATATATATATATATATATATATATATATATATATATACATACATACATATATACACACACATATATTATTAATATAATCGAGAGATAATATTATATTATCGAATGGATACAACCTAAAATTAGAATTTTTCGGCCAGATCGTAGTGGGAAAACTTGTTTACTGCTACAGTAATAAAGTTAAGCACTATTATAAACGGTTATATCAAGGATGAGTAACAATTTAAGAATGCTATGTATTAAGAACATGTACCCAACACAAATTATAAAAACTGATGAGGATTTAAAAAAAATTAGACACGGCGTTCTGAACATAAATTGTTGTTAGGCGTCAAAAAAAACCAAAAACAAAAACAAAAAAAAACCTGCGAGGCGAGAATTGCTCACCGTTTCGAAAATGATAATAATCAATTTAAACTAAGGGAAGTGCAATGGAAGGGTCCTTATGAGGTAAGTTTTCATTGTCACAAACGCACGCACACACACACCCAGACACCCACACACATAAACCTTCTATTTATCCTGGCTTGTTCATATCTATCTATCTATCTATCTATCTATCTATCTATCTATCTATCTATCTATCTATCTATCTATCTATCTGTCAATGACAATCTGGTAACAGATTTTCATTCTCCTTGCTAAGAAAATCGAATTTTACGCGGTGGTGCCGATCAACAATCACTGTTATGAAAAAGTTTGATGTCTTAACAAAATTGGTGAGATCTTCGGAATTGGTTCGAGCCGGGAAGTTTTCAGCACCAAAACGTAAAGTAATAGTCTTCGAATTTCTGTCAAGCTGGACGGCTATTATACTTTACAAAACACACACGCACGCGCCCGCGCACACACACACACATACAGAGACTAACACGCATAAACACTTAAATGTACATACACGCACAAACACGCATGCTCAAACTCACTACCACACACCGCACTACCACACGCACAAACATGCACAAAAGCAAAAATCTACGCACACACACACACGCACACCCGCACACGCACACACACACACATACACACACACATATAGTTCCTGTTCCTTTTTAATCCATATTTTCGAGTCATATATATATATATATATATATATATATATATATATATATATATATATATATATATATATATATATATGTATGTATGTATGTATCTAAGTATCTGTTAAAATGAGATGTCAGTGTTATTTTCATTTTTTCGTAATTTAGACAACAATTCATCGATCGCTTTTTATTCAATTTTTCTACTGTTCATGTAATTATTTTTTTGTGGGGACATAATGTGTCTAAAAACTGTGCCAGTGTTTTATACACACGGGCACATTCGGCTATTCTATAAGCCATTATCATGGATTTTTTTATTTTTTTATTTTTTGTCTCCATTTTTACATAAATTTTCTAGAGTGAAGGTTTTTTTTTTATTTTTCAAACACGGTCAGCCTATTGTGGCCGTAATCATATCTGATCTTATTTAATTTTGTGTTTTTATTATTAGTGCTTCCATTATTATTTTGAATATATATATATATATATATATATATATATATATATATATATATATATATATATGTGTGTGTGTGTGTGTGTGTGTGTGTGTGTGTGTGTGTTGAAAACATGTAAAGTTGGAAATTTTGGTATTCCGCTTTTTAACTTTAGCAGAATTTAGCGAGTGAATAAATCTCCAACATTTCTGGTGAAGATAAATAAATATCGAAACTTGAAATTCATTAAGAATTCGTACTTGTTCCATATTCAATAATATATACATATATATGTGTATGTGCGGGATACGAGGGAGAGAGATCGAAAGAGAGAGAGAGAGAGAGAGAAAGCGAAAGCAAGAGAGACGTAGGAGGGGGATGGAATGAAAGGGAAAAAGAGTGATGGGGAATGTATTCATTTTTGTCTGATTCTGTAATTTTCTATTTTTTTCAAAAATAAAAATATTCTCTTTGAGATAAAAAGAAAAAAAAAGAAGCATAAAAACAAAAAACAAAAAAATGTACTCTAATTTTAAGAGAAGGAGATTATGAATATTTTTTTTCAAAATACACTCTCGTTGGATCTTCTTTGGAAAAAACTAAAACCCTCAAGTTTTAAGAAAAGGAAAAAAAAGTTATTGTAAAAATACAATTCTAAAACAAAATGGATGATAGGATGATAATTCAATCGATCAGGAGAACCAAACTAATCTATTGCTTATCGATCTAATCACAACTGTTGCAACCCCGTTCATAATAAGAACATTGTAAAATTCAGAATACACAACAAAACGGGGCGGTGGGGGGTTATTTCAATTCCAGAGTTTTGCTAAAAGTCTACACAAATATGTTGTATTTATTTGACGTATTTTTTGATCACAGGGTATTGAAGAAGGAGGGACAGTTTTTTTTTTCTTTTTTTTTTTCTTTTTTTTGCAAAGGAGTTATATAGAATGCTTCCATTAAAAAGTACAATATTCTTTATAATTAAGCCTGAACTATCAAATTATTGGAAAATAAAAATGCCTCTAATCATATATTTATTTTGAATATTTTTCATGTAAATGCGTAATTTAAAAATGAAGTGTTTATTACGAAATCCTTATTATAAAAATTATCATAGATTGTAAAAATAGTCTGTTAACTAAAAATACGTATTAAAATATTATATAGATCACAATACCAAATCTTTTTCTATCTATCTATCTATCTATATATACACACACAAACAACACACATGTATGCATAAATATACATTTATATATAAACACAGACAGATATATATACATGTGTATATATATATATATATATATATATATATATATATATATATATATATATATATATATATATATACATATACATATATATATATATATATATAGAGAGAGAGAGAGAGATACTCTTATGGTGTGCTATATTTATGGGATAAAGTCCTCAATATCAGAGATAGAGCGTGTGTAAATATAAAAGCGAACATTGAATATATATATATATATATATATATATATATATATATATATATATATATATATATATATATATATATACGAACTTGGCTCTCCGATTCCTCAATCCAAGCCGATATCCATTACCCCACCGTGCTTCCTACATTATATTCACTTACGTGCTAATACCCTTGGGAAAGGTGTGAATCCTTTTCTTGTCTCCCCAGCTCTTGGTAAATAGCAGGACAGATTGGGTTCTATAGCCTTGGATGGCAACTGGTCTAGGAGAAGGACAACTGTGAATTCAAAAACCTGTGGAAGGTCGTTTGGGGACCTTGTGGCATATAGTGCACCAGGTCTCTGTAATCGGCCCTTCAAAAAGTGTTGATGTGTATATATATATATATATATATATATATATATATATATATATATATATATATAGAGAGAGAGAGAGAGAGATACTTTTAAGGTGTGCTATATTTATGGGATAAAGTCCTCAATGTCAGAGATAGAGCGTGTGTAAATATAAAAATGAACATTGAGCATATATATATATATATATATATATATATATATATATTAGGTTGGTGCAAAAATAATGCCGTAATAATGTCGTTTTTTGACGTATTTTTGAACGTCAAAAAACGACATTATTACGTCATTATTTTTGCACCAACCTAATATATATATATATATGTATATATATATATATATATATATATGCTAATGCTTTTTGTTTTAAATAGAATTACACCAACTCGAATTCCAGTCACCTCATCTACGCGAGAGGTTGCTACCCAAGTATTCATTTTATAAATATAAACTACAAGAAGACAAAATTCATGGTTTTCGGGGAAAATATCACAACGAATGCTTGACAATCTCCTCACAAATGAAGAAGAGACTTGAAGCAACAAAAATATTGTTCTACAGAAAGATGCCATGAACCAAACATGTGAGAAACGACAAAGTTTTAGGGGAAGTGGAAACAAAATCGAAACTTATATTTAACATCATGAAGAGACAGTGGAAATTTATTTGGTACATAATGAGGAGAGAGTGCTTGGAAAATTTGATTCGCACAGGAAAGATTGAAGGAAAGATTGAAGGAAAGGTGGAAAGAGGAAAGCAGCCCGTAACATACTTGAAATGGATAGTAGAACTATTTTTGGAAGAAAAAAAAAAGAAAAAACTGACAGCAAGACGTGGAGGGCCACGATCGCATACATTCTAAAGGCACAAGACACATTAAAGAAGAAGGACTGTTTCTGTTTTTTTTTTTATATATGGTGGCTGTGGGAGGTTACTACTTATGGAGAATTTGGGTATATGACACCGCCCGTTCTCACTACATATTATTTTTGATTAGGCTGTATATTAGATGTGTATAAAAATTGAAAGAAAATGCACAGACTGTTGGAAAATACAAAATAAATCTTTATATATACAATATATAAAGAATGCAGAAGTATAAGGTGAAATTTGATGCTTCAAAAATTCAAGTGTAAAAGTCCTGGTGCATACGAGAGAGAGGGAGAGAGATAGAGAGAGAGAGAGAGAGAAGTATATATATATATGTGTGTGTAAGTACGTATGTATGTAGTCAAATGTAGTAGCCGCCTACTTAACGATGTGGGTGAAGGAAGGTATATACGTTTTTCAAATGTAGCAGTACTGTGTAGAATTCTTAGGTTACCGTCTTTTCACATTTCGGCTCTGGTTATTTTACAATGACCGCAGTATCGGAGTATGGATAAAACTATTTATCGATTCTGATTTTGTTTGATTGTCTATCTGGTTATCTCTAGTGATCCGCTTCCAAAGTGTAGCTTTGATTCTCATTAGACCACTAGCCTGTTTGCGAAAGTTCTTTTGAGCTGTTGGTCGAAATATTGCTTTGCGGCCTGGCGATTCTGAATATACATTTATTTTTAGAGATGGCTAAAATTTGATGTTATTATTTATTTCTTTTTCTATCACTACAGCTGTAATATTGTGTATTGTCAATTAGCACCGGAGTTAATTATTTCGTTGTTTGATTTTAGAATAAATACTTTAATTGTTTTTTTATATATTATTATAACAGTTACCAAAAATTGATTAATGATTAAAATGACCCCTTTGTTAATTGTGTATTAGTCTCATTCAGAATTTAGCTTAGAACCTTATATAGCCCTTATCTTGAACATGAAAAAAAATTAGATATGCGTTTACATTTTATTGCGTGTGTTCAAGGTTGGTCAAACTGTTGCCAAAATTAACAGATTCTGAGGTGAAAGATCCACTTGTGATCGGACAGTACGATGCTGGTTTCTGAAATTCCGCAGTGTGGATATGAATATTAAAGATCAAGATGGTATAGGACGTTCATCTGCAACTGACAGTCAATATCTGAAAACACTAGCCGTACAAGACACACGTCAAAGTGTTAGAGCAATATTTCATATAATGGATATCAGTATTTCAACAATATCTGACTGTCTGAAGAGAATTGGTAAGATGAACATACTCGATAAACAGGTTCTACAAGTCAAAGAGTTCGACGTTTTTAAGTGCGTTCGATGCTGTATCTACGAAATTCGAATAATTCAGTTCTTGATCAAATAGAGATTTGATCAAGAACTGAAGAATTCGAATTTCGGTGATGCAACATTGAAGATACTTAATGAGATGAGAAATGTGATGAGAAATGCAACCTTTATGAAATGTATCCTTTATGAAATGTATCCTTTAGGAAATGCATCTTTTATGAAATGTATGCTTTCTGAAATGTATCTTTTATGAAACGCATCCTTTATGAAATGTATCCTATATGAAACGCATTCTTTCTGAAATGTATCCTTTGTGAAACGCATCCTTTATGAAATGTATCATTTATGAAACGCATTCTTTATGAAATGCATCCTTTGTGAAACGCATCCTTTATGAAATGTATGCTTTTTGAAACGCATCCTTTATGAAATGTATCCTTTATGAAACGCATCCTTTATGAAACGCATCCTTTATGAAACGCATCCTTTATGAAATGTATCCTTTATGAAACGCATCCTTTATGAAATGTATCCTTTATGAAATGTATCCTTTATGAAATGCATCCTTTATGAAATGTATCCTTTATGAAACGCATCCTTTATGAAACGCATCCTTTATGAAATGTATCCTTTATGAAACGCATCCTTTATGAAACGCATCCTTTATGAAATGTATCCTTTATGAAATGCATCCTTTTTGAAATGCATCCTTTATGAAACGCATCCTTTATGAAATGTATCCTTTATGAAACGCATTCTTTATGAAACGCATCCTTTATGAAATGTATCCTTTATGAAATGCATCCTTTTTGAAATGCATCCTTTATGAAACGCATCCTTTATGAAATGTATCCTTTATGAAACGCATCCTTTATGAAACGCATCCTTTATGAAATGTATCCTTTATGAAATGCATCCTTTTTGAAACGCATCCTTTATGAAACGCATTCTTTATGAAATGCATCTTTTGTGAAACGCATCCTTTATGAAATGTATCCTTTAGGAAATGCATCCTCTGTGAAACGCATTCTTTATGAAATGTATCCTTTATGAAATGTATTCTTTACGACAATTGTAAACGATCGGCTCAATTGTGTGATCATTCGAAGTGGCCAAGCATTTTCCAAAACCGAAATTGCCCCAACAGAATATTATGGTGACTTTCTGGTGATCCGTCATTGGTGTTATCGATTAAAGCTTTCTAGAATCGAACCAGAGCATCACTGCAGAAATTTACTGCCAGCAACAGGATGAAATGCCACCGATAATTGTTAATCGACGAGGTCCATTTCTGTTTCATGTTTCACATGTTGGCAAGATGACATTGAAGAAACTCAGCGACTTAGGATACGTGACTTTGCCACATACACCACATACCCCTGATCTCTCACCCACTACCACCCTGCTGTCTTGTCACTACCCCCACCTTTTTTTTAAGCACCCAATATTTAGGCCAACAGACATTCCATAGAAAAGATATCGAAACCACATTGAAAAATTTCTTGGCCTACAAAACCTTGAGAGTTTTTATCGTCAAGGCATAAATAACTCTTTAATCCGATGGCAGAAATGTATTAAATGTTCAGGGCTCCTATCTTTCCTGATAGAAACATTGTTTAAATACGTTAATTCAGAAATAAAATCCAATATTCTTTTGCGAAAAACCCTAATACAGTGTTTCTCAACCTTTTTAAGCAACGCCACACCTAAGAGTAAATGAAAATATCACGACACACTTAGCAAAATGTTTAAATGGTATATATTTAAATGTGATGAAATAAAACCATAGATTAAAAAAAAAATACGAACACAAATATGAACTTACTTCATTTCTATGTTTCTATTTCAAATATTTGTTCAGTTTATTTGCTGAGAAACCTGTGCTTGGTGTTTTTCTTCCAATGTCTTTGCATAATCTTTATTGCATCTCATTTTTGATGTTATTTAGATTTGAGAAGACCAATTTCACATAAGTAAGAAGTAAAAAAATTGCAATAAAACTGATAAAGCCATTTTAGCTAATGTGGAATATTCCTTTTGTATTGAAATCCAAAATGTATCAATGGGTACTATCAAATGTTTTATTTTGAAACCTTGAGTATCTGTCTATATTTCTGAGATGAAGTATTATGGACATTATTTACATTATTCAAACTATTGTCCTCATCTTTGTCGCCATATTTATTACAATGTTTCGGCAATATGAGCACTGTTAAAAAATTGAAGGTGAAGACATTAGGTTTATAATACCCGAAAATATATACACAGATCTCGTCAAGGACACAAGGCACAGTGGATAAAGGGGTTAGTTAGATCCAGTGACAGGACCCAAATAGTGGGAGTTCAATACCTGGTTAAGGCAGTGGAGAACGTTCAAAGGGAAATTAACAGGAGATAACTGATAACTGACAACTATTACACATGGCCCGTGGAACTAGAACAGTCTACGCCATTGAGCGAAATAAAGGGTTCAGTTCGACATTCCAACCACGTACAAGGGCCGAAATATTGTAATAAATATAACGAAGGGGAAGGCAATACTCCGAATAATGTAAATAATGTACATAATACCTCATTTCAGAAATATAGACCAGCCTCCCTCTGCCTCTCAGTCACACACGCATACACACACACACTGAAAGAGAGAGAGAGAGAGAGAGAGAGAGAGAGAGAGAGAGAGAGAAATAGACATACACACACAGTCTTTTCGACTCTTTGTTGCAGACTATTATCGACTGTTGTTTCTGACCGTTGCATTTTTCTTATGGTTGTCATCGGCCCTCATTCGTTTCGTGCCTGTGCATCCAGCAATCGTGCCTGCTCGACTGGTAACAATTCTTCACCCCTTAGCCTCATCTTTCAGTCTATCTCTTTTTTCCCCTTTCCCAACTGCGCCGCTCGGCACGTGAAAAACGAGGCCTACACATGATACCAGCAAAACAACATTGCAACTGATATGCCGCCCTCCTATTCATACTTTCGCTAGAAACTCTCTTCAGGGCGCCTATCGCAGCGCAATGCTAAGTAGCAGATCACTGACCTACTGTAGTAACTTCGACCCTTATCAGGTTCTCTCTCATGTGACCTTGTGCCTGACTATAGAAAACTGAATAATTAAACATTAAATCGCTTACGATGGTTTTCAGGCTCATTTCTCTTACTTGTGGAATGAGCTCTTTTACACTAGTATTCATCCACACAAGGCTCAAGAGCAACCTAAGCTAGAAGCTTCCTAAATGAGGTTGTTTTATGGATTGATTGATCGATACGTTTTCTACCGCCTTTTGCAGGTTATTTAAAGCTAGTAGGTATTTTTAGATCGTAAGAATTCTTTTTAGTTAATAATGGTTTAGTGATACAAGTCTTCTTTTTTTTTTTTTTACAGCAGCGAATGTTGGACGATTTCCTCAAAGATGAAGAAGAGACTCGAGGCGACAGAGATGTGGTTCTAGAGAAGGATGCTAAGGATATCATGAATCGAGCGTGTGAGCAACGATGAGGTCTTAGAGAGTATGCAAATAAGGAGGAGCCTTATAGTTCAGGAAGAGGCAGCTGAAGTTTCTGGGAGACATAATGAGGAAAGAGGGTCTGGAGAATATGATACTCACGGGTCGAATAGAGGGAAAGAAAGAGAAGAGAAAGCAGCGCGTGACATACCTGGCGGGCTTAAGCAAGTGGATGACAGAACGTGGTTTGGGGGAGGAAGCAGAGGGAAGGAACTTGTTGAGAGCGTTCAAGGGATAGAGGGAGGTGAGGAGCCATGATCGTCTACGTCCTGAAAGGACATGCCACATAAATAAGAGAAGATACAAGTCTTACTAATTAACCCATATCTGGAGGAAGAAGAGACTGATACATACCTTTTCCAAGGATATTAAGGGGTAAATGACAACCCCCCCCAATGGGAATTGGGTGGTTGGAATGTCGAACTTAACCCTTTATTTCGCTCACTGGGGTAGACTGTTCTAGTTCCATGTGCTATGTTTAATGGATGTCAGTTATCAGTTATCTCCTGATAATTTCCCTCTGAAAGTTCTCCACTGTCTTAACTGGCTTCTGAACTCACACTCTTTGGGTCCTGTCACTGGATCTAACCAACGCCTTTATCCACTGTGCCATGTCTCCTTGAGGACAATAAAGGGTTAAGTTCGACATTCCAACCACCTGACGAAGGCTGGAGGGTACAACGGCCGAAGCGTTGTAATAAATATGGCGACAAAGATGAGGACAATAGTCCGAATAATGTAAATAATGTATAAAATTCGATCAATTTACGGATCAATTCCACTTTTTAAGAACTCTTCTGGAAGGCATATTTTCTAAAGAAGACGCTTGAATACACAGTCCGGTAGATGTAATTCATTAATCAATTTTATGACTATTAACTCTCTCTTGCAAAACCTTGAGCACAACTATCATTTCAATCATGTTTAAAGTTTAGCCCTTGTTATTATTACTCCTAATTCAGGTTACACGACTTTTGAAATTTAATCTGAACTTTTGGGATGAGGGGTTATCATTATTTATATTATTAGGTTGGTGCAAAAATAATGTCGTTTTCTCACATATGTTACTATGTAAGAAAACGACATTATTTTTTGCACCAACTTAATAACATGCATACTCTATTCCTTATCCTTGTTGTCATTATCATAAATTTTACCCCATCCCGTCAATGAAGTATTCAGTTTGCAATACTCTGAATGTTACCTGGATCGGCAGACACCTGAAGAAGACTGGAGGGTAAACAGCTGAAACGTTTTCATAATAAAAACGACGTCTGAATATAAATAATGCAAATGAGATAACAGGCTTTTTTTATACACAAGTACGCAACCGATTTTTCACTATCAGAGGTTTCAAAACGATAACGCATTACCTGTGTTATATTTAAAAAGTATACTTCTATTCCACTAATTATAGACATCTGATAGCTTTAAGAGATTAGGACTCTTATGGGACCTTAAATTAAACAAATATTTCTCATATTAAATTCGTTGATAAATGTATCCAGATGTTTGCCAGAATTTAGATGAAACATTTGCGTCATAAGAACTGAACGCTACTTAGCCTTCAACGAGCACAGGATTCCTTAGATTGAAAGGTGGTTACCTCATACAAAATGTTAGGTACAATGTATATACATTATTCTTAAATTAGGATGGGTTAGAGATTTGTGTAGAATTGTACAATTTTGTGCGCTTCTTGTAGAACTACAGAAGTATACGGACTAAAAGAGGTACGGTGTGCCATTTTTTTTTTCTTTTTGATGACATTTGTATGAAAAAAAATGACGCATAGCTTATGAAATAAAATCTTCATTTGAAAATAAATTGTCGCAGATAATCTTGAGAATTACACCTATCGATAAACAGAAGTTCGGTCAACTTTCCGGAAGCCACCTTCCTCTGTATCACTAGAATGCGATTTTTAAAACAATGATTACAGCGTACCTTTTCATTTGCCGAATCAACTCAATGCTTGACATTATTTCTTTGAGAAGAGAAGCTAATAAATATAAGATAGAAGACAGGTATATTCAAAGACCTGTTCTCAAAAAATTAAATCCACTACTGTCAGAATCGATGTCTGCTTCGATACAGGATCGGAAGCGTTAAAATATTCGAATGTGATAATCATTATCAGTCTTGGACATAGTTCTGGCTATGAGAGATTTTATAGTGTTATGGTGACGTTGATTGACCTATCTACCGACTATGTCCTATGTGTAGTAGTCCAATGGACTCAGGTCTGGCGAGCTAGTAGACCATTTGGATAAATTTGTTTTTTAATCCCCGCGCTAAATAACTATTTAAATTTTCCGAAATCGTCATAATTCCATGTAAATGTACACGCTGAACTCGAAATAACAATTAAATTATGATAAAACCTATCGTTTTGGAGTTATCGACAAGAAAAATTCGGACTCAGTCATGATCATTCGTCCGCCATTATCGGCTTTGTGTAATTAGATTCAGTGTAGATCACTTCCGTCACGCAATCATAACTTTTTTTTGCCTATTTACAACTTTTTTGACTACTGCTTTTACTTATGTTACTTGTCTAAATTACTGCGCACTATCGTAAAACATTAACAACGGCATTTTAACTGCTCTGAACTGATCTTACTTGTCTTCTTTCAACTGTTGCTTGTTTTACAGTAAAGCTTTCTTTTTAAATAAAAAAATAAAAGAACCCTAAACCCAACCCTAAATTTAACCCCTAACCTTAAACTTAACCCCTAACCCTGAAATAAAGCCTTAAAATAAAAGAATCCTAACCTAAACAAATGAAAATACAAAAGCCCTAACACCAACCCTAAACTTTACCTCCAACCCTAAATTTAACCCCCAACCCTAACCTTTTGTAAAGAGCATGATTATATACAAAATAATATTACAAAATAAAAAATCCTAGGAACGAAATGAATCCCATTCATATTTTGTCCTTTTCTCAGTCCTCCCTATTCTCAGCCTTTTCTTTCACTTTCGCTCCCTGTAACCTCCTGTGTACTAGTAGAGTTACCATCTTGCTTGGTGTGAAATGATTAAAAAAAAAAAGATCGGGAAACTTTTAGGAAGCCATCTTTCTTTTTATCACTATATTGCTCTAATAAGGCAACGATTAGAGCGTGCCTTTTCATTTGCTGAATCAACCTCAATGCCTTACATTATTAATCTGAGAAGATAATGAAAATGTTAGAATACAGAGTTCTTTAAAGACCTGTCCTCAAAAAACTAAATCCACCACCATTAGAATCGATGGCTGCTTGGAAGTCTTGACATGCCCGTATCAGATGATCAATTTTGAACATAGGCCTGGTTATGGCGGACGAGAGATTTTATGCTGTTCTGAGGGCATTGACTGAACTCTCTTCTGAATACGCCCCATGAGGTTAGCATCAGCCAAGATGATAGAAAGCAAAAAAGTCTCTCTCAGATCATTAAAAAAGATCATTTTTATTTTGGAGGCGTCAAAATTAACAAGCCGTCTCTTGCCCAGTTAGATTGTAGGTCATTTGGAGGCTCTGCTATCTGACATTATTACTCTGAAAAGAGATGCTAATAAAAATAAGTTTGAAGAGAGAGAGCTCTTGAAAGACATCTCAAAAAACTGAAATATATTGATCCTTATTTGCCGGAAAAGTAGTTGAATATTTGTACAAATACTTGTGTTACTACACCTATAAGAATCTAATCAGATTTATTTTCGTCAAGAGATAATTTCATCGGGGTACAAGAGGACAGGTTGGGTACTATCCTGGATAACGGAAATGGCGAACCAATTTTGAATTTCGTATTATTTTGAATTCCTTACACACTTCATTTCAATGTCAGGACAGGCATAAATTCAGATTCCCCTTGAATAATTTCTCATCGCTTGGTATTTAGCCTCTCATTATATCGCTATTAATATGGCGAATGTTTAAACAAGTTACATTCCTTAATCCCATCAGCTCATACCTTCACAGGTAGGACCCACTAATGCCGTGTGCACGGCGTCAAATTATCCCCATTAGCTTCGTGTTTTTTCGTTAAGGAGTAATTTCTACTCGGACAACATCTTTGTGGAACAGACTCCCCAGAGGATGCTTCCCAACCACTACCATCTTAACCTTTTCAAGTTTAGAATCAACCGATATCTATCCAACGTAGGAAAAGATGAAGAGAAGAACGGTGGAATTAGATCAAGGCATCTGAAGATGTCGGTTGACATTGCATTTGAATAATTGAAGATTATAGCTATCAGGGAAGCAAGTAAGAGGAAGAGAGTTCCACAGACGAGAAGTGCGAGACATGAAGCTATTGGAGTAGAAGAGACGGCTACATTTAACCGTTTCGACAGTGAAAGGGTGGGACCGAGATGCCAACCTAGTAACACGCTTAAATTCATGCAGTTTGGGAACCAGCGAAAGTAGCTCGTCGGAGCAGTTTCCGTAAAAGTATTTGTAGAAAAGACAGAGGGAAGCGTCAGCATGTCTGTGAGAGAATGACTGAAGACGAAATGCCAGATCAGGACCAATCACGTTGCATATCCGTCTCTGGATTTTGACGAGGAACTTGAGAACAGCGGGGGCTCCAAACCAAATATGGCAGCAGTATTGCATGCAAAGGCCAATGGTTGATTTATAGATTTGAAGGATGGACTCAGGCGAGAAAAAGTTTCTGGCGCGACACAGAAAACCAACTTTCTTTGCGGTAGATGAAGCTATTGATTCAATGTATTTGTTCCATCTCAGGTCAACGGACAGTGTGAGACCAAGCAGGCGCAGAGAGGCGCTCTCGTGGAGTTGAGCATCAGACATTCTAATGGGAGGCAGGGAGAGTCCTCTTGGTGGCTAAAAGAAACCAGTTTTGTTTCTGAGATATTAAAGTTTACCAGCGATTTCTTGCCCCAGTCAACCACAGATTGGAGGTCCTTTTCGCGACCAACGGCCAGGTTAGTTATGTTTCTTAATATTTTGCTTGACTTTTGGAAGACATCTCTCGATATTCCAATAAATCTTTGGATTTCGATGTCACATTTAGCGTCTTCTGTTTCTCTACTTGGAGCATTTCAGTTCGTAGATCGCATCTTCGACTGTCCGTCTTGTTAATGGTCACACATCCTGTCTTTCTAAAACTGGTGCTTAGTCTTTTCTTCGCCTTTTCTTCATTAACTACTTTTGTCTGTGCGTTCCTGTAGTTTTCTGTGCGTGTCAGCAACCGTTATAGAACAAAAGCCCTCTCCCCCCCCACCACTGAACAGTTGCCCCCATAGACAATTTCTTGAAGTGTTGATGAGGGAACAGGCACGGATCAGTGTCACCATCAATCAGATACATGCGGGATATCCAGCACTGTCTAAGCGGAATCGTTATCAAGATTCAACAGTCAGAACAGTAAATATCGTACTTCGAGAACTGCCATCTATTGAACCTTTTGAGATGCATAGGCCATAATTTGCAATTTTAGTTGGATAATTATGGGGATATAAAATATAACTCTGTTTATTGGATAAATCTTCTTATTAGATATCATGAAATGTAAGAATTGATTATTGTAATTATTAATTATTTTTATAAACAGTTATTAATTATGTAATGAGTATGTTGTAGCATACCTATGGACGATAATGGGTATGTCTACACTCACATAAATACACTAGTAAATACTGTATGTTAGTCTGCAGTTGGAGATTTATCTCCAGCTGTGTTGGTCAAACTCTTCCTCCGAGCAGAGAGGATCCCCAGACGAGGCTTTGTCGAAGGGAAGAGTTTCGTATCAGGAAACAGCTACCCGATCCCGTTTTATATGGGGTCTACGATGAATTTTTGGCCGAGACTACGGGGTCTGATACCCCACATTAAATTCGGCCTTGTGCCACATCTGACCGCATGGGGCGGTTGGTAGATATCCTGTTGTTGGAGATTCTTTGTGGAATTCACTTGACTCACTTCTAGCAGTTGACTTCGAATATTATGTGTTGTTCTTCTCCTAAGTCTCCTACCTTTGTTTCATTATTCTATTCAGTAACCCTTCCTAGGTTACAACATAAAAATTGTATTTGTGCATAGCCCACAATTCGCAATTTTAGTTATAAAGTGAAATAAATATATAAAACTTATTATTGGATAATTTTTCTCATGCATTTAATATTGGATAATTCTTCGTTTTAAATAAGAAATATATTAAAATAATATCCTTATTACTTTTATTAGGATTTATTCGCCTTCAAGTTGCGGCAATTGTCCAGGATTAATTGTCCAGGTACATTTGTCCTATCGGTGCAATTGTCCAGGTGCATTTGTCCTATCGGAGCAATTGTCCAGGTGCATTTGTCCTATCGGAGCAATTGTCCAGGTGCATTTGTCCTATCGGAGCAATTGTCCTGGTGCATTTGTCCTATCGGTGCAATTGTCCAGGTGCATTTGTCCTATCGGAGCAATTGTCCTGGTGCATTTGTCCTATCGGTGCAATTGTCCAGTTGCATTTGTCCTATCGGTGCAATTGTCCAGGTGCATTTGTCCTATCGGAGCAATTGTCCTATCGGAGCAATTGTCCAGGTGCATTTGTCCTATCGGAGCAATTGTCCAGGTGCATTTGTCCTATCGGTGCAATTGTACAGGTGCATTTGTCCTATCGGTGCAATTGTCCAGGTGCATTTGTTCTATCGGAGCAATTGTCCGGGTGCATTTTTCCTATCGGTGCAATTGTCCAGGTGCATTTGTCCTATCGGAGCAATTGTCCAGGTGCATTTGTCCTATCGGAGCAATTGTCCAGGTGCATTTGTCCTATCGGAGCAAATGACCTGGGGAAAACTCTCCAGGAGCAATTGTCGAGGTGGCAGTTGTCTCGGAGGCAGTTCTTTTTTTACCGTCATCAACATGGTGTCTTCTGTTAAGATAGTGTATCTGGAGAATAAAACTTAGTAAGATTTCTATTTTTCTTAGGATCGTTTTAATAGATAGTTTCTATAAATCTGTTGTCTTACACTTCTTTCTTCTTTGTGTTCTTATTCAATTCGTTTTCTATCTTTAAGCAGGCGGTTTATTTAAGAATAATCACAATAAACGAGAGAGAAATTTGCAGAGAAAACAAAATTTATTAACGAATTAAAATACGTTTTATTTTTTCTTGTGATGGCTCTGGTGTATCGTATTTGCGTCTGTTAAGAAAAAGCAAATGAATTCTGAAGGATTCAGTATATCTGTTACCCATAGCGCCTCGTTGACCGATTTTATACGATGATTGTCCAAAATACTGAGTCCTTTTCTGTTAATAGTGCTGTAAGTTTATATATCACTGTTTCTTCAATCGTTGTATGTGTTGTGGCCTGTTTAGGGGCCAGAAAGAAAGACACGGAAGACAAAGGTCGGTTGAAAAAGTATATTGAAGTTATATACAAAACAATAGTGTTAGTAATAAGTAGATTAGCACTGCGTCTACTACTCCACTCCACTCTCACCGACTCTCGCAGTTTGTATTTATGAGATGGGGAAGAGTTCATTCTACTGTAGGAGGGTTTACCACAACAGTATGGCAAAAAGAAACACAGCTAAAAAAGGAAAGAGGTTTCCTTATTCAAAGTCGTCGTGGTTGATTAAGGAACAAGGTTTCCTTATTTTAGGTCACGTGACGCTGAGTAACAACCGTGGTTTCCAAATGGTGTGGCACGTCTCATAGGTGCGGCGGAAGAGGATAACAGGTGAGCTTCAAAAAGCGTCCTGGGTATGACGATAAACTACATCCGCGTCCTGGGTATGACGATAAACTACGTCCAACAGCAAGGGAGGCATCAGAAAAATAATGTTGCCAGCTATACGTTTTTTTGGAAAAAATAATGTTGCCAGCTATACCTTTTTGAAATAATAATGTTGCCAGCTATATTTTTGAAACAATGTTGCCAGCTATACGTTTTTTGGAAACGATGTTGCCAGGACAAAATAGGCATTTAAAATTCATATAAACTGGATTTGGCATTAAATAACCCACAGTGGTTGATATGCCATAAAACCCAAACAAACAAACAAATAAAAAAGCTTCAAAAAATTTATATGGTAAAAATGATTTCAAAATTTAAAATATTATTATGGATTACTTCTAATTGCATACATGAGTCCCGATATAAATAGTTATAAATGAATATTCACTAATTTTATCATTGTGATATTTTTGCATTATACCAAGTATTAGGAATATAGTATCTAGGGTCCGCAAATTGAAGGAGAGAGTTAACAATGTTCTGACTTTGAATCCGTGGTTATCTCCCTTTAACCATCTGTCTATTTTTTTTCATTTTTAAATGTACTTTTTTATCACATAAAATTTGGTAAGGCGTGAGCAAATTTTAATTCGGAAAATGCCGCTCAGAGAAAAAAAAAACGTTTGGGAAACACTGTCTAACAACACGGCAGTGGTAAGTTTGCCTAGGTGTACGGGGTTCAAATCAGTGCAAAAATTCAAATGTTTAATTTCATTCTGACCCCACGAATTGAACTTCTCGTATTATTTTCAGGGATAAGACAGAATGAACGAACCATATTTTTTACTATGATTTTTGATTTTTATACACCTTGAAGGATTAATAAAAAGAAACTCTCAACCGTCTTTCTTCTTTACCTCTTACTTTATTCCTTTTGTATACCACGCCATTTTTCTTTCACTTCTCTTTTTCACTCGTATATCTCACCACCTTTCTCCTTCAGTTTCTTAAACCTTTCTCTTCTTTATTCTCTCTCACACCTTATGTATATATATATATATATATATATATATATATATATATATACAAAGAAATAATCACATAAAATCAATCAGCAATATTAATGCTATTATTGGCGACATCCATCGCTAGTAGTGTATAATGCATGCATTAAAATACTGTTAATCCATAGAGTGAAGTGATCCTTATTTATAAAACTGTTGTCCGTTGTTTCCAGTTTATATGTTGTTAAAATGCAAGTACTTTCGAATAATCCTTTATTCATCATCAGGCATATATTTTCCTTATAAAATCAAAAACTTGAAGACGAAATAATTGTTTGTCGACTGAAAGATGTTTTTTTTTAATATGTGCTATTATTGACGGTTGTGCACAATCTCGGAACGTGCAAAGACGCAACGCTAAGTTTTTCAAAATTTTGAGTGAGAATTTGATTTAAACTTTTCTTGTGATGTGGTAAATACACGTATTTTATTTTTATAAGTGTATTCAGTTAATATGTCATGAACTAAGTATATAGTTCAATTAATATAGTGTAATGTTTTAGTAGTAGTTTTTTTTATAGGAATTTTTTTTGTACTGCGGATCGATAGTTTTATAAACATAAAACATTAGGCAGCATATAATTTATATACAAAGAAATAATTGCTTTTCTTATATATATATATATATATATATATATATATATATATATAAATAATTATATATATATGTCTAAGAAAAGCAAATAAAATTTGATAAAATGTTATCATTCTTTTGGCGCTTTTGCTATATATTTAGAAATTCTTGATAAAATCTAAAGAAGAAATCTGCAATGTTATTAACCCTGGCCAGGCATTACGGCTTCAGCCACTTTCCCATCGCCGCCGTAGCTTCCCTGTTTCTTTTCTATAAATAATCTCATTTTAATTGTTCTGGTGAACTTTCTCCTATAGAAACTTGACTTCTTGACTTTATGAATTTAAGCGTAGTACTAGATTGGCGGCAAGCTCTCACCATTTTACAGTTGAAATGGCTAAATTTAACCGTAACTTCTATGCTAACTGTTTCTTCTATCGCCCAACTCGCTTGTTGAAATTTCTTTTATGATCTTGTTTCCCTGTCAACTTTGCTCTTCAAGTATTATCTTCTGTCTTCTTAATTTCTGTTCTCTCTCCTGAATTGTGTTTTTTTTTTTCACATATTTTCCGTTACTCAGTGATCCCTTCCATCTTAATGGCGTAAATGACTTTCTTGGAGTGAAATGTTAAAAATAAACAAAAAAAAAAAAAACAAAAAAACAAAACAAAACAAAAAACAACAACATGTATACAGATTAGCTGATCAGCATTATCTCGAGTATCAGTTTCTACATGAAGAGGTAAAAGTTCTTTCGTCAGGACACTAATAATCCAAGAAACTTTTAATTCAGCCATAATGTTATCGAAACGTTTCACTCCAATTAACAACAATTTATTTGACCAAATTTCCTGCAAATTTACTTACAGAAATTTTGTCTATTACTAAAGTTACTTACATAACTTATGTTACTTATTTAATCTAACCGTTTGTTTCTCTTGTTTTCTCATTAGCATGCGGTGGCAAGTATAGCTTTTGAAATCTCAGCTGTCTCAACGATTTCATTTTCCATTTTTCTGCTGAAATGTGTCTGTTATTGAAACAAAGTTATTTTTTTAAACGTTTCACCGCAAGCAAAGCGGGAGTGCCATTAGCACGCAAGGGGTTACAGAGGATTGGGAGCAAGAGAAAAGGATGGTGTCGAGGAAAGGATATAGAGAAGGACGGGGATCGGGATCAAAGCATCAGAAGATGTCGATTGACATTATATTTGAATGTGACTATAGCCATCAGGGAAGCAAGTAGGAGGAAGGGAGTTCCACTGGTGAGAAGTGCGAGAGAAGAAGCTGTTGGAGTAGAAGAGGCGGTTACACAACTGTTTAGACAGTGAAAGGGTGGGACCGAGATGTCACGTTAGTAGCACGCTTAAATTCATGCAGTTAGGGCACCAGAGTAAATAACTCTCCAGAGCGGTTGTCATGAAAATAGTTGTAGAAAAGGTAGAGGAAATCCACATCACGTCTGTGAGAAAGTGACTTTTGACGAGATGACAGGTCAGGACCTATCACATTGCATATCCGCCTCTGGACTTTGTCGAGGATCTTGAGATGAACAGCGGGGGGCACTAGACCATATATGCCAACAGTATTCAATACAAGAACGAATGCTGAACAGTTCTCAATGCTTGGCTCTTACTACCCCATCAGGTTTTCTTCTATATTAGCTTGCTGTCAACAGTAAAAATACAAAATGTAAGCAAAATAAAATCCCCGAGACGCGAACTACTAAAGTGGAGATAGCAAACTTAAACAGGTACAGAGTTTTACATATCTGGGAAGCGTTATAACAGACGATGGAAAATGCGACACCAAAATTCAAACGCTGATTGGGAAAGCGAAATATGCCTTCAAAAAGCCAAGCAAAATATTAAGAAACAAGAAAATTTCGTTAGAAACAACGAAAATAATGTTGAACTGCTGAATAATATCTCATGTGGCAGTGAATGCTGGGCAATCTCCACACAGATGAAGAGAAAACTGGAGGCAACTGAAATACAGTTCTACAGAAGGATACTAACAATACCGTGTACGTTACTGGTAAGCAACGAAGAAACCAAAACAGTCATAAACTCAGAAATAAACAGCTAGAATTACTTGGGCATATAATAAGAAGGAAGGGCTTGGTGAATTTGACACTCACAGAACATATTGAAGGAAAAAGAGGCAATTTAAGACAGTTAGCTTCGAATCTGATGAGCTTATGTGAATGGATACCGGAACGGGGGTTGAAAGTTTGGCAAAGGGTCAATCGGTGCAAAGAGCTACAAATGACAAGAAATAGAGAGCCATGATTCTGAAGGGACAAAGCGAATAGAAGAATCTTCAGCTATGTTGTGTTTTATTTATATTCATAAACGTCTTCAGATCAGAGAATAATTTTCTCCTCGTGACATTGACTTAATAACAAAGGTTAAATTACAGATAATGAAATAAACAAACAAACAAAAAACGCAGCTTTTAAACCACGTTCATTCAGAAGATAAGCGGTCGTAACTCTCCAAAATTTCCTTTTCTTTAACATCTGTAATGTGTAAATTGATGGGTATTGTTTTGTGTTGGCTAATCGAGTAATTTTATATTGTTTTATATAATCTCTGAATTTAGATTTCTTTTTATTTCCGAGACTGTTCGCTCTAGCAAGGCTACAGCAGCCAATTTGCCCTGCTATTTTACCAGCAGCTCGTGCAGTAGAGAAGATAGGGATTAATAGCTTTCCCAAGGACATTGGTGCAAAGTGAACCCATCAGAGTCTGCCAGAATTGGAATTTGAGCGTCCGATTCCATTTTCTATGACGATAATCATTACGTCATCAGTACATCCGCAACTTCCCCCTTACTAATACGAAAAAAAGATTCTACTTTTATGTGATCTGTGATTTCAGGACATAAACAATAATGAATCTCCATAAACTCACATTCTTTGTAGCCCCGATCACTCATTTTTTTAATTTTTTTTTATTTTACAATTCTTCCCACTCCTTTTCTGTCATCCATTTACACAAACATGTTAGGTATGTTAGTCGTGGATTCCCTCTGTCCGTTTTTCCTTAAATATGTCTTGTGAGTGTCAAATTCTCCAAGCCTCTCTTTCTCGTAGTGCGTCCTAAAAAATTCAACTGTGGCTTTCTGGTTTTAAGTATGTTTCATTTTCGTTTCAACGTTCTTTAAAACTTCCTAATTGCTCACATGCTCTGTCCATGGTATTCTCAGGATCCTTCTGTAAAGTCGTATCTTTATTGTTTCAGGGTCTTTTCTTTATCCCTGAAATAATAGTCCACCATTCACTGCAGGAGAAATGATATTATTTAGCAGTTCAACACTCTTTTGTTTTGTAACAATTTCTTGTTATTTCTTTGTTCAGCATGTCGAAGATATATTTAACTATTCCATTGAATCTCCAAAACTTGGTATCCTTTCTCGTCTTTAGCAATGTTTTCCCTATGACTAGCCACCCTTTTCCATGTTCTGACATAAATTTATAAAAGTTTATATCATGCTCTTGATGAGAACGGCGAAGCTCGAGCTGTGGCGTTCAATGGAGTATGGCGTGCTGGTCTTCTGCGTAAGCTTCAGGGCTACGGTATTACAAGGACGATTATTTGATTTAATCCAATCATTCCTTTCAAAACGTGAAGTAGAGATCGTTCTGAACAGGCACACTTCCAGATTCTTCTTAATGAATGCGTTGCCCCCTCCCCCAGGCTCTATCCTGGGTTCTACACTGTTTCTGATCTTCTTCAATGATTTTCCTGGTGTCACCAACTCCCAAGTAGGCATCTATGCAGATGACACTACCATTTACTCCTGTCTCAATAGTAAACCCGTCAGCTATGACAAAGTCAACGTGGCCTTTGCTCTCCAAAAGGACCTTCAATCAGTGGTTAACTGGGGCAAGAAATGGCTTGTATATTTTAATGCCTCCAAACGAAAATGCTATCGTTTAGCCACCACAGAGATAATTTCCTTTCTGCCATTAGCATGGTTGATGCTAAACTCCAAGAGAGTGTCTCACTGCGTCTTCTTGGCCTTACGCTTTCGAATGACTTGATGTGGAACAGCTACATTGAATCAATTACTGCATCTCCTGCAAGAAAAGTTGGTTCACTGTGTTGTGTCAGAAAGTTTTTCTCGTCAGAGTCTATGCTTCATATTTACAAATCTATCCCTTGTCCGTGCATTGAGTACTGTTGCCATATCTGGTCTGGTTGACCGAGCTGTTCATGTCGAGGTTCTCGACAAAATCCAAAGAAGGATCTTCAAAGTAATCGATCTTGACTTGGTATCTCGACTCCAGTCACTTTCTCACCGGCATGACGTGGCTTCTCTCTGTCTTTTCTACAAATATGACAACTGTTCTGTCGTGCTTTTTCCCCTGGTGCCGCGACTACATAAACTTAAGCGTGCTACTAGACTGTCATCTAGGTCTCATGCTTTTACCGTTAAAATAGTTAAATGTAATCGCCTTTTCTACTCCAATCAGTATCTTTTCTCGCACTTCTGCTTGTAGAATTCTCTTCTGTTTACTTGCTTCTCTGATAATAACAATCTTCAAAAATTTAAAAGCAACGCCAATCGCCGTCTTCTGGTATCTTGAACCGCCTATATCTTTTCTCATTTCCTCGTTGCCTTATACAGTTTTTCTCTCGCCTTCACTCCATGTAACTCCCTATGAACCAGTGGCACTCCTGCCTTGCTTGAGTTGAAATGTTTTTTTTTAAAAAAAAAAAGAAAGATTACTTGTGGCTATTTTTTGACCTGGCTCGCGTGCACTCAGTAGTGCTCCCTTCATTAAACAGACTTTGTGGACTGTCTCGTCCACAAAGTCTGTTTAAGTCTGCAAGTAAATACAATCGTTTCTCAGCCTTTCGGCTAAGATCAAAGTGTAGTATCAGTTCTTATCAGCTTAATCTGATTCTCTCTCTCCCCGCTTCTATCTTCACTTCTTTCTTTCATTCATTCATTTTCACTGTGAAATCAAGTAGTGTCTTTTCCCTTCTTTCAACATGATTGAAAGGAAATAGTCGAATATTTATGAGGCAGGCCGTAACTGTCGTGCGACAACCAAGGAAAGGATAGGAACAATTTTAATAGAATGATTACACTATCCTTTTTAATAATCTAATTTAAACGACATAAAACAGATAATTTGTTAAAGTGCATTCGTTACAGACATGAAATAAATTGATTTCACCTTGTAAATTGTAAAATCTGTTCAATATATAATATCTATAAACAAAGGAAGCAAAATGATTATTGTGAAACGCTCTCGTATACTACGGATGCTCCGAAAATAATGCCTCCTATTCGTTTTCACAAACATTAAAATAAATGTAAAGAGCATAATAACACTGTCGGATAGAGCAAGTTTTCAACTGCAAAACACTAATTTTTTTTTACACATAATCACCATAATTGCACATGTATTTTTTCGCCAATAATGACGTCATTCTTTTCGTGGGTTGACAGTTGTCTAAGGACACTTCGAATCTCCATTTAACTGTGATCACATCCACTGTTTGGGTTCCGTAAACAATTAGCACAATGGGTGCAATTCCATTTAGAGGAATTCAATGGCGCACCTCTAATTCAGACACATTTTCAAATATTTTGTCCGACTTCCGCTCGGCTGCTTTCTGTAACATGTGGATACGCCGTTCACCGAAGCGTAGGTACAACCTTTACTGTAATACCTCCATAATCAGATAGTCAACATACAAAATATTAGAGGCATTACTTTTAGGGCGTACGAAAAGGCCGGAAAAACTTTCAGTCTTTCACATTAGATCGATATTTCTGAAGGGCACCTTAGTTGAGATGATAACTTTTCAGTCAACCACGTTTATTGAGATAGGTAATAATAATAATAATAATAATAATCATGTCGAAGATCCTGATGAATCATTAAAATATTACGAAACACTGTTTTGACAATCTCTCTCTCTCTCTTTATATATACATATATATATATATATATATATATATATATATATATATATATATATATATATAATGATGTATTCAAAAATTATAACATAAATATGTTATAAAATCACTACAAAAATAGTTATTTTGTTTCAACACTTCTGGTGCCTTATCAAGTGATGGTGTTGAATATAGAATAAAGGTTTTTAAAAGGTTCAAATCAATCAAATATCCCACGCTAGGGAAAACGCTGGTACATAAGCTGGAATGACCAATCAAAATACAAGCTGCTTTCAGTAACCTTTCAATAAGCCACGTTTATTGAGATAGGTACTACTACTACTACTACTACTACTACTAATACTACTACTACTACTACTGCTACTACTACTACTAATAATAATAATAATATTCATATCGAAGATCCCGATGAATCATTAAAATATTACAAAACACTGTGTTGACAGTCTATTTACCAAAATTACACAAAAGCATCGTTGAAATACTAAACAGTAAATTTATTCAATAAAATCACAATTGGCTTCAACCAAGGGTCTCAATGACAACTTCTGAATCTCCTGCAACTCTTCTGAGCGGTGTTCTTTAAGTTAGTGAATGCTGCCATAATCCTCGCCTTCAGTTCTTTCGTGTTACAAGGAGTTTTGTTGGTCTCTCGCTCAACTGCGCTCCACAAATAATAATCAAGGGGATTGCAGCCTGGGGAGTTTGGTGGCCAGATGTAAGAGGTGATGTGATTGCAGAAATTGTCAGAAATGGTTGGGTTCTCCTGCGTGTTTGGCATGGTGTTCTTTCCTGTTGTCAAGCATAGGGTCTTTCAGCAACCATCCTCTTGATCCAGGGCAGCACTACCTCCTCCAAACACTTGATGTAGGCCACCGTGTTGAGTCTGAAGTCCTCGCCAACAAATTCAGGAGTTCTTTTCTTAACAGAACGATCAGAGTGAGTTTTCCGAGCTGCTATACCTTCGTAATCACCATTAGACTCATCCAACTCTGTACTCAGATTGACACTCAAACACTCTGAAATTTTCGTATTGGATCTTCCGGCGCGAAGCCAAGTAGTACAGCATGCCGTTTCCAAATTTCTGGCGGAGTGAATTGCATCATGGTGCTCTTTCTCTCAACTGACTCTGCTATACTGTGCTATTGACAAAATCAAAAACAAACAACGCGCATGCGCGAAATTAAAAATATAACATGGCGACAATTTACCCAGCGAAACCTATATTTATATATATATATATATATATATAAATATGTGTGTGTGTGCGTATCCGTGCCTGTGTGTGTGTGTGTGTGTGTGTTTTGTGTGTGTGCAAAAAAAAGCAGGTGACCTTTTTCAGGGAGCCCACGTCACAACTGGATGTTACACAAAGTCAGCTTAAAGTGGTTTTAATAGTACTACGGCGGAAAAAATTACATAGCTCCCCCGGTACGTCAAGTTTTTGGGAAGTCTCACTAACTGAGCGGTAGAGAAGTACTGCCTGGTGGGAAGATGGCCACCGGGGTCCTTGAGCTTAATATTTTGTTAAAACAACCCCGGCAAAAGTTCCAGTAAAATATTTTCTGCGCAGGACAAAGAAAGATTTTCAGAAATATCAGCAGTTCTTCTTAAATACAAGGGAGGTAATTCAGACCTGCTACGTGAAAATAGGTATTTTCGTCATAAAAGCCTATGATACGTACCGAAGCGTTTTTGGAAGTAGCGTGCGAAAAGAAAGTAAGCGCTATTTATATTTGTCTCGCATTTCTTAGAATAGAAGTACAGTTTGCCTATGTCTTAAGGAGAAAGAGAACAAACAGTATTATGGGAAACAGGATGCTGAAAAGTTATAAGCCCGACCCACTTCCCAAATTCTGAACAAATAACCAAATATTACAATCATTTTGGAATATATTGGTCGAACAGAAATATATATATATATATATATATTGAACAATAAAAAATATTAAAAAATTAAAATCTTCAGACGCACTGGGTTGTATATTAATATTCCTTCGTTTTTATTATTATTTCATTTTGATTCCTCGACTAGTTTCGGCCAACATCGCCATCATCAGGAGAAAAATAATTTTCTGTTTGCTGGTAGCAGTGAAGTACAGAAATGAATGTTTTGATGGAGAAAATGAACTTTTGTCTGTAGTTTTCATTTGTTTGTTTTTTTTTTTTTTATTTTTTTTTAACATAAATTTTGGTCAGCCCTTGTGTTGGTCAAACATATATATATATATATATATATATATATATATATATATATATATATATATATATATATATATATATATTATGGATATATATTCATATATATATATATTTTTTTTTTGGTTGAATAATTTAGACATGTTTTATCTCCTTATTATCAATTGGATCCTTTCATATCCACGGATGAGCGTTTTGGTGTCGTTATTGAAGGATGACAGAAAATATCCGTGTTGATACATATTTCTTTTATTCCGTGTACTTTCGACGTAGTACAATGTCATCATCAGGGTAGGGTATTGTTTATTGCAAGACAAATATTGTGCGTGTACATATATATATATATATATATATATATATGTATGTAATAACATACACAATGGCACGCAAAAACATACACACAAACACATATATAACTGATCGTGCGAGACAAACTTGCTAAGAATTACACAACGCAACACACACACACACATGTATATATATATATATACATATATGTATATATATATAGAGAGAGAGAGACAGAGAGAGAGAGTGAGAGAGAGAGTGAGGGGTACTTCTTTAAATTCATTAAGCTTAATTAGGAAAAAATGATTTACGCAAAATTTAATTTTGAACATAAGCTCGTTTATTATGTATCCAGTTAATTCATTGATGAGTTTAAATTGCATAGAGCGGATTTTTACAGCCGAGAAACGATATATATATATATATATATATATATATATATATATATATATATATATATATATATATATGCGTGTGTGTATGTGTGTGTCTGTTTACGAGCGCGTATGTGAGTGTTTATATGAGTCTGTGCGTATTCGCGTGTGAGTATATATACATGCACGTGTTTGTGTGTACCTGCCTGTGTGCGCGTATATATATGTCTCTCTCTCTCTCTCTCTATATATATATATATATATATATATATATATATATATATATATATATATATGTGTGTGTGTGTGCGTGTCCCCGTATGTTTTTGTGTCTGGGTGGCGCCTGTGTGTCTGTGTATGTACATTTGTGTGTGTCTGCCTTAACATTTCATTTTTGTGTGTATTTCCGTCTTGAAAACAGATGCCCTGCTTTTATTGGTATCGGCAGATGCATTATACACCGTTTAAAATAAAAACGAGGCGTCTATTTCAATTACGGTTATCTACCAAAAGTAACGTTTGAAGTAATAAATCTATATATATGTGTTTTGTGTGTGTGCGTATGTGTGTGCGTTTGTGTGTGTTTGCGTATATAATGTCCAGGTTAGATTAATTCTTACAACTGCGGACTTATCGGGTATAGTAAACGTTTTTGGAAGTTTTTAAAGGAAGTTTTACAAAACTCTGTCTATAAGGGACTTTCTGGTGGTCCTTTTTTTTTTGTATATGGGACTTACTGCCTACACAGTCACTCCTCCGCAAAAAAAACAAAACAAAAAAACAAAAACAAAAACAAAAAAAACAACGCGAAATCTGTCATCTTCATTTGAATTACGACTATTAAATTTATATCTATATGTCTATCTCTTTATGTGGAGATCCTTAAAGATATACTCAAAATATGTCGGAATATTCTATTGTAGTAAGTATCACAGTCAAAAATGCGGTGATCCGCAAAAATATTTTCAGGAATATTTATACATACATATATCATTATTGCACATAGGGTTACATAACTCTGTGCATATGTGTGTGTGTGTGTGTGTGTGTGTGCGCGTGTGTGCGTGTATCTGCGTATATGCAATTCATATTATTCATCAGAAACTCAAGTGCCTGTCTACATGTATGGTTAGCTGACAGCCAGAATGAGTCCAAACAATACTTGCGGGGAGGGGGTGGAACAAGTAGACAGATAGACAGCAAGCCTAACTGATAGACTGACAGACAGACATTTTTGATACACGCTGGTGTGTGTGTTTGTTCATATATATATATATATATATATATATATATATATATATATATATATATATATATATATATATATATGTAGTAAATAAATAAATACAATATTCAAAGACTTATAGCCAGGCTATGGCACCGGACTTTGCAGAAATAAATACGCACTTCAGTGGCAAGATCAATCAATTGGAATCTTGACTTAAACGCGTTATACTCTCGTAATATATCGACTGCTGAATTTTTCAGGCCACAGAATTCATTAGTATTATTACGCGCTCTCGATTCCTCTCTTTTTCTCTTCCTATATATATGTATATATGTATAAGTGTGTTTGTGTGTGTGTGTAGTATTGACATAGGAATGAACATCGCATGGCAACTGCCAGTTTTACACTACACAGCTATCTTCAGACCAAAATTGGTTTGAGGATGGCACTGAAGCATAAAAATGAAACTGGCTTTATTTCTGAACGTTCACAAAAGACATTTGTGTGTGTGAATATATACATACATATATATATATATATATGTGTGTGTGTGTGTGGAGCCTGAATCATTATAAATTAATTAAAACATATATATATATATATATATATATATATATATATATATATATATATATATATATATATATATATACGTGTCAACATATCTTATATATATATATATATATATATATATATATATGTGTGTGTCTATTTTCAAAGGAATTAATGGATTATTTTAATTTTATAAAATAATATTGTTATATATATATATATATATATATATTTTGAACAATAAAAAAAAAAAATTAAAATCTTCAAACACACTGGGTTGTAGATTAATATTCTTTCGTTTTTTTTTTTATTATTATTCCATTTAGATTCCTCGACTAGTTTCGGCCGAAATGGCCATCATCGGGAGGAGAAATATTTCTGCTTGCTGCTAGCACTAAAATGAAGAATTAAATAAACACATTGAAAATCTGGAGCATCAATTCACAACACGTGGCTATAAACAACACCTAATCAGGGAACAAATAAATAAAGCAATTTCCACACCTAGAGAAGACACCCTAATGTACAAGATTATATATATATATATATATATATATATATATATATATATATATATATATATTTATATATATATATATATATATATATATATATTTATATATATATATATATATATATATATATATATATATATATATATATATATATATATATATATATATCCCGCACTGATGAGCTGTGATACAACGAAACAGTCTGTCTGTGGATGACATTATATATATATATATATATATATATATATATATATATATATATATATATATATATATATAGGATGGATGTCAAAATTTCTAGTATATTAATTTAAAAACGTCGACCGGTGTTTCTATTGGATATTGTTGCATATAACCCTCGCTCCCGCGCCATATATATAAACGCAAGCTACCAAATATAATTTAAACAGATGCCTTGATAAAGTTCGTCAATGAACGAAACGCCTTGGTCGAAAACGATGCCTTTTCATTAATTTGTATTATCCTCACGGATATATTTTATTTATATCTGAATTTTTACATCTACAAATGTAGTACATATATATATATATATATATATATATATATATATATATATATATATACAAATGTAGTATATATATATATATATATACAAATGTAGTATATATATATATATATACACAAATGTAGTATATATATATATATACATATATATATAGGTGTAACCTGGGTAGGTTTGTCTGGCTCACTAGGTTTATCTAGGTCTGCTCTACGGTTGTATTGAGCTCTTTTGTTAGTTAGTTGTTTACTCGTATCGGTTTCTTTTCTTTGGGTTTCAAACCTGTATTTGTGCGATTTTTTTCGACAGACTTTCATGTTTCTAGGTTTTTCTTTTTTTTAAAGCTTTTTTTCCCTCGAGATTGATATGATTATTGGCAAATCAAAAATTCGAGGGTTTTTCGAAACGAGTATAGTTACCTATATTTGTATTTATATATTTATATATATATATATATATATATATATATATATATATATATATCCTTGTGCAGGTATGCAGAAAATAGAAAAGAACACGTTGGGTGCATAATCCGGGGTTCCTTAGTATTTTTGTTTTTATTTTTAAAAAACAGTGCTCCATACAGAAGTAGAGCTTATTATTATAATAAATATATATATATATATATATGTACAGGTATGTGTACATATGTATATATACACGAGCTTACGAAAGTAGGTATACAGTAAGTATTATACCGTTATGGATGTGCTTCGATAATCAATGCAATACCTTTTGTGCACCCGGTTTGTTTTTCATTATTCTATACCTACCATTACCCTGTATATATATATATATATATATATATATATATATATATATATATATATATATATATATATATGTGTGTGTGTGTGTGTGTGTGTGTGTGCCTGTGCGTGTGTATATGTGTGTGTATAAACATGTGCACTTCCCAAAATCTACCAAAAATGTCCAAACATCAGAATTTTGGTTTGGGAGGGGCTTTTTGTCTGGGCGGAGAAATGTTTCAATATCCCCCGTGTGTCTCTGTGCATACATATGGTGGGGAAGCAAAACTGATTTTATTTTTTCCAATTTTTTTTTTCGTCTGTTTGCATGCGTTCGTATGTACATGTGTGTGTGTGTGTGTGCTCGTATATGGCTGTGCGCTTGTCTGTGTGCATGTTTGCGTGTATTTGTGCGCGTGTGTCTGTGCGTACGCGTTTGTGTGTGAAATTGAGGTAGAGAGAGAAAGAGAGAGGGAGGGAGAGAGAGAGAGAGTGTGTGTGAGTGTGTGTGTGTGTGTGTGAGAGGTCTGAATACGTGTTTATCAAAATCGATCGAAGCAAGGAAATTATTGGATATATCATTTATGTATCCGCGAATAATTTAGCCGTTTTCAACAATTTTTACAACCGAGAAGAAAAGCCCGATTACACACACACACACACACACACACACACACACACACACACATATATATATATATATATATATATATATATATATATATATATATATATATATATACATATATATGTATATACACCCTATTTTTCGTGTTGCCTATTTTTCGTGTTTTGCTTTTATTATAATTTCGTCTTTTGTGTTCAGTCCGCGTTTTTATTTGGGTTTTTAGCCTCGTTTCTAATTCGTTCAAAACTCGGAGGTTGATTCATTGTCAAAGAGTCGTTGCTATGATGTAAGACTTGTAAGCGCCTCAGACCTTACTAAGGAATAGAGAGGGAATTTGTGTGTGCATTTGTGTGTGTTAAGATCTGTCTTAGAAAATAACTACTTGTGTTCGTGTGTGTGAGTGTGATTGGGGGGGCATATGTCTTCTTTTTTTTTTTTTCATTAGCCTTTCTGCTTTCATTCTTTTTTTCTTTCGTTCTCTCAACGAACGACATCGCGCGCAAATATGTATCTCGGTGCACGGCGAAGAAGAAAGAAAGATGACGAGAGAGACAGACTGAGATAATAAGACGGAGAAAGAGAAAGAGAGTGGGAGAGAGAGAAGGGTAGAGAGAGAATGGCAGAGAATGATAGATAAGAGAGAAAGGTAACTAGAGAGAGCGAGTGTAGCTTTTGCATTGGTAAAAGGGAGAGGGTGAGGCATGTTTACGCACTAACAATCAGTAGCGAAACAACTCTCCCTTTCTCTCTCTTTTCCCCTACCCCAGTTCTTTCGAACATTGTAACTGAAGGAGGCACACGACAGCTAAAAGAAAACAAAAACAACAAAACAAAAACTAAAACTAAAAAAAAAAAAAAAAGAAGAGAAAAGAAAAGAAAAGAAAAACACACATTCATACACTTAACTTTTAACCAAACGTAACTTATACACACAGTCTTGGTTAAGGACTGTTTCTATCGAAGAAGAAAAGGCCTTACAGTTTTCATTTCTAGAGAGATACCACACTGGCCAATATATATGTAAGGTAGGAATTTACCAATTATAAATTTTTTTATGTATACCTCATCTTTCTCGCTTATAGTTCATATCGTTTTCTTACCTTTTTCTTTTAGTCCATCACTAATCAAATCACTATATATATATATATATATATATATACTGTCAAAGATGCTCAAAAAAATAAGCATACATCATGATGAGAAAATGCCGAAAACTTAATAAAAACAAAGTTTTACCGTCAAAATATTTGTGTTATTAATTAAGAGGAAAAACGAAAAAATGTTTTGATGCAAAAAATATTTTTTTATTCCTTTTTAAAACCTTCGAAATTTCGGTTCAAAACCTTGTTTTCCTGGCGTCAACGTGGGGCCATAAATTTGTATACATACATATATATATATATATATATGTTACATGAGGGCCACTCGAGGTAGAGTATTATGTTAAGGGGGGGTTTATACGGATATCAAGGGAAGATAACGGTTGACTCTAGACTCTGATGTATGTATACACGACTATTTTTGGGAAGTTGGTAAATTCTTAAAACCGACAACCCGTCTTTGCCGAAATGTTTTTTTTTCATTAATTCTGTCGTTTGTAGTTTTTATTAATACTTATTTCAATTTAGCAAAAAAAAAAAAAAAAATAAAATAAATAATTGTCTCTCTGTTTTCTGTCTGAAATGGAAACACCTGTCTTTTGCGTCCTTTTCCACCGCCAATTCTACGCGACTTTTCAAAGTCCTGTTCTCAGTTTCCATTGTTTTATTTAATTCTCGAGCTATTTTCCTTAATTCTACTGGTTCTTCGTCATTAAATG